>OZ014520.1:600679221-601879221 GCA_963966055.1 Lathyrus aphaca
ATTACGAAAAGTTTCATAGAATCTAATTTTCATATGAATTTTTGCATGGATTCCATCATAACCTTCCCTCCTAACATATATAAATTATATGCCCGATTTTATTTAATTTTTGACTGAAACTAGTATATACTAATGTATAATGTATTATGTTTTTTTGACAGAAACTTGCATTTCGAAAAGATTCATAGAATCTAATTTTCAAATGATTTTTTTTGCATGGACTTCTATCATAACCTTCCCTTGTAACATATATAAATGTTCTGAAAAGTTTCGTATCATTTCGAACATCCTTGATTTAATTTTATTTTTGACCGAAACTAGTATAAATTAGTGTATAAACTATTATGATTTTTGACCGAAACTTGCATTTCCAAAATTTCCATAGTATCTAATTTTCAGATGATTTTTTGCATGGACTTCCATCACAACCTTCCCTTGTAACATATATAAATGATCTGAAAACATTCGCATCATTTCGAACACACCCCGATTTAATTTGATTATTGATCAAAACTAGTATAAACTTGTGAATAATATAGTATGATTTTTTGACCAAAACTCTCATTTCGAAAAGATTCATAGAGTCGAATTCTCAGATGATTTCTTTTTGCATGGATATCCATCATAACCGTCCCTTGTAACATATATAAATGTTCTGAAAAGTTTCGTATCATTTCGAACAGTCCTTGAATTAATTTTATTTTTGACCGAAACTAGTGTATAATATATTATTATTTTTGTCCAAAACATGCATTGCGAAAAGTTCCATAGAATCTAATTTCAGTTTTTTTTGCATGGACTTCCATCATAAGCTTCCCTTGTATCATATATAAATGTTCTGAAAAGTTTCGTATCTTTTCGAACAGACCTTGATTTAATTTGATTTTTGACCGAAACTAGTATAAACTAGTCTATAATATATTATTATTTTTGACCCAAACTTGCATTATGACAAGTTCCATAGAATCTAATTTTTAGATGATTTTTTGCATGGACATCCATCATAATCTTCCATCATAATATATATAAATGATCTGAAAAGTTTTGAGTCATTTCAAACAGTCCCTGATTTAATTTGATTTTTGATCGAAAGATGTATAAACTAGTGTATATAATATTATGATTTTTTGACCGAAACATGCATTTCGAAACGTTACATAAAATCTAATTTTCAGATGATTTTTTGCATGGACTTCCATCATTAGTATCCATCGTATCATATAGCAAGAATCTAAAAAGGTATGTATAATATATTATGATTTTTAACCGAAACGTACATTACGAAAAGTTTCATAGAATCTAATTTTCAAATGAATTTTTGCATGGACTTCCATCATAACCTTCCCTCTTAACATATATAAATTATCTGAAAAGTTTCGTAACATTTCGAACAATCCCCGATTTTATTTAATTTTTGACTGAAACTAGTATATACTAATGTATAATGAATTATGATTTTTTGACAGAAACTTGCATTTCGAAAAGATTCATAGAATCTAATTTTCAAATGATTTTTTTTGCATGGACTTCTATCATAACATTCCCTTGTAACATATATAAATGTTCTGAAAAGTTTCGTATCATTTCGAACATCCTTGATTTAATTTTATTTTTGACCGAAACTAGTATAAATTAGTGTATAAACTATTATGATTTTTGACCGAAACTTGCATTTCCAAAATTTCCATAGTATCTAATTTTCAGATGATTTTTTGCATGGACTTCCATCACAACCTTCCCTTGTAACATATATAAATGATCTGAAAAATTTCGCATCATTTCGAACACACCCAGATTTAATTTGATTATTGACCAAAACTAGTATAAACTTGTGAATAATATAGTATGATTTTTTGACCAAAACTCTCATTTCGAAAAGATTCCTAGAGTCGAATTCTCAGATGATTTTTTTTTTCATGGAATTCCATCATAACCGTCCCTTGTAACATATATAAATGTTCTGAAAGTTTCGTATCATTTCGAACAGTCCTTGAATTAATTTTATTTTTGACCGAAACTAGTGTATAATATATTATTATTTTTGTCTGAAACTTGCATTGCGAAAAGTTCCATAGAATCTAATTTCAGTTTTTTTGCATGGACTTCCATCGTAAGTTTCCCTTGTATCATATATAAATGTTCTGAAAAGTTTCGTATCATTTTCAATAGACCTTGATTTAATTTGATTTTTGACCGAAACAAGTATAAATTACTGTATAATATATTATTACTTTTGACCGAAACTTGCATTATGATAAGTTCCATAGAATCTAATTTTTAGATGATTTTTTTGCATGGACATCCATCATAATATTCCATCATAATATATATATAAATGATCTGAAAAGTTTCGCATCATTTCTAACAGTCCCTGATTTAATTTGATTTTTGACCGAAACAAGTATAAACTAGTGTATATAATATTATGATTTTTTGACCAAAACTTGCATTTCGAAACGTTACATAAAATCTAATTTTCAGATAATTTTTTGCATGGACTTCCATCATTAGTATCCATCGTATCATATAGCAAGGATCTAAAAAGGTTTGTATAGCTTCGTACATTCCTCGATTTAATTTGATTTTTTGACCAAAACTAGTGTATAATATATTATGATTTTTTGACCGAAACTTGCATTACGAAAAGTTTCATAGAATCTAATTACCAGATGATTTTTTTGCCTGGACTTCCATCATAACCTTCCCTCGTATCATATATAAATGATCTACAAAGTTTCGTATCATTTTGAACAGTCCCCGATTTAATTTGATTTTTGACCGAAACTAGTATAAACTAGTGTATAAAATATTATGATTTTTAACCGAAACGTACATTACGAAAAGTTTCATAGAATCTAATTTTCATATGAATTTTTTCATGGACTTCCATCATAACCTTCCCTCCTAACATATATAAATTATATGCCCGATTTTATTTAATTTTTGACTGAAACTAGTATATACTAATGTATAATGTATTATGTTTTTTTGACAGAAACTTGCATTTCGAAAAGATTCATAGAATCTAATTTTCAAATGATTTTTTTTGCATGGACTTCTATCATAACCTTCCCTTGTAACATATATAAATGTTCTGAAAAGTTTCGTATCATTTCGAACATCCTTGATTTAATTTTATTTTTGACCGAAACTAGTATAAATTAGTGTATAAACTATTATGATTTTTGACCGAAACTTGCATTTCCAAAATTTCCATAGTATCTAATTTTCAGATGATTTTTTGCATGGACTTCCATCACAACCTTCCCTTGTAACATATATAAATGATCTGAAAACATTCGCATCATTTCGAACACACCCCGATTTAATTTGATTATTGATCAAAACTAGTATAAACTTGTGAATAATATAGTATGATTTTTTGACCAAAACTCTCATTTCGAAAAGATTCATAGAGTCGAATTCTCAGATGATTTCTTTTTGCATGGATATCCATCATAACCGTCCCTTGTAACATATATAAATGTTCTGAAAAGTTTCGTATCATTTCGAACAGTCCTTGAATTAATTTTATTTTTGACCGAAACTAGTGTATAATATATTATTATTTTTGTCCAAAACATGCATTGCGAAAAGTTCCATAGAATCTAATTTCAGTTTTTTTTGCATGGACTTCCATCATAAGCTTCCCTTGTATCATATATAAATGTTCTGAAAAGTTTCGTATCTTTTCGAACAGACCTTGATTTAATTTGATTTTTGACCGAAACTAGTATAAACTAGTCTATAATATATTATTATTTTTGACCCAAACTTGCATTATGACAAGTTCCATAGAATCTAATTTTTAGATGATTTTTTGCATGGACATCCATCATAATCTTCCATCATAATATATATAAATGATCTGAAAAGTTTTGAGTCATTTCAAACAGTCCCTGATTTAATTTGATTTTTGATCGAAAGATGTATAAACTAGTGTATATAATATTATGATTTTTTGACCGAAACATGCATTTCGAAACGTTACATAAAATCTAATTTTCAGATGATTTTTTGCATGGACTTCCATCATTAGTATCCATCGTATCATATAGCAAGAATCTAAAAAGGTATGTATAATATATTATGATTTTTAACCGAAACGTACATTACGAAAAGTTTCATAGAATCTAATTTTCAAATGAATTTTTGCATGGACTTCCATCATAACCTTCCCTCTTAACATATATAAATTATCTGAAAAGTTTCGTAACATTTCGAACAATCCCCGATTTTATTTAATTTTTGACTGAAACTAGTATATACTAATGTATAATGAATTATGATTTTTTGACAGAAACTTGCATTTCGAAAAGATTCATAGAATCTAATTTTCAAATGATTTTTTTTGCATGGACTTCTATCATAACATTCCCTTGTAACATATATAAATGTTCTGAAAAGTTTCGTATCATTTCGAACATCCTTGATTTAATTTTATTTTTGACCGAAACTAGTATAAATTAGTGTATAAACTATTATGATTTTTGACCGAAACTTGCATTTCCAAAATTTCCATAGTATCTAATTTTCAGATGATTTTTTGCATGGACTTCCATCACAACCTTCCCTTGTAACATATATAAATGATCTGAAAAATTTCGCATCATTTCGAACACACCCAGATTTAATTTGATTATTGACCAAAACTAGTATAAACTTGTGAATAATATAGTATGATTTTTTGACCAAAACTCTCATTTCGAAAAGATTCCTAGAGTCGAATTCTCAGATGATTTTTTTTTTCATGGAATTCCATCATAACCGTCCCTTGTAACATATATAAATGTTCTGAAAGTTTCGTATCATTTCGAACAGTCCTTGAATTAATTTTATTTTTGACCGAAACTAGTGTATAATATATTATTATTTTTGTCTGAAACTTGCATTGCGAAAAGTTCCATAGAATCTAATTTCAGTTTTTTTGCATGGACTTCCATCGTAAGTTTCCCTTGTATCATATATAAATGTTCTGAAAAGTTTCGTATCATTTTCAATAGACCTTGATTTAATTTGATTTTTGACCGAAACAAGTATAAATTACTGTATAATATATTATTACTTTTGACCGAAACTTGCATTATGATAAGTTCCATAGAATCTAATTTTTAGATGATTTTTTTGCATGGACATCCATCATAATATTCCATCATAATATATATATAAATGATCTGAAAAGTTTCGCATCATTTCTAACAGTCCCTGATTTAATTTGATTTTTGACCGAAACAAGTATAAACTAGTGTATATAATATTATGATTTTTTGACCAAAACTTGCATTTCGAAACGTTACATAAAATCTAATTTTCAGATAATTTTTTGCATGGACTTCCATCATTAGTATCCATCGTATCATATAGCAAGGATCTAAAAAGGTTTGTATAGCTTCGTACATTCCTCGATTTAATTTGATTTTTTGACCAAAACTAGTGTATAATATATTATGATTTTTTGACCGAAACTTGCATTACGAAAAGTTTCATAGAATCTAATTACCAGATGATTTTTTTGCCTGGACTTCCATCATAACCTTCCCTCGTATCATATATAAATGATCTACAAAGTTTCGTATCATTTTGAACAGTCCCCGATTTAATTTGATTTTTGACCGAAACTAGTATAAACTAGTGTATAAAATATTATGATTTTTAACCGAAACGTACATTACGAAAAGTTTCATAGAATCTAATTTTCATATGAATTTTTTCATGGACTTCCATCATAACCTTCCCTCCTAACATATATAAATTATCTGCCAGATTTTATTTAATTTTTGACTGAAACTAGTATATACTAATGTATAATGTATTATGATTTTTTGACATAAACTTGCATTTCGAAAAGATTCAGAGAATCTAATTTTCAATTGATTTTTTTTGCATGGACTTCTATCATAACCTTCCCTTGTAACATATATAAATGTTCTGAAAAGTTTCGTATCATTTCGAACATCCTTGATTTAATTTTATTTTTGACCGAAACTAGTATAAATTAGTGTATAAACTATTATGATTTTTGACCGAAACTTGCATTTCCAAAATTTCCATAGTATCTAATTTTCAGATGATTTTTTGCATGGACTTCCATCACAACCTTCCCTTGTAACATATATAAATGATCTGAAAACTTTCGTATCATTTCGAACACACCCCGATATACTTTGATTATTGACCAAAACTAGTATAAACTTGTGTATAATATAGTATGATTTTTTGACCAAAACTCTCATTTCAAAAAGATTCATAGAGTCTAATTCTCAGATGATTTTTTTTTGCATGGAATTCCATCATAACCGTCCCTTGTAACATATATAAATGTTCTGAAAAGTTTCGTATCATTTCGAGCAGTCCTTGAATTAATTTTATTTTTGACCGAAACTAGTGTATAATATATTATTATTTTTGTCTAAAACTTGCATTGCGAAAAGTTCCATAGAATCTAATTTCAGTTTTTTTTGCATGGACTTCCATCATAAGCTTCCCTTGTATCATATATAAATGTTCTGAAAAGTTTCGTATCATTTCGAATAGACCTTGATTTAATTTGATTTTTGACAGAAACAAGTATAAACTACTGTACAATTTATTATTACTTTTGACCGAAACTTGCATTATGAAAAGTTCCATAGAATCTAATTTTTAGATGATTTTTTGCATGGACATCCATCATAATCTTCCATCATAATATATATAAATGATCTGAAAAGTTTCGCATCATTTCAAACAGTCCCTTATTTAATTTGATTTTTGACCGAAACAAGTATAAACTAGTGTATATAATATTATGATTTTTTGACCGAAACTTGCATTTCGAAACGTTACATAAAATCTAATTTTCAGATGATTTTTTGCATGGACTTCCATCATTAGTATCCATCGTATCATATAGCACGGATCTAAAAAGGTTTGTGTAGCTTTGTACATTCCTCGATTTAATTTGATTTTTTGACCAAAACTAGTGTATAATATATTATGATTTTTTGACCGAAACTTGCATTACGAAAAGTTTCATAGAATCTAATTACCAGATGATTTTTTTGCCTGGACTTCCATCATAACCTTCCCTCGTATCATATATAAATGATCTACAAAGTTTCGTATCATTTTGAACAGTCCCCGATTTAATTTGATTTTTGACCGAAACTAGTATAAACTAGTGTATAATATATTATGATTTTTAACCAAAACGTACATTACGAAAAGTTTCATAGAATCTAATTTTCATATGAATTTTTGCATGGACTTCCATCATAAACTTCCCTCCTAACATATATAAATTATCTGCCCGATTTTATTTAATTTTTGACTGAAACTAGTATATACTAATGTATAATGTATTATGATTTTTTGACAGAAACTTGCATTTCGAAAAGATTCATAGAATCTAATTTTCAAATGATTTTTTTTGCATGGACTTCTATCATAACCTTCCCTTGTAACATATATAAATGTTCTGAAAAGTTTCGTATCATTTCGAACATCCTTGATTTAATTTTATTTTTGACCGAAACTAGTATAAATTAGTGTATAAACTATTATGATTTTTGACCGAAACTTGCATTTCCAAAATTTCCATAGTATCTAATTTTCAGATGATTTTTTGCATGGACTTCCATCACAACCTTCCCTTGTAACATATATAAATGATCTGAAAACTTTCGCATCATTTCGAACACACCCCGAGTTACTTTGATTATTGACCAAAACTAGTAAAAATTTGTGTATAATATAGTATGATTTTTTGACCAAAACTCTCATTTCAAAAAGATTCATAGAGTCTAATTCTCAGATGATTTTTTTTTGCATGGAATTCCATCATAACCGTCCCTTGTAACATATATAAATGTTCTGAAAAGTTTCGTATCATTTCGAGCAGTCCTTGAATTAATTTTATTTTTGACCAAAACTAGTGTATAATATATTATTATTTTTGTCTAAAACTTGCATTGCGAAAAGTTCCATAGAATCTAATTTCAGTTTTTTTTGCATGGACTTCCATCATAAGCTTCCCTTGTATCATATATAAATGTTCTGAAAAGTTTCGTATCATTTCGAATAGACCTTGATTTAATTTGATTTTTGACCGAAACAAGTATAAACTACTGTATAATATATTATTATTTTTGACCGAAACTTGCATGAAAAGTACCATAGAATCTAATTTTTAGATGATTTTTTGCATGGACATCCATCATAATCTACCATCATAATATATATAAATGATCTAAAAAGTTTCGCATCATTTCAAACAGTCCCTTATTTAATTTGATTTTTGACCGAAACAAGTATAAACTAGTGTATATAATATTAGGATTTTTTGACCTAAACTTGCATTTCGAAACGTTACATAAAATCTAATTTTCAGATGATTTTTTGCACGGACTTCCATCATTAGTATCCATCGTATCATATAGCACGGATCTAAAAAGGTTTGTGTAGCTTTGTACATTCCTCGATTTAATTTGATTTTTTGACCAAAACTAGTGTATAATATATTATGATTTTTTGACCGAAACTTGCATTACGAAATGTTTCATAGAATCTAATTACCAGATGATTTTTTTGCCTGGACTTCCATCATAACCTTCCCTCGTATGATATATAAATGATCTACAAAGTTTCGTATCATTTTGAACAGTCCCCGATTTAATTTGATTTTTGACCGAAACTAGTATAAACTAGTGTATAATATATTATGATTTTTAACCGAAACGTACATTACGAAAAGTTTCATAGAATCTAATTTTCATATGAATTTTTGCATGGACTTCCATCATAACCTTCCCTCCTAACATATATAAATTATCTGCCCGATTTTATTTAATTTTTGACCTAAACTAATATATACTAATGTATAATGTATTATGATTTTTTGACAGAAACTTGCATTTCGAAAAGATTCATAGAATCTAATTTTCAAATGATTTTTTTTGCATGGACTTCTATCATAACCTTCCCTTGTAACATATATAAATGTTCTGAAAAGTTTCGTATCATTTCGAACATCCTTGATTTAATTTTATTTTTGACCGAAACTAGTATAAATTAGTGTATAAACTATTATGATTTTTGACCGAAACTTGCATTTCCAAAATTTCCATAGTATCTAATTTTCAGATGCTTTTTTGCATGGACTTCCATCACAACCTTCCCTTGTAACATATATAAATGATCTGAAAACTTTCGCATCATTTCGAACACACCCCGATTTAATTTGATTATTGACCAAAACTAGTATAAACTTGTGAATAATATAGTATGATTTTTTGACCAAAACTCTCATTTCGAAAAGATTCATAGAGTCGAATTCTCAGATGATTTCTTTTTGCATGGAAATCCATCATAACCGTCCCTTGTAACATATATAAATGTTCTGAAAAGTTTCGTATCATTTCGAACAGTCCTTGAATTAATTTTATTTTTGACCGAAACTAGTGTATAATATATTATTATTTTTGTCCAAAACTTGCATTGCGAAAAGTTCCATAGAATCTAATTTCAGTTTTTTTTGCATGGACTTCCATCATAAGCTTCCCTTGTATCATATATAAATGTTCTGAAAAGTTTCGTATCATTTAGAACAGACCTTGATTTAATTTGATTTTTGACCGAAACTAGTATAAACTAGTCTATAATATATTATTATTTTTGACCGAAACTTGCATTATGACAAGTTCCATAGAATCTAATTTTTAGATGATTTTTTGCATGGACATCCATCATAATCTTCCATCATAATATATATAAATGATCTGAAAAGTTTTGAGTCATTTCAAACAGTCCCTGATTTAATTTGATTTTTGATCGAAAGATGTATAAACTAGTGTATATAATATTATGATTTTTTGACCGAAACTTGCATTTCGAAACGTTACATAAAATCTAATTTTCAGATGATTTTTTGCATGGACTTCCATCATTAGTATCCATCATATCATATAGCAAGAATCTAAAAAGGTATGTATAGCTTCGTACAATCCTCGATTTAATTTGATTTTTTGACCAAAACTAATATATAATATATTATGATTTTTTGAACGAAACTTGCATTACGAAAAGTTTCATAGAATCTAATTTTCAAATGAATTTTTGCCTGAACTTCCATCATAACCTTCCCTCGTATCATATATAAATGTTCTGCAAAGTTTCGTATCATTTCGAACAGTCCCCGATTTAATTTGATTTTTGACCGAAACTAGTATAAACTAGTGTATAATATATTATGATTTTTAACCGAAACGTACATTACGAAAAGTTTCATAGAATCTAATTTTCAAATGAATTTTTGCATGGACTTCCATCATAACCTTCCCTCTTAAAATATATAAATTATCTGAAAAGTTTCGTAACATTTCGAACAATCCCCGATTTTATTTAATTTTTGACTGAAACTAGTATATACTAATGTATAATGAATTATGATTTTTTGACAGAAACTTGCATTTCGAAAAGATTCATAGAATCTAATTTTCAAATGATTTTTTTTGCATGGACTTCTATCATAACATTCCCTTGTAACATATATAAATGTTCTGAAAAGTTTCGTATCATTTCGAACATCCTTGATTTAATTTTATTTTTGACCGAAACTAGTATAAATTAGTGTATAAACTATTATGATTTTTGACCGAAACTTGCATTTCCAAAATTTCCATAGTATCTAATTTTCAGATGATTTTTTGCATGGACTTCCATCACAACCTTCCCTTGTAACATATATAAATGATCTGAAAAGTTTCGCATCATTTCGAACACACACAGATTTAATTTGATTATTGACCAAAACTAGTATAAACTTGTGAATAATATAGTATGATTTTTTGACCAAAACTCTCATTTCGAAAAGATTCCTAGAGTCGAATTCTCAGATGATTTCTTTTTGCATGGAAATCCATCATAACCGTCCCTTGTAACATATATAAATGTTCTGAAAAGTTTCGTATCATTTCGAACAGTCCTTGAATTAATTTTATTTTTGACCGAAACTAGTGTATAATATATTATTATTTTTGTCTGAAACTTGCATTGCGAAAAGTTCCATAGAATCTAATTTCAGTTTTTTTTGCATGGACTTCCATCATAAGCTTCCCTTGTATCATATATAAATGTTCTGAAAAGTTTCGTATCATTTCGAACAGACCTTGATTTAATTTGATTTTTGACCGAAACTAGTATAAACTAGTCTATAATATATTATTATTTTTGACCGAAACTTGCATTATGACAAGTTCCATAGAATCTAATTTTTAGATGATTTTTTGCATGGACATCCATCATAATATATATAAATGATCTGAAAAGTTTTGCGTCATTTCAAACAGTCCCTAATTTAATTTGATTTTTGATCGAAAGAAGTATAAACTAGTGTGTATAATATTATGATTTTTTGACCGAAACTTGCATTTCAAAACGTTACATAAAATCTAATTTTCAGATGATTTTTTGCATGGACTTCCATCATTAGTATCCATCATATCATATAGCAAGGATCTAAAAAGGTATGTATAGCTTCGTACAATCCTCGATTTAATTTGATTTTTTGACCAAAACTAGTGTATAATATATTATGATTTTTTGAACGAAACTTGCATTACGAAAAGTTTCATAGAATCTAATTTTCAAATGAATTTTTGCCTGAACTTCCATCATAACCTTCCCTCGTATCATATATAAATGTTCTGCAAAGTTTCGTATCATTTCGAATAGTCCCCGATTTAATTTGATTTTTGACCGAAACTAGTATAAACTAGTGTATAATATATTATGATTTTTAACTGAAACGTACATTACGAAAAGTTTCATAGAATCTAATTTTCAAATGAATTTTTGCATGGACTTCCATCATAACCTTCCCTCTTAAAATATATAAATTATCTGAAAAGTTTCGTAACATTTCGAACAATCCCCGATTTTATTTAATTTTTGACTGAAACTAGTATATACTAATGTATAATGAATTATGATTTTTTGACAGAAACTTGCATTTCGAAAAGATTCATAGAATCTAATTTTCAAATGATTTTTTTTGCATGGACTTCTATCATAACATTCCCTTGTAACATATATAAATGTTCTGAAAAGTTTCGTATCATTTCGAACATCCTTGATTTAATTTTATTTTTGACCGAAACTAGTATAAATTAGTGTATAAACTATTATGATTTTTGACCGAAACTTGCATTTCCAAAATTTCCATAGTATCTAATTTTCAGATGATTTTTTGCATGGACTTCCATCACAACCTTCCCTTGTAACATATATAAATGATCTGAAAAGTTTCGCATCATTTCGAACACACACAGATTTAATTTGATTATTGACCAAAACTAGTATAAACTTGTGAATAATATAGTATGATTTTTTGACCAAAACTCTCATTTCGAAAAGATTCCTAGAGTCGAATTCTCAGATGATTTCTTTTTGCATGGAAATCCATCATAACCGTCCCTTGTAACATATATAAATGTTCTGAAAAGTTTCGTATCATTTCGAACAGTCCTTGAATTAATTTTATTTTTGACCGAAACTAGTGTATAATATATTATTATTTTTGTCCGAAACTTGCATTGCGAAAAGTTCCATAGAATCTAATTTCAGTTTTTTTTGCATGGACTTCCATCATAAGCTTCCCTTGTATCATATATAAATGTTCTGAAAAGTTTCGTATCATTTCGAACAGACCTTGATTTAATTTGATTTTTGACGGAAACTAGTATAAACTAGTCTATAATATATTATTATTTTTGACCGAAACTTGCATTATGACAAGTTCCATAGAATCTAATTTTTAGATGATTTTTTGCATGGACATCCATCATAATATATATAAATGATCTGAAAAGTTTTGCGTCATTTCAAACAGTCCCTAATTTAATTTGATTTTTGATCGAAAGAAGTATAAACTAGTGTATATAATATTATGATTTTTTGACCGAAACTTGCATTTCGAAACGTTACATAAAATCTAATTTTCAGATGATTTTTTGCATGGACTTCCATCATTAGTATCCATCATATCATATAGCAAGGATCTAAAAAGGTATGTATAGCTTCGTACAATCCTCGATTTAATTTGATTTTTTGACCAAAACTAGTGTATAATATATTATGATTTTTTGAACGAAACTTGCATTACGAAAAGTTTCATAGAATCTAATTTTCAAATGAATTTTTGCCTGAACTTCCATCATAACCTTCCCTCGTATCATATATAAATGTTCTGCAAAGTTTCGTATCATTTCGAATAGTCCCCGATTTAATTTGATTTTTGACCGAAACTAGTATAAACTAGTGTATAATATATTATGATTTTTAACTGAAACGTACATTACGAAAAGTTTCATAGAATCTAATTTTCAAATGAATTTTTGCATGGACTTCCATCATAACCTTCCCTCTTAAAATATATAAATTATCTGAAAAGTTTCGTAACATTTCGAACAATCCCCGATTTTATTTAATTTTTGACTGAAACTAGTATATACTAATGTATAATGAATTATGATTTTTTGACAGAAACTTGCATTTCGAAAAGATTCATAGAATCTAATTTTCAAATGATTTTTTTTGCATGGACTTCTATCATAACATTCCCTTGTAACATATATAAATGTTCTGAAAAGTTTCGTATCATTTCGAACATCCTTGATTTAATTTTATTTTTGACCGAAACTAGTATAAATTAGTGTATAAACTATTATGATTTTTGACCGAAACTTGCATTTCCAAAATTTCCATAGTATCTAATTTTCAGATGATTTTTTGCATGGACTTCCATCACAACCTTCCCTTGTAACATATATAAATGATCTGAAAAGTTTCGCATCATTTCGAACACACACAGATTTAATTTGATTATTGACCAAAACTAGTATAAACTTGTGAATAATATAGTATGATTTTTTGACCAAAACTCTCATTTCGAAAAGATTCCTAGAGTCGAATTCTCAGATGATTTCTTTTTGCATGGAAATCCATCATAACCGTCCCTTGTAACATATATAAATGTTCTGAAAAGTTTCGTATCATTTCGAACAGTCCTTGAATTAATTTTATTTTTGACCGAAACTAGTGTATAATATATTATTATTTTTGTCCGAAACTTGCATTGCGAAAAGTTCCATAGAATCTAATTTCAGTTTTTTTTGCATGGACTTCCATCATAAGCTTCCCTTGTATCATATATAAATGTTCTGAAAAGTTTCGTATCATTTCGAACAGACCTTGATTTAATTTGATTTTTGACCGAAACTAGTATAAACTAGTCTATAATATATTATTATTTTTGACCGAAACTTGCATTATGACAAGTTCCATAGAATCTAATTTTTAGATGATTTTTTGCATGGACATCCATCATAATATATATAAATGATCTGAAAAGTTTTGCGTCATTTCAAACAGTCCCTAATTTAATTTGATTTTTGATCGAAAGAAGTATAAACTAGTGTATATAATATTATGATTTTTTGACCGAAACTTGCATTTCGAAACGTTACATAAAATCTAATTTTCAGATGATTTTTTGCATGGACTTCCATCATTAGTATCCATCATATCATATAGCAAGGATCTAAAAAGGTATGTATAGCTTCGTACAATCCTCGATTTAATTTGATTTTTTGACCAAAACTAGTGTATAATATATTATGATTTTTTGAACGAAACTTGCATTACGAAAAGTTTCATAGAATCTAATTTTCAAATGAATTTTTGCCTGAACTTCCATCATAACCTTCCCTCGTATCATATATAAATGTTCTGCAAAGTTTCGTATCATTTCGAATAGTCCCCGATTTAATTTGATTTTTGACCGAAACTAGTATAAACTAGTGTATAATATATTATGATTTTTAACTGAAACGTACATTACGAAAAGTTTCATAGAATCTAATTTTCAAATGAATTTTTGCATGGACTTCCATCATAACCTTCCCTCTTAAAATATATAAATTATCTGAAAAGTTTCGTAACATTTCGAACAATCCCCGATTTTATTTAATTTTTGACTGAAACTAGTATATACTAATGTATAATGAATTATGATTTTTTGACAGAAACTTGCATTTCGAAAAGATTCATAGAATCTAATTTTCAAATGATTTTTTTTGCATGGACTTCTATCATAACATTCCCTTGTAACATATATAAATGTTCTGAAAAGGTTCGTATCATTTCGAACATCCTTGATTTAATTTTATTTTTGACCGAAACTAGTATAAATTAGTGTATAAACTATTATGATTTTTGACCGAAACTTGCATTTCCAAAATTTCCATAGTATCTAATTTTCAGATGATTTTTTGCATGGACTTCCATCACAACCTTCCCTTGTAACATATATAAATGATCTGAAAAGTTTCGCATCATTTCGAACACACACAGATTTAATTTGATTATTGACCAAAACTAGTATAAACTTGTGAATAATATAGTATGATTTTTTGACCAAAACTCTCATTTCGAAAAGATTCCTAGAGTCGAATTCTCAGATGATTTCTTTTTGCATGGAAATCCATCATAACCGTCCCTTGTAACATATATAAATGTTCTGAAAAGTTTCGTATCATTTCGAACAGTCCTTGAATTAATTTTATTTTTGACCGAAACTAGTGTATAATATATTATTATTTTTGTCTGAAACTTGCATTGCGAAAAGTTCCATAGAATCTAATTTCAGTTTTTTTTGCATGGACTTCCATCATAAGCTTCCCTTGTATCATATATAAATGTTCTGAAAAGTTTCGTATCATTTCGAACAGACCTTGATTTAATTTGATTTTTGACCGAAACTAGTATAAACTAGTCTATAATATATTATTATTTTTGACCGAAACTTGCATTATGACAAGTTCCATAGAATCTAATTTTTAGATGATTTTTTGCATGGACATCCATCATAATATATATAAATGATCTGAAAAGTTTTGCGTCATTTCAAACAGTCCCTAATTTAATTTGATTTTTGATCGAAAGAAGTATAAACTAGTGTATATAATATTATGATTTTTTGACCGAAACTTGCATTTCAAAACGTTACATAAAATCTAATTTTCAGATGATTTTTTGCATGGACTTCCATCATTAGTATCCATCATATCATATAGCAAGGATCTAAAAAGGTATGTATAGCTTCGTACAATCCTCGATTTAATTTGATTTTTTGACCAAAACTAGTGTATAATATATTATGATTTTTTGAACGAAACTTGCATTACGAAAAGTTTCATAGAATCTAATTTTCAAATGAATTTTTGCCTGAACTTCCATCATAACCTTCCCTCGTATCATATATAAATGATCTGCAAAGTTTCGTATCATTTCAAACAGTCCCCGATTTAATTTGATTTTTGACCGAAACTAGTATAAACTAGTGTATAATATATTATGATTTTTAACCGAAACGTACAGTACGAAAAGTTTCATAGAATCTAATTTTCAAATGAATTTTTGCATGGACTTCAATCATAACCTTCCCTCCTAACATATATAAATTATCTGAAAAGTTTCGTAACATTTCGAACAATCCCCGATTTTATTTAATTTTTGACTGAAACTAGTATATACTAATGTATAATGAATTATGATTTTTTGACAGAAACTTGCATTTCGAAAAGATTCATAGAATCTAATTTTCAAATGATTTTTTTTGCATGGACTTCTATCATAACCTTCCTTTGTAACATATATAAATGTTCTGAAAAGTTTCGTATCTTTCCGAACATCCTTGATTTAATTTTATTTTTGACCGAAACTAGTATAAATTAGTGTATAAACTATTATGATTTTTGACCGAAACTTGCATTTCCAAAATTTCCATAGTATCTAATTTTCAGATGATTTTTTGCATGGACTTCCATCACAACCTTCCCTTGTAACATATATAAATCATCTGAAAACTTTCGCATCATTTCGAACACACCTCGATTTAATTTGATTATTGACCAAAACTAGTATAAACTTGTGTATAATATATAGTATGATTTTTTGACCAAAACTCTCATTTCGAAAAGATTCATAGAGTCTAATTCTCAGATGATTTTTTTTTGATGGAATTCCATCATAACCGTCCCTTGTAACATATATAAATGTTCTGAAAAGTTTCGTATCATTTCGAACAGTCCTTGAATTAATTTTATTTGTGACCGAAACTAGTGTATAATATATTATTATTTTTGTCCGAAACTTATATTGCGAAAAGTTCCATAGAATCTAATTTCAGTTTTTTTTGCATGGACTTCCATCATAAGCTTCCCTTGTATCATATATAAATGTTCTGAAAAGTTTCGTATCATTTCAAACAAACCTTGATTTAATTTGATTTTTGACCGAAACTAGTATAAACTAGTCTATAATATATTATTATTTTTGACCGAAACTTGCATTATGACAAGTTCTATAGAATCTAATTTTTAGATGATTTTTTGCATGGACATCCATCATAATCTTCCATCATAATATATATAAATTATCTGAAAAGTTTCGCGTCATTTCAAACAGTCCCTGATTTAATTTGATTTTTGATCGAAAGAAGTATAAACTAGTATATATAATATTATGATTTTTTGACCGAAACTTGCATTTCGAAACGTTACATAAAATCTAATTTTCAGATGATTTTTTGCATGGACTTCCATCATTAGTATCCATCATATCATATAGCAAGGATCTAAAAAAGTATGTATAGCTTCGTACAATCCTCGATTTAATTTTATTTTTTGACCAAAACTAGTGTATAATATATTATGATTTTTTGAATGAAACTTGCATTACGAAAAGTTTCATAGAATCTAATTTTCAAATGAATTTTTGCCTGAACTTCCATCATAACCTTCACTCGTATCATATATAAATGATCTGCAAAGTTTCGTATCATTTCGAACAGTCCCTGATTTAATTTGATTTTTGACCGAAACTAGTATAAACTAGTGTATAATATATTATGATTTTTAACCGAAACGTACAGTACGAAAAGTTTCATAGAATCTAATTTTCAAATGAATTTTTGCATGGACTTCAATCATAACCTTCCCTCCTAACATATATAAATTATCTGAAAAGTTTCGTAACATTTCGAACAATCCCCGATTTTATTTAATTTTTGACTGAAACTAGTATATACTAATGTATAATGAATTATGATTTTTTGACAGAAACTTGCATTTCGAAAAGATTCATAGAATCTAATTTTCAAATGATTTTTTTTGCATGGACTTCTATCATAACCTTCCCTTGTAACATATATAAATGTTCTGAAAAGTTTCGTATCTTTTCGAACATCCTTGATTTAATTTTATTTTTGACCGAAACTAGTATAAATTAGTGTATAAACTATTATGATTTTTGACCGAAACTTGCATTTCCAAAATTTCCATAGTATCTAATTTTCAGATGATTTTTTGCATGGACTTCCATCACAACCTTCCCTTGTAACATATATAAATGATGTGAAAACTTTCGCATCATTTCGAACACACCCCAATTTAATTTGATTATTGACCAAAACTAGTATAAACTTGTGTATATTATAGTATGATTTTTTTACCAAAACTCTCATTTCGAAAAGATTCATAGAGTCTAATTCTCAGATGATTTTTTTTTGCATGGAATTCCATCATAACCGTCCCTTGTAACATATATAAATGTTCTGAAAAGTTTCGTATCATTTCGAACAGTCCTTGAATTAATTTTATTTTTGACCGAAACTAGTGTATAATATATTATTATTTTTGTCTGAAACTTGCATTGCGAAAAGTTCCATAGAATCTAATTTCAGTTTTTTTTGCATGGACTTCCATCATAAGCTTCCCTTGTATCATATATAAATGTTCTGAAAAGTTTCGTATCATTTCGAATAGACCTTGATTTAATTTGATTTTTGACTGAAACAAGTATAAACTACTGTATAATATATTATTATTTTTGACCGAAACTTGCATTATGAAAAGTTCCATAGAATCTAATTTTTAGATGATTTTTTGCATGGACATCCATCATAATCTTCCATCATAATATATATAAATGATCTGAAAAGTTTTGCATCATTTCAAACAGTCCCTGATTTAATTTGATTTTTGACCGAAACAAGTATAAACTAGTGTATATAATATTATGATTTTTTGACCGAAACATGCATTTCGAAACGTTACATAAAATCTAATTTTCAGATGATTTTTTGCATAGACTTCCATCATTAGTATCCATCGTATCATATAGCACGGATCTAAAAAGGTATGTATAGCTTCGTACAATCCTCGATTTAATTTGATTTTTTGACCAAAACTAGTGTATAATATATTATGATTTTTTGACCGAAACTTGCATTACGAAAAGTTTCATAGAATCTAATTACCAGATGATTTTTTTGCCTGGACTTCCATCATAACCTTCCCTCGTATCATATATAAATGATCTACAAAGTTTCGTATCATTTCAAACAGTCCCCGATTTAATTTGATTTTTGACCGAAACTAGCATAAACTTGTGTATAATATATTATGATTTTTAACCGAAACGTACATTACGAAAAGTTTCATAGAATCTAATTTTCATATGAATTTTTGCATGGACTTCCATCATAGCCTTCCCTCCTAACATATATAAATTATCTAAAAAGGTTCGTAACATTTCGAAACATCCCCGATTTTATTTAATTTTTGACTGAAACTAGTATATACTAATGTATAATGTATTATGATTTTTTGACAGAAACTTGCATTTCGAAAAGATTCATAGAATCTAATTTTCAAATGATTTTTTTTGCATGGACTTCTATCATAACCTTCCCTTGTAACATATATAAATGTTCTGAAAAGTTTCGTATCATTTCGAACATCCTTGATTTAATTTATTTTTGACCGAAACTAGTATAAATTAGTGTATAAACTATTATGATTTTTGACCGAAACTTGCATTTCCAAAATTTCCATAGTATCTAATTTTCAGATGATTTTTTGCATGGACTTCCATCACAACCTTCCCTTGTAACATATATAAATGATGTGAAAACTTTCGCATCATTTCGAACACACCCCAATTTAATTTGATTATTGACCAAAACTAGTATAAACTTGTGTATATTATAGTATGATTTTTTGACCAAAACTCTCATTTCGAAAAGATTCATAGAGTCTAATTCTCAGATGATTTTTTTTTGCATGGAATTCCATCATAATTGTCCCTTGTAACATATATAAATGTTCTGAAAAGTTTCGTATCATTTCGAACAGTCCTTGAATTAATTTTATTTTTGACCGAAACTAGTGTATAATATATTATTATTTTTGTCTGAATCTTGCATTGCGAAAAGTTCCATAGAATCTAATTTCAGTTTTTTTTGCATGGACTTCCATCATAAGCTTCCCTTGTATCATATATAAATGTTCTGAAAAGTTTCGTAACATTTCGAATAGACCTTGATTTAATTTGATTTTGGACTGAAACAAGTATAAACTACTGTATAATATATTATTATTTTTGACCGAAACTTGCATTATGAAAAGTTCCATAGAATCTAATTTTTAGATGATTTTTTGCATGAACATCCATCATAATCTTCCATCATAATATATATAAATGATCTGAAAAGTTTCGCATCATTTCAAACAGTCCCTGATTTAATTTGATTTTTGACCGAAACAAGTATAAACTAGTGTATATAATATTATGATTTTTTGACCGAAACTTGCATTTCGAAACGTTGCATAAAATCTAATTTTCAGATGATTTTTTACATGGACTTCCATCATTAGTATCCATCGTATCATATAGCACGGATCTAAAAAGGTTTGTATAGCTTAGTACAATCCTCGATTTAATTTGATTTTTTGACCAAAACTAGTGTATAATATATTATGATTTTTTGACCGAAACTTGCATTACGAAAAGTTTCATAGAATCTAATTACCAGATGATTTTTTTGCCTGGACTTCCATCATAACCTTCTCTCGTATCATATATAAATGATCTACAAAGTTTCGTATCATATCAAACAGTCCCCGATTTAATTTGATTTTTGACCGAAACTAGCATAAACTTGTGTATAATATATTATGATTTTTAACCGAAACGTACATTACGAAAAGTTTCATAGAATCTAATTTTCATATGAATTTTTGCATGGACTTCCATCATAGCCTTCCCTCCTAACATATATAAATTATCTGAAAAGGTTCGTAACATTTCGAACAATCCCCGATTTTATTTAATTTTTGACTGAAACTAGTATATACTAATGTAAAATGTATTATGATTTTTTGACAAAAACTTGCATTTCGAAAAGATTCATAGAATCTAATTTTCAAATGATTTTTTTTGCATGGTTTTCTATCATAACCTTCCCTTGTAACATATATAAATGTTCTGAAAAGTTTCGTATCATTTCGAACATCCTTGATTTAATTTATTTTTGACCGAAACTAGTATAAATTAGTGTATAAACTATTATGATTTTTGACCGAAACTTGCATTTCCAAAATTTCCATAGTATCTAATTTTCAGATGATTTTTTGCATGGACTTCCATCACAACCTTCCCTTGTAACATATATAAATGATCTGAAAACTTTCGCATCATTTCGAACACACCCCGATTTAATTTGATTATTGACCAAAACTAGTATAAACTTGTGTATAATATAGTATGATTTTTTGACCAAAATCTCATTTCGAAAAGATTCATAGAGTCTAATTCTCAGATGATTTTTTTTTGCATGGAATTCCATCATAACCGTCCCTTGTAACATATATAAATGTTCTGAAAAGTTTCGTATCATTTCGAACAGTCCTTGAATTAATTTTATTTTTGTCCGAAACTAGTGTATAATTTATTATTATTTTTGTCCGAAACTTGCATTGCGAAAAGTTCCATAGAATCTAATTTCAGTTTTTTTTGCATGTACTTCCATCATAAGATTCCCTTGTATTATACATAAATGTTCTGAAAAGTTTCGTATCATTTCGAACAGACCTTGATTTAATTTGATTTTTGACCGAAACTAGTATAAACTACAGAATAATATATTATTATTTTTGACCGAAACTTGCATTATGAAAAGTTCCATAGAATCTAATTTTTAGATGATTTTTTGCATGAACATCCATCATAATCTTCCATCATAATATATATAAATAATCTGAAAAGTTTCGCATCATTTCAAATAGTCCCTGATTTAATTTGATTTTTGACCGAAACAAGTATATAATATATACTTATTTTTTGACCGAAACTTGCATTTCGAAAAGTTTCATAGAATCTAATTACCAGATGATTTTTTTGCTTGGACTTCCATCATAACCTTCCCTCGTATCATATATAAATGATCTGCAAATTTTCGTATCATTTCAAACTATCCCCGATTTAATTTGATTTTTGACCGAAACTAGTATAAACTAGTTTATAATATATTATGATTTTTAACCGAAACGTACATTTTGAAAAGTTTCATAGAATCTAATTTTCAAATGAATTTTTGCATGGACTTCCATCATAACCTTCCCTCCTAACATATATAAATTATCTGAAAAGTTTCGTAACATTTCGAACAATCCCCGATTTTATTTAATTTTTGACTGAAACTAGTATATACTAATGTATAATGTATTATGATTTTTTGACAGAAACTTGCATTTCGAAAAGATTCATAGAATCTAATTTTCAAATGATTTTTTTTGCATGGACTCCCCTTGTAACATATATGAATGTTCTGAAAAGTTTCGTATCATTTCGAACATCCTTGATTTAATTTTATTTTTAACCGAAACTAGTATTAATTAGTGTATAAACTATGATGATTTTTGACCGAAACTTGCATTTCCAAAATTTCCATAGTATCTAATTTTTAGATGATTTTTTGCGAGGACTTCCACACAACCTTCCCTTGTAACATATATAAATGATATGAAAACTTTCACATCATTTCGAACACATCCATATTTAATTTGATTATTGACCAAAACTAGTATGAACTTGTGTATATTATAGTATGATTTTTTGACCAAAACTCTCATTTCGAAAAGATTCATAGAGTCTAATTCTCAGATGATTTTTTTTTGCATGGAATTCCATCATAACTATCCCTTGTAACATATATAAATGTTCTGAAAAGTTTCGTATCATTTCGAAGAGTCCTTGAATTAATTTTATTTTTGACCGAAACTAGTGTATAATATATTATTATTTTTGTCCGACACTTATATTGCGAAAAGTTCCATAGAATCTAATTTTTTTGCATGGACTTCCATCATAAGCTTCCCTTGTATCATATATAAATGTTCTGAAAAGTTTCGTATCATTTCGAACAGACCTTGATTTAATTTGATTTTTGACCGAAACTAGTATAAACTAGTCTATAATATATTAATATTTTTGACCGAAACTTGCATTATGACAAGTTCCTTAGAATCTAATTTTTAGATGATTTTTTGCATGGACATCCATCATAATATATATAAATGATCTGAAAAGTTTTGCGTCATTTCAAACAGTCCCTAATTTAATTTGATTTTTGATCGAAAGAAGTATAAACTAGTGTATATAATATTATGCTTTTTTGACCGAAACTTGCATTTCTAAACGTTACATAAAATCTAATTTTCAGATGATTTTTTGCATGGACTTCCATCATTAGTATCCATCATATCATATAGCAAGGATCTAAAAAGGTATGTATAGCTTCGTACAATCCTCGATTTAATTTGATTTTTTGACCAAAACTAGTGTATAATATATTATGATTTTTTGAACGAAACTTGCATTACGAAAAGTTTCATAGAATCTAATTTTCAAATGAATTTTTGCCTGAACTTCCATCATAACCTTCCCTCGTATCATATATAAATGATCTGCAAAGTTTCGTATCATTTCAAACAGTCCCCGATTTAATTTGATTTTTGACCGAAACTAGTATAAACTAGTGTATAATATATTATGATTTTTAACCGAAACGTACATTACGAAAAGTTTCACAGAATCTAATTTTCAAATGAATTTTTGCATGGACTTCCATCATAACCTTCCCTCTTAACATATATAAATTATCTGAAAAGTTTCGTAACATTTCGAACAATCCCCGATTTTATTTAATTTTTGACTGAAACTAGTATATACTAATGTATAATGAATTATGCTTTTTTGACAGAAACTTGCATTTCGAAAAGATTCATAGAATCTAATTTTCAAATGATTTTTTTTGCATGGACTTCTATCATAACCTTCCCTTGTAACATATATAAATGTTCTGAAAAGTTTCGTATCTTTTCGAAAATCCTTGATTTAATTTTATTTTTGACCGAAACTAGTATAAATTAGTGTATAAACTATTATGACTTTTGACTGAAACTTGCATTTCCAAAATTTCCATAGTATCTAATTTTCAGATGATTTTTTTCATGGACTTCCATCACAACCTTCCCTTGTAACATATATAAATGATCTGAAAACATTCACATCATTTCGAACACACCCAGATTTAATTTGATTATTGACCAAAACTAGTATAAACTTGTGAATAATATAGTATGATTTTTTGACCAAAACTCTCATTTCGAAAAGATTCCTAGAGTCGAATTCTCAGATGATTTCTTTTTGCATGGAAATCCATCATAACCGTCCCTTGTAACATATATAAATGTTCTGAAAAGTTTCGTATCATTTCGAACAGTCCTTGAATTAATTTTATTTTTGACCGAAACTAGTGTATAATATATTATTATTTTTGTCCGAAACTTGCATTGCGAAAAGTTCCATAGAATCTAATTTCAGTTTTTTTTGCATGGACTTCCATCATAAGCTTCCCTTGTATCATATATAAATGTTCTGAAAAGTTTCGTATCATTTCGAACAGACCTTGATTTAATTTGATTTTTGACCGAAACTAGTATAAACTAGTCTATAATATATTATTATTTTTGACCGAAACTTGCATTATGACAAGTTCCATAGAATCTAATTTTTAGATGATTTTTTGCATGGACATCCATCATAATATATATAAATGATCTGAAAAGTTTTGCGTCATTTCAAACAGTCCCTAATTTAATTTGATTTTTGATCGAAAGAAGTATAAACTAGTGTATATAATATTATGCTTTTTTGACCGAAACTTGCATTTCTAAACGTTACATAAAATCTAATTTTCAGATGATTTTTTGCATGGACTTCCATCATTAGTATCCATCATATCATATAGCAAGGATCTAAAAAGGTATGTATAGCTTCGTACAATCCTCGATTTAATTTGATTTTTTGACCAAAACTAGTGTATAATATATTATGATTTTTTGAACGAAACTTGCATTACGAAAAGTTTCATAGAATCTAATTTTCAAATGAATTTTTGCCTGAACTTCCATCATAACCTTCCCTCGTATCATATATAAATGATCTGCAAAGTTTCGTATCATTTCAAACAGTCCCCGATTTAATTTGATTTTTGACCGAAACTAGTATAAACTAGTGTATAATATATTATGATTTTTAACCGAAACGTACATTACGAAAAGTTTCACAGAATCTAATTTTCAAATGAATTTTTGCATGGACTTCCATCATAACCTTCCCTCTTAACATATATAAATTATCTGAAAAGTTTCGTAACATTTCGAACAATCCCCGATTTTATTTAATTTTTGACTGAAACTAGTATATACTAATGTATAATGAATTATGCTTTTTTGACAGAAACTTGCATTTCGAAAAGATTCATAGAATCTAATTTTCAAATGATTTTTTTTGCATGGACTTCTATCATAACCTTCCCTTGTAACATATATAAATGTTCTGAAAAGTTTCGTATCTTTTCGAAAATCCTTGATTTAATTTTATTTTTGACCGAAACTAGTATAAATTAGTGTATAAACTATTATGATTTTTGACCGAAACTTGCATTTCCAAAATTTCCATAGTATCTAATTTTCAGATGATTTTTTGCATGGACTTCCATCACAACCTTCCCTTGTAACATATATAAATGATCTGAAAACATTCACATCATTTCGAACACACCCAGATTTAATTTGATTATTGACCAAAACTAGTATAAACTTGTGAATAATATAGTATGATTTTTTGACCAAAACTCTCATTTCGAAAAGATTCCTAGAGTCGAATTCTCAAATGATTTCTTTTTGCATGGAAATCCATCATAACCGTCCCTTGTAACATATATAAATGTTCTGAAAAGTTTCGTATCATTTCGAACAGTCCTTGAATTAATTTTATTTTTGACCGAAACTAGTGTATAATATATTATTATTTTTGTCCGAAACTTGCATTGCGAAAAGTTCCATAGAATCTAATTTCAGTTTTTTTTGCATGGACTTCCATCATAAGCTTCCCTTGTATCATATATAAATGTTCTGAAAAGTTTCGTATCATTTCGAACAGACCTTGATTTAATTTGATTTTTGACCGAAACTAGTATAAACTAGTCTATAATATATTATTATTTTTGACCGAAACTTGCATTATGACAAGTTCCATAGAATCTAATTTTTAGATGATTTTTTGCATGGACATCCATCATAATATATATAAATGATCTGAAAAGTTTTGCGTCATTTCAAACAGTCCCTAATTTAATTTGATTTTTGATCGAAAGAAGTATAAACTAGTGTATATAATATTATGATTTTTTGACCGAAACTTGCATTTCGAAACGTTACATAAAATCTAATTTTCAGATGATTTTTTGCATGGACTTCCATCATTAGTATCCATCATATCATATAGCAAGGATCTAAAAAGGTATGTATAGCTTCGTACAATCCTCGATTTAATTTGATTTTTTGACCAAAACTAGTGTATAATATATTATGATTTTTTGAACGAAACTTGCATTACGAAAAGTTTCATAGAATCTAATTTTCAAATGAATTTTTGCCTGAACTTCCATCATAACCTTCCCTCGTATCATATATAAATGATCTGCAAAGTTTCGTATCATTTCAAACAGTCCCCGATTTAATTTGATTTTTGACCGAAACTAGTATAAACTAGTGTATAATATATTATGATTTTTAACCGAAACGTACATTACGAAAAGTTTCACAGAATCTAATTTTCAAATGAATTTTTGCATGGACTTCCATCATAACCTTCCCTCTTAACATATATAAATTATCTGAAAAGTTTCGTAACATTTCGAACAATCCCCGATTTTATTTAATTTTTGACTGAAACTAGTATATACTAATGTATAATGAATTATGCTTTTTTGACAGAAACTTGCATTTCGAAAAGATTCATAGAATCTAATTTTCAAATGATTTTTTTTGCATGGACTTCTATCATAACCTTCCCTTGTAACATATATAAATGTTCTGAAAAGTTTCGTATCTTTTCGAAAATCCTTGATTTAATTTTATTTTTGACCGAAACTAGTATAAATTAGTGTATAAACTATTATGACTTTTGACCGAAACTTGCATTTCCAAAATTTCCATAGTATCTAATTTTCAGATGATTTTTTGCATGGACTTCCATCACAACCTTCCCTTGTAACATATATAAATGATCTGAAAACATTCACATCATTTCGAACACACCCAGATTTAATTTGATTATTGACCAAAACTAGTATAAACTTGTGAATAATATAGTATGATTTTTTGACCAAAACTCTCATTTCGAAAAGATTCCTAGAGTCGAATTCTCAGATGATTTCTTTTTGCATGGAAATCCATCATAACCGTCCCTTGTAACATATATAAATGTTCTGAAAAGTTTCGTATCATTTCGAACAGTCCTTGAATTAATTTTATTTTTGACCGAAACTAGTGTATAATATATTATTATTTTTGTCCGAAACTTGCATTGCGAAAAGTTCCATAGAATCTAATTTCAGTTTTTTTTGCATGGACTTCCATCATAAGCTTCCCTTGTATCATATATAAATGTTCTGAAAAGTTTCGTATCATTTCGAACAGACCTTGATTTAATTTGATTTTTGACCGAAACTAGTATAAACTAGTCTATAATATATTATTATTTTTGACCGAAACTTGCATTATGACAAGTTCCATAGAATCTAATTTTTAGATGATTTTTTGCATGGACATCCATCATAATATATATAAATGATCTGAAAAGTTTTGCGTCATTTCAAACAGTCCCTAATTTAATTTAATTTTTGATCGAAAGAAGTATAAACTAGTGTATATAATATTATGCTTTTTTGACCGAAACTTGCATTTCTAAACGTTACATAAAATCTAATTTTCAGATGATTTTTTGCATGGACTTCCATCATTAGTATCCATCATATCATATAGCAAGGATCTAAAAAGGTATGTATAGCTTCGTACAATCCTCGATTTAATTTGATTTTTTGACCAAAACTAGTGTATAATATATTATGATTTTTTGAACGAAACTTGCATTACGAAAAGTTTCATAGAATCTAATTTTCAAATGAATTTTTGCCTGAACTTCCATCATAACCTTCCCTCGTATCATATATAAATGATCTGCAAAGTTTCGTATCATTTCAAACAGTCCCCGATTTAATTTGATTTTTGACCGAAACTAGTATAAACTAGTGTATAATATATTATGATTTTTAACCGAAACGTACATTACGAAAAGTTTCACAGAATCTAATTTTCAAATGAATTTTTGCATGGACTTCCATCATAACCTTCCCTCTTAACATATATAAATTATCTGAAAAGTTTCGTAACATTTCGAACAATCCCCGATTTTATTTAATTTTTGACTGAAACTAGTATATACTAATGTATAATGATTTATGCTTTTTTGACAGAAACTTGCATTTCGAAAAGATTCGTAGAATCTAATTTTCAAATGATTTTTTTTGCATGGACTTCTATCATAACCTTCCCTTGTAACATATATAAATGTTCTGAAAAGTTTCGTATCTTTTCGAAAATCCTTGATTTAATTTTATTTTTGACCGAAACTAGTATAAATTAGTGTATAAACTATTATGATTTTTGACCGAAACTTGCATTTCCAAAATTTCCATAGTATCTAATTTTCAGATGATTTTTTGCATGGACTTCCATCACAACCTTCCCTTGTAACATATATAAATGATCTGAAAACATTCACATCATTTCGAACACACCCAGATTTAATTTGATTATTGACCAAAACTAGTATAAACTTGTGAATAATATAGTATGATTTTTTGACCAAAACTCTCATTTCGAAAAGATTCCTAGAGTCGAATTCTCAGATGATTTCTTTTTGCATGGAAATCCATCATAACCGTCCCTTGTAACATATATAAATGTTCTGAAAAGTTTCGTATCATTTCGAACAGTCCTTGAATTAATTTTATTTTTTACCGAAACTAGTGTATAATATATTATTATTTTTGTCCGAAACTTGCATTGCGAAAAGTTCCATAGAATCTAATTTCAGTTTTTTTTGCATGGACTTCCATCATAAGCTTCCCTTGTATCATATATAAATGTTCTGAAAAGTTTCGTATCATGTCGAACAGACCTTGATTTAATTTGATTTTTGACCGAAACTAGTATAAACTAGTCTATAATATATTATTATTTTTGACCGAAACTTGCATTATGACAAGTTCCATAGAATCTAATTTTTAGATGATTTTTTGCATGGACATCCATCATAATATATATAAAAGATCTGAAAAGTTTTGCGTCATTTCAAACAGTCCCTAATTTAATTTGATTTTTGATCGAAAGAAGTATAAACTAGTGTATATAATATTATGATTTTTTGACCGAAACTTGCATTTCGAAACGTTACATAAAATCTAATTTTCAGATGATTTTTTGCATGGACTTCCATCATTAGTATCCATCATATCATATAGCAAGGATCTAAAAAGGTATGTATAGCTTCGTACAATCCTCGATTTAATTTGATTTTTTGACCAAAACTAGTGTATAATATATTATGATTTTTTGAACGAAACTTGCATTACGAAAAGTTTCATAGAATCTAATTTTCAAATGAATTTTTGCCTGAACTTCCATCATAACCTTCCCTCGTATCATATATAAATGATCTGCAAAGTTTCGTATCATTTCAAACAGTCCCCGATTTAATTTGATTTTTGACCGAAACTAGTATAAACTAGTGTATAATATATTATGATTTTTAACCGAAACGTACATTACGAAAAGTTTCACAGAATCTAATTTTCAAATGAATTTTTGCATGGACTTCCATCATAACCTTCCCTCTTAACATATATAAATTATCTGAAAAGTTTCGTAACATTTCGAACAATCCCCGAATTTATTTAATTTTTGACTGAAACTAGTATATACTAATGTATAATGAATTATGCTTTTTTGACAGAAACTTGCATTTCGAAAAGATTCATAGAATCTAATTTTCAAATGATTTTTTTTGCATGGACTTCTATCATAACCTTCCCTTGTAACATATATAAATGTTCTGAAAAGTTTCGTATCTTTTCGAAAATCCTTGATTTAATTTTATTTTTGACCGAAACTAGTATAAATTAGTGTATAAACTATTATGATTTTTGACCGAAACTTGCATTTCCAAAATTTCCATAGTATCTAATTTTCAGATGATTTTTTGCATGGACTTCCATCACAACCTTCCCTTGTAACATATATAAATGATCTGAAAACATTCACATCATTTCGAACACACCCAGATTTAATTTGATTATTGACCAAAACTAGTATAAACTTGTGAATAATATAGTATGATTTTTTGACCAAAACTCTCATTTCGAAAAGATTCCTAGAGTCGAATTCTCAGATGATTTCTTTTTGCATGGAAATCCATCATAACCGTCCCTTGTAACATATATAAATGTTCTGAAAAGTTTCGTATCATTTCGAACAGTCCTTGAAATAATTTTATTTTTGACCGAAACTAGTGTATAATATATTATTATTTTTGTCCGAAACTTGGATTGCGAAAAGTTCCATAGAATCTAATTTCAGTTTTTTTTACATGGACTTCCATCATAAGCTTCCCTTGTATCATATATAAATGTTCTGAAAAGTTTCGTATCATTTCGAACAGACCTTGATTTAATTTGATTTTTGACCGAAACTAGTATAAACTAATCTATAATATATTATTATTTTTGATCGAAACTTGCATTATGACGAGTTCCATAGAATCTAATTCTTAGATGATTTTTTGCATGGACATCCATCATAATATATATAAATGATCTGAAAAGTTTTGCGTCATTTCAAACATTCCCTAATTTAATTTGATTTTTTATCGAAAGAAGTATAAACTAGTGTATATAAAATTATGATTTTTTGACCGAAACTTGCATTTCGAAACGTTACATAAAATCTAATTTTCAGATGATTTTTTGCATGGACTTCCATCATTAGTATCCATCATATCATATAGCAAGGATCTAAAAAAGTATGTATAGCTTCTTACAATCCTCGATTTAATTTGATTTTTTGACCAAAACTAGTGTATAATATATTATGATTTTTTGAACGAAACATGCATTACGAAAAGTTTCATAGAATCTAACTTTCAAATGAATTTTTGCCTGAACTTCCATCATAACCTTCCCTCGTATCATATATAAATGATCTGCAAATTTCGTATCATTTCGAACAGTCCCCGATTTAATTTGATTTTTGACCGAAACTAGTATAAACTAGTGTATAATATATTATGATTTTTAACCGAAACGTACATTACGAAAAGTTTCACAGAATCTAATTTTCAAATGAATTTTTGCATGGACTTCCATCATAACCTTCCCTCTTAACATATATAAATTATCTGAAAAGTTTCGTAACATTTCGAACAATCCCCGATTTTATTTAATTTTTGACTGAAACTGGTATATACTAATGTATAATGAATTATGCTTTTTTGACAGAAACTTGCATTTCGAAAAGATTCATAGAATCTAATTTTCAAATGATTTTTTTTGCATGGACTTCTATCATAACCTTCCCTTGTAACATATATAAATGTTCTGAAAAGTTTCGTATCTTTTCGAAAATCCTTGATTTAATTTTATTTTTGACCGAAACTAGTATAAATTAGTGTATAAACTATTATGATTTTTGACCGAAACTTGCATTTCCAAAATTTCCATAGTATCTAATTTTCAGATGATTTTTTGCATGGACTTCCATCACAACCTTCCCTTGTAACATATATAAATGATCTGAAAACTTTCGCATCATTTTGAACATACCTCGATTTAATTTGATTATTGACCAAAACTAGTATAAACTTGTGTATAATATATAGTATGATTTTTTGACCAAAACTCTCATTTCGAAAAGATTCATAGAGTCTAATTCTCAGATGATTTTTTTTTCATGGAATTCCATCATAACCGTCCCTTGTAACATATATAAATGTTCTGAAAAGTTTCGTATCATTTCGAACAGTCCTTGAATTAATTTTATTTGTGACCGAAACTAGTGTATAATATATTATTATTTTTGTCCGAAACTTATATTGCGAAAAGTTCCATAGAATCTAATTTCAGTTTTTTTTGCATGGACTTCCATCATAAGCTTCCCTTGTATCATATATAAATGTTCTGAAAAGTTTCGTATCATTTCAAACAAACCTTGATTTAATTTGATTTTTGACCGAAACTAGTATAAACTAGTCTATAATATATTATTATTTTTGACCGAAACTTGCATTATGACAAGTTCTATAGAATCTAATTTTTAGATGATTTTTTGCATGGACATCCATCATAATCTTCCATCATAATATATATAAATGATCTAAAAAGTTTCGCGTCATTTCAAACAGTCCCTGATTTAATTTGATTTTTGATCGAAAGAAGTATAAACTAGTGTATATAATATTATGATTTTTTGACCGAAACTTGCATTTCGAAACGTTACATAAAATCTAATTTTCAGATGATTTTTTGCATGGACTTCCATCATTAGTATCCATCATATCATATAGCAAGGATCTAAAAAGGTATGTATAGCTTCGTACAATCCTCGATTTAATTTGATTTTTTGACCAAAACTAGTGTATAATATATTATGATTTTTTGAACGAAACTTGCATTACGAAAAGTTTCATAGAATCTAATTTTCAAATGAATTTTTGCCTGAACTTCCATCATAACCTTCCCTCGTATCATATATAAATGATCTGCAAAGTTTCGTATCATTTCAAACAGTCCCCGATTTAATTTGATTTTTGACCGAAACTAGTATAAACTAGTGTATAATATATTATGATTTTTAACCGAAACGTAAATTACGAAAAGTTTCACAGAATCTAATTTTCAAATGAATTTTTGCATGGACTTCCATCATAACCTTCCCTCTTAACATATATAAATTATCTGAAAAGTTTCGTAACATTTCGAACAATCCCCGATTTTATTTAATTTTTGACTGAAACTAGTATATACTAATGTATAATGAATTATGATTTTTTGACAGAAACTTGCATTTCGAAAAGATTCATAGAATCTAATTTTCAAATGATTTTTTTTGTATGGACTTCTATCATAACCTTCCCTTGTAACATATATAAATGTTCTGAAAAGTTTCGTATCTTTTCGAAAATCCTTGATTTAATTTTATTTTTGACCGAAACTAGTATAAATTAGTGTATAAACTATTATGATTTTTGACCGAAACTTGCATTTCCAAAATTTCCATAGTATCTAATTTTCAGATGATTTTTTGCATGGACTTCCATCACAACCTTCCCTTGTAACATATATAAATGATCTGAAAACTTTCGCATCATTTCGAACACACCCCGATTTAATTTGATTATTGACCAAAACTAGTATAAACTTGTGTATAATATAGTATGATTTTTTGACCAAAATCTCATTTCGAAAAGATTCATAGAGTCTAATTCTCAGATGATTTTTTTTTGCATGGAATTCCATCATAACCGTCCCTTGTAACATATATAAATGTTCTGAAAAGTTTCGTATCATTTCGAACAGTCCTTGAAATAATTTTATTTTTGACCGAAACTAGTGTATAATATATTATTATTTTTGTCCGAAACTTGCATTGCGAAAAGTTCCATAGAATCTAATTTCAGTTTTTTTTTACATGGACTTCCATCATAAGCTTCCCTTGTATCATATATAAATGTTCTGAAAAGTTTCGTATCATTTCGAACAGACCTTGATTTAATTTGATTTTTGACCGAAACTAGTATAAACTAATCTATAATATATTATTATTTTTGATCGAAACTTGCATTATGACGAGTTCCATAGAATCTAATTCTTAGATGATTTTTTGCATGGACATCCATCATAATATATATAAATGATCTGAAAAGTTTTGCGTCATTTCAAACATTCCCTAATTTAATTTGATTTTTTATCGAAAGAAGTATAAACTAGTGTATATAAAATTATGATTTTTTGACCGAAACTTGCATTTCGAAACGTTACATAAAATCTAATTTTCAGATGATTTTTTGCATGGACTTCCATCATTAGTATCCATCATATCATATAGCAAGGATCTAAAAAGGTATGTATAGCTTCTTACAATCCTCGATTTAATTTGATTTTTTGACCAAAACTAGTGTATAATATATTATGATTTTTTGAACGAAACTTGCATTACGAAAAGTTTCATAGAATCTAACTTTCAAATGAATTTTTGCCTGAACTTCCATCATAACCTTCCCTCGTATCATATATAAATGATCTGCAAATTTCGTATCATTTCGAACAGTCCCCGATTTAATTTGATTTTTGACCGAAACTAGTATAAACTAGTGTATAATATATTATGATTTTTAACCGAAACGTACATTACGAAAAGTTTCACAGAATCTAATTTTCAAATGAATTTTTGCATGGACTTCCATCATAACCTTCCCTCTTAACATATATAAATTATCTGAAAAGTTTCGTAACATTTCGAACAATCCCCGATTTTATTTAATTTTTGACTGAAACTGGTATATACTAATGTATAATGAATTATGCTTTTTTGACAGAAACTTGCATTTCGAAAAGATTCATAGAATCTAATTTTCAAATGATTTTTTTTGCATGGACTTCTATCATAACCTTCCCTTGTAACATATATAAATGTTCTGAAAAGTTTCGTATCTTTTCGAAAATCCTTGATTTAATTTTATTTTTGACCGAAACTAGTATAAATTAGTGTATAAACTATTATGATTTTTGACCGAAACTTGCATTTCCAAAATTTCCATAGTATCTAATTTTCAGATGATTTTTTGCATGGACTTCCATCACAACCTTCCCTTGTAACATATATAAATGATCTGAAAACTTTCGCATCATTTCGAACACACCTCGATTTAATTTGATTATTGACCAAAACTAGTATAAACTTGTGTATAATATATAGTATGATTTTTTGACCAAAACTCTCATTTCGAAAAGATTCATAGAGTCTAATTCTCAGATGATTTTTTTTTCATGGAATTCCATCATAACCGTCCCTTGTAACATATATAAATGTTCTGAAAAGTTTCGTATCATTTCGAACAGTCCTTGAATTAATTTTATTTGTGACCGAAACTAGTGTATAATATATTATTATTTTTGTCCGAAACTTATATTGCGAAAAGTTCCATAGAATCTAATTTCAGTTTTTTTTGCATGGACTTCCATCATAAGCTTCCCTTGTATCATATATAAATGTTCTGAAAAGTTTCGTATCATTTCAAACAAACCTTGATTTAATTTGATTTTTGACCGAAACTAGTATAAACTAGTCTATAATATATTATTATTTTTGACCGAAACTTGCATTATGACAAGTTCTATAGAATCTAATTTTTAGATGATTTTTTGCATGGACATCCATCATAATCTTCCATCATAATATATATAAATGATCTGAAAAGTTTCGCGTCATTTCAAACAGTCCCTGATTTAATTTGATTTTTGATCGAAAGAAGTATAAACTAGTGTATATAATATTATGATTTTTTGACCGAAACTTGCATTTCGAAACGTTACATAAAATCTAATTTTCAGATGATTTTTTGCATGGACTTCCATCATTAGTATCCATCATATCATATAGCAAGGATCTAAAAAGGTATGTATAGCTTCGTACAATCCTCGATTTAATTTGATTTTTTGACCAAAACTAGTGTATAATATATTATGATTTTTTGAACGAAACTTGCATTACGAAAAGTTTCATAGAATCTAATTTTCAAATGAATTTTTGCCTGAACTTCCATCATAACCTTCCCTCGTATCATATATAAATGATCTGCAAAGTTTCGTATCATTTCAAACAGTCCCCGATTTAATTTGATTTTTGACCGAAACTAGTATAAACTAGTGTATAATATATTATGATTTTTAACCGAAAAGTACATTACGAAAAGTTTCACAGAATCTAATTTTCAAATGAATTTTTGCATGGACTTCCATCATAACCTTCCCTCTTAACATATATAAATTATCTGAAAAGTTTCGTAACATTTCGAACAATCCCCGATTTTATTTAATTTTTGACTGAAACTAGTATATACTAATGTATAATGAATTATGATTTTTTGACAGAAACTTGCATTTCGAAAAGATTCATAGAATCTAATTTTCAAATGATTTTTTTTGCATGGACTTCTATCATAACCTTCCCTTGTAACATATATAAATGTTCTGAAAAGTTTCGTATCTTTTCGAAAATCCTTGATTTAATTTTATTTTTGACCGAAACTAGTATAAATTAGTGTATAAACTATTATGATTTTTGACCGAAACTTGCATTTCCAAAATTTCCATAGTATCTAATTTTCAGATGATTTTTTGCATGGACTTCCATCACAACCTTCCCTTGTAACATATATAAATGATCTGAAAACTTTCGCATCATTTCGAACACACCCAGATTTAATTTGATTATTGACCAAAACTAGTATAAACTTGTGAATAATATAGTATGATTTTTTGACCAAAACTCTCATTTCGAAAAGATTCCTAGAGTCGAATTCTCAGATGATTTCTTTTTGCATGGAAATCCACATAACCGTCCCTTGTAACATATATAAATGTTCTGAAAAGTTTCGTATCATTTCGAACAGTCCTTGAATTAATTTTATTTTTGACCGAAACTAGTGTATAATATATTATTATTTTTGTCCGAAACTTGCATTGCGAAAAGTTCCATAGAATCTAATTTCAGTTTTTTTTGCATGGACTTCCATCATAAGCTTCCCTTGTATCATATATAAATGTTCTGAAAAGTTTCGTATCATTTCGAACAGACCTTGATTTAATTTGATTTTTGACCGAAACTAGTATAAACTAGTCTATAATATATTATTATTTTTGACCGAAACTTGCATTATGACAAGTTCCATAGAATCTAATTTTTAGATGATTTTTTGCATGGACATCCATCATAATATATATAAATGATCTGAAAAGTTTTGCGTCATTTCAAACAGTCCCTAATTTAATTTGATTTTTGATCGAAAGAAGTATAAACTAGTGTATATAATATTATGATTTTTTGACCGAAACTTGCATTTCGAAACGTTACATAAAATCTAATTTTCAGATGATTTTTTGCATGGACTTCCATCATTAGTATCCATCGTATCATATAGCACGGATCTAAAAAGGTTTGTATAGCTTAGTACAATCCTCGATTTAATTTGATTTTTTGACCAAAACTAGTGTATAATATATTATGATTTTTTGACTGAAACTTGCATTACGAAAAGTTTCATAGAATCTAATTTTCAAATGAATTTTTGCCTGAACTTCCATCATAACCTTCCCTCGTATCATATATAAATGATCTGCAAAGTTTCGTATCATTTCAAACAGTCCCCGATTTAATTTGATTTTTGACCGAAACTAGTATAAACTAGTGTATAATATATTATGATTTTTAACCGAAACGTACATTACGAAAAGTTTCACAGAATCTAATTTTCAAATGAATTTTTGCATGGACTTCCATCATAACCTTCCCTCTTAACATATATAAATTATCTGAAAAGTTTCGTAACATTTCGAACAATCCCCGATTTTATTTAATTTTTGACTGAAACTAGTATATACTAATGTATAATGAATTATGATTTTTTGACAGAAACTTGCATTTCGAAAAGATTCATAGAATCTAATTTTCAAATGATTTTTTTTGCATGGACTTCTATCATAACCTTCCCTTGTAACATATATAAATGTTCTGAAAAGTTTCGTATCTTTTCGAAAATCCTTGATTTAATTTTATTTTTGACCGAAACTAGTATAAATTAGTGTATAAACTATTATGATTTTTGACCGAAACTTGCATTTCCAAAATTTCCATAGTATCTAATTTTCAGATGATTTTTTGCATGGACTTCCATCACAACCTTCCCTTGTAACATATATAAATGATCTGAAAACTTTCGCATCATTTCGAACACACCCAGATTTAATTTGATTATTGACCAAAACTAGTATAAACTTGTGAATAATATAGTATGATTTTTTGACCAAAACTCTCATTTCGAAAAGATTCCTAGAGTCGAATTCTCAGATGATTTCTTTTTGCATGGAAATCCACATAACCGTCCCTTGTAACATATATAAATGTTCTGAAAAGTTTCGTATCATTTCGAACAGTCCTTGAATTAATTTTATTTTTGACCGAAACTAGTGTATAATATATTATTATTTTTGTCCGAAACTTGCATTGCGAAAAGTTCCATAGAATCTAATTTCAGTTTTTTTTGCATGGACTTCCATCATAAGCTTCCCTTGTATCATATATAAATGTTCTGAAAAGTTTCGTATCATTTCGAACAGACCTTGATTTAATTTGATTTTTGACCGAAACTAGTATAAACTAGTCTATAATATATTATTATTTTTGACCGAAACTTGCATTATGACAAGTTCCATAGAATCTAATTTTTAGATGATTTTTTGCATGGACATCCATCATAATATATATAAATGATCTGAAAAGTTTTGCGTCATTTCAAACAGTCCCTAATTTAATTTGATTTTTGATCGAAAGAAGTATAAACTAGTGTATATAATATTATGATTTTTTGACCGAAACTTGCATTTCGAAACGTTACATAAAATCTAATTTTCAGATGATTTTTTGCATGGACTTCCATCATTAGTATCCATCGTATCATATAGCACGGATCTAAAAAGGTTTGTATAGCTTAGTACAATCCTCGATTTAATTTGATTTTTTGACCAAAACTAGTGTATAATATATTATGATTTTTTGACTGAAACTTGCATTACGAAAAGTTTCATAGAATCTAATTTTCAAATGAATTTTTGCCTGAACTTCCATCATAACCTTCACTCGTATCATATATAAATGATCTGCAAAGTTTCGTATCATTTCGAACAGTCCCCGATTTAATTTGATTTTTGACCGAAACTAGTATAAACTAGTGTATAATATTTTATGATTTTTAACCGAAACGTACAGTACGAAAAGTTTCATAGAATCTAATTTTCAAATGAATTTTTGCATGGACTTCAATCATAACCTTCCCTCCTAACATATATAAATTATCTGAAAAGTTTCGTAACATTTCGTACAATCCCCGATTTTATTTAATTTTTGACTGAAACTAGTATATACTAATGTATAATGAATTATGATTTTTTGACAGAAACTTGCATTTCGAAAAGATTCATAGAATCTAATTTTCAAATGATTTTTTTTGCATGGACTTCTATCATAACCTTCCCTTGTAACATATATAAATGTTCTGAAAAGTTTCGTATCTTTTCGAAAATCCTTGATTTAATTTTATTTTTGACCGAAACTAGTATAAATTAGTGTATAAACTATTATGATTTTTGACCGAAACTTGCATTTCCAAAATTTCCATAGTATCTAATTTTCAGATGATTTTTTGCATGGACTTCCATCACAACCTTCCCTTGTAACATATATAAATGATCTGAAAACTTTCGCATCATTTCGAACACACCTCGATTTAATTTGATTATTGACCAAAACTAGTATAAACTTGTGTATAATATATAGTATGATTTTTTGACCAAAACTCTCATTTCGAAAAGATTCATAGAGTCTAATTCTCAGATGATTTTTTTTTCATGGAATTCCATCATAACCGTCCCTTGTAACATATATAAATGTTCTGAAAAGTTTCGTATCATTTCGAACAGTCCTTGAATTAATTTTATTTGTGACTGAAACTAGTGTATAATATATTATTATTTTTGTCCGAAACTTATATTGCGAAAAGTTCCATAGAATCTAATTTCAGTTTTTTTTGCATGGACTTCCATCATAAGCTTCCCTTGTATCATATATAAATGTTCTGAAAAGTTTCGTATCATTTCAAACAAACCTTGATTTAATTTGATTTTTGACCGAAACTAGTATAAACTAGTCTATAATATATTATTATTTTTGACCGAAACTTGCATTATGACAAGTTCTATAGAATCTAATTTTTAGATGATTTTTTGCATGGACATCCATCATAATCTTCCATCATAATATATATAAATGATCTGAAAAGTTTCGCGTCATTTCAAACAGTCCCTGATTTAATTTGATTTTTGATCGAAAGAAGTATAAACTAGTGTATATAATATTATGATTTTTTGACCGAAACTTGCATTTCGAAACGTTACATAAAATCTAATTTTCAGATGATTTTTTGCATGGACTTCCATCATTAGTATCCATCATATCATATAGCAAGGATCTAAAAAGGTATGTATAGCTTCGTACAATCCTCGATTTAATTTGATTTTTTGACCAAAACTAGTGTATAATATATTATGATTTTTTGAACGAAACTTGCATTACGAAAAGTTTCATAGAATCTAATTTTCAAATGAATTTTTGCCTGAACTTCCATCATAACCTTCCCTCGTATCATATATAAATGATCTGCAAAGTTTCGTATCATTTCAAACAGTCCCCGATTTAATTTGATTTTTGACCGAAACTAGTATAAACTAGTGTATAATATATTATGATTTTTAACCGAAACGTACATTACGAAAAGTTTCACAGAATCTAATTTTCAAATGAATTTTTGCATGGACTTCCATCATAACCTTCCCTCTTAACATATATAAATTATCTGAAAAGTTTCGTAACATTTCGAACAATCCCCGATTTTATTTAATTTTTGACTGAAACTAGTATATACTAATGTATAATGAATTATGATTTTTTGACAGAAACTTGCATTTCGAAAAGATTCATAGAATCTAATTTTCAAATGATTTTTTTTGCATGGACTTCTATCATAACCTTCCCTTGTAACATATATAAATGTTCTGAAAAGTTTCGTATCTTTTCGAAAATCCTTGATTTAATTTTATTTTTGACCGAAACTAGTATAAATTAGTGTATAAACTATTATGATTTTTGACCGAAACTTGCATTTCCAAAATTTCCATAGTATCTAATTTTCAGATGATTTTTTGCATGGACTTCCATCACAACCTTCCCTTGTAACATATATAAATGATCTGAAAACTTTCGCATCATTTCGAACACACCCAGATTTAATTTGATTATTGACCAAAACTAGTATAAACTTGTGAATAATATAGTATGATTTTTTGACCAAAACTCTCATTTCGAAAAGATTCCTAGAGTCGAATTCTCAGATGATTTCTTTTTGCATGGAAATCCACATAACCGTCCCTTGTAACATATATAAATGTTCTGAAAAGTTTCGTATCATTTCGAACAGTCCTTGAATTAATTTTATTTTTGACCGAAACTTGTGTATAATATATTATTATTTTTGTCCGAAACTTGCATTGCGAAAAGTTCCATAGAATCTAATTTCAGTTTTTTTTGCATGGACTTCCATCATAAGCTTCCCTTGTATCATATATAAATGTTCTGAAAAGTTTCGTATCATTTCGAACAGACCTTGATTTAATTTGATTTTTGACCGAAACTAGTATAAACTAGTCTATAATATATTATTATTTTTGACCGAAACTTGCATTATGACAAGTTCCATAGAATCTAATTTTTAGATGATTTTTTGCATGGACATCCATCATAATATATATAAATGATCTGAAAAGTTTTGCGTCATTTCAAACAGTCCCTAATTTAATTTGATTTTTGATCGAAAGAAGTATAAACTAGTGTATATAATATTATGATTTTTTGACCGAAACTTGCATTTCGAAACGTTACATAAAATCTAATTTTCAGATGATTTTTTGCATGGACTTCCATCATTAGTATCCATCGTATCATATAGCACGGATCTAAAAAGGTTTGTATAGCTTAGTACAATCCTCGATTTAATTTGATTTTTTGACCAAAACTAGTGTATAATATATTATGATTTTTTGACTGAAACTTGCATTACGAAAAGTTTCATAGAATCTAATTTTCAAATGAATTTTTGCCTGAACTTCCATCATAACCTTCACTCGTATCATATATAAATGATCTGCAAAGTTTCGTATCATTTCGAACAGTCCCCGATTTAATTTGATTTTTGACCGAAACTAGTATAAACTAGTGTATAATATTTTATGATTTTTAACCGAAACGTACAGTACGAAAAGTTTCATAGAATCTAATTTTCAAATGAATTTTTGCATGGACTTCAATCATAACCTTCCCTCCTAACATATATAAATTATCTGAAAAGTTTCGTAACATTTCGAACAATCCCCGATTTTATTTAATTTTTGACTGAAACTAGTATATACTAATGTATAATGAATTATGATTTTTTGACAGAAACTTGCATTTCGAAAAGATTCATAGAATCTAATTTTCAAATGATTTTTTTTGCATGGACTTCTATCATAACCTTCCCTTGTAACATATATAAATGTTCTGAAAAGTTTCGTATCTTTTCGAACATCCTTGATTTAATTTTATTTTTGACCGAAACTAGTATAAATTAGTGTATAAACTATTATGATTTTTGACCGAAACTTACATTTCCAAAATTTCCATAGTATCTAATTTTCAGATGATTTTTTGCATGGACTTCCATCACAACCTTCCCTTGTAACATATATAAATGATGTGAAAACTTTCGCATCATTTCGAACACACCCCGATTTAATTTGATTATTGACCAAAACTAGTATAAACTTGTGTATAATATATAGTATGATTTTTTGACCAAAACTCTCATTTCGAAAAGATTCATAGAGTCTAATTCTTAGATGATTTTTTTTTGCATGGAATTCCATCATAACCGTCCCTTGTAACAAATATAAATGTTCTGAAAAGTTTCGTATCATTTCGAACAGTCCTTGAATTAATTTTATTTGTGACCGAAACTAGTGTATAATATATTATTATTTTTGTCCGAAACTTATATTGCGAAAAGTTCCATAGAATCTAATTTCAGTTTTTTTTGCATGGACTTCCATCATAAGCTTTCCTTGTATCATATATAAATGTTCTGAAAAGTTTCGTATCATTTCAAACAAACCTTGATTTAATTTGATTTTTGACCGAAACTAGTATAAACTAGTCTATAATATATTATTATGTTTGACCGAAACTTGCATTATGACAAGTTCCATAGAATCTAATTTTTAGATGATTTTTTGCATGGACATCCATCATAATCTTCCATCATAATATATATAAATGATCTGAAAAGTTTCGCGTCATTTCAAACAGTCCCTGATTTAATTTGATTTTTGATCGAAAGAAGTATAAACTAGTATATATAATATTATGATTTTTTGACCGAAACTTGCATTTCGAAATATTACATAAAATCTAATTTTCAGATGATTTTTTGCATAGACTTCCATCATTAGTATCCATCGTATCATATAGCACGGATCTAAAAAGGTTTGTATAGCTTAGTACAATCCTCGATTTAATTTGATTTTTTGACCAAAACTAGTGTATAATATATTATGATTTTTTGACTGAAACTTGCATTACGAAAAGTTTCATAGAATCTAATTTTCAAATGAATTTTTGCCTGAACTTCCATCATAACCTTCACTCGTATCATATATAAATGATCTGCAAAGTTTCGTATCATTTCGAACAGTCCCCGATTTAATTTGATTTTTGACCGAAACTAGTATAAACTAGTGTATAATATTTTATGATTTTTAACCGAAACGTACAGTACGAAAAGTTTCATAGAATCTAATTTTCAAATGAATTTTTGCATGGACTTCAATCATAACCTTCCCTCCTAACATATATAAATTATCTGAAAAGTTTCGTAACATTTCGAACAATCCCCGATTTTATTTAATTTTTGACTGAAACTAGTATATACTAATGTATAATGAATTATGATTTTTTGACAGAAACTTGCATTTCGAAAAGATTTAGAATCTAATTTTCAAATGATTTTTTTTGCATGGACTTCTATCATAACCTTCCCTTGTAACATATATAAATGTTCTGAAAAGTTTCGTATCTTTTCGAACATCCTTGATTTAATTTTATTTTTGACCGAAACTAGTATAAATTAGTGTATAAACTATTATGATTTTTGACCGAAACTTACATTTCCAAAATTTCCATAGTATCTAATTTTCAGATGATTTTTTGCATGGACTTCCATCACAACCTTCCCTTGTAACATATATAAATGATGTGAAAACTTTCGCATCATTTCGAACACACCCCGATTTAATTTGATTATTGACCAAAACTAGTATAAACTTGTGTATAATATATAGTATGATTTTTTGACCAAAACTCTCATTTCGAAAAGATTCATAGAGTCTAATTCTTAGATGATTTTTTTTTGCATGGAATTCCATCATAACCGTCCCTTGTAACAAATATAAATGTTCTGAAAAGTTTCGTATCATTTCGAACAGTCCTTGAATTAATTTTATTTGTGACCGAAACTAGTGTATAATATATTATTATTTTTGTCCGAAACTTATATTGCGAAAAGTTCCATAGAATCTAATTTCAGTTTTTTTTGCATGGACTTCCATCATAAGCTTTCCTTGTATCATATATAAATGTTCTGAAAAGTTTCGTATCATTTCAAACAAACCTTGATTTAATTTGATTTTTGACCGAAACTAGTATAAACTAGTCTATAATATATTATTATGTTTGACCGAAACTTGCATTATGACAAGTTCCATAGAATCTAATTTTTAGATGATTTTTTGCATGGACATCCATCATAATCTTCCATCATAATATATATAAATGATCTGAAAAGTTTCGCGTCATTTCAAACAGTCCCTGATTTAATTTGATTTTTGATCGAAAGAAGTATAAACTAGTATATATAATATTATGATTTTTTGACCGAAACTTGCATTTCGAAAAGTTACATAAAATCTAATTTTCAGATGATTTTTTACATAGACTTCCATCATTAGTTTCCATCGTATCATATAGCACGGATCTAAAAAGGTTTGTATAGCTTAGTACAATCCTCGATTTAATTTGATTTTTTGACCAAAACTAGTGTATAATATATTATGATTTTTTGACTGAAACTTGCATTACGAAAAGTTTCATAGAATCTAATTTTCAAATGAATTTTTGCCTGAACTTCCATCATAACCTTCACTCGTATCATATATAAATGATCTGCAAAGTTTCGTATCATTTCGAACAGTCCCCGATTTAATTTGATTTTTGACCGAAACTAGTATAAACTAGTGTATAATATTGTATGATTTTTAACCGAAACGTACAGTACGAAAAGTTTCATAGAATCTAATTTTCAAATGAATTTTTGCATGGACTTCAATCATAACCTTCCCTCCTAACATATATAAATTATCTTAAAAGTTTCGTAACATTTCGAACAATCCCCGATTTTATTTAATTTTTGACTGAAACTAGTATATACTAATGTATAATGAATTATGATTTTTTGACAGAAACTTGCATTTCGAAAAGATTCATAGAATCTAATTTTCAAATGATTTTTTTTGCATGGACTTCTATCATAACCTTCCCTTGTAACATATATAAATGTTCTGAAAAGTTTCGTATCTTTTCGAACATCCTTGATTTAATTTTATTTTTGACCGAAACTAGTATAAATTAGTGTATAAACTATTATGATTTTTGACCGAAACTTGCATTTCTAAAATTTCCATAGTATCTAATTTTCAGATGATTTTTTGCATGGACTTCCATCACAACCTTCCCTTGTAACATATATAAATGATGTGAAAACTTTCGCATCATTTCGAACACACCCCGATTTAATTTGATTATTGACCAAAACTAGTATAAACTTGTGTATATTATAGTATGATTTTTTGACCAAAACTCTCATTTCGAAAAGATTCATAGAGTCTAATTCTCAGATGATTTTTTTTGCATGGAATTCCATCATAACCGTCCCTTGTAACATATATAAATGTTCTGAAAAGTTTCGTATCATTTCGAATAGTCCTTGAATTAATTTTATTTTTGTCTGAAACTAGTGTATAATATATTATTATTTTTGTCCGAAACTTGCATTGCGAAAAGTTCCATAGAATCTAATTTCAGTTTTTTTTGCATTTACTTCCATCATAAGATTCCCTTGTATCATATATAAATGTTCTGAAAAGTTTCGTATCATTTCGAACAGACCTTGATTTAATTTGATTTTTGACCGAAACTAGTATAAACTACTGAATAATATAATATTATTTTTGACCGAAACTTGCATTATGAAAAGTTCCACAGAATCTAATTTTTAGATGATTTTTTGCATGAACATCCATCATAATCTTCCATCATAATATATATAAATGATCTGAAAAGTTTCGCATCATTTCAAGCAGTCCCTGATTTAATTTGATTTTTGACCGAAACAAGTATAAACTAGTGTATATAATATTATGATTTTTTGACCGAAACTTGCATTTCGAAACGTTACATAAAATCTAATTTTCTGATGATTTTTTGCATGGACTTCCATCATTAGTATCAATCGTATCATATAGCAAGGATCTAAAAAGGTTTGTATAGCTTCGTACAATCCTCGATTTAATTTTTTTTTTGACCAAAACTAGTGTATAATATATTATGATTTTTTGACCGAAACTTGCATTACGAAAAGTTTCATAGAATCTAATTACCAGATGATTTTTTTGCTTGGACTTCCATCATAACCTTCCCTCGTATCATATATAAATGATCTGCAAAGTTTCGTATCATTTCAAACAGTCCTCGATTTAATTTAATTTTTGACCGAAACTAGTATAAACTAGTGTATAATATAATATGATTTTTAACCGAAACGTACATTACGAAAAGTTTCATAGAATCTAATTTTCAAATGAATTTTTGCATGGACTTCCATCATAACCTTCCCTCCTAAGATATATAAATTATCTGAAAAGTTTCGTAACATTTCGAACAATCCCCGATTTTATTTAATTTTTGACTGAAACTAGTATATACTAATGTATAATGTATTATGATTTTTTGACAGAAACTTGCATTTCGAAAAGATTCATAGAATCTAATTTTCAAATGTTTTTTTTTGCATGGACTCCCCTTGTCATATATATGAATGTTCTGAAAAGTTTCGTATCATTTCGAACATCCTTGATTTAATTTTATTTTTAACCGAAACTAGTATAAATTAGTGTATAAACTATTATGATTTTTGACTGAAACTTGCATTTCCAAAATTTCCATAGTATCTAATTTTTAGATGATTTTTTGCATGGACTTCCACACAACCTTCCCTTGTAACATATATAAATGATCTGAAAACTTTCGCATCATTTCGAACACATCCCGATTTAATTTGATTATTGACCAAAACTAGTATAAACTTGTGTATAATATTGTATGATTTTTTGACCAAAACTCTCATTTCGAAAAGATTCATAGAGTCTAATTCTCAGATGATTTTTTTCTCATGGAATTCCATCACAACCGTCCCTTGTAACATATATAAATGTTCTGAAAAGTTTCGTATCATTTCGAACAGTCCTTGAATTAATTTTATTTTTGACTGAAACTAGTGTATAATATATTATTAATTTTGTCTGAAACTTATATTGCGAAAAGTTCCATAGAATCTAATTTCAGTTTTTTTTGCATGGACTTCCATCATAAGCTTCCCTTGTATCATATATAAATGTTCTGAAAAGTTTCGTATCATTTCGAATAGACCTTGATTTAATTTGATTTTTGACCGAAACTAGTATAAACTAGTCTATAATATATTATTATTTTTGACCGAAACTTGCATTATGACAAGTTCCATAGAATTTAATTTTTAGATGATTTTTTGCATGGACATCCATCATAATCTTCCATCATAATATATATAAATGATCTGAAAAGTTTCGCGTCATTTCAAACAGTCCCTGATTTAATTTGATTTTTGACCGAAACAAGTATAAACTAGTGTATATAATATTATGATTTTTTGACCAAAACTTGCATTTCGAAACGTTACATAAAATCTAATTTTCAGATGATTTTTTGCATGGACTTCCATCATTAGTATCCATCGTATCATATAGCAAGGATCTAAAAAGGTTTGTATAGCTTCGTACATTCCTCGATTTAATTTGATTTTTTGACCAAAACTAGTGTATAATATATTATGATTTTTTGACCGAAACTTGCATTACGAAAAGTTTCATAGAATCTAATTTTCAAATGAATTTTTGCCTGAACTTCCATCATAACATTCCCTCGTATCATATATAAATGATTTTCAAAGTTTCGTATCATTTCAAACAGTCCCCGATTTAATTTGATTTTTGACCGAAACTAGTATAAACTAGTGTATAATATATTATGATTTTTAACCGAAACGTACATTACGAAAAGTTTCATAGAGTCTAATTTTGAAATGAATTTTTGCATGGACTTCCATCACAACCTTCCCTTGTAACATATATAAATGATCTGAAACCTTTTGCATCATTTCGAACACACCCCGATTTAATTTGATTCTTGACCAAAACTAGTATAAACTTATGTATAATATAGTATGATTTTATGACCAAAACTCTCATTTCGAAAAGATTCATAGAGTCTAATTCTCAGATGATTTTTTTTTGCATGGAATTCCATCATAACCGTCCCTTGTAACATATATAAATGTTCTGAAAAGTTTCGTAACATTTCGAACAGTCCTTGAATTAATTTTATTTTTGTCCGAAACTAGTGTATAATATATTATTATTTTTGTCCGAAACTTGCATTGCGAAAAGTTCCATAGAATCTAATTTCAGTTTTTTTTGCATGGACTTCCATCATTAGATTCCCTTGTATCATATATAAATGTTCTGAAAAGTTTCGTATCATTTCGAACAGACCTTGATTTAATTTGATTTTTGACCGAAACTAGTATAAACTACTGAATAATATATTATTATTTTTGACCGAAACTTTCATTATGAAAAGTTCCATAGAATCTAATTTTTAGATTATTTTTTGCATGAACATCCATCAAAATCTTCCATCATAATATATATAAATGATCTGAAAAGTTTTGCATCATTTCAAGCATTTCCTGATTTAATTTGATCTTTGACCGAAACAAGTATAAACTAGTGTATATAATATTTTTTTGACCGAAACTTGCATTTCGAAACGTTACATAAATTCTAATTTTCAGATGATTTTTTGCATGGACTTCCATCATTAGTATCCATCGTATCATATAGCAAGGATCTAAAAAGGTATGTATAGCTTCGTACAATCCTCGATTTAATTTGATTTTTTGACCAAAACTAGTGTATAATATATTATGATTTTTTGACCGAAACTTGCATTACGAAAAGTTTCATAGAATCTAATTTTCAAATGAATTTTTGCCTGAACTTCCATCATAAGCTTCCCTCGTATCATATATAAATGATCTGCAAAGTTTCGTATCATTTCAAACAGTCCCCGATTTAATTTGATTTTTGACCGAAACTAGTATAAACTAGTGTATAATATATTATGATTTTTAACCGAAACGTACATTACGAAAAGTTTCATAGAATCTAATTTTCAAATGAATTTTTGCATGGACTTCCATCACAACCTTCCCTTGTAACATATATAAATGATCTGAAAACTTTTGCATCATTTCGAACACACCCCGATTTAATTTGATTATTGACCAAAACTAGTATAAACTTGTGTATAATATAGTATGATTTTTTGACCAAAACTCTCATTTCGAAAAGATTCATAGAGTCTAATTCTCAGATGATTTTTTTTTGCATGGAATTCCATCACAACCGTCCCTTGTAACATATATAAATGTTCTGAAAAGTTTCGTATCATTTCGAACAGTCCTTGAATTAATTTTATTTTTGACTGAAACTAGTGTATAATATATTATTAATTTTGTCTGAAACTTATATTGCGAAAAGTTCCATAGAATCTAATTTCAGTTTTTTTTGCATGGACTTCCATCATAAGCTTCCCTTGTATCATATATAAATGTTCTGAAAAGTTTCGTATCATTTCGAATAGACCTTGATTTAATTTGATTTTTGACCGAAACTAGTATAAACTAGTCTATAATATATTATTATTTTTGACCGAAACTTGCATTATGACAAGTTCCATAGAATTTAATTTTTAGATGATTTTTTGCATGGACATCCATCATAATCTTCCATCATAATATATATAAATGATCTGAAAAGTTTCGCGTCATTTCAAACAGTCCCTGATTTAATTTGATTTTTGACCAAAACAAGTATAAACTAGTGTATATAATATTATGATTTTTTGACCAAAACTTGCATTTCGAAACGTTACATAAAATCTAATTTTCAGATGATTTTTTGCATGGACTTCCATCATTAGTATCCATCGTATCATATAGCAAGGATCTAAAAAGGTTTGTATAGCTTCGTACATTCCTCGATTTAATTTGATTTTTTGACCAAAACTAGTGTATAATATATTATGATTTTTTGACCGAAACTTGCATTACGAAAAGTTTCATAGAATCTAATTTTCAAATGAATTTTTGCCTGAACTTCCATCATAACATTCCCTCGTATCATATATAAATGATCTGCAAAGTTTCGTATCATTTCAAACAGTCCCCGATTTAATTTGATTTTTGACCGAAACTAGTATAAACTAGTGTATAATATATTATGATTTTTAACCGAAACGTACATTACGAAAAGTTTCATAGAGTCTAATTTTCAAATGAATTTTTGCATGGAATTCCATCACAACCTTCCCTTGTAACATATATAAATGATCTGAAACCTTTTGCATCATTTCGAACACACCCCGATTTAATTTGATTCTTGACCAAAACTAGTATAAACTTATGTATAATATAGTATGATTTTATGACCAAAACTCTCATTTCGAAAAGATTCATAGAGTCTAATTCTCAGATGATTTTTTTTTGCATGGAATTCCATCATAACCGTCCCTTGTAACATATATAAATGTTCTGAAAAGTTTCGTAACATTTCGAACAGTCCTTGAATTAATTTTATTTTTGTCCGAAACTAGTGTATAATATATTATTATTTTTGTCCGAAACTTGCATTGCGAAAAGTTCCATAGAATCTAATTTCAGTTTTTTTTGCATGGACTTCCATCATTAGATTCCCTTGTATCATATATAAATGTTCTGAAAAGTTTCGTATCATTTCGAACAGACCTTGATTTAATTTGATTTTTGACCGAAACTAGTATAAACTACTGAATAATATATTATTATTTTTGACCGAAACTTTCATTATGAAAAGTTCCATAGAATCTAATTTTTAGATTATTTTTTGCATGAACATCCATCATAATCTTCCATCATAATATATATAAATGATCTGAAAAGTTTTGCATCATATCAAGCATTTCCTGATTTAATTTGATCTTTGACCGAAACAAGTATAAACTAGTGTATATAATATTTTTTTGACCGAAACTTGCATTTCGAAACGTTACATAAAATCTAATTTTCAGATGATTTTTTGCATGGACTTCCATCATTAGTATCCATCGTATCATATAGCAAGGATCTAAAAAGGTATGTATAGCTTCGTACAATCCTCGATTTAATTTGATTTTTTGACCAAAACTAGTGTATAATATATTATGATTTTTTGACCGAAACTTGCATTACGAAAAGTTTCATAGAATCTAATTTTCAAATGAATTTTTGCCTGAACTTCCATCATAACCTTCCCTCGTATCATATATAAATGATCTGCAAAGTTTCGTATCATTTCAAATAGTCCCCGATTTAATTTGATTTTTGACCGAAACTAGTATAAACTAGTGTATAATATATTATGATTTTTAACCGAAACGTACATTACGAAAAGTTTCATAGAATCTAATTTTCAAATGAATTTTTGCATGGACTTCCATCACAACCTTCCCTTGTAACATATATAAATGATCTGAAAACTTTTGCATCATTTCGAACAGACCCCGATTTAATTTGATTATTGACCAAAACTAGTATAAACTTGTGTATAATATAGTATGATTTTTTGACCAAAACTCTCATTTCGAAAAGATTCATAGAGTCTAATTCTCAGATGATTTTTTTTTGCATGGAATTCCACCATAACCGTCCCTTGTAACATATATAAATGTTCTGAAAAGTTTCGTATCATTTCGAACAGTCCTTGAATTAATTTTATTTTTGTCCGAAACTAGTGTATAATATATTATTATTTTTGTCCGAAACTTGCGTTGCGAAAAGTTCCATAGAATCTAATTTCAGTTTTCTTTGCATGAACTTCCATCATAAGATTCCCTTGTATCATATAAATGTTCTGAAAAGTTTCGTATCATTTCGAACAGACCTTGATTTAATTTGATTTTTGACCGAAACTAGTATAAACTACTGAATAATATATTATTATTTTTGACCGAAACTTGCATTATGAAAAGTTCCATAGAATCTAATTTTTAGATGATTTTTTGCATGAACATCCATCATAATCTTCCATCATAATATATATAAATAATCTAAAAAGTTTCACATCATTTCAAATAGTCCCTGATTTAATTTGATTTTTGACCGAAACAAGTATAAACTAGTGTATAAAATATTATGATTTTTTGACCGAAACTTGCATTACGAAACGTTACATAAAATCTAATTTTCAGATGATTTTTTGCATGGACTTCCATCATTAGTATCCATCGTATCATATAGCAAGGATCTAAAAAGGTTTGTATAGCTTCGTAGAATCCTCGATTTAATTTTATTTTTTGACCAAAACTAGTGTATAATATATTATTATTTTTTGACCGAAACTTGCATTACGAAAAGTTTCATAGAATCTAATTACCAGATGATTTTTTTGCTTGGACTTCCATCATAACCTTCCCTGGTATCATATATAAATGATCTGCAAAGTTTCGTATCATTTTAAACAGTCCCCGATTTAATTTGATTTGTGACCGAAACTAGTATAAACTAGTGTATAATATATTATGATTTTTAACCGAAACGTACATTACGAAAAGTTTCATAGAGTCTAATTTTCAAATGAATTTTTGCATGGACTTCCATCACAACCTTCCCTTGTAACATATATAAATGATCTGAAACCTTTTGCATCATTTCGAACACACCCCGATTTAATTTGATTCTTGACCAAAACTAGTATAAACTTGTGTATAATATAGTATGATTTTTTACAAAAACTCTCATTTCGAAAAGATTCATAGAGTCTAATTCTCAGATGATTTTTTTTTGCATGGAATTCCATCATAACCGTCCCTTGTAACATATATAAATGTTCTGAAAAGTTTCGTAACATTTCGAACAGTCCTTGAATTAATTTTATTTTTGTCCGAAACTAGTGTATAATATATTATTATTTTTGTCCGAAACTTGCATTGCGAAAAGTTCCATAGAATCTAATTTCAGTTTTTCTTGCATGGACTTCCATCATTAGATTCCCTTGTATCATATATAAATGTTCTGAAAAGTTTCGTATCATTTCGAACAGACCTTGATTTAATTTGATTTTTGACCGAAACTAGTATAAACTACTGAATAATATATAATTATTTTTGACCGAAACTTTCATTATGAAAAGTTCCATAGAATCTAATTTTTAGATTATTTTTTGCATGGACATCCATCATAATCTTCCATCATAATATATATAAATGATCTGAAAAGTTTTGCATCATTTCAAGCATTTCCTGATTTAATTTGATCTTTGACCGAAACAAGTATAAACTAGTGTATATAATATTTTTTTGACCGAAACTTGCATTTCGAAACGTTACATAAAATCTAATTTTCAGATGATTTTTTGCATGGACTTCCATCATTAGTATCCATCGTATCATATAGCAAGGATCTAAAAAGGTATGTATAGCTTCGTACAATCCTCGATTTAATTTGATTTTTTGACCAAAACTAGTGTATAATATATTATGATTTTTTGACCGAAACTTGCATTACGAAAAGTTTCATAGAATCTAATTTTCAAATGAATTTTTGCCTGAACTTCCATCATAACCTTCCCTCGTATCATATATAAATGATCTGCAAAGTTTCGTATCATTTCAAACAGTCCCCGATTTAATTTGATTTTTGACCGAAACTAGTATAAACTAGTGTATAATATATTATGATTTTTAACCGAAACGTACATTACGAAAAGTTTCATAGAATCTAATTTTCAAATGAATTTTTGCATGGACTTCCATCACAACCTTCCCTTGTAACATATATAAATGATCTGAAAACTTTTGCATCATTTCGAACAGACCCCGATTTAATTTGATTATTGACCAAAACTAGTATAAACTTGTGTATAATATAGTATGATTTTTTGACCAAAACTCTCATTTCGAAAAGATTCATAGAGTCTAATTCTCAGATGATTTTTTTTTGCATGGAATTCCATCATAACCGTCCATTGTAACATATATAAATGTTCTGAAAAGTTTCGTATCATTTCGAACAGTCCTTGAATTAATTTTATTTTTGTCTGAAACTAGTGTATAATATATTATTATTTTTGTCCGAAACTTGCATTGCGAAAAGTTCCATAGAATCTAATTTCAGTTTTCTTTGCATGAACTTCCATCATAAGATTCCCTTGTATCAGATAAATGTTCTGAAAAGTTTCGTATCATTTCGAACAGACCTTGATTTAATTTGATTTTTGACCGAAACTAGTATAAACTACTGAATAGTATATTATTATTTTTGACCGAAACTTGCATTATGAAAAGTTCCATAGAATCTAATTTTTAGATGATTTTTTGCATGAACATCCATCATAATCTTCCATCATAATATATATAAATAATCTGAAAAGTTTCGCATCATTTCAAATAGTCCCTGATTTAATTTGATTTTTGACCGAAACAAGTATAAACTAGTGTATATAATATTATGATTTTTTGACCGAAACTTGCATTTCGAAACGTTACATAAAATCTAATTTTCAGATGATTTTTTGCATGGACTTCCATCATTAGTATCCATCGTATCATATAGCAAGGATCTAAAAAGGTTTGTATAGCTTCGTAGAATCCTCGATTTAATTTTATTTTTTGACCAAAACTAGTGTATAATATATTATTATTTTTTGACCGAAACTTGCATTACGAAAAGTTTCATAGAATCTAATTACCAGATGATTTTTTTGCCTGAACTTCCATCATAACCTTCCCTCGTATCATATATAAATGATCTGCAAAGTTTCGTATCATTTTAAACAGTCCCCGATTTAATTTGATTTGTGACCGAAACTAGTATAAACTAGTGTATAATATATTATGATTTTTAACCCAAACGTACATTACGAAAAGTTTCATAGAATCTAATTTTCAAATGAATTTTTGCATGGACTTCCATCACAACCTTCCCTTGTAACATATATAAATGATCTGAAAACTTTTGCATCATTTCGAACAGACCCCGATTTAATTTGATTATTGACCAAAACTAGTATAAACTTGTGTATAATATAGTATGATTTTTTGACCAAAACTCTCATTTCGAAAAGTTTCATAGAGTCTAATTTTCAAATGAATTTTTGCATGGACTTCCATCACAACCTTCCCTTGTAACATATATAAATGATCTGAAACCTTTTGCATCATTTCGAACACACCCCGATTTAATTTGATTCTTGACCAAAACTAGTATAAACTTATGTATAATATAGTATGATTTTTTGACAAAAACTCTCATTTCGAAAAGATTCATAGAGTCTAATTCTCAGATGATTTTTTTTTGCATGGAATTCCATCATAACCGTCCCTTGTAACATATATAAATGTTCTGAAAAGTTTCGTAACATTTCGAACAGTCCTTGAATTAATTTTATTTTTGTCCGAAACTAGTGTATAATATATTATTATTTTTGTCCGAAACTTGCATTGCGAAAAGTTCCATAGAATCTAATTTCAGTTTTTTTTGCATGGACTTCCATCATTAGATTCCCTTGTATCATATATAAATGTTCTGAAAAGTTTCGTATCATTTCGAATAGACCTTGATTTAATTTGATTTTTGACCGAAACTAGTATAAACTAGTCTATAATATATTATTATTTTTGACCGAAACTTGCATTATGACAAGTTCCATAGAATTTAATTTTTAGATGATTTTTTGCATGGACATCCATCATAATCTTCCATCATAATATATATAAATGATCTGAAAAGTTTCGCGTCATTTCAAACAGTCCCTGATTTAATTTGATTTTTGACCAAAACAAGTATAAACTAGTGTATATAATATTATGATTTTTTGACCAAAACTTGCATTTCGAAACGTTACATAAAATCTAATTTTCAGATGATTTTTTGCATGGACTTCCAACATTAGTATCCATCGTATCATATAGCAAGGATCTAAAAAGGTTTGTATAGCTTCGTACATTCCTCGATTTAATTTGATTTTTTGACCAAAACTAGTGTATAATATATTATGATTTTTTGACCGAAACTTGCATTACGAAAAGTTTCATAGAATCTAATTTTCAAATGAATTTTTGCCTGAACTTCCATCATAACCTTCCCTCGTATCATATATAAATGATCTGCAAAGTTTCGTATCATTTCAAACAGTCCCCGATTTAATTTGATTTTTGACCGAAACTAGTATAAACTAGTGTATAATATATTATGATTTTTAACCGAAACGTACATTACGAAAAGTTTCATAGAATCTAATTTTCAAATGAATTTTTGCATGGACTTCCATCACAACCTTCCCTTGTAACATATATAAATGATCTGAAAACTTTTGCATCATTTCGAACAGACCCCGATTTAATTTGATTATTGACCAAAACTAGTATAAACTTGTGTATAATATAGTATGATTTTTTGACCAAAACTCTCATTTCGAAAAGATTCATAGAGTCTAATTCTCAGATGATTTTTTTTTGCATGGAATTCCATCATAACCGTCCCTTGTAACATATATAAATGTTCTGAAAAGTTTCGTATCATTTCGAACAGTCCTTGAATTAATTTTATTTTTGTCTGAAACTAGTGTATAATATATTATTATTTTTGTCCGAAACTTGCATTGCGAAAAGTTCCATAGAATCTAATTTCAGTTTTCTTTGCATGAACTTCCATCATAAGATTCCCTTGTATCAGATAAATGTTCTGAAAAGTTTCGTATCATTTCGAACAGACCTTGATTTAATTTGATTTTTGACCGAAACTAGTATAAACTACTGAATAGTATATTATTATTTTTGACCGAAACTTGCATTATGAAAAGTTCCATAGAATCTAATTTTTAGATGATTTTTTGCATGAACATCCATCATAATCTTCCATCATAATATATATAAATAATCTGAAAAGTTTCGCATCATTTCAAATAGTCCCTGATTTAATTTGATTTTTGACCGAAACAAGTATAAACTAGTGTATATAATATTATGATTTTTTGACCGAAACTTGCATTTCGAAACGTTACATAAAATCTAATTTTCAGATGATTTTTTGCATGGACTTCCATCATTAGTATCCATCGTATCATATAGCAAGGATCTAAAAAGGTTTGTATAGCTTCGTAGAATCCTCGATTTAATTTTATTTTTTGACCAAAACTAGTGTATAATATATTATTATTTTTTGACCGAAACTTGCATTACGAAAAGTTTCATAGAATCTAATTACCAGATGATTTTTTTGCCTGAACTTCCATCATAACCTTCCCTCGTATCATATATAAATGATCTACAAAGTTTCGTATCATTTTAAACAGTCCCCGATTTAATTTGATTTGTGACCGAAACTAGTATAAACTAGTGTATAATATATTATGATTTTTAACCGAAACGTACATTACGAAAAGTTTCATAGAGTCTAATTTTCAAATGAATTTTTGCATGGACTTCCATCACAACCTTCCCTTGTAACATATATAAATGATCTGAAACCTTTTGCATCATTTCGAACACACCCCGATTTAATTTGATTCTTGACCAAAACTAGTATAAACTTGTGTATAATATAGTATGATTTTTTGACAAAAACTCTCATTTCGAAAAGATTCATAGAGTCTAATTCTCAGATGATTTTTTTTTGCATGGAATTCCATCATAACCGTCCCTTGTAACATATATAAATGTTCTGAAAAGTTTCGTAACATTTCGAACAGTCCTTGAATTAATTTTATTTTTGTCTGAAACTAGTGTATAATATATTATTATTTTTGTCCGAAACTTGCATTGCGAAAAGTTCCATAGAATCTAATTTCAGTTTTCTTTGCATGAACTTCCATCATAAGATTCCCTTGTATCAGATAAATGTTCTGAAAAGTTTCGTATCATTTCGAACAGACCTTGATTTAATTTGATTTTTGACCGAAACTAGTATAAACTACTGAATAGTATATTATTATTTTTGACCGAAACTTGCATTATGAAAAGTTCCATAGAATCTAATTTTTAGATGATTTTTTGCATGAACATCCATCATAATCTTCCATCATAATATATATAAATAATCTGAAAAGTTTCGCATCATTTCAAATAGTCCCTGATTTAATTTGATTTTTGACCGAAACAAGTATAAACTAGTGTATATAATATTATGATTTTTTGACCGAAACTTGCATTTTGAAACGTTACATAAAATCTAATTTTCAGATGATTTTTTGCATGGACTTCCATCATTAGTATCCATCGTATCATATAGCAAGGATCTAAAAAGGTTTGTATAGCTTTGTAGAATCCTCGATTTAATTTGATTTTTTGACCAAAACTAGTGTATAATATATTATTATTTTTTGACCGAAACTTGCATTACGAAAAGTTTCATAGAATCTAATTACCAGATGATTTTTTTGCTTGGACTTCCATCATAACCTTCCCTCGTATCATATATAAACGATCTGCAAAGTTTCGTATCATTTTAAACAGTCCCCGATTTAATTTGATTTGTGACCGAAACTAGTATAAACTAGTGTATAATATATTATGATTTTTAACCGAAACGTACATTACGAAAAGTTTCATAGAGTCTAATTTTCAAATGAATTTTTGCATGGAATTCCATCACAACCTTCCCTTGTAACATATATAAATGATCTGAAACCTTTTGCATCATTTCGAACACACCCCGATTTAATTTGATTCTTGACCAAAACTAGTATAAACTTGTGTATAATATAGTATGATTTTTTGACAAAAACTCTCATTTCGAAAAGATTCATAGAGTCTAATTCTCAGATGATTTTTTTTTGCATGGAATTCCATCATAACCGTCCCTTGTAACATATATAAATGTTCTGAAAAGTTTCGTAACATTTCGAACAGTCCTTGAATTAATTTTATTTTTGTCCGAAACTAGTGTATAATATATTATTATTTTTGTCCGAAACTTGCATTGCGAAAAGTTCCATAGAATCTAATTTCAGTTTTTTTTGCATGGACTTCCATCATTAGATTCCCTTGTATCATATATAAATGTTCTGAAAAGTTTCGTATCATTTCGAACAGACCTTGATTTAATTTGATTTTTGACCGAAACTAGTATAAACTACTGAATAATATATTATTATTTTTGACCGAAACTTGCATTATGAAAAGTTCCATAGAATCTAATTTTTAGATTATTTTTTGCATGGACATCCATCATAATCTTCCATCATAATATATATAAATGATCTGAAAAGTTTCGCATCATTTCAAGCATTTCCTGATTTAATTTGATCTTTGACCGAAACAAGTATAAACTAGTGTATATAATATTTTTTTGACCGAAACTTGCATTTCGAAACGTTACATAAAATCTAATTTTCAGATGATTTTTTGCATGGACTTCCATCATTAGTATCCATCGTATCATATAGCAAGGATCTAAAAAGGTATGTATAGCTTCGTACAATCCTCGATTTAATTTGATTTTTTGACCAAAACTAGTGTATAATATATTATGATTTTTTGACCGAAACTTGCATTACGAAAAGTTTCATAGAATCTAATTTTCAAATGAATTTTTGCCTGAACTTCCATCATAACCTTCCCTCGTATCATATATAAATGATCTGCAAAGTTTCGTATCATTTCAAACAGTCCCCGATTTAATTTGATTTTTGACCGAAACTAGTATAAACTAGTGTATAATATATTATGATTTTTAACCGAAACGTACATTACGAAAAGTTTCATAGAATCTAATTTTCAAATGAATTTTTGCATGGACTTCCATCACAACCTTCCCTTGTAACATATATAAATGATCTGAAAACTTTTGCATCATTTCGAACAGACCCCGATTTAATTTGATTATTGACCAAAACTAGTATAAACTTGTGTATAATATAGTATGATTTTTTGACCAAAACTCTCATTTCGAAAAGATTCATAGAGTCTAATTCTCAGATGATTTTTTTTTGCATGGAATTCCATCATAACCGTCCCTTGTAACATATATAAATGTTCTGAAAAGTTTCGTATCATTTCGAACAGTCCTTGAATTAATTTTATTTTTGTCTGAAACTAGTGTATAATATATTATTATTTTTGTCCGAAACTTGCATTGCGAAAAGTTCCATAGAATCTAATTTCAGTTTTCTTTGCATGAACTTCCATCATAAGATTCCCTTGTATCAGATAAATGTTCTGAAAAGTTTCGTATCATTTCGAACAGACCTTGATTTAATTTGATTTTTGACCGAAACTAGTATAAACTACTGAATAGTATATTATTATTTTTGACCGAAACTTGCATTATGAAAAGTTCCATAGAATCTAATTTTTAGATGATTTTTTGCATGAACATCCATCATAATCTTCCATCATAATATATATAAATAATCTGAAAAGTTTCGCATCATTTCAAATAGTCCCTGATTTAATTTGATTTTTGACCGAAACAAGTATAAACTAGTGTATATAATATTATGATTTTTTGACCGAAACTTGCATTTTGAAACGTTACATAAAATCTAATTTTCAGATGATTTTTTGCATGGACTTCCATCATTAGTATCCATCGTATCATATAGCAAGGATCTAAAAAGGTTTGTATAGCTTCGTAGAATCCTCGATTTAATTTTATTTTTTGACCAAAACTAGTGTATAATATATTATTATTTTTTGACCGAAACTTGCATTACGAAAAGTTTCATAGAATCTAATTACCAGATGATTTTTTTGCTTGGACTTCCATCATAACCTTCCCTCGTATCATATATAAACGATCTGCAAAGTTTCGTATCATTTTAAACAGTCCCCGATTTAATTTGATTTGTGACCGAAACTAGTATAAACTAGTGTATAATATATTATGATTTTTAACCGAAACGTACATTACGAAAAGTTTCATAGAGTCTAATTTTCAAATGAATTTTTGCATGGAATTCCATCACAACCTTCCCTTGTAACATATATAAATGATCTGAAACCTTTTGCATCATTTCGAACACACCCCGATTTAATTTGATTCTTGACCAAAACTAGTATAAACTTGTGTATAATATAGTATGATTTTTTGACAAAAACTCTCATTTCGAAAAGATTCATAGAGTCTAATTCTCAGATGATTTTTTTTTGCATGGAATTCCATCATAACCGTCCCTTGTAACATATATAAATGTTCTGAAAAGTTTCGTAACATTTCGAACAGTCCTTGAATTAATTTTATTTTTGTCCGAAACTAGTGTATAATATATTATTATTTTTGTCCGAAACTTGCATTGCGAAAAGTTCCATAGAATCTAATTTCAGTTTTTTTTGCATGGACTTCCATCATTAGATTCCCTTGTATCATATATAAATGTTCTGAAAAGTTTCGTATCATTTCGAACAGACCTTGATTTAATTTGATTTTTGACCGAAACTAGTATAAACTACTGAATAATATATTATTATTTTTGACCGAAACTTGCATTATGAAAAGTTCCATAGAATCTAATTTTTAGATTATTTTTTGCATGGACATCCATCATAATCTTCCATCATAATATATATAAATGATCTGAAAAGTTTCGCATCATTTCAAGCATTTCCTGATTTAATTTGATCTTTGACCGAAACAAGTATAAACTAGTGTATATAATATTTTTTTGACCGAAACTTGCATTTCGAAACGTTACATAAAATCTAATTTTCAGATGATTTTTTGCATGGACTTCCATCATTAGTATCCATCGTATCATATAGCAAGGATCTAAAAAGGTATGTATAGCTTCGTACAATCCTCGATTTAATTTGATTTTTTGACCAAAACTAGTGTATAATATATTATGATTTTTTGACCGAAACTTGCATTACGAAAAGTTTCATAGAATCTAATTTTCAAATGAATTTTTGCCTGAACTTCCATCATAACCTTCCCTCGTATCATATATAAATGATCTGCAAAGTTTCGTATCATTTCAAACAGTCCCCGATTTAATTTGATTTTTGACCGAAACTAGTATAAACTAGTGTATAATATATTATGATTTTTAACCGAAACGTACATTACGAAAAGTTTCATAGAATCTAATTTTCAAATGAATTTTTGCATGGACTTCCATCACAACCTTCCCTTGTAACATATATAAATGATCTGAAAACTTTTGCATCATTTCGAACAGACCCCGATTTAATTTGATTATTGACCAAAACTAGTATAAACTTGTGTATAATATAGTATGATTTTTTGACCAAAACTCTCATTTCGAAAAGATTCATAGAGTCTAATTCTCAGATGATTTTTTTTTGCATGGAATTCCATCATAACCGTCCCTTGTAACATATATAAATGTTCTGAAAAGTTTCGTATCATTTCGAACAGTCCTTGAATTAATTTTATTTTTGTCTGAAACTAGTGTATAATATATTATTATTTTTGTCCGAAACTTGCATTGCGAAAAGTTCCATAGAATCTAATTTCAGTTTTCTTTGCATGAACTTCCATCATAAGATTCCCTTGTATCAGATAAATGTTCTGAAAAGTTTCGTATCATTTCGAACAGACCTTGATTTAATTTGATTTTTGACCGAAACTAGTATAAACTACTGAATAGTATATTATTATTTTTGACCGAAACTTGCATTATGAAAAGTTCCATAGAATCTAATTTTTAGATGATTTTTTGCATGAACATCCATCATAATCTTCCATCATAATATATATAAATAATCTGAAAAGTTTCGCATCATTTCAAATAGTCCCTGATTTAATTTGATTTTTGACCGAAACAAGTATAAACTAGTGTATATAATATTATGATTTTTTGACCGAAACTTGCATTTTGAAACGTTACATAAAATCTAATTTTCAGATGATTTTTTGCATGGACTTCCATCATTAGTATCCATCGTATCATATAGCAAGGATCTAAAAAGGTTTGTATAGCTTCGTAGAATCCTCGATTTAATTTTATTTTTTGACCAAAACTAGTGTATAATATATTATTATTTTTTGACCGAAACTTGCATTACGAAAAGTTTCATAGAATCTAATTACCAGATGATTTTTTTGCTTGGACTTCCATCATAACCTTCCCTCGTATCATATATAAACGATCTGCAAAGTTTCGTATCATTTTAAACAGTCCCCGATTTAATTTGATTTGTGACCGAAACTAGTATAAACTAGTGTATAATATATTATGATTTTTAACCGAAACGTACATTACGAAAAGTTTCATAGAGTCTAATTTTCAAATGAATTTTTGCATGGACTTCCATCACAACCTTCCCTTGTAACATATATAAATGATCTGAAACCTTTTGCATCATTTCGAACACACCCCGATTTAATTTGATTCTTGACCAAAACTAGTATAAACTTGTGTATAATATAGTATGATTTTTTGACAAAAACTCTCATTTCGAAAAGATTCATAGAGTCTAATTCTCAGATGATTTTTTTTTGCATGGAATTCCATCATAACCGTCCCTTGTAACATATATAAATGTTCTGAAAAGTTTCGTAACATTTCGAACAGTCCTTGAATTAATTTTATTTTTGTCCGAAACTAGTGTATAATATATTATTATTTTTGTCCGAAACTTGCATTGCGAAAAGTTCCATAGAATCTAATTTCAGTTTTTTTTGCATGGACTTCCATCATTAGATTCCCTTGTATCATATATAAATGTTCTGAAAAGTTTCGTATCATTTCGAACAGACCTTGATTTAATTTGATTTTTGACCGAAACTAGTATAAACTACTGAATAATATATTATTATTTTTGACCGAAACTTGCATTATGAAAAGTTCCATAGAATCTAATTTTTAGATGATTTTTTGCATGGACATCCATCATAATCTTCCATCATAATATATATAAATGATCTGAAAAGTTTCGCATCATTTCAAGCATTTCCTGATTTAATTTGATCTTTGACCGAAACAAGTATAAACTAGTGTATATAATATTTTTTTGACCGAAACTTGCATTTCGAAACGTTACATAAAATCTAATTTTCAGATGATTTTTTGCATGGACTTCCATCATTAGTATCCATCGTATCATATAGCAAGGATCTAAAAAGGTATGTATAGCTTCGTACAATCCTCGATTTAATTTGATTTTTTGACCAAAACTAGTGTATAATATATTATGATTTTTTGACCGAAACTTGCATTACGAAAAGTTTCATAGAATCTAATTTTCAAATGAATTTTTGCCTGAACTTCCATCATAACCTTCCCTCGTATCATATATAAATGATCTGCAAAGTTTCGTATCATTTCAAACAGTCCCCGATTTAATTTGATTTTTGACCGAAACTAGTATAAACTAGTGTATAATATATTATGATTTTTAACCGAAACGTACATTATGAAAAGTTTCATAGAATCTAATTTTCAAATGAATTTTTGCATGGACTTCCATCACAACCTTCCCTTGTAACATATATAAATGATCTGAAAACTTTTGCATCATTTCGAACAGACCCCGATTTAATTTGATTATTGACCAAAACTAGTATAAACTTGTGTATAATATAGTATGATTTTTTTGACCAAAACTCTCATTTCGAAAAGATTCATAGAGTCTAATTCTCAGATGATTTTTTTTTGCATGGAATTCCATCATAACCGTCCCTTGTAACATATATAAATGTTCTGAAAAGTTTCGTATCATTTCGAACAGTCCTTGAATTAATTTTATTTTTGTCTGAAACTAGTGTATAATATATTATTATTTTTGTCCGAAACTTGCATTGCGAAAAGTTCCATAGAATCTAATTTCATCTTTCTTTGCATGAACTTCCATCATAAGATTCCCTTGTATCAGATAAATGTTCTGAAAAGTTTCGTATCATTTCGAACAGACCTTGATTTAATTTGATTTTTGACCGAAACTAGTATAAACTACTGAATAGTATATTATTATTTTTGACCGAAACTTGCATTATGAAAAGTTCCATAGAATCTAATTTTTAGATGATTTTTTGCATGAACATCCATCATAATCTTCCATCATAATATATATAAATAATCTGAAAAGTTTCGCATCATTTCAAATAGTCCCTGATTTAATTTGATTTTTGACCGAAACAAGTATAAACTAGTGTATATAATATTATGATTTTTTGACCGAAACTTGCATTTTGAAACGTTACATAAAATCTAATTTTCAGATGATTTTTTGCATGGACTTCCATCATTAGTATCCATCGTATCATATAGCAAGGATCTAAAAAGGTTTGTATAGCTTCGTAGAATCCTCGATTTAATTTTATTTTTTGACCAAAACTAGTGTATAATATATTATTATTTTTTGACCGAAACTTGCATTACGAAAAGTTTCATAGAATCTAATTACCAGATGATTTTTTTGCTTGGACTTCCATCATAACCTTCCCTCGTATCATATATAAACGATCTGCAAAGTTTCGTATCATTTTAAACAGTCCCCGATTTAATTTGATTTGTGACCGAAACTAGTATAAACTAGTGTATAATATATTATGATTTTTAACCGAAACGTACATTACGAAAAGTTTCATAGAGTCTAATTTTCAAATGAATTTTTGCATGGACTTCCATCACAACCTTCCCTTGTAACATATATAAATGATCTGAAACCTTTTGCATCATTTCGAACACACCCCGATTTAATTTGATTCTTGACCAAAACTAGTATAAACTTGTGTATAATATAGTATGATTTTTTGACAAAAACTCTCATTTCGAAAAGATTCATAGAGTCTAATTCTCAGATGATTTTTTTTTGCATGGAATTCCATCATAACCGTCCCTTGTAACATATATAAATGTTCTGAAAAGTTTCGTAACATTTCGAACAGTCCTTGAATTAATTTTATTTTTGTCCGAAACTAGTGTATAATATATTATTATTTTTGTCCGAAACTTGCATTGCGAAAAGTTCCATAGAATCTAATTTCAGTTTTTTTTGCATGGACTTCCATCATTAGATTCCCTTGTATCATATATAAATGTTCTGAAAAGTTTCGTATCATTTCGAACAGACCTTGATTTAATTTGATTTTTGACCGAAACTAGTATAAACTACTGAATAATATATTATTATTTTTGACCGAAACTTGCATTATGAAAAGTTCCATAGAATCTAATTTTTAGATGATTTTTTGCATGGACATCCATCATAATCTTCCATCATAATATATATAAATGATCTGAAAAGTTTCGCATCATTTCAAGCATTTCCTGATTTAATTTGATCTTTGACCGAAACAAGTATAAACTAGTGTATATAATATTTTTTTGACCGAAACTTGCATTTCGAAACGTTACATAAAATCTAATTTTCAGATGATTTTTTGCATGGACTTCCATCATTAGTATCCATCGTATCATATAGCAAGGATCTAAAAAGGTATGTATAGCTTCGTACAATCCTCGATTTAATTTGATTTTTTGACCAAAACTAGTGTATAATATATTATGATTTTTTGACCGAAACTTGCATTACGAAAAGTTTCATAGAATCTAATTTTCAAATGAATTTTTGCCTGAACTTCCATCATAACCTTCCCTCGTATCATATATAAATGATCTGCAAAGTTTCGTATCATTTCAAACAGTCCCCGATTTAATTTGATTTTTGACCGAAACTAGTATAAACTAGTGTATAATATATTATGATTTTTAACCGAAACGTACATTACGAAAAGTTTCATAGAATCTAATTTTCAAATGAATTTTTGCATGGACTTCCATCACAACCTTCCCTTGTAACATATATAAATGATCTGAAAACTTTTGCATCATTTCGAACAGACCCCGATTTAATTTGATTATTGACCAAAACTAGTATAAACTTGTGTATAATATAGTATGATTTTTTGACCAAAACTCTCATTTCGAAAAGATTCATAGAGTCTAATTCTCAGATGATTTTTTTTTGCATGGAATTCCATCATAACCGTCCCTTGTAACATATATAAATGTTCTGAAAAGTTTCGTATCATTTCGAACAGTCCTTGAATTAATTTTATTTTTGTCTGAAACTAGTGTATAATATATTATTATTTTTGTCCGAAACTTGCATTGCGAAAAGTTCCATAGAATCTAATTTCAGTTTTCTTTGCATGAACTTCCATCATAAGATTCCCTTGTATCAGATAAATGTTCTGAAAAGTTTCGTATCATTTCGAACAGACCTTGATTTAATTTGATTTTTGACCGAAACTAGTATAAACTACTGAATAGTATATTATTATTTTTGACCGAAACTTGCATTATGAAAAGTTCCATAGAATCTAATTTTTAGATGATTTTTTGCATGAACATCCATCATAATCTTCCATCATAATATATATAAATAATCTGAAAAGTTTCGCATCATTTCAAATAGTCCCTGATTTAATTTGATTTTTGACCGAAACAAGTATAAACTAGTGTATATAATATTATGATTTTTTGACCGAAACTTGCATTTCGAAACGTTACATAAAATCTAATTTTCAGATGATTTTTTGCATGGACTTCCATCATTAGTATCCATCGTATCATATAGCAAGGATCTAAAAAGGTTTGTATAGCTTCGTAGAATCCTCGATTTAATTTTATTTTTTGACCAAAACTAGTGTATAATATATTATTATTTTTTGACCGAAACTTGCATTACGAAAAGTTTCATAGAATCTAATTACCAGATGATTTTTTTGCTTGGACTTCCATCATAACCTTCCCTCGTATCATATATAAACGATCTGCAAAGTTTCGTATCATTTTAAACAGTCCCCGATTTAATTTGATTTGTGACCGAAACTAGTATAAACTAGTGTATAATATATTATGATTTTTAACCGAAACGTACATTACGAAAAGTTTCATAGAGTCTAATTTTCAAATGAATTTTTGCATGGACTTCCATCACAACCTTCCCTTGTAACATATATAAATGATCTGAAACCTTTTGCATCATTTCGAACACACCCCGATTTAATTTGATTCTTGACCAAAACTAGTATAAACTTGTGTATAATATAGTATGATTTTTTGACAAAAACTCTCATTTCGAAAAGATTCATAGAGTCTAATTCTCAGATGATTTTTTTTTGCATGGAATTCCATCATAACCGTCCCTTGTAACATATATAAATGTTCTGAAAAGTTTCGTAACATTTCGAACAGTCCTTGAATTAATTTTATTTTTGTCCGAAACTAGTGTATAATATATTATTATTTTTGTCCGAAACTTGCATTGCGAAAAGTTCCATAGAATCTAATTTCAGTTTTTTTTGCATGGACTTCCATCATTAGATTCCCTTGTATCATATATAAATGTTCTGAAAAGTTTCGTATCATTTCGAACAGACCTTGATTTAATTTGATTTTTGACCGAAACTAGTATAAACTACTGAATAATATATTATTATTTTTGACCGAAACTTGCATTATGAAAAGTTCCATAGAATCTAATTTTTAGATGATTTTTTGCATGGACATCCATCATAATCTTCCATCATAATATATATAAATGATCTGAAAAGTTTCGCATCATTTCAAGCATTTCCTGATTTAATTTGATCTTTGACCGAAACAAGTATAAACTAGTGTATATAATATTTTTTTGACCGAAACTTGCATTTCGAAACGTTACATAAAATCTAATTTTCAGATGATTTTTTGCATGGACTTCCATCATTAGTATCCATCGTATCATATAGCAAGGATCTAAAAAGGTATGTATAGCTTCGTACAATCCTCGATTTAATTTGATTTTTTGACCAAAACTAGTGTATAATATATTATGATTTTTTGACCGAAACTTGCATTACGAAAAGTTTCATAGAATCTAATTTTCAAATGAATTTTTGCCTGAACTTCCATCATAACCTTCCCTCGTATCATATATAAATGATCTGCAAAGTTTCGTATCATTTCAAACAGTCCCCGATTTAATTTGATTTTTGACCGAAACTAGTATAAACTAGTGTATAATATATTATGATTTTTAACCGAAACGTACATTACGAAAAGTTTCATAGAATCTAATTTTCAAATGAATTTTTGCATGGACTTCCATCACAACCTTCCCTTGTAACATATATAAATGATCTGAAAACTTTTGCATCATTTCGAACAGACCCCGATTTAATTTGATTATTGACCAAAACTAGTATAAACTTGTGTATAATATAGTATGATTTTTTGACCAAAACTCTCATTTCGAAAAGATTCATAGAGTCTAATTCTCAGATGATTTTTTTTTGCATGGAATTCCATCATAACCGTCCCTTGTAACATATATAAATGTTCTGAAAAGTTTCGTATCATTTCGAACAGTCCTTGAATTAATTTTATTTTTGTCTGAAACTAGTGTATAATATATTATTATTTTTGTCCGAAACTTGCATTGCGAAAAGTTCCATAGAATCTAATTTCAGTTTTCTTTGCATGAACTTCCATCATAAGATTCCCTTGTATCAGATAAATGTTCTGAAAAGTTTCGTATCATTTCGAACAGACCTTGATTTAATTTGATTTTTGACCGAAACTAGTATAAACTACTGAATAGTATATTATTATTTTTGACCGAAACTTGCATTATGAAAAGTTCCATAGAATCTAATTTTTAGATGATTTTTTGCATGAACATCCATCATAATCTTCCATCATAATATATATAAATAATCTGAAAAGTTTCGCATCATTTCAAATAGTCCCTGATTTAATTTGATTTTTGACCGAAACAAGTATAAACTAGTGTATATAATATTATGATTTTTTGACCGAAACTTGCATTTTGAAACGTTACATAAAATCTAATTTTCAGATGATTTTTTGCATGGACTTCCATCATTAGTATCCATCGTATCATATAGCAAGGATCTAAAAAGGTTTGTATAGCTTCGTAGAATCCTCGATTTAATTTTATTTTTTGACCAAAACTAGTGTATAATATATTATTATTTTTTGACCGAAACTTGCATTACGAAAAGTTTCATAGAATCTAATTACCAGATGATTTTTTTGCTTGGACTTCCATCATAACCTTCCCTCGTATCATATATAAACGATCTGCAAAGTTTCGTATCATTTTAAACAGTCCCCGATTTAATTTGATTTGTGACCGAAACTAGTATAAACTAGTGTATAATATATTATGATTTTTAACCGAAACGTACATTACGAAAAGTTTCATAGAGTCTAATTTTCAAATGAATTTTTGCATGGACTTCCATCACAACCTTCCCTTGTAACATATATAAATGATCTGAAACCTTTTGCATCATTTCGAACACACCCCGATTTAATTTGATTCTTGACCAAAACTAGTATAAACTTGTGTATAATATAGTATGATTTTTTGACAAAAACTCTCATTTCGAAAAGATTCATAGAGTCTAATTCTCAGATGATTTTTTTTTGCATGGAATTCCATCATAACCGTCCCTTGTAACATATATAAATGTTCTGAAAAGTTTCGTAACATTTCGAACAGTCCTTGAATTAATTTTATTTTTGTCCGAAACTAGTGTATAATATATTATTATTTTTGTCCGAAACTTGCATTGCGAAAAGTTCCATAGAATCTAATTTCAGTTTTTTTTGCATGGACTTCCATCATTAGATTCCCTTGTATCATATATAAATGTTCTGAAAAGTTTCGTATCATTTCGAACAGACCTTGATTTAATTTGATTTTTGACCGAAACTAGTATAAACTACTGAATAATATATTATTATTTTTGACCGAAACTTGCATTATGAAAAGTTCCATAGAATCTAATTTTTAGATGATTTTTTGCATGGACATCCATCATAATCTTCCATCATAATATATATAAATGATCTGAAAAGTTTCGCATCATTTCAAGCATTTCCTGATTTAATTTGATCTTTGACCGAAACAAGTATAAACTAGTGTATATAATATTTTTTTGACCGAAACTTGCATTTCGAAACGTTACATAAAATCTAATTTTCAGATGATTTTTTGCATGGACTTCCATCATTAGTATCCATCGTATCATATAGCAAGGATCTAAAAAGGTATGTATAGCTTCGTACAATCCTCGATTTAATTTGATTTTTTGACCAAAACTAGTGTATAATATATTATGATTTTTTGACCGAAACTTGCATTACGAAAAGTTTCATAGAATCTAATTTTCAAATGAATTTTTGCCTGAACTTCCATCATAACCTTCCCTCGTATCATATATAAATGATCTGCAAAGTTTCGTATCATTTCAAACAGTCCCCGATTTAATTTGATTTTTGACCGAAACTAGTATAAACTAGTGTATAATATATTATGATTTTTAACCGAAACGTACATTACGAAAAGTTTCATAGAATCTAATTTTCAAATGAATTTTTGCATGGACTTCCATCACAACCTTCCCTTGTAACATATATAAATGATCTGAAAACTTTTGCATCATTTCGAACAGACCCCGATTTAATTTGATTATTGACCAAAACTAGTATAAACTTGTGTATAATATAGTATGATTTTTTGACCAAAACTCTCATTTCGAAAAGATTCATAGAGTCTAATTCTCAGATGATTTTTTTTTGCATGGAATTCCATCATAACCGTCCCTTGTAACATATATAAATGTTCTGAAAAGTTTCGTATCATTTCGAACAGTCCTTGAATTAATTTTATTTTTGTCTGAAACTAGTGTATAATATATTATTATTTTTGTCCGAAACTTGCATTGCGAAAAGTTCCATAGAATCTAATTTCAGTTTTCTTTGCATGAACTTCCATCATAAGATTCCCTTGTATCATATAAATGTTCTGAAAAGTTTCGTATCATTTCGAACAGACCTTGATTTAATTTGATTTTTGACCGAAACTAGTATAAACTACTGAATAGTATATTATTATTTTTGACCGAAACTTGCATTATGAAAAGTTCCATAGAATCTAATTTTTAGATGATTTTTTGCATGAACATCCATCATAATCTTCCATCATAATATATATAAATAATCTGAAAAGTTTCGCATCATTTCAAATAGTCCCTGATTTAATTTGATTTTTGACCGAAACAAGTATAAACTAGTGTATATAATATTATGATTTTTTGACCGAAACTTGCATTTCGAAACGTTACATAAAATCTAATTTTCAGATGATTTTTTGCATGGACTTCCATCATTAGTATCCATCGTATCATATAGCAAGGATCTAAAAAGGTTTGTATAGCTTCTTAGAATCCTCGATTTAATTTTATTTTTTGACCAAAACTAGTGTATAATATATTATTATTTTTTGACCGAAACTTGCATTACGAAAAGTTTCATAGAATCTAATTACCAGATGATTTTTTTGCTTGGACTTCCATCATAACCTTCCGTCGTATCATATATAAATGATCTGCAAAGTTTCGTATCATTTCAAACAGTCCCCGATTTAATTTGATTTTTGACCGAAACTAGTATAAACTAGTGTATAATATATTATGATTTTTAACCGAAACGTACATTACGAAAAGTTTCATAGAGTCTAATTTTCAAATGAATTTTTGCATGGACTTCCATCACAACCTTCCCTTGTAACATATATAAATGATCTGAAACCTTTTGCATCATTTCGAACACACCCCGATTTAATTTGATTCTTGACCAAAACTAGTATAAACTTATGTATAATATAGTATGATTTTTTGACCAAAACTCTCATTTCGAAAAGATTCATAGAGTCTAATTCTCAGATGATTTTTTTTTTGCATGGAATTCCATCATAACCGTCCATTGTAACATATATAAATGTTCTGAAAAGTTTCGTATCATTTCGAACAGTCCTTGAATTAATTTTATTTTTGTCCGAAACTAGAGTATAATATATTATTATTTTTGTCCGAAACTTGCATTGCGAAAAGTTCCATAGAATCTAATTTCAGTTTTTTTTGCATGGACTTCTATCATTAGATTCCCTTGTATCATATATAAATGTTCTGAAAAGTTACGTATCATTTCGAACAGACCTTGATTTAATTTGATTTTTGACCGAAACTAGTATAAACTACTGAATAATATATAATTATTTTTGACCGAAACTTTCATTATGAAAAGTTCCATAGAATCTAATTTTTAGATTATTTTTTGCATGAACATCCATCATAATCTTCCATCATAATATATATAAATGATCTGAAAAGTTTTGCATCATTTCAAGCATTTCCTGATTTAATTTGATCTTTGACCGAAACAAGTATAAACTAGTGTATATAATATTTTTTTGACCGAAACTTGCATTTCGAAACGTTACATAAAATCTAATTTTCAGATGATTTTTTGCATGGACTTCCATCATTAGTATCCATCGTATCATATAGCAAGGATCTAAAAAGGTATGTATAGCTTCGTACAATCCTCGATTTAATTTGATTTTTTGACCAAAACTAGTGTATAATATATTATGATTTTTTGACCGAAACTTGCATTACGAAAAGTTTCATAGAATCTAATTTTCAAATGAATTTTTGCCTGAACTTCCATCATAACCTTCCCTCGTATACAATATATAAATGATCTGCAAAGTTTCGTATCATTTCAAACAGTCCCCGATTTAATTTGATTTTTGACCGAAACTAGTATAAACTAGTGTATAATATATTATGATTTTTAACCGAAACGTACATTACGAAAAGTTTCATAGAATCTAATTTTCAAATGAATTTTTGCATGGACTTCCATCACAACCTTCCCTTGTAACATATATAAATGATCTGAAAACTTTTGCATCATTTCGAACACACCCCGATTTAATTTGATTATTGACCAAAACTAGTATAAACTTGTGTATAATATAGTATGATTTTTTGACCAAAACTCTCATTTCGAAAAGATTCATAGAGTCTAATTCTCAGATGATTTTTTTTTGCATGGAATTCCATCATAACCATACCTTGTAACATATATAAATGTTCTGAAAAGTTTCGTTTCATTTCGAACAGTCCTTGAATTAATTTTATTTTTGTCCGAAACTAGCGTATAATATATTATTATTTTTGTCCGAAACTTGCATTGCGAAAAGTTCCATAGAATCTAATTTCAGTTTTCTTTGCATGAACTTCCATCATAAGATTCCCTTGTATCATATAAATGTTCTGAAAAGTTTTGTATCATTTCGAACAGACCTTGATTTAATTTGATTTTTGACCGAAACTAGTATAAACTACTGAATAATATATTATTATTTTTGACCGAAACTTGCATTATGAAAAGTTCCATAGAATCTAATTTTTAGATGATTTTTTGCATGAACATCCATCATAATCTTCCATCATAATATATATAAATAATCTGAAAAGTTTCGCATCATTTCAAATAGTCCCTGATTTAATTTGATTTTTGACCGAAACAAGTATAAACTAGTGTATAAAATATTATGATTTTTTGACCGAAACTTGCATTTCGAAACGTTACATAAAATCTAATTTTCAGATGATTTTTTGCATGGACTTCCATCATTAGTATCCATCGTATCATATAGCAAGGATCTAAAAAGGTTTGTATAGCTTCGTAGAATCCTCGATTTAATTTTATTTTTTGACCAAAACTAGTGTATAATATATTATTATTTTTTGACCGAAACTTGCATTACGAAAAGTTTCATAGAATCTAATTACCAGATGATTTTTTTGCTTGGACTTCCATCATAACCTTCCCTCGTATCATATATAAATGATCTGCAAAGTTTCGTATCATTTCAAACAGTCCCCGATTTAATTTGATTTTTGACCGAAACTAGTATAAACTAGTGTATAATATATTATGATTTTTAACCGAAACGTACATTACGAAAAGTTTCATAGAGTCTAATTTTCAAATGAATTTTTACATGGACTTCCATCACAACCTTCCCTTGTAACATATATAAATGATCTGAAACCTTTTGCATCATTTCGAACACACCCCGATTTAATTTGATTCTTGACCAAAACTAGTATAAACTTATGTATAATATAGTATGATGTTTTGACCAAAACTCTCATTTCGAAAAGATTCATAGAGTCTAATTCTCAGATGATTTTTTTTTGCATGGAATTCCATCATAACCGTCCCTTGTAACATATATAAATGTTCTGAAAAGTTTCGTAACATTTCGAACAGTCCTTGAATTAATTTTATTTTTGTCCGAAACTAGTGTATAATATATTATTATTTTTGTCCGAAACTTGCATTGCGAAAAGTTCCATAGAATCTAATTTCAGTTTTTTTTGCATGGACTTCCATCATAAGATTCCCTTGTATCATATATAAATGTTCTGAAAAGTTTCGTATCATTTCGAACAGACCTTGATTTAATTTGATTTTTGACCGAAACTAGTATAAACTACTGAATAATATATAATTATTTTTGACCGAAACTTTCATTATGAAAAGTTCCATAGAATCTAATTTTTAGATTATTTTTTGCATGAACATCCATCATAATATATATAAATGATCTGAAAAGTTTTGCATCATTTCAAGCATTTCCTGATTTAATTTGATCTTTGACCGAAACAAGTATAAACTAGTGTATATAATATTTTTTTGACCGAAACTTGCATTTCGAAACGTTACATAAAATCTAATTTTCAAATGATTTTTTGCATGGACTTCCATCATTAGTATCCATCGTATCATATAGCAAGGATCTAAAAAGGTATGTATAGCTTCGTACAATCCTCGATTTAATTTGATTTTTTGACCAAAACTAGTGTATAATATATTATGATTTTTTGACCGAAACTTGCATTACAAAAAGTTTCATAGAATCTAATTTTCAAATGAATTTTTGCCTGAACTTCCATCATAACCTTCCCTCGTATCATATATAAATGATCTGCAAAGTTTCGTATCATTTCAAACAGTCCCCGATTTAATTTGATTTTTGACCGAAACTAGTATAAACTAGTGTATAATATATTATGATTTTTAACCGAAACGTACATTACGAAAAGTTTCATAGAATCTAATTTTCAAATGAATTTTTGCATGGACTTCCATCACAACCTTCCCTTGTAACATATATAAATGATCTGAAAACTTTTGCATCATTTCGAACAGACCCCGATTTAATTTGATTATTGACCAAAACTAGTATAAACTTGTGTATAATATAGTATGATTTTCTGACCAAAACTCTCATTTCGAAAAGATTCATAGAGTCTAATTCTCAGATGATTTTTTTTTGCATGGAATTCCATCATAACCATCCCTTGTAACATATATAAATGTTCTGAAAAGTTTCATATCATTTCGAACAGTCCTTGAATTAATTTTATTTTTGTCCGAAACTAGCGTATAATATATTATTATTTTTGTCCGAAACTTGCATTGCGAAAAGATCCATAGAATCTAATTTCAGTTTTCTTTGCATGAACTTCCATCATAAGATTCCCTTGTATCATATAAATGTTCTGAAAAGTTTCGTATCATTTCGAACAGACCTTGATTTAATTTGATTTTTGACCGAAACTAGTATAAACTACTGAATAATATATTATTATTTTTGACCGAAACTTGCATTATGAAAAGTTCCATAGAATCTAATTTTTAGATGATTTTTTGCATGAACATCCATCATAATCTTCCATCATAATATATATAAATAATCTGAAAAGTTTCGCATCATTTCAAATAGTCCCTGATTTAATTTGATTTTTGACCGAAACAAGTATAAACTAGTGTATAAAATATTATGATTTTTTGACCGAAACTTGCATTTCGAAACGTTACATAAAATCTAATTTTCAGATGATTTTTTGCATGGACTTCCATCATTAGTATCCATCGTATCATATAGCAAGGATCTAAAAAGGTTTGTATAGCTTCGTAGAATCCTCGATTTAATTTTATTTTTTGACCAAAACTAGTGTATAATATATTATTATTTTTTGACCGAAACTTGCATTACGAAAAGTTTCATAGAATCTAATTACCAGATGATTTTTTTGCTTGGACTTCCATCATAACCTTCCCTCGTATCATATATAAATGATCTGCAAAGTTTCGTATCATTTCAAACAGTCCCCGATTTAATTTGATTTTTGACCGAAACTAGTATAAACTAGTGTATAATATATTATGATTTTTAACCGAAACGTACATTACGAAAAGTTTCATAGAGTCTAATTTTCAAATGAATTTTTACATGGACTTCCATCACAACCTTCCCTTGTAACATATATAAATGATCTGAAACCTTTTGCATCATTTCGAACACACCCCGATTTAATTTGATTCTTGACCAAAACTAGTATAAACTTATGTATAATATAGTATGATGTTTTGACCAAAACTCTCATTTCGAAAAGATTCATAGAGTCTAATTCTCAGATGATTTTTTTTTGCATGGAATTCCATCATAACCGTCCCTTGTAACATATATAAATGTTCTGAAAAGTTTCGTAACATTTCGAACAGTCCTTGAATTAATTTTATTTTTGTCCGAAACTAGTGTATAATATATTATTATTTTTGTCCGAAACTTGCATTGCGAAAAGTTCCATAGAATCTAATTTCAGTTTTTTTTGCATGGACTTCCATCATAAGATTCCCTTGTATCATATATAAATGTTCTGAAAAGTTTCGTATCATTTCGAACAGACCTTGATTTAATTTGATTTTTGACCGAAACTAGTATAAACTACTGAATAATATATAATTATTTTTGACCGAAACTTTCATTATGAAAAGTTCCATAGAATCTAATTTTTAGATTATTTTTTGCATGAACATCCATCATAATCTTCCATCATAATATATATAAATGATCTGAAAAGTTTTGCATCATTTCAAGCATTTCCTGATTTAATTTGATCTTTGACCGAAACAAGTATAAACTAGTGTATATAATATTTTTTTGACCGAAACTTGCATTTCGAAACGTTACATAAAATCTAATTTTCAAATGATTTTTTGCATGGACTTCCATCATTAGTATCCATCGTATCATATAGCAAGGATCTAAAAAGGTATGTATAGCTTCGTACAATCCTCGATTTAATTTGATTTTTTGACCAAAACTAGTGTATAATATATTATGATTTTTTGACCGAAACTTGCATTACAAAAAGTTTCATAGAATCTAATTTTCAAATGAATTTTTGCCTGAACTTCCATCATAACCTTCCCTCGTATCATATATAAATGATCTGCAAAGTTTCGTATCATTTCAAACAGTCCCCGATTTAATTTGATTTTTGACCGAAACTAGTATAAACTAGTGTATAATATATTATGATTTTTAACCGAAACGTACATTACGAAAAGTTTCATAGAATCTAATTTTCAAATGAATTTTTACATGGACTTCCATCACAACCTTCCCTTGTAACATATATAAATGATCTGAAAACTTTTGCATCATTTCGAACAGACCCCGATTTAATTTGATTATTGACCAAAACTAGTATAAACTTGTGTATAATATAGTATGATTTTTTGACCAAAACTCTCATTTCGAAAAGATTCATAGAGTCTAATTCTCAGATGATTTTTTTTTGCATGGAATTCCATCATAACCATCCCTTGTAACATATATAAATGTTCTGAAAAGTTTCATATCATTTCGAACAGTCCTTGAATTAATTTTATTTTTGTCCGAAACTAGCGTATAATATATTATTATTTTTGTCCGAAACTTGCATTGCGAAAAGATCCATAGAATCTAATTTCAGTTTTCTTTGCATGAACTTCCATCATAAGATTCCCTTGTATCATATAAATGTTCTGAAAAGTTTCGTATCATTTCGAACAGACCTTGATTTAATTTGATTTTTGACCGAAACTAGTATAAACTACTGAATAATATATTATTATTTTTGACCGAAACTTGCATTATGAAAAGTTCCATAGAATCTAATTTTTAGATGATTTTTTGCATGAACATCCATCATAATCTTCCATCATAATATATATAAATAATCTGAAAAGTTTCGCATCATTTCAAATAGTCCCTGATTTAATTTGATTTTTGACCGAAACAAGTATAAACTAGTGTATAAAATATTATGATTTTTTGACCGAAACATGCATTTCGAAACGTTACATAAAATCTAATTTTCAGATGATTTTTTGCATGGACTTCCATCATTAGTATCCATCGTATCATATAGCAAGGATCTAAAAAGGTTTGTATAGCTTCGTAGAATCCTCGATTTAATTTTATTTTTTGACCAAAACTAGTGTATAATATATTATTATTTTTTGACCGAAACTTGCATTACGAAAAGTTTCATAGAATCTAATTACCAGATGATTTTTTTGCTTGGACTTCCATCATAACCTTCCCTCGTATCATATATAAATGATCTGCAAAGTTTCGTATCATTTCAAACAGTCCCCGATTTAATTTGATTTTTGACCGAAACTAGTATAAACTAGTGTATAATATATTATGATTTTTAACCGAAACGTACATTACGAAAAGTTTCATAGAGTCTAATTTTCAAATGAATTTTTGCATGGACTTCCATCACAACCTTCCCTTGTAACATATATAAATGATCTGAAACCTTTTGCATCATTTCGAACACACCCCGATTTAATTTGATTCTTGACCAAAACTAGTATAAACTTATGTATAATATAGTATGATTTTTTGACCAAAACTCTCATTTCGAAAAGATTCATAGAGTCTAATTCTCAGATGATTTTTTTTTGCATGGAATTCCATCATAACCGTCCCTTGTAACATATATAAATGTTCTGAAAAGTTTCGTAACATTTCGAACAGTCCTTGAATTAATTTTATTTTTGTCCGAAACTAGTGTATAATATATTATTATTTTTGTCCGAAACTTGCATTGCGAAAAGTTCCATAGAATCTAATTTCAGTTTTTTTTGCATGGACTTCCATCATAAGATTCCCTTGTATCATATATAAATGTTCTGAAAAGTTTCGTATCATTTCGAACAGACCTTGATTTAATTTGATTTTTGACCGAAACTATTATAAACTACTGAATAATATATAATTATTTTTGACCGAAACTTTCATTATGAAAAGTTCCATAGAATCTAATTTTTAGATTATTTTTTGCATGAACATCCATCATAATCTTCCATCATAATATATATAAATGATCTGAAAAGTTTTGCATCATTTCAAGCATTTCCTGATTTAATTTGATCTTTGACCGAAACAAGTATAAACTAGTGTATATAATATTTTTTTGACCGAAACTTGCATTTTGAAACGTTACATAAAATCTAATTTTCAGATGATTTTTTGCATGGACTTCCATCATTAGTATCCATCGTATCATATAGCAAGGATCTAAAAAGGTATGTATAGCTTCGTACAATCCTCGATTTAATTTGATTTTTTGACCAAAACTAGTGTATAATATATTATGATTTTTTGACCGAAACTTGCATTACGAAAAGTTTCATAGAATCTAATTTTCAAATGAATTTTTGCCTGAACTTCCATCATAACCTTCCCTCGTATCATATATAAATGATCTGCAAAGTTTCGTATCATTTCAAACAGTCCCCGATTTAATTTGATTTTTGACCGAAACTAGTATAAACTAGTGTATAATATATTATGATTTTTAACCGAAACGTACATTACGAAAAGTTTCATAGAATCTAATTTTCAAATGAATTTTTGCATGGACTTCCATCACAACCTTCCCTTGTAACATATATAAATGATCTGAAAACTTTTGCATCATTTCGAACAGACCCCGATTTAATTTGATTATTGACCAAAACTAGTATAAACTTGTGTATAATATAGTATGATTTTTTGACCAAAACTCTCATTTCGAAAAGATTCATAGAGTCTAATTCTCAGATGATTTTTTTTTGCATGGAATTCCATCATAACCATCCCTTGTAACATATATAAATGTTCTGAAAAGTTTCGTATCATTTCGAACAGTCCTTGAATTAATTTTATTTTTGTCCGAAACTAGTGTATAATATATTATTATTTTTGTCCGAAACTTGCATTGCGAAAAGTTCCATAGAATCTAATTTCAGTTTTTTTTGCATGGACTTCCATCATAAGATTCCCTTGTATCATATATAAATGTTCTGAAAAGTTTCGTATCATTTTGAACAGACCTTGATTTAATTTGATTTTTGACCGAAACTAGTATAAACTACTGAATAATATCTTATTATTTTTTACCGAAAGTTGCATTATGAAAAGTTCCATAGAATCTAATTTTTAGATGATTTTTTGCATGAACATCCATCATAATCTTCCATCATAATATATATAAATGATCTGAAAAGTTTCGCATCACTTCAAGCAGTCCCTGATTTAATTTGATTTTTGACTGAAACAAGTATAAACTAGTGTATATAATATTATGATTTTTTGACCGAAACTTGCATTTCGAAACGTTACATAAAATCTAATTTTTAGATGATTTTTTGCATGGACTTCCATCATTAGTATCCATCGTATCATATAGCAAGGATCTAAAAAGGTATGTATAACTTCGTACAATCCTCGATTTAATTTGATTTTTTGACCAAAACTAGTGTATAATATATTATGATTTTTTGACCGAAACTTGCATTACGAAAAGTTTCATAGAATCTAATTTTCAAATGAATTTTTGCCTGAACTTCCATCATAACCTTCCCTCGTATCATATATAAATGATCTGCAAAGTTTCGTATCATTTCAAACAGTCCCCGATTTAATTTGATTTTTGACCGAAACTAGTATAAACTAGTGTATAAGATATTATGATTTTTAACCGAAACGTACATTACGAAAAGTTTCATAGAATCTAATTTTCAAATGAATTTTTGCATGGACTTCCATCACAACCTTCCCTTGTAACATATATAAATGATCTGAAAACTTTTGCATCATTTCGAACACACCCCGATTTAATTTGATTATTGACCAAAACTAGTATAAACTTGTGTATAATATAGTATGATTTTTTGACCAAAACTCTCATTTCGAAAAGATTCATAGAGTCTAATTCTCAGATGATTTTTTTTTGCATGGAATTCCATCATAACCGTCCCTTGTAACATATATAAATGTTCTGAAAAGTTTCGTATCATTTCGAACAGTCCTTGAATTAATTTTATTTTTGTCTGAAACTAGTGTATAATATATTATTATTTTTGTCCGAAACTTGCATTGCGAAAAGTTCCATAGAATCTAATTTCAGTTTTTTTTGCATGGACTTCCATCATAAGATTCCCTTGTATCATATATAAATGTTCTGAAAAGTTTCGTATCATTTTGAACAGACCTTGATTTAATTTGATTTTTGACCGAAACTAGTATAAACTACTTAATAATATCTTATTATTTTTGACCGAAAGTTGCATTATGAAAAGTTCCATAGAATCTAATTTTTAGATGATTTTTTGCATGAACATCCATCATAATCTTCCATCATAATATATATAAATGATCTGAAAAGTTTCGCATCACTTCAAGCAGTCCCTGATTTAATTTGATTTTTGACCGAAACAAGTATAAACTAGTGTATATAATATTATGATTTTTTGACCGAAACTTGCATTTCGAAACGTTACATAAAATCTAATTTTCAGATGATTTTTTGCATGGACTTCCATCATTAGTATCCATCGTATCATATAGCAAGGATCTAAAAAGGTATGTATAGCTTCGTACAATCCTCGATTTAATTTGATTTTTTGACCAAAACTAGTGTATAATATATTATGATTTTTTGACCGAAACTTGCATTACGAAAAGTTTCATAGAATCTAATTTTCAAATGAATTTTTGCCTGAACTTCCATCATAACCTTCCCTCGTATCATATATAAATGATCTGCAATGTTTCGTATCATTTCAAACAGTCCCCGATTTAATTAAATTTTTGACCGAAACTAGTATAAACTAGTGTATAAAATATTATGATTTTTAACCGAAACGTACATTACGAAAAGTTTCATAGAATCTAATTTTCAAATGAATTTTTGCATGGACTTCCATCACAACCTTCCCTTGTAACATATATAAATGATCTGAAAACTTTTGCATCATTTCGAACACACCCCGCTTTAATTTGATTATTGACCAAAACTAGTATAAACTTGTGTATAATATAGTATGATTTTTTGACCAAAACTCTCATTTCGAAAAGATTCATAGAGTCTAATTCTCATATGATTTTTTTTTGCATGGAATTCCATCATAACCGTCCCTTGTAACATATATAAATGTTCTGAAAAGTTTCGTATCATTTCGAACAGTCCTTGAATTAATTTTATTTTTGTCCGAAACTAGTGTATAATATATTATTATTTTTGTCCGAAACTTGCATTGCGAAAAGTTCCATACAATCTAATTTCAGTTTTATTTGCATGGACTTCCATCATAAGATTCCCTTGTATCATATATAAATGTTCTGAAAAGTTTCGTATCATTTCGAACAGACCTTGATTTAATTTGATTTTTGACCGAAACTAGTATAAACTACTGAATAATATATTATTATTTTTGACCGAAACTTGCATTATGAAAAGTTCCATAGAATCTAATTTTTAGATGATTTTTTGCATGAACATCCATCATAATCTTCCATCATAATATATATAAATGATCTGAAAAGTTTCGCATCATTTCAAGCAGTCCCTGATTTAATTTGATTTTTGACCGAAAGAAGTATAAACTAGTGTATATAATATTATAATTTTTTGACCGTAACTTGCATTTCGAAACGTTACATAAAATCTAATTTTCAGATGATTTTTTGCATGGACTTCCATCATTAGTATCCATCGTATCATATATCAAGGATCTAAAAAGGTTTGTATAGCTTCGTACAATCCTCGATTTAATTTTATTTTTTGACCAAAACTAGTGTATAATATATTATGATTTTTTGACCGAAACTTGCATTACGAAAAGTTTCATAGAATCTAATTACTAGATGATTTTTTTGCTTGGACTTCCACATAACCTTCCCTCGTATCATATATAAATGATCTGCAAAGTTTCGTATCATTTCAAACTATCCCCGATTTAATTTGATTTTTGACCGAAACTAGTATAAACTAGTTTATAATATATTATGATTTTTAACCGAAACGTACATTTCGAAAAGTTTCATAGAATCTAATTTTTAAATGAATTTTTGCATGGACTACCATCATAACCTTCCCTCCTAACATATATAAATTATCTGAAAAGTTTCATAACATTTCGAACAATCCCCGATTTTATTTAATTTTTGACTGAAACTAGTATATACTAATGTATAATGTATTATGATTTTTTGACAGAAACTTGCATTTCAAAAAGATTCATAGAATCTAATTTTCAAATGATTTTTTTTGCATGGACTCCCCTTGTAACATATATGAATGTTCAGAAAAGTTTCGTATCATTTCGAACATCCTTGATTTAATATTATTTTTAACCGAAACTAGTATTAATTAGTGTATAAACTATGATGATTTTTGACCGAAACTTGCATTTTCAAAATTTCCATAGTATCTAATTTTTAGATGATTTTTTGCGAGGACTTCCACACAACCTTCCCTTGTAACATATATAAATGATCTGAAAACTTTCGCATCATTTCGAACACATCCCGATTTAATTTGATTATTGACCAAAACTAGTATAAACTTGTGTATAATATTGTATGATTTTTTGACCAAAACTCTCATTTCGAAAAGATTCATAGAGTCTAATTCTCAGATGATTTTTTTTTGCATGGAATTCCATCATAACTATCCCTTGTAACATATATAAATGTTCTGAAAAGTTTCGTATCATTTCGAACAGTCCTTGAATTAATTTTATTTTTGACCGAAACTAGTGTATAATATATTATTATTTTTGTCCGACACTTATATTGCGAAAAGATCCATAGAATCTAATTTCAGTTTTTTTTGCATGGACTTCCATCACATGCTTCCCTTGTATCATATATAAATGTTCTGAAAAGTTTTGTACCATTTCGAATAGACCTTGATTTAATTTGATTTTTGACCGAAACTAGTATAAACTAGTGTATAATATATTATTATTTTTGACCGAAACTTGCATTATGACAAGTTCCATAGAATCTAATTTTTAGATGATTTTTTGCATGGACATCCATCATAATCTTCCATCATAATATATATAAATGATCAAAAAAGTATCGCGTCATTTCAAACAGTCCCTGATTTAATTTGAATTTTGAACGAAAGAAGTATAAACTAGTGTATATAATATTATGATTTTTTGACCGAAACTTGCATTTCGAAACGTTACATTAAATCTAATTTTCAGATGATTTTTTGCATGGACTTCCATCATTAGTATCCCTCGTATCATATAGCAAGGATCTAAAAAGGTATGTATAGCTTCGTTCAATCCTTGATTTAATTTGATTTTTTGACCAAAACTAGTGTATAATATATTATGATTTTTTGACCGAAACTTGCATTACGAAAAGTTTCATAGAATCTAATTTTCAAATGAATTTTTGCCTGAACTTCCATCATAACCTTCCCTCGTATCATATATAAATGATCTGCAAAGTTTCGTATCATTTCAAACAGTCCCCGATTTAATTTGATTTTTGACCGAAACTAGTATAAACTAGTTTATAATATATTATGATTTTTAACCGAAACGTACATTACGAAAAGTTTCATAGAATCTAATTTTCAAATGAATTTTTGCATGGACTTCCATCACAACCTTCCCTTGTAACATATATAAATGATCTGAAAACTTTTGCATCATTTCGAACACACCCCGATTTAATTTGATTATTGACCAAAACTAGTATAAACTTGTGTATAATATAGTATGATTTTTTGACCAAAACTCTCATTTCGAAAAGATTCATAGAGTCTAATTCTCAGATGATTTTTTTTTGCATGGAATTCCATCATAACCGTCCCTTGTAACATATATAAATGTTCTGAAAAGTTTCGTATCATTTCGAACAGTCCTTGAATTAATTTTATTTTTGTCCGAAACTAGTGTATAATATATTATTATTTTTGTCCGAAACTTGCATTGCGTAAAGTTCCATAGAATCTAATTTCAGTTTTTTTTGCATGGACTTCCATCATAAGATTCCCTTGTAACATATATAAATGTTCTGAAAAGTTTCGTATCATTTCGAACAGACCTTGATTTAATTTGATTTTTGACCGAAACTAGTATAAACTACTGAATAATATCTTATTATTTTTGACCGAAAGTTGCATTATGAAAAGTTCCATAGAATCTAATTTTTAGATGATTTTTTGCATGAACATCCATCATAATCTTCCATCATAATATATATAAATGATCTGAAAAGTTTCGCATCATTTCAAGCAGTCCCTGATTTAATTTGATTTTTGACCGAAACAAGTATAAACTAGTGTATATAATATTATGATTTTTTGACCGAAACTTGCATTTCGAAACCTTACATAAAATCTAATTTTCAGATGATTTTTTGCATGGACTTCCATCATTAGTATCCATCGTATCATATAGCAAGGATCTAAAATGGTATGTATAGCTTCGTACAATCCTCGATTTAATTTGATTTTTTGACCAAAACTAGTGTATAATATATTATGATTTTTTGACCGTTACTTGCATTACGAAAAGTTTCATAGAATCTAATTTTCAAATGAATTTTTGCCTGAACTTCCATCATAACCTTCCCTCGTATCATATATAAATGATCTGCAATGTTTCGTATCATTTCAAACAGTCCCCGATTTAATTTAATTTTTGACCGAAACTAGTATAAACTAGTGTATAAAATATTATGATTTTTAACCGAAACGTACATTACGAAAAGTTTCATAGAATCTAATTTTCAAATGAATTTTTGCATGGACTTCCATCAACACCTTCCCTTGTAACATATATAAATGATCTGAAAACTTTTGCATCATTTCGAACACACCCCGATTTAATTTGATTATTGACCAAAACTAGTATAAACTTGTGTATAATATAGTATGATTTTTTGACCAAAACTCTCATTTCGAAAAGATTCATAGAATCTAATTCTCAGATGATTTTTTTTTGCATGGAATTCCATCATAACCGTCCCTTGTAACATATATAAATGTTCTGAAAAGTTTCGTATCATTTCGAACTGTCCTTGAATTAATTTTATTTTTGTCCGAAACTAGTGTATAATATATTATTATTTTTGTCCGAAACTTGCATTGCGTAAAGTTCCATAGAATCTAATTTCAGTTTTTTTTGCATGGACTTCCATCATAAGATTCCCTTGTAACATATATAAATGTTCTGAAAAGTTTCGTATCATTTCGAACAGACCTTGATTTAATTTGTATTTTGACCGAAACTAGTATAAACTACTGAATAATATCTTATTATTTTTGACCGAAAGTTGCATTATGAAAAGTTCCATAGAATCTAATTTTTAGATGATTTTTTGCATGAACATCCATCATAATCTTCCATCATAATATATATAAATGATCTGAAAAGTTTCGCATCATTTCAAGCAGTCCCTGATTTAATTTGATTTTTGACCGAAACAAGTATAAACTAGTGTATATAATATTATGATTTTTTGACCGAAACTTGCATTTCGAAACCTTACATAAAATCTAATTTTCAGATGATTTTCTGCATGGACTTCCATCATTAGTATCCATCGTATCATATAGCAAGGATCTAAAAAGGTATGTAAAGCTTGGTACAATCCTCGATTTAATTTGATTTTTTGACCAAAACTAGTGTATAATATATTATGATTTTTTGACCGAAACTTGCATTACGAAAAGTTTCATAGAATCTAATTTTCAAATGAATTTTTGCCTGAACTTCCATCATAACCCTCCCTCGTATCATATATAAATGATCTGCAATGTTTCGTATCATTTCAAACAGTCCCCGATTTAATTTAATTTTTGACCGAAACTAGTATAAACTAGTGTATAAAATATTATGATTTTTAACCGAAACGTACATTACGAAAAGTTTCATAGAATCTAATTTTCAAATGAATTTTTGCATGGACTTCCATCAACACCTTCCCTTGTAACATATATAAATGATCTGAAAACTTTTGCATCATTTCGAACACACCCCGATTTAATTTGATTATTGACCAAAACTAGTATAAACTTGTGTATAATATAGTATGATTTTTTGACCAAAACTCTCATTTCGAAAAGATTCATAGAGTCTAATTCTCAGATGATTTTTTTTTGCATGGAATTCCATCATAACTGTCCCTTGTAACATATATAAATGTTCTGAAAAGTTTCGTATCATTTCGAACAGTCCTTGAATTAATTTTATTTTTGTCCGAAACTAGTGTATAATATATTATTATTTTTGTCCGAAACTTGCATTGCGTAAAGTTCCATAGAATCTAATTTCAGTTTTTTTTGCATGGACTTCCATCATAAGATTCCCTTGTAACATATATAAATGTTCTGAAAAGTTTCGTATCATTTCGAACAGACCTTGATTTAATTTGTATTTTGACCGAAACTAGTATAAACTACTGAATAATATCTTATTATTTTTGACCGAAAGTTGCATTATGAAAAGTTCCATAGAATCTAATTTTTAGATGATTTTTTGCATGAACATCCATCATAATCTTCCATCATAATATATATAAATGATCTGAAAAGTTTCGCATCATTTCAAGCAGTCCCTGATTTAATTTGATTTTTGACCGAAACAAGTATAAACTAGTGTATATAATATTATGATTTTTTGACCGAAACTTGCATTTCGAAACCTTACATAAAATCTAATTTTCAGATGATTTTTTGCATGGACTTCCATCATTAGTATCCATCGTATCATATAGCAAGGATCTAAAAAGGTATGTATAGCTTCGTACAATCCTCGATTTAATTTGATTTTTTGACCGAAACTTGCATTACGAAAAGTTTCATAGAATCTAATTTTCAAATGAATTTTTGCCTGAACTTCCATCATAACCCTCCCTCGTATCATATATAAATGATCTGCAATGTTTCGTATCATTTCAAACAGTCCCCGATTTAATTTAATTTTTGACCGAAACTAGTATAAACTAGTGTATAAAATATTATGATTTTTAACCGAAACGTACATTACGAAAAGTTTCATAGAATCTAATTTTCAAATGAATTTTTGCATGGACTTCCATCAACACCTTCCCTTGTAACATATATAAATGATCTGAAAACTTTTGCATCATTTCGAACACACCCCGATTTAATTTGATTATAGACCAAAACTAGTATAAACTTGTGTATAATATAGTATGATTTTTTGACCAAAACTCTCATTTCGAAAAGATTCATAGAGTCTAATTCTCAGATGATTTTTTTTTGCATGGAATTCCATCATAACCGTCCCTTGTAACATATATAAATGTTCTGAAAAGTTTCGTATCATTTCGAACAGTCCTTGAATTAATTTTATTTTTGTCCGAAACTAGTGTATAATATATTATTATTTTTGTCCGAAACTTGCATTGCGTAAAGTTCCATAGAATCTAATTTTAGTTTTTTTTGCATGGACTTCCATCATAAGATTCCCTTGTAACATATATAAATGTTCTGAAAAGTTTCGTATCATTTCGAACAGACCTTGATTTAATTTGTATTTGACCGAAACTAGTATAAACTACTGAATAATATCTTATTATTTTTGACCGAAAGTTGCATTATGAAAAGTTCCATAGAATCTAATTTTTAGATGATTTTTTGCATGAACATCCATCATAATCTTCCATCATAATATATATAAATGATCTGAAAAGTTTCGCATCATTTCAAGCAGTCCCTGATTTAATTTGATTTTTGACCGAAACAAGTATAAACTAGTGTATATAATATTATGATTTTTTGACCGAAACTTGCATTTCGAAACCTTACATAAAATCTAATTTTCAGATGATTTTTTGCATGGACTTCCATCATTAGTATCCATCGTATCATATAGCAAGGATCTAAAATGGTATGTATAGCTTCGTACAATCCTCGATTTAATTTGATTTTTTGACCAAAACTAGTGTATAATATATTATGATTTTTTGACCGTTACTTGCATTACGAAAAGTTTCATAGAATCTAATTTTCAAATGAATTTTTGCCTGAACTTCCATCATAACCCTCCCTCGTATCATATATAAATGATCTGCAATGTTTCGTATCATTTCAAACAGTCCCCGATTTAATTTAATTTTTGACCGAAACTAGTATAAACTAGTGTATAAAATATTATGATTTTTAACCGAAACGTACATTACGAAAAGTTTCATAGAATCTAATTTTCAAATGAATTTTTGCATGGACTTCCATCAACACCTTCCCTTGTAACATATATAAATGATCTGAAAACTTTTGCATCATTTCGAACACACCCCGATTTAATTTGATTATTGACCAAAACTAGTATAAACTTGTGTATAATATAGTATGATTTTTTGACCAAAACTCTCATTTCGAAAAGATTCATAGAATCTAATTCTCAGATGATTTTTTTTTGCATGGAATTCCATCATAACCGTCCCTTGTAACATATATAAATGTTCTGAAAAGTTTCGTATCATTTCGAACTGTCCTTGAATTAATTTTATTTTTGTCCGAAACTAGTGTATAATATATTATTATTTTTGTCCGAAACTTGCATTGCGTAAAGTTCCATAGAATCTAATTTCAGTTTTTTTTGCATGGACTTCCATCATAAGATTCCCTTGTAACATATATAAATGTTCTGAAAAGTTTCGTATCATTTCGAACAGACCTTGATTTAATTTGTATTTTGACCGAAACTAGTATAAACTACTGAATAATATCTTATTATTTTTGACCGAAAGTTGCATTATGAAAAGTTCCATAGAATCTAATTTTTAGATGATTTTTTGCATGAACATCCATCATAATCTTCCATCATAATATATATAAATGATCTGAAAAGTTTCGCATCATTTCAAGCAGTCCCTGATTTAATTTGATTTTTGACCGAAACAAGTATAAACTAGTGTATATAATATTATGATTTTTTGACCGAAACTTGCATTTCGAAACCTTACATAAAATCTAATTTTCAGATGATTTTCTGCATGGACTTCCATCATTAGTATCCATCGTATCATATAGCAAGGATCTAAAAAGGTATGTAAAGCTTGGTACAATCCTCGATTTAATTTGATTTTTTGACCAAAACTAGTGTATAATATATTATGATTTTTTGACCGAAACTTGCATTACGAAAAGTTTCATAGAATCTAATTTTCAAATGAATTTTTGCCTGAACTTCCATCATAACCCTCCCTCGTATCATATATAAATGATCTGCAATGTTTCGTATCATTTCAAACAGTCCCCGATTTAATTTAATTTTTGACCGAAACTAGTATAAACTAGTGTATAAAATATTATGATTTTTAACCGAAACGTACATTACGAAAAGTTTCATAGAATCTAATTTTCAAATGAATTTTTGCATGGACTTCCATCAACACCTTCCCTTGTAACATATATAAATGATCTGAAAACTTTTGCATCATTTCGAACACACCCCGATTTAATTTGATTATTGACCAAAACTAGTATAAACTTGTGTATAATATAGTATGATTTTTTGACCAAAACTCTCATTTCGAAAAGATTCATAGAGTCTAATTCTCAGATGATTTTTTTTTGCATGGAATTCCATCATAACTGTCCCTTGTAACATATATAAATGTTCTGAAAAGTTTCGTATCATTTCGAACAGTCCTTGAATTAATTTTATTTTTGTCCGAAACTAGTGTATAATATATTATTATTTTTGTCCGAAACTTGCATTGCGTAAAGTTCCATAGAATCTAATTTCAGTTTTTTTTGCATGGACTTCCATCATAAGATTCCCTTGTAACATATATAAATGTTCTGAAAAGTTTCGTATCATTTCGAACAGACCTTGATTTAATTTGTATTTTGACCGAAACTAGTATAAACTACTGAATAATATCTTATTATTTTTGACCGAAAGTTGCATTATGAAAAGTTCCATAGAATCTAATTTTTAGATGATATTTTGCATGAACATCCATCATAATCTTCCATCATAATATATATAAATGATCTGAAAAGTTTCGCATCATTTCAAGCAGTCCCTGATTTAATTTGATTTTTGACCGAAAGAAGTATAAACTAGTGTATATAATATTATGATTTTTTGACCGAAACTTGCATTTCGAAACGTTACATAAAATCTAATTTTCAGATGATTTTTTGCATGGACTTCCATCATTAGTATCCATCGTATCATATAGCAAGGATCTAAAAAGGTATGTATAGCTTCGTACAATCCTCGATTTAATTTGATTTTTTGACCAAAACTAGTGTATAATATATTATGATTTTTTGACCGAAACTTGCATTACGAAAAGTTTCATAGAATCTAATTACCAGATGATTTATTTGCTTGGACTTCCATCATAACCTTCCCTCATATCATATATAAATGATCTGCAAAGTTTCGTATCATTTCAAACAGTCCCCGATTTAATTTGATTTTTGACCGAAACTAGTATCAACTAGTGTATAATATATTATGATTTTTAACCGAAACGTACATTACGAAAAGTTTCATAGAATCTAATTTTAAAATGAATTTTTGCATGAAATTCCATCATAACCTTCTCTCCTAACATATATAAATTATCTGAAAAGTTTCGTAACATTTCGAACAATCCCCGATTTTATTTAATTTTTGACTAAAAATAGTATATACTAATCTATAATGTATTACGATTTTTTGACAGAAACTTGCATTTCGAAAAGATTCATTGAATCTAATTTTCAAATGATTTTTTTTGCATGGAATTCTATTATAACCTTCCCTTGTAACATATATTATGATTTTTGACCAAAACATGCATTTCCAAAATTTCCATAGTATCTAATTTTTAGATGATTTTTTGCATGGACTTCCATCACAACCTTCCCTTGTAACATATATAAATGATCTAAAAACTTTCACATCATTTCAAACACACACCGATTTAATTTGATTATTGACCAAAACTAGTATAAACTTGTGTATAATATAGTATGATTTTTTGACCAAAACTCTCATTTCGAAAAGATACATAGAGTCTAATTCTCAGATGATTTTTTTTGCATGGAATTCCATCATAACCGTCCCTTGTAACATATATAAATGTTCTGAAAAGTTTCATATCATTTCGAACAATCCTTGAATTAATTTTATTTTTGTCCGAAACTAGTGTATAATATATTATTATTTTTGTCCGAAACTTGCATTGCGAAAAGTTCCATAGAATCTAATTTTATTTTTTTTGCATGGACTTCCATCATAAGATTCCCTTGTATCATATATAAATGTTCTGAAAAGTTTCGTATCATTTCGAACAGACCTTGATTTAATTTGATTTTTGACCGAAACTAGTATAAACTACTGAATAATATCTTATTATTTTTGACCGAAAGTTGCATTATGAAAAGTTCCATAGAATCTAATTTTTAGATGATTTTTTGCATGAACATCCATCATAATCTTCCATCATAATATATATAAATGATCTGAAAAGTTTCACATCATTTCAAGCAGTCCCTGATTTAATTTGATTTTTGACCGAAAGAAGTATAAACTAGTGTATATAATATTATGATTTTTTGACCGAAACTTGCATTTCGAAACGTTACATAAAATCTAATTTTCAGATGATTTTTTGCATGGACTTCCATCATTAGTATCCATCGTATCATATAGCAAGGATCTAAAAAGGTATGTATAGCTTCGTACAATCCTCGATTTAATTTGATTTTTTGACCAAAACTAGTGTATAATATATTATGATTTTTTGACCGAAACTTGCATTACGAAAAGTTTCATAGAATCTAATTACCAGATGATTTATTTGCTTGGACTTCCATCATAACCTTCCCTCGTATCATATATAAATGATCTGCAAAGTTTCGTATCATTTCAAACAGTCCCCGATTTAATTTGATTTTTGACCGAAACTAGTATAAACTAGTGTATAATATATTATGATTTTTAACCGAAACGTACATTACGAAAAGTTTCATAGAATCTAATTTTAAAATGAATTTTTGCATGGACTTCCATCATAACCTTCTTTCCTAACATATATAAATTATCTGAAAAGTTTCGTAACATTTCGAACAATCCCCGATTTTATTTAATTTTTGACTAAAAATAGTATATACTAATCTATAATGTATTACGATTTTTTGACAGAAACTTGCATTTCGAAAAGATTCATTGAATCTAATTTTCAAATGATTTTTTTTTGCATGGAATTCTATTATAACCTTCCCTTGTAACATATATAAATGTTCTGAAAAGTTTCGTATCATTTCGAACATCCTTGATTTAATAAGAAACATGCATTTTGAAAAGTTTAAAAAGAAACATGCATTTTAAAAAGAAACATGCATTTTAAAAAGAAACATGCATTTTGAAAAGTTTAAAAAGAAACATGCATTTTAAAAAGAAACATGCATTTTGAAAAGTTTCATAGAATCTAATTTTCAGATGATTTTTTGCATGGACTTCCATCTTAACCTTCCCTCCTATCATATATAAATGATCTACAAAGTTTTGTATCGTTTCAAAAAGTCCCCAATTTAATTTGATTTTCAACCGAATCTAGTATAAACTAGTGTTTAATATATTATGATTTTTAACCAAAACTTGCATTACGAAAAGTTTCATAGAATCTAATTCTCTAAAGATTTGTTGCATGGACTTCCATCATAACCTTCCCTCCTAACATATATAAATTATCTGAAAAGTTTCGTATCATTTCGAATAGTCCCCAATATAATTTAATTTTTTACTGAAACAAGTATAAACTAGTGTATAATATATTATGATTTTTTGAGCGAAACTTGCATTTCGAAAAGATTCATAGAATCTAACTTTCAAATAATTTTTTTGCTTGGACTTCCATCATAACCATCTTTTGTAACATATATAAATGTTCTGAAAAGTTTCGTATCATTTCGAACATTCCTACATTTAATTTAATTTTTGACCGAAACTAGTATAAACTAGTGTATAATATATCATGATTTTTGACTGAAACATACATTTTAAAAAGTTCCATAGAATCTAATTTTCAGATGAATTTTTGCATGGACTTCCATCATAAACTTCCATCTTATCATATAGCAAGGATCTAAAAAGGTTTGTATCGCTTCGTACAATCCTCGATTTAATTTGATTTTGTGATCAAAACTAGTGTATAAAATATTATGATTTTATGACCGAAACTTGCATTTCGAAAAGTTTCATAGAATCTAATTTTGATATGATTTTTTGCATGGACTTTAATCATAACCTTCCCTCGTATCCAATATAAATGATCTGCAAAGTTTCGAATCGTTTTGAACAATCCCCGATTTAATTTAATTTTGACCGAAACTAGTATAAACTAGTGTATAATATATTATGATTTTTAACCGAAACATATATTACGAAAAGTTTCATAGAATCTTATTTCAAATAAGTTTTTGCATGGACATCCATCATAACCTTCCCTCCTAACATATATAAATTATCTGAACAGTTTCGTATCATTTTTGAGCAGTCCCCGATTTAAATTAATTTTTGATTGAAACTAGTATAAACTAGTGTATAATATATTATGATTTTTTAACCGAAACATGCATTTCGAAAAGATTCATAGAATCTAACTTTCAAATTATTTTTTTGCATGGAATTCCATCATAAGCTTCCTTTGTAACATATATAAATGTTCTGAAATTATTTGTATCATTTCGAACAGTCTTTGATTTAATTTGATTTTGGACTGAAACTAGTATAAACTAGTGTATAATGTATTATGATTTTTAACCGAAACTTGCATTACGAAAGGTTTCATAAAATATAATTTTCAAATAAGTTTTTGCATGGACATCCATCATAACCTTCCCTTATAACATATATAAATTATCTGAAAAGTTACGTATCATTTCGAATAGTCCCCGATTTAATTTAATTTTTGACTGAAACTAGTATAAACTAGTGTATAATATATTTTGTTTTTTTGAGCGAAACTTGCATTTCGAAAAGATTCATAGAATCTAACTTTCAAATGATTTTATTGCATGGACTTCCATCATAACCTTCTTTTGTAACATATATAAATGTTCTGAAAATTTTCGTATCATTTCGAACATTCCTACATTTAATTTAATTTTTGACCGAAACTAGTATAAACTAGTGTATAATATATCATGATTTTTGACCGAAACATACATTTTGAAAAGTTCCATAGAATCTAATTTTCAGATGATTTTTTGCATGGACTTCCATCATAAACTTCCATCGTATCATATAGCAAGGATCTAAAAAGGTTTGTATCGCTTCGTACAATCCTAGATTTAATTTGATTTTTTGATCAAAACTAGTGTATAAAATATTATGATTTTTTGACCGAAACTTGCATTTCGAAAAGTTTCATAGAATCTAATTTTGATATGATTTTTTGCATGGACTTCAATCATAACCTTCCCTCGTATCCAATATAAATGATCTGCAAAGTTTCGAATCGTTTTGAACAATCCCCGATTTAATTTAATTTTGACCGAAACTAGTATAAACTAGTGTATAATATATTATGATTTTTAACCGAAACATGCATTACGAAAAGTTTCATAGAATCTTATTTCAAATAAGTTTTTGCATGGACATCCATCATAACCTTCCCTCCTAACATATATAATTTATCTGAACAGTTTCGTATCATTTTGAGCAGTCCACGATTTAAGTTAATTTTTGATCGAAACTAGTATAAACTAGTGTATAATATATTATGATTTTTTAACCGAAATATGCATTTCGAAAAGATTCATAGAATCTAACTTTCAAATGATTTTTTTGCATGGAATTCCATCATAAGCTTCCTTTGTAACATATTTAAATGTTCTGAAATTATTTGTATCATTTCGAACAGTCTTTGATTTAATTTGATTTTTGACTGAAACTAGTATAAACTTGTGCATAATATATTATGATTTTTGACCGAAACATGCATTTTGAAAAGTTTCATAGAATCTAATTTTCAGATGATTTTTGCATGGACTTCCATCATAACCTTCCATCATAACATATATAAATGATCTGAAAAGTTTTGCATCATTTCAAACAGTCCCCAATTTAATTTGATATTTGACCGAAACTAGTATAAACTAGAGTATATAATATTTTGATTTTTTGACCGAAACTTGCATTTTGAAACGTTTCATAGAATCTAATATTCAGATGCTTTTTTTCCTGGACTTCCATCATAACGTTCCATCGTATCATATAGCAAGGATCTAAAAAGGTTTGTATCGCTTTGTACAATCCTCGATTTAATTTAAAATTTTGACCAAAACCAGTGTATAATATATTATGATATTTTGACTGAAACTTGCATTTTGAAAAGTTTCATAGAATCTAATTTTCAGATCATTTTTTGCATGGACTTCCATCTTAACAAACATTTCATAGAATCTAATATTCAGATGCTTTTTTTCGTGGACTTCTATCATAACGTTCCATCGTATCATATAGCAAGGATCTAAAAGGGTTTGTATCGCTTTGTACAATCCTCGATTTAATTTGAAATTTTGACCAAAACTAGTGCATAATATATAATGATATTTTGACTGAAATTTGCATTTTGAAAAGTTTCATAGAATCTAATTTTCAGATGATTTTTTGCATGGACTTCCATCTTAACCTTCCCTCCTATCATATATAAATGATCTGCAAAGATTTGTATCGTTTCAAAAAGTCCCCGATTTAATTTGATTTTTGACTGAAACTAGTATAAACTAGTGTTAATATATTATGATTTTTAACCAAAACTTGCATTACGAAAAGTTTCATAGAATCTAATTTTCAAAAGATTTGTTATTATGGACTTCCATCATAACCTTCCCTCCTAACATATATAAATTATTTGAAAAGTTTTGTATCATTTCGAATAGTCCCCGTTATAATTTAATTTTTTACTGAAACTAGCATTTCGAAACTTGCATTTCGAAAAGATTCATAGAATCTAACTTTCAAATAATTTTTTTGCATGGACTTCCATCATAACCTTCTTTTTGAACATATATAAATGTTCTGAAAAGTTTCGTATCATTTCGAACATTCTTACATTTAATTTAATTTTTGACCGAAACTAGTATAAACTAATGTATAATATATCATGATTTTTGACCGAAACATACATTTTGAAAAGTTCCATAGAATCTAATTTTCAGATGATTTTTTGCATGGACTTCCATCATAAACTTCCATCGTATCATATAGCAAGGATCTAAAAAGGTTTGTATCGCTTCGTATAATCCTCGATTTAATTTGATTTTTTGATCAAAACTAGTGTATAATATATTATAATTTTTTGACCGAAACTTGCATTTCAAAAAGTTTCATAGAATCTAATTTTGATATGATTTTTTGCATGGACTTCCATCATAACCTTCCCTCGTATCAAATATAAAGGATCTGCAATGTTTTGAATCGTTTTGAACAGTCCCCGATTTAATTTAATTTTGACCGAAACTAGTATAAACTAGTGTATAATATATTATAATTTTTAACCGAAACTTGCATTACGAAAAGTTTCATAAAATCTAAATTTCAAATAAGTTTTTGCATGGACATCCATCATAACCTTCCCTTATAACATATATAAATTATCTGAAAAGTTACGTATCATTTCGAATAGTCCCCGATTTAATTTAATTTTTGACTGAAACTAGTATAAACTAGTGTATAATATATTATGATTTTTTGTGCGAAACTTGCATTTCGAAAAGATTCATAGAATCTAACTTTCAAATTATTTTATTGCATGGACTTCCATCATAACCTTCTTTTGTAACATATATAAATGTTCTGAAAAGTTTCGTATCATTTCGAACATTCCTACATTTAATTTAATTTTTGACCGAAACTAGTATAAACTAGTGTATAATATATCATGATTTTTGACCGAAACATACATTTTGAAAAGTTCCATAGAATCTAATTTTCAGATGATTTTTTGCATGGACTTCCATCATAAACTTCCATCGTATCATATAGCAAGGATCTAAAAAGGTTTGTATCGCTTCGTATAATCCTCGATTTAATTTGATTTTTTGATCAAAACTAGTGTATAATATATTATAATTTTTTGACCGAAACTTGCATTTCAAAAAGTTTCATAGAATCTAATTTTGATATGATTTTTTGGATGGACTTCCATCATAACCTTCCCTCGTATCAAATATAAAGGATCTGCAAGGTTTCGAATCGTTTTGAACAGTCCCCGATTTAATTTAATTTTGACCGAAACTAGTATAAACTAGTGTATAATATATTATAATTTTTAACCGAAACTTGAATTACGAAAAGTTTCATAAAATCTAAATTTCAAATAAGTTTTTTCATGGACATCCATCATAACCTTCCCTTATAACATATATAAATTATCTGAAAAGTTACGTAGCATTTCGAATAGTCCCCGATTTAATTTAATTTTTGACTGAAACTAGTATAAACTAGTGTATAATATATTATGTTTTTTTGAGCGAAACTTGCATTTCGAAAAGATTCATAGAATCTAACTTTCAAATGATTTTATTGCATGGACTTCCATCATAACCTTCTTTTGTAACATATATAAATGTTCTGAAAATTTTCGTATCATTTCGAACATTCCTACATTGAATTTAATTTTTGACCGAAACTAGTATAAACTAGTGTATAATATATCATGATTTTTGACCGAAACATACATTTTGAAAATTTCCATAGAATCTAATTTTCAGATGATTTTTTGCATGGACTTCCATCATAAACTTCCATCGTATCATATAGCAAGGATCTAAAAAGGTTTGTATCGCTTCATACAATCCTCGATTTAATTTGATTTTTTGATCAAAACTAGTGTATAAAATATTATGATTTTTTGACCGAAACTTGCATTTCGAAAAGTTTCATAGAATCTAATTTTGATATGATTTTTTGCATGGACTTCAATCATAACCTTCCCTCGTATCCAATATAAATGATCTGCAAAGTTTCGAATCGTTTTGAACAATCCCCGATTTAATTTAATTTTGACCGAAACTAGTATAAACTAGTGTATAATATATTATGATTTTTAACCGAAACATGCATTACGAAAAGTTTCATAGAATCTTATTTCAAATAAGTTTTTGCATGGACATCCATCATAACCTTCCCTCCTAACATATATAAATTATCTGAACAGTTTCGTATCATTTTTGAGCAGTCCCCGATTTAAATTAATTTTTGATTGAAACTAGTATAAACTAGTGTATAATATATTATGATTTTTTAACCGAAACATGCATTTCGAAAAGATTCATAGAATCTAACTTTCAAATTATTTTTTTGCATGGAATTCCATCATAAGCTTCCTTTGTAACATATATAAATGTTCTGAAATTATTTGTATCATTTCGAACAGTCTTTGATTTAATTTGATTTTGGACTGAAACTAGTATAAACTAGTGTATAATGTATTATGATTTTTAACCGAAACTTGCATTACGAAAGGTTTCATAAAATATAATTTTCAAATAAGTTTTTGCATGGACATCCATCATAACCTTCCCTTATAACATATATAAATTATCTGAAAAGTTACGTATCATTTCGAATAGTCCCCGATTTAATTTAATTTTTGACTGAAACTAGTATAAACTAGTGTATAATATATTTTGTTTTTTTGAGCGAAACTTGCATTTCGAAAAGATTCATAGAATCTAACTTTCAAATGATTTTATTGCATGGACTTCCATCATAACCTTCTTTTGTAACATATATAAATGTTCTGAAAATTTTCGTATCATTTCGAACATTCCTACATTTAATTTAATTTTTGACCGAAACTAGTATAAACTAGTGTATAATATATCATGATTTTTGACCGAAACATACATTTTGAAAAGTTCCATAGAATCTAATTTTCAGATGATTTTTTGCATGGACTTCCATCATAAACTTCCATCGTATCATATAGCAAGGATCTAAAAAGGTTTATATCGCTTCGTACAATCCTAGATTTAATTTGATTTTTTGATCAAAACTAGTGTATAAAATATTATGATTTTTTGACCGAAACTTGCATTTCGAAAAGTTTCATAGAATCTAATTTTGATATGATTTTTTGCATGGACTTCAATCATAACCTTCCCTCGTATCCAATATAAATGATCTGCAAAGTTTCGAATCGTTTTGAACAATCCCCGATTTAATTTAATTTTGACCGAAACTAGTATAAACTAGTGTATAATATATTATGATTTTTAACCGAAACATGCATTACGAAAAGTTTCATAGAATCTTATTTCAAATAAGTTTTTGCATGGACATCCATCATAACCTTCCCTCCTAACATATATAATTTATCTGAACAGTTTCGTATCATTTTGAGCAGTCCACGATTTAAGTTAATTTTTGATCGAAACTAGTATAAACTAGTGTATAATATATTATGATTTTTTAACCGAAATATGCATTTCGAAAAGATTCATAGAATCTAACTTTCAAATGATTTTTTTGCATGGAATTCCATCATAAGCTTCCTTTGTAACATATTTAAATGTTCTGAAATTATTTGTATCATTTCGAACAGTCTTTGATTTAATTTGATTTTTGACTGAAACTAGTATAAACTTGTGCATAATATATTATGATTTTTGACCGAAACATGCATTTTGAAAAGTTTCATAGAATCTAATTTTCAGATGATTTTTGCATGGACTTCCATCATAACCTTCCATCATAACATATATAAATGATCTGAAAAGTTTTGCATCATTTCAAACAGTCCCCAATTTAATTTGATATTTGACCGAAACTAGTATAAACTAGAGTATATAATATTTTGATTTTTTGACCGAAACTTGCATTTTGAAACGTTTCATAGAATCTAATATTCAGATGCTTTTTTTCCTGGACTTCCATCATAACGTTCCATCGTATCATATAGCAAGGATCTAAAAAGGTTTGTATCGCTTTGTACAATCCTCGATTTAATTTAAAATTTTGACCAAAACCAGTGTATAATATATTATGATATTTTGACTGAAACTTGCATTTTGAAAAGTTTCATAGAATCTAATTTTCAGATCATTTTTTGCATGGACTTCCATCTTAACAAACATTTCATAGAATCTAATATTCAGATGCTTTTTTTCGTGGACTTCTATCATAACGATCCATCGTATCATATAGCAAGGATCTAAAAGGGTTTGTATCGCTTTGTACAATCCTCGATTTAATTTGAAATTTTGACCAAAACTAGTGCATAATATATAATGATATTTTGACTGAAATTTGCATTTTGAAAAGTTTCATAGAATCTAATTTTCAGATGATTTTTTGCATGGACTTCCATCTTAACCTTCCCTCCTATCATATATAAATGATCTGCAAAGATTTGTATCGTTTCAAAAAGTCCCCGATTTAATTTGATTTTTGACTGAAACTAGTATAAACTAGTGTTAATATATTATGATTTTTAACCAAAACTTGCATTACGAAAAGTTTCATAGAATCTAATTTTCAAAAGATTTGTTATTATGGACTTCCATCATAACCTTCCCTCCTAACATATATAAATTATTTGAAAAGTTTTGTATCATTTCGAATAGTCCCCGTTATAATTTAATTTTTTACTGAAACTAGCATTTCGAAACTTGCATTTCGAAAAGATTCATAGAATCTAACTTTCAAATAATTTTTTTGCATGGACTTCCATCATAACATCCTTTTTGAACATATATAAATGTTCTGAAAAGTTTCGTATCATTTCGAACATTCTTACATTTAATTTAATTTTTGACCGAAACTAGTATAAACTAATGTATAATATATCATGATTTTTGACCGAAACATACATTTTGAAAAGTTCCATAGAATCTAATTTTCAGATGATTTTTTGCATGGACTTCCATCATAAACTTCCATCGTATCATATAGCAAGGATCTAAAAAGGTTTGTATCGCTTCGTATAATCCTCGATTTAATTTGATTTTTTGATCAAAACTAGTGTATAATATATTATAATTTTTTGACCGAAACTTGCATTTCAAAAAGTTTCATAGAATCTAATTTTGATATGATTTTTTGCATGGACTTCCATCATAACCTTCCCTCGTATCAAATATAAAGGATCTGCAATGTTTCGAATCGTTTTGAACAGTCCCCGATTTAATTTAATTTTGACCGAAACTAGTATAAACTAGTGTATAATATATTATAATTTTTAACCGAAACTTGCATTACGAAAAGTTTCATAAAATCTAAATTTCAAATAAGTTTTTGCATGGACATCCATCATAACCTTCCCTTATAACATATATAAATTATCTGAAAAGTTACGTATCATTTCGAATAGTCCCCGATTTAATTTAATTTTTGACTGAAACTAGTATAAACTAGTGTATAATATATTATGATTTTTTGTGCGAAACTTGCATTTCGAAAAGATTCATAGAATCTAACTTTCAAATTATTTTATTGCATGGACTTCCATCATAACCTTCTTTTGTAACATATATAAATGTTCTGAAAAGTTTCGTATCATTTCGAACATTCCTACATTTAATTTAATTTTTGACCGAAACTAGTATAAACTAGTGTATAATATATCATGATTTTTGACCGAAACATACATTTTGAAAAGTTCCATAGAATCTAATTTTCAGATGATTTTTTGCATGGACTTCCATCATAAACTTCCATCGTATCATATAGCAAGGATCTAAAAAGGTTTGTATCGCTTCGTATAATCCTCGATTTAATTTGATTTTTTGATCAAAACTAGTGTATAATATATTATAATTTTTTGACCGAAACTTGCATTTCAAAAAGTTTCATAGAATCTAATTTTGATATGATTTTTTGCATGGACTTCCATCATAACCTTCCCTCGTATCAAATATAAAGGATCTGCAATGTTTCGAATCGTTTTGAACAGTCCCCGATTTAATTTAATTTTGACCGAAACTAGTATAAACTAGTGTATAATATATTATAATTTTTAACCGAAACTTGAATTACGAAAAGTTTCATAAAATCTAAATTTCAAATAAGTTTTTTCATGGACATCCATCATAACCTTCCCTTATAACATATATAAATTATCTGAAAAGTTACGTAGCATTTCGAATAGTCCCCGATTTAATTTAATTTTTGACTGAAACTAGTATAAACTAGTGTATAATATATTATGTTTTTTTGAGCGAAACTTGCATTTCGAAAAGATTCATAGAATCTAACTTTCAAATGATTTTATTGCATGGACTTCCATCATAACCTTCTTTTGTAACATATATAAATGTTCTGAAAATTTTCGTATCATTTCGAACATTCCTACATTTAATTTAATTTTTTACCGAAACTAGTATAAACTAGTGTATAATATATCATGATTTTTGACCGAAACATACATTTTGAAAAGTTCCATAGAATCTAATTTTCAGATGATTTTTTGCATGGACTTCCATCATAAACTTCCATCGTATCATATAGCAAGGATCTAAAAAGGTTTGTATCGCTTCATACAATCCTCGATTTAATTTGATTTTTTGATCAAAACTAGTGTATAAAATATTATGATTTTTTGACCGAAACTTGCATTTCGAAAAGTTTCATAGAATCTAATTTTGATATGATTTTTTGCATGGACTTCAATCATAACCTTCCCTCGTATCCAATATAAATGATCTGCAAAGTTTCGAATCGTTTTGAACAATCCCCGATTTAATTTAATTTTGACCGAAACTAATATAAACTAGTGTATAATATATTATGATTTTTAACCGAAACATGCATTACGAAAAGTTTCATAGAATCTTATTTCAAATAAGTTTTTGCATGGACATCCATCATAACCTTCCCTCCTAACATATATAATTTATCTGAACAGTTTCGTATCATTTTGAGCAGTCCACGATTTAAGTTAATTTTTGATCGAAACTAGTATAAACTAGTGTATAATATATTATGATTTTTTAACCGAAACATGCATTTCGAAAACATTCATAGAATCTAACTTTCAAATGATTTTTTTGCATGGAATTCCATCATAAGCTTCCTTTGTAACATATATAAATGTTCTGAAATTATTTGTATCTTTTCGAACAGTCTTTGATTTAATTTGATTTTTGACTGAAACTAGTATAAACTTGTGCATAATATATTATGATTTTTGACCGAAACATGCATTTTGAAAAGTTTTATAGAATCTAATTTTCAGATGATTTTTGCATGGACTTCCATCATAACATATATAAATGATCTGAAAAGTTTTGCATCATTTCAAACAGTCCCCAATTTAATTTGATATTTGACCGAAACTAGTATAAACTAGAGTATATAATATTTTGATTTTTTGACCGAAACTTGCATTTTGAAACGTTTCATAGAATCTAATATTCAGATGCTTTTTTTCCTGGACTTCCATCATAACGTTCCATCGTATCATATAGCAAGGATCTAAAAAGGTTTGTATCGCTTTGTACAATCCTCGATTTAATTTAAAATTTTAACCAAAACCAGTGTATAATATATTATGATATTTTGACTGAAACTTGCATTTTGAAAAGTTTCATAGAATCTAATTTTCAGATCATTTTTGCATGGACTTCCATCTTAACAAACATTTCATAGAATCTAATATTCAGATGCTTTTTTTCGTGGACTTCTATCATAACGTTCCATCGTATCATATAGCAAGGATCTAAAAGGGTTTGTATCGCTTTGTACAATCCTCGATTTAATTTGAAATTTTGACCAAAACTAGTGCATAATATATAATGATATTTTGACTGAAATTTGCATTTTGAAAATTTTCATAGAATCTAATTTTCAGATGATTTTTTGCATGGACTTCCATCTTAACCTTCCCTCCTATCATATATAAATGATCTGCAAAGATGTGTATCGTTTCAAAAAGTCCCTGATTTAATTTGATTTTTGACTGAAACTAGTATAAACTAGTGTTTAATATATTATGATTTTTAACCAAAACTTGCATTACGAAAAGTTTCATAGAATCTAATTTTAAAAAGATTTGTTATTATGGACTTCCATCATAACCTTCCCTCCTAACATATATAAATTATTTGAAAAGTTTCGTATCAATTCGAATAGTCCCCGTTATAATTTAATTTTTTACTGAAACTAGCATTTCGAAACTTGCATTTCGAAAAGATTCATAGAATCTAACTTTCAAATAATTTTTTTGCATGGACTTCCAACATAACCTTCTTTTTGAACATATATAAATGTTCTGAAAAGTTTCGTATCATTTCGAACATTCTTACATTTAATTTAATTTTTGACCGAAACTAGTATAAACTAGTGTATAATATATCATGATTTTTGACCGAAACATACATTTTGAAAAGTTCCATAGAATCTAATTTTCAGATGATTTTTTGCATGGACTTCCATCATAAACGTCCATCGTATCATATAGCAAGGATCTAAAAAGGTTTGTATCGCTTCGTATAATCCTCGGTTTAATTTGATTTTTTGATCAAAACTAGTGTATAATATATTATGATTTTTTGACCGAAACTTGCATTTCAAAAAGTTTCATAGAATCTAATTTTGATATGATTTTTTGCATGGACTTCCATCATAACCTTCCCTCGTATCAAATATAAATGATCTTCAAAGCTTCGAATCGTTTTGAACAGTCCCCGATTTAATTTAATTTTGACTGAAACTAGTATAAACTAGTGTATAATGTATTATGATTTTTAACCGAAACTTGCATTACGAAAGGTTTCATAAAATCTAATTTTCAAATATGTTTTTGCATGGACATCCATCATAACCTTCCCTTATAACATATATAAATTATCTGAAAAGTTACGTATCATTTCGAATAGTCCCCGATTTAATTTAATTTTTGACTGAATCTAGTATAAACTAGTGTATAATATATTATGTTTTTTTGAGCGAAACTTGCATTTCGAAAAGATTCATAGAATCTAACTTTCAAATGATTTTATTGCATGGACTTCCATCATAACCTTCTTTTGTAACATATATAAATGTTCTGAAAATTTTCGTATCATTTCGAACATTCCTACATTTAATTTAATTTTTGACCGAAACTAGTATAAACTAGTGTATAATATATCATGATTTTTGACCGAAACATACATTTTGAAAAGTTCCATAGAATCTAATTTTCAGATGATTTTTTGCATGGACTTCTATCATAAACTTCCATCGTATCATATAGCAAGGATCTAAAAAGGTTTGTATCGCTTCGTACAATCCTCGATTTAATTTGATTTTTTGATCAAAACTAGTGTATAAAATATTATGATTTTTTGACCGAAACTTGCATTTCGAAAAGTTTCATAGAATCTAATTTTGATATGATTTTTTGCATGGACTTCAATCATAACCTTCCCTCGTATCCAATATAAATGATCTGCAAAGTTTCGAATCGTTTTGAACAATCCCCGATTTAATTTAATTTTGACCGAAACTAGTATAAACTAGTGTATAATATATTATGATTTTTAACCGAAACATGCATTACGAAAAGTTTCATAGAATCTTATTTCAAATAAGTTTTTGCATGGACATCCATCATAACCTTCCCTCCTAACATATATAATTTATCTGAACAGTTTCGTATCATTTTGAGCAGTCCACGATTTAAGTTAATTTTTGATCGAAACTAGTATAAACTAGTGTATAATATATTATGATTTTTTAACCGAAACATGCATTTCGAAAAGATTCATAGAATCTAACTTTCAAATGATTTTTTTGCATGGAATTCCATCATAAGCTTCCTTTGTAACATATATAAATGTTCTGAAATTATTTGTATCTTTTCGAACAGTCTTTGATTTAATTTGATTTTTGACTGAAACTAGTATAAACTTGTGCATAATATATTATGATTTTTGACCGAAACATGCATTTTGAAAAGTTTCATAGAATCTAATTTTCAGATGATTTTTGCATGGACTTCCATCATAACATATATAAATGATCTGAAAAGTTTTGCATCATTTCAAACAGTCCCCAATTTAATTTGATATTTGACCGAAACTAGTAAAACTAGAGTATATAATATTTTGATTTTTTGACCGAAACTTGCATTTTGAAACGTTTCATAGAATCTAATATTGAGATGCTTTTTTTCCTGGACTTCCATCATAACGTTCCATCGTATCATATAGCAAGGATCTAAAAAGGTTTGTATCGCTTTGTACAATCCTCGATTTAAAATAAAATTTTGACCAAAACCAGTGTATAATATATTATGATATTTTGACTGAAACTTGCATTTTGAAAAGTTTCATAGAATCTAATTTTCAGATCATTTTTTGCATGGACTTCCATCTTAACAAACATTTCATAGAATCTAATATTCAGATGCTTTTTTTCGTGGACTTCTATCATAACGTTCCATCGTATCATATAGCAAGGATCTAAAAGGGTTTGTATCGCTTTGTACAATCCTCGATTTAATTTGAAATTTTGACCAAAACTAGTGCATAATATATAATGATATTTTGACTGAAATTTGCATTTTGAAAATTTTCATAGAATCTAATTTTCAGATGATTTTTTGCATGGACTTCCATCTTAACCTTCCCTCCTATCATATATAAATGATCTGCAAAGATGTGTATCGTTTCAAAAAGTCCCTGATTTAATTTGATTTTTGACTGAAACTAGTATAAACTAGTGTTTAATATATTATGATTTTTAACCAAAACTTGCATTACGAAAAGTTTCATAGAATCTAATTTTAAAAAGATTTGTTATTATGGACTTCCATCATAACCTTCCCTCCTAACATATATAAATTATTTGAAAAGTTTCGTATCATTTCGAATAGTCCCCGTTATAATTTAATTTTTTACTGAAACTAGCATTTCGAAACTTGCATTTCGAAAAGATTCATAGAATCTAACTTTCAAATAATTTTTTTGCATGGACTTCCAACATAACCTTCTTTTTGAACATATATAAATGTTCTGAAAAGTTTCGTATCATTTCGAACATTCTTACATTTAATTTAATTTTTGACCGAAACTAGTATAAACTAGTGTATAATATATCATGATTTTTGACCGAAACATACATTTTGAAAAGTTCCATAGAATCTAATTTTCAGATGATTTTTTGCATGGACTTCCATCATAAACGTCCATCGTATCATATAGCAAGGATCTAAAAAGGTTTGTATCGCTTCGTATAATCCTCGGTTTAATTTGATTTTTTGATCAAAACTAGTGTATAATATATTATGATTTTTTGACCGAAACTTGCATTTCAAAAAGTTTCATAGAATCTAATTTTGATATGATTTTTTGCATGGACTTCCATCATAACCTTCCCTCGTATCAAATATAAATGATCTTCAAAGCTTCGAATCGTTTTGAACAGTCCCCGATTTAATTTAATTTTGACTGAAACTAGTATAAACTAGTGTATAATGTATTATGATTTTTAACCGAAACTTGCATTACGAAAGGTTTCATAAAATCTAATTTTCAAATATGTTTTTGCATGGACATCCATCATAACCTTCCCTTATAACATATATAAATTATCTGAAAAGTTACGTATCATTTCGAATAGTCCCCGATTTAATTTAATTTTTGACTGAATCTAGTATAAACTAGTGTATAATATATTATGTTTTTTTGAGCGAAACTTGCATTTCGAAAAGATTCATAGAATCTAACTTTCAAATGATTTTATTGCATGGACTTCCATCATAACCTTCTTTTGTAACATATATAAATGTTCTGAAAATTTTCGTATCATTTCGAACATTCCTACATTTAATTTAATTTTTGACCGAAACTAGTATAAACTAGTGTATAATATATCATGATTTTTGACCGAAACATACATTTTGAAAAGTTCCATAGAATCTAATTTTCAGATGATTTTTTGCATGGACTTCTATCATAAACTTCCATCGTATCATATAGCAAGGATCTAAAAAGGTTTGTATCGCTTCGTACAATCCTCGATTTAATTTGATTTTTTGATCAAAACTAGTGTATAAAATATTATGATTTTTTGACCGAAACTTGCATTTCGAAAAGTTTCATAGAATCTAATTTTGATATGATTTTTTGCATGGACTTCAATCATAACCTTCCCTCGTATCCAATATAAATGATCTGCAAAGTTTCGAATCGTTTTGAACAATCCCCGATTTAATTTAATTTTGACCGAAACTAGTATAAACTAGTGTATAATATATTATGATTTTTAACCGAAACATGCATTACGAAAAGTTTCATAGAATCTTATTTCAAATAAGTTTTTGCATGGACATCCATCATAACCTTCCCTCCTAACATATATAATTTATCTGAACAGTTTCGTATCATTTTGAGCAGTCCACGATTTAAGTTAATTTTTGATCGAAACTAGTATAAACTAGTGTATAATATATTATGATTTTTTAACCGAAACATGCATTTCGAAAAGATTCATAGAATCTAACTTTCAAATGATTTTTTTGCATGGAATTCCATCATAAGCTTCCTTTGTAACATATATAAATGTTCTGAAATTATTTGTATCTTTTCGAACAGTCTTTGATTTAATTTGATTTTTGACTGAAACTAGTATAAACTTGTGCATAATATATTATGATTTTTGACCGAAACATGCATTTTGAAAAGTTTCATAGAATCTAATTTTCAGATGATTTTTGCATGGACTTCCATCATAACATATATAAATGATCTGAAAAGTTTTGCATCATTTCAAACAGTCCCCAATTTAATTTGATATTTGACCGAAACTAGTAAAACTAGAGTATATAATATTTTGATTTTTTGACCGAAACTTGCATTTTGAAACGTTTCATAGAATCTAATATTGAGATGCTTTTTTCCTGGACTTCCATCATAACGTTCCATCGTATCATATAGCAAGGATCTAAAAAGGTTTGTATCGCTTTGTACAATCCTCGATTTAAAATAAAATTTTGACCAAAACCAGTGTATAATATATTATGATATTTTGACTGAAACTTGCATTTTGAAAAGTTTCATAGAATCTAATTTTCAGATCATTTTTTGCATGGACTTCCATCTTAACAAACATTTCATAGAATCTAATATTCAGATGCTTTTTTTCGTGGACTTCTATCATAACGTTCCATCGTATCATATAGCAAGGATCTAAAAGGGTTTGTATCGCTTTGTACAATCCTCGATTTAATTTGAAATTTTGACCAAAACTAGTGCATAATATATAATGATATTTTGACTGAAATTTGCATTTTGAAAATTTTCATAGAATCTAATTTTCAGATGATTTTTTGCATGGACTTCCATCTTAACCTTCCCTCCTATCATATATAAATGATCTGCAAAGATGTGTATCGTTTCAAAAAGTCCCTGATTTAATTTGATTTTTGACTGAAACTAGTATAAACTAGTGTTTAATATATTATGATTTTTAACCAAAACTTGCATTACGAAAAGTTTCATAGAATCTAATTTTAAAAAGATTTGTTATTATGGACTTCCATCATAACCTTCCCTCCTAACATATATAAATTATTTGAAAAGTTTCGTATCATTTCGAATAGTCCCCGTTATAATTTAATTTTTTACTGAAACTAGCATTTCGAAACTTGCATTTCGAAAAGATTCATAGAATCTAACTTTCAAATAATTTTTTTGCATGGACTTCCATCATAACCTTCTTTTTGAACATATATAAATGTTCTGAAAAGTTTCGTATCATTTCGAACATTCTTACATTTAATTTAATTTTTGACCGAAACTAGTATAAACTAGTGTATAATATATCATGATTTTTGACCGAAACATACATTTTGAAAAGTTCCATAGAATCTAATTTTCAGATGATTTTTTGCATGGACTTCCATCATAAACGTCCATCGTATCATATAGCAAGGATCTAAAAAGGTTTGTATCGCTTCGTATAATCCTCGGTTTAATTTGATTTTTTGATCAAAACTAGTGTATAATATATTATGATTTTTTGACCGAAACTTGCATTTCAAAAAGTTTCATAGAATCTAATTTTGATATGATTTTTTGCATGGACTTCCATCATAACCTTCCCTCGTATCAAATATAAATGATCTTCAAAGCTTCGAATCGTTTTGAACAGTCCCCGATTTAATTTAATTTTGACTGAAACTAGTATAAACTAGTGTATAATGTATTATGATTTTTAACCGAAACTTGCATTACGAAAGGTTTCATAAAATCTAATTTTCAAATATGTTTTTGCATGGACATCCATCATAACCTTCCCTTATAACATATATAAATTATCTGAAAAGTTACGTATCATTTCGAATAGTCCCCGATTTAATTTAATTTTTGACTGAATCTAGTATAAACTAGTGTATAATATATTATGTTTTTTTGAGCGAAACTTGCATTTCGAAAAGATTCATAGAATCTAACTTTCAAATGATTTTATTGCATGGACTTCCATCATAACCTTCTTTTGTAACATATATAAATGTTCTGAAAATTTTCGTATCATTTCGAACATTCCTACATTTAATTTAATTTTTGACCGAAACTAGTATAAACTAGTGTATAATATATCATGATTTTTGACCGAAACATACATTTTGAAAAGTTCCATAGAATCTAATTTTCAGATGATTTTTTGCATGGACTTCTATCATAAACTTCCATCGTATCATATAGCAAGGATCTAAAAAGGTTTGTATCGCTTCGTACAATCCTCGATTTAATTTGATTTTTTGATCAAAACTAGTGTATAAAATATTATGATTTTTTGACCGAAACTTGCATTTCGAAAAGTTTCATAGAATCTAATTTTGATATGATTTTTTGCATGGACTTCAATCATAACCTTCCCTCGTATCCAATATAAATGATCTGCAAAGTTTCGAATCGTTTTGAACAATCCCCGATTTAATTTAATTTTGACCGAAACTAGTATAAACTAGTGTATAATATATTATGATTTTTAACCGAAACATGCATTACGAAAAGTTTCATAGAATCTTATTTCAAATAAGTTTTTGCATGGACATCCATCATAACCTTCCCTCCTAACATATATAATTTATCTGAACAGTTTCGTATCATTTTGAGCAGTCCACGATTTAAGTTAATTTTTGATCGAAACTAGTATAAACTAGTGTATAATATATTATGATTTTTTAACCGAAACATGCATTTCGAAAAGATTCATAGAATCTAACTTTCAAATGATTTTTTTGCATGGAATTCCATCATAAGCTTCCTTTGTAACATATATAAATGTTCTGAAATTATTTGTATCTTTTCGAACAGTCTTTGATTTAATTTGATTTTTGACTGAAACTAGTATAAACTTGTGCATAATATATTATGATTTTTGACCGAAACATGCATTTTGAAAAGTTTCATAGAATCTAATTTTCAGATGATTTTTGCATGGACTTCCATCATAACATATATAAATGATCTGAAAAGTTTTGCATCATTTCAAACAGTCCCCAATTTAATTTGATATTTGACCGAAACTAGTAAAACTAGAGTATATAATATTTTGATTTTTTGACCGAAACTTGCATTTTGAAACGTTTCATAGAATCTAATATTGAGATGCTTTTTTCCTGGACTTCCATCATAACGTTCCATCGTATCATATAGCAAGGATCTAAAAAGGTTTGTATCGCTTTGTACAATCCTCGATTTAAAATAAAATTTTGACCAAAACCAGTGTATAATATATTATGATATTTTGACTGAAACTTGCATTTTGAAAAGTTTCATAGAATCTAATTTTCAGATCATTTTTTGCATGGACTTCCATCTTAACAAACATTTCATAGAATCTAATATTCAGATGCTTTTTTTCGTGGACTTCTATCATAACGTTCCATCGTATCATATAGCAAGGATCTAAAAGGGTTTGTATCGCTTTGTACAATCCTCGATTTAATTTGAAATTTTGACCAAAACTAGTGCATAATATATAATGATATTTTGACTGAAATTTGCATTTTGAAAATTTTCATAGAATCTAATTTTCAGATGATTTTTTGCATGGACTTCCATCTTAACCTTCCCTCGTATCAAATATAAAGGATCTGCAATGTTTCGAATCGTTTTGAACAGTCCCCGATTTAATTTAATTTTGACCGAAACTAGTATAAACAAGTGTATAATATATTATAATTTTTAACCGAAACTTGCATTACGAAAAGTTTCATAAAATCTAAATTTCAAATAAGTTTTTGCATGGACATCCATCATAACCTTCCCTTATAACATATATAAATTATCTGAAAAGTTACGTATCATTTCGAATAGTCCCACATTTAATTTAATTTTTGACTGAAACTAGTATAAACTAGTGTATAATATATTATGATTTTTTGAGCGAAACTTGCATTTCGAAAAAATTCATAGAATCTAACTTTCAAATGATTTTATTGCATGGGCTTCCATCATAACCTTCTTTTGTAACATATATAAATGTTCTGAAATGTTTCGTATCATTTCGAACATTCCTACATTTAATTTAATTTTTGACCGAAACTAGTATAAACTAGTGTATAATATATCATGATTTTTGCCCGAAACATACATTTTGAAAAATTCCATAGAATCTAATTTTCAGATGATTTTTTGCATGGACTTCCATCATAAACTTCCATCGTATCATATAGCAAGGATCTAAAAAGGTTTGTATCGCTTCGTACAATCCTCGATTTAATTTGATTTTTTTATCAAAACTAGTGTATAATATATTATGATTTTTTGACCGAAACATGCATTACGAAAAGTTTCATAGAATCTAATTTTGATATGATTTTTTGCATGGACTTCCATCATAACCTTCCATCGTATCAAATATAAATGATCTTCAAAGTTTCGAATCGTTTTGAACAGTCCCCGATTTAATTTAATTTTGACTGAAACTAGTATAAACTAGTGTATAATGTATTATGATTTTTAACCGAAACATGCATTACGAAAGGTTTCATAAAATCTAATTTACAAATAAGTTTTTGCATGGACATCCATCATAACCTTCCCTTATAACATATATAAATTATCTGAAAAGTTACGTATCATTTCGAATAGTCCCCGATTTAATTTAATTTTTGACTGAAACTAGTATAAACTAGTGTATAATATATTATGTTTTTTTGAGCGAAACTTGCATTTCGAAAAGATTCATAGAATTTAACTTTCAAATGATTTTATTGCATGGACTTCCATCATAACCTTCTTTTGTAACATATATAAATGTTCTGAAAATTTTCGTATCATTTCGAACATTCCTACATTTAATTTAATTTTTGACCGAAACTAGTATAAACTAGTGTATAATATATCATGATTTTTGACCGAAACATACATTTTGAAAAGTTCCATAGAATCTAATTTTCAGATGATTTTTTGCATGGACTTCCATCATAAACTTCCATCGTATCATATAGCAAGGATCTAAAAAGGTTTGTATCGCTTCGTACAATCCTCGATTTAATTTGATTTTTTGATCAAAACTAGTGTATAAAATATTATGATTTTTTGACCGAAACTTGCATTTCGAAAAGTTTCATAGAATCTAATTTTGATATGATTTTTTGTATGGACTTCAATCATAACCTTCCCTCGTATTCAATATAAATGATCTGCAATGTTTCGAATCGTTTTGAACAGTCCCCAATTTAATTTAATTTTGACCGAAACTAGTATAAACTAGTGTATAATGTATTATGATTTTTAACCGAAACATGCATTACGAAAAGTTTCATAAAATCTTATTTCAAATAAGTTTTTGCATGGACATCCATCATAACCTTCCCTTATAACATATAAAAATTATCTGAAAAGTTACGTATCATTTCAAATAGTCCCCGATTTAATTTAATTTTTGACTGAAACTAGTATAAACTAGTGTATAATATATTATGATTTTTTGAGCGAAACTTGCATTTCGAAAAGATTCATAGAATCTAACTTTCAAATGATTTTATTGCATGGACTTCCATCATAACCTTCTTTTGTAACATATATAAATGTTCTGAAAATTTTCGTATCATTTCGAACAATCCTACATTTAATTTAATTTTTGTCCGAAACTAGTATAAACTAGTGTATAATATATCATGATTTTTGACCGAAACATACATTTTGAAAAGTTCCATAGAATCTAATTTTCAGATGATTTTTTGCATGGACTTCCATCATAAACTTCCATCATATCATATAGCAAGGATCTAAAAAGGTTTGTATCGCTTCGTACAATCCTCGATTTAATTTGATTTTTTTATCAAATCTAGTGTATAATATATTATGATTTTTTGACCGAAACTTGCATTTCGAAAAGTTTCATAGAATCTAATTTTGATATAATTTTTTGCATGGACTTCCATCATAACCTTCCCTCGTATCAAATATAAATGATCTTCAAAGTTTCGAATTGTTTTGAATAGTCCCTGATTTAATTTAATTTTGACTGAAACTAGTATAAACTAGTGTATAATATATTATGATTTTCAACCGAAACTTGCATTACGAAAAGTTTCATAGAATCTAATTTTCAAATGATTTTTTACATGGACTTCCATCATAACCTTCCCTCCTAACATATATAAGTTATCTGAAAAGTTTCGTATCATTTCGAATAGTCCCCGATTTAATTTAATTTTTGACTGAAACTAGTATAAATTAGTGTATAATATATTATGACTTTTTGAGCAAAACTTGCATTTCGAAAAGATTCATAGAATCTAACTTTCAAATGATTTTTTTGCATGGACTTCCATCATAATCTTCCCTTGTAACATATATAAATGTTCTGAAAAGTTTTGTATCATTTCGAACATTCCTACATTTAATTTAATTTTTGACCGAAACTAGTATAAACTTGTGTATAATATATCATGATTTTTGTCCAAAATATGCATTTTGAAAAGTTCCATAGAATCTAATTTTCAGATTATTTTTTTCATGGACTTCCATCATAAACTTCCATCGTATCATATAAAAAAGGAACTAAAAAGTTTAGTATTACTTAGTAAAATCCTCGATTTAATTTTATATTTTGACCATAAATAGTGTATAATATATTATGATTTTTTGACCGAAACTTGCATTTCGAAAAGCTTCATAGATTCTAATTTTCATATGATTTTTTGCATGGACTTCCATCATAACCTTCCCTCGTATCTTATATAAATGATCTGCAAAGTTTCAAATCGTTTTGAACAGTCCCCGATTTAATTTAATTTTGACCGAAACTAGTATAAACTAGCGATAATATATTATGATTTTTAACCGAAACTTGCATTACAAAAAGTTTCATGGAATCTAATTTTCAAATGATTTTTTGCATGGACTTCCATCATAACCTTCCCTCCTAACATATATAAATTATCTGAAAAGTTTCGTATCATTTTGATAATTCCCCGATTTTATTTAATTTTTAACTGAAACTAGTATAAATTAGTGTATAATATATTATGCTTTTTTGAGCAAAACTTACATTTCGAAAAGATAAATAGAATCTAACTTTCAAATGATTTTTTTTCATGGACTTCCATCATAACCTTCTTTTGTAACATATATAAATGTTATGAAAAGTTTCGTATCATTTCGAACATTCCTACATTTAATTTAATTTTAAACCGAAACTAGTATAAACTAGTGTATAACATATCCTGATTTTTGACCGAAACATGCATTTATAAAAGTTCCATAGATTCTAATTTTCAAATGATTTTTTGCATGGACGTCCATCATTAACTTCCATCGTATCATATAGCAAGGATCTAAAAAGGTTTGTATCGCTTCGTACAATCCACGATTTAATTTGATTTTTTGATCAAAACTAATGTATAATATATTATGATTTTTTGACCGAAACTTGCATTTCGAAAAGTTTCATAGAATCTAATTTTGATATGATTTTTTGCCAGGACTTCCATCATAACCTTCCCTCATATCATATATAAATGATCTACAATATTTCGAAACGTTTTGAACTGTCCCTGATTTAATTTAATTTTGACCGAAACAAGTATAAACTAGTGTATAATATATTATGATTTTTAACCGAAACTTGCATTACGAAAAGTTTCATAAAATCTAATTTTCAAATAAATTTTTGCATGGACATCCATCATAACCTTCCCTTATAACATACATAAATTATCTGAAAAGTTTCGTATCATTTCGAATTGTCCCCGATTTAATTAAATTTTTGACTGAAACTAGTATAAACTAGTGTATAATATATTATGCTTTTTTGAGCGAAACTTGCATTTCGAAAAGATTCATAGAATCTAACTTTCAAATAATTTTTTTGCATGGACTTCCATCATAACCTTCTTTTTTAACATATATAAATGTTCTGAAAAGTTTTGTATCATTTCGAACATTCTTACATTTAATTTAATTTTTGACCGAAACTAGTATAAACTAGTGTATAATATATCATGATTTTTGACCGAAACATACATTTTGAAAAGTTCCATAGAATCTAATTTTCCGATGATTTTTTGCATGGACTTCCATCATAAACTTCCATCGTATCATATAGCAAGGATCTAAAAAGGTTTGTATCGCTTCGTACAATCTTCGATTTAATTTGATTTTTTGACCAAAACTACTGTATAATATATTATGTTTTTTTGACCAAAACTTGCATTTCAAAAAGTTTCATAGAATCTAATTTTGATATGATTTTTTGCATGGACTTCCATCAGAAACTTCCCTCGTATCATATATAAATTATCTGCAAAGTTTCAAATCGTTTTTAACAGTCCCCGATTTAAATTAATTTTTGACCGAAACTAGTATAAACTAGTGTATAATATATTATGATTTTTTGACTGAAACATGCATTTCGATAAGATTCATAGAATCTAATTTACAAATGATTTTTTTGCATGGACTTCCATCATAAGCTTCCCTTGTAATATATATAACTGTTCTGAAATTTTTTGTATCATTTCGAACAGTCTTTGATTTAATTTGATTTTTTACTGAAACTAGTATAAACTTGTGTATAATATATTATGATTTTTGACCGAAACATGCATTTTGAAAAGTTCCATAGAATCTAATTTTCAGATGATTTTTTGCATGGACTTCCATCATAACCTTCCATCATAACATATATAAATGATCTGAAAAGTTTTGCATCATTTCAAACAGTCCCCGATTTAATTTGATATTTGACCGAAACTAGTATAAACTAGTATATATAATATTATGATTTTTTGACCGAAACTTGCATTTTGAAACGTTTCATAGAATCTAATATTCAGATGATTTTTTTCTGGACTTCCATCATAACGTTCCATCGTATCATATAGATAGGATCTAAAAAGGTTTGTATTGCTTCATACAATCCCCGATTTAATTTGAAATTTTGACCAAAACTAGTGTATAAAATATTATGATATTTTGACCGAAACTTGCATTTTGAAAAGTTTCATAGAATCTAAATTTCAGATAATGTTTTGCATGGACTAAACTAGTATAAACTAGTGTTTAATATATCATAATTTTTAACTGAAACTTGCATTACGAAAAGTTTTATAGAATCTAATTTCCAAAAGATTTGTTGCATGGACTTCCATCATAACCTTCCCTCATAACATATATAAATTATCTGAAAAGTTTCGTATCATTTCGAATAGTCACCGATTTAATTTAATTTTTTACTGAAACTAGTTTAAACTAGTGTATAATATATTATGATTTTTTGAGAGAAACTCACATTTCGAAAAGATTCATAGAATCCAACTTTAAATTGATTTTTTTGCATGGACTTCCATCATAACCTTCTTTTGTAACATATATAAATGTTCTGAAAATTTTCGTATCATTTCGAACAGTCCTATATTTTATTTAATTTTTGACTCAAACTAGTATAAACTAGTATATAATATATCATGATTTTTGACCGAAACATGAATTTTTAAAAGTTCCATAGAATCTAATTTTCAGATGATTTTTTGCATGGACTTCCATTATAAACTTCCATCGTATCATATAGCAATGATCTATAAAGGTTTGTATCGCTTCGTACAATCCTCGATTTAATTTGATTTTTTGATCCAAACTAGATTATCATATATTATGATTTTTTGACCGAAACATGCAATTCGAAAAGTTTCATAGAATCTAATTTTGATATAATTTTTTGCATGGACTTCCATCATAACCTTCCCTCATATCTTATATAAATGATCTGCAAAGTTTCGAATCGTTTTGAACAGTCCCCGGTTTAATTTAATTTTGACCGAAACTAGTATAAACTAGTGTATAATATATTATGATTTTTAACCAAATTTTGCAGTACGGAATATTTAATAGAATCTAATTTTCAAATATTTTTTGAACGGACTTCCATCATAACCTTCCCTAATAACATATCTAAATTATCTAGAAAGTTTCATATCATTTCTAATAGTCCCTGTTTTAATTTAATTTTTGAGTAAAATTAGTATAACCTAGTATATAATATATTATAATTTTTTGAGCGAAACTTGCATTTCGAAAAGATTCATAGAATCTAACTTTCAAATGATTTTTTTGAATGGACTTCCATCATAACCTTCTTTTGTAACATATATAAATGTTCTGAAAAAGATTCGTATCATTTCGAACAGTCCTATATTTAATTTAATTTTTGACCGAAACTAGTATAAACTAGTGTATAATATATCATGATTTTTTACCAAAACATGAATTTTGAAAAGTTCCATAGAATCTAATTTTAAGATGATTTTTTGCATGGATTTCCATCATAAACTTTCATCGTATCATATAGCAAGGGTCTCTAAGGGTTTGTATCGCTTCGTACAATCCTCGATTTAATTTGATTTTTTGATCAAAACTAGTCTATAATATATTTTGATTTTTTTACCGAGACATGCATTTCGAAATGTTTCATAGAATCAAATTTTGATATGATTTTTTGCATGGACTTCCATCATAACCTTCCCTTATATCATATTTAAATGATCTACAAAGTTTCGAATCGTTTTGAACAGTCCCCGATTTAATTTAATTTTGACCGAAACTAGTATAAACTAGTGTATAATATATTATGATTTTTAACCAAAACTTGCAATACGAAAAGTTTCATATAATCTAATTTTCAAATGATTATTTAAACGGACTTCCATCATAACCTTCCCTCATAACATATATAAATTATCTGAAAAGTTTCATATCATTTCGAATAGTCCCCGATTTAATTTAATGTTTGACTGAAACTAGTATAAACTAGTGTATAATATGTTAGCGAAACTTGCATTTCGAAAAGATTCATAGAATTTAACTTTCAAATGATTTTTTTGCATGGCCTTCCATCATAACCTTCCCTTGTAACATATATAAATGTTCTAAAAAGTTTCTTATCATTTCGAACAGTCCTATATTTAATTTAATTTTTGACCAAAACTAGTATAAACTTGTGTATAATATATCATGATTTTTGACCGAAACATGCATTTTGAAAAGTTCCATAGAATCTAATTTTCAGATGATTTTTTTTCATGGACTTCCATCATATACTTCCATTGTATCATATAGCAAGGATCTAAAAAGGTTTGTATCACTTCGTACAAACCTCGATTTAATTTGATTTTTTGACCAAAACTAGTGTATAATATATTATGATTTTTTGTCCGAAACTTGCATTTTGAAAACTTTCATAGAATCTAATTTTTAGATGATTTTTTGCATGGACTTCCATCATAACCTTCCCTCGTATCATATATAAATGATCTGCAAAGCTTCGAATCATTTTGAATAGTCTCCGGTTTAATTTAATTTTGACCGAAACTAGTATAAACTAGTGTATAATATATTATGATTTTTAACCGAAACTTGCATTACGAAAAGTTTCTTAGAATCTAATTTTCAAATGATTTTTTGCATGGACTTCCATCATAACCTTCCCTCCTAACATATATAAATTATCTGAAAGTTTCGTATCATTTCGAATAGTCCCCGATTTAATTTAATTTTTGACTGAAACTAGTATAAACTAGTGTATAATATATTATGATTTTTTTAGCGTAACTTGCATTTCGAAAAGTTCCATAAAATCTAATTTTTAGATGATTTTTTTGCATGGTCTTCCATCATAAACTTCCATGTATCATATAGCAAAGTTCTAAATAGGTTTGTATCGCTTTGTACAATCCTAGATTTAATTTGATTTTTTGACCAAAACTAGTGTAGAATATATTATGTTTTTTAGACCGAAACTTAAATTTCGAAAATTTTCATAGAATCTAATTTTCAGATGATTTTTTTGCATGGACTTCCATCAAAAACTTCACTCGTATCATATATAAATGATTTGCAAAGTTTCAAATCGTTTTTAACAGTCCTCGATTTAATTTAATTTTTACCGAAACTAGTATAAACTAGTGTATAATATATTATGATTATTAACCAAAACTTGCTTTACAAAAAGTTTCAAAGAATCTAATTTTCAAAAGATTTTTTGCATGGACTTCCATCATAACCTTCCCTCCTAACATATATAAATTATCTGAATAGTTTCGTATCATTTTGAACAGTCCCCGATTTAAATTAATTTTTGACCGAAACTTGTATAAACTAGTGTATAATATATTAAGATTTTTTTACCGAAACTTGCATTTCGAAAAGTATTATAGAATCTAATTTTCAGATTATACTTTTCATGTACTTCCATCATAACCTTCCCTCGTATCATATATAAATGATCTGCAATGTTTCGAATCATTTTGAACAGTCCCCGATTTAATTTAATTTTGACCGAAACTAGTATAAACTAGTGTATAATATATTGTGATTTTTAACTGAAACTTGCATTACGAAAAGTTTCATAGAATCTAATTATTAAATGATTTTTTTCATGGAATTCCATCATAACATTCCCTCATAACATATATAAATTATCTGAAAAGTTTTGTATTATTTCGAATAGTCCCCGATTAAAAGTAAATTTTGACTGAAACTAGTATAAACTAGTGTATAATATATTATGATATTTTGAGCGAAACTTGCATTTCGAAAAGATTCATAGAGTCTAACTTTCAAATGATTTTTTTTCATGGACTTCCATCATAACCTTTCCTTGTAACATATATAAATGTTGTGAAATGTTTCTTATCATTTTGAACAGTCATATATTTAATTTAATTTTTGACCAAAACTAGTATAAACTTGTGTATAATATATCATGATTTTTTACCGAAACATGCATTTTGAAAAGTTCCATAGAATCTAATTTTCAGATGATTTTTATTCATGGACTTCCATCATAAACTTCCATTGTATCATATAGCAAGGATCTAAAAAGGTTTGTATCGCTTCGTACAAACCTCGATTTAATTTGATTTTTTGACCAAAACTAGTGTATAATATATTATGATTTTTTGACCGAAACTTGCATTTTGAAAACTTTCATAGAATCTAATTTTTAGATGATTTTTTGCATGGACTTCCATCATAACCTTCCCTCGTATCATATATAAATGATCTGCAAAGTTTCGAATCATTTTGAATAGTCTCCGATTTAATTTAATTTTGACCGAAACTAGTATTAACTAGTGTATAATATATTATGATTTTTAACCGAAACTTGCATTACGAAAAGTTTCTTAGAATCTAATTTTCAAATGATTTTTTTATGGACTTCAATCATAACCTTCCCTCCTAACATATATAAATTATCTAAAAGTTTCGTATCATTTCGAATAGTCCCCGATTTAATTTAATTTTTGACTGAAACTAGTATAAACTAGTGTATAATATATTATGATTTTTTGAGTGTAACTTGCATTTCGAAAAGTTCCATAAAATCTAATTTTTAGATGATTTTTTTGCATGGTCTTCCATCATAAACTTCCATGTATCATATAGCAAGGATCTAAATAGGTTTGTATCGCTTCTTACAATCCTCGATTTAATTTGATTTTTTGACCAAAACTAGTGTATAATATATTATGTTTTTTAGACTAAAACTTGAATTTCGAAAATTTTCATAGAATCTAATTTTCAGATGATTTTTTTGCATGGACTTCCATCAAAAACTTCACTCGTATCATATATAAATGGTTTGCAAAGTTTCAAATCGTTTTTAACAGTCCTCGATTTAATTTAATTTTTACCGAAACTAGTATAAACTAGTGTATAATATATTATGATTTTTAACCGAAACTTGCTTTACAAAAAGTTTCAAAGAATCTAATTTTCAAAAGATTTTTTGCATGGACTTCCATCATAACCTTCCCTCCTACATATATAAATTATCTGAATAGTTTCGTATCATTTTGAACAGTCCCCGATTTAAATTAATTTTTGACCGAAACTTGTATAAACTAGTGTATAATATATTAAGATTTTTTTACCGAAACTTGCATTTCGAAAAGTATTATAGAATCTAATTTTCAGATTATACTTTGCATGGACTTCCATCATAACCTTCCCTCGTATCATATATAAATGATCTGCAATGTTTCGAATCATTTTGAACAGTCCCCGATTTAATTTAATTTTGACCGAAACTAGTATAAACTAGTGTATAATATATTGTGATTTTTAACCGAAACTTGCATTACGAAAAGTTTCATAGAATCTAATTATTAAATGATTTTTTTCATGGAATTCCATCATAACATTCCCTCATAACATATATAAATTATCTGAAAAGTTTTGTATTATTTCGAATAGTCCCCGATTAAAAGTAAATTTTGACTGAAACTAGTATAAACTAGTGTATAATATATTATGATATTTTGAGCGAAACTTGCATTTCGAAAAGATTCATAGAGTCTAACTTTCAAATGATTTTTTTTCATGGACTTCCATCATAACCTTCCCTTGTAACATATATAAATGTTGTGAAATGTTTCTTATCATTTCGAACAGTCCTATATTTAATTTAATTTTTGACCAAAACTAGTATAAACTTGTGTATAATATATCATGATTTTTTACCGAAACATGCATTTTGAAAAGTTGCATAGAATCTAATTTTCAGATGATTTTTATTCATGGACTTCCATCATAAACTTCCATTGTATCATATAGCAAGGATCTAAAAAGGTTTGTATCGCTTCGTACAAACCTCGATTTAATTTGATTTTTTGACCAAAACTAGTGTATAATATATTATGATTTTTTGACCGAAACTTGCATTTTGAAAACTTTCATAGAATCTAATTTTTCGATGATTTTTTGCATGGACTTCCATCATAACCTTCCCTCGTATCATATATAAATGATCTGCAAAGTTTCGAATCATTTTGAATAGTCTCCGATTTAATTTAATTTTGACCGAAACTAGTATTAACTAGTGTATAATATATTATGATTTTTAACCGAAACTTGCATTACGAAAAGTTTCTTAGAATTTAATTTTCAAATGATTTTTTTATGGACTTCAATCATAACCTTCCCTCCTAACATATATAAATTATCTAAAAGTTTCGTATCATTTCGAATAGTCCCCGATTTAATTTAATTTTTGACTGAAACTAGTATAAACTAGTGTATAATATATTATGATTTTTTGAGTGTAACTTGCATTTCGAAAAGTTCCATAAAATCTAATTTTTAGATGATTTTTTTGCATGGTCTTCCATCATAAACTTCCATGTATCATATAGCAAGGATCTAAATAGGTTTGTATCGCTTCTTACAATCCTCGATTTAATTTGATTTTTTGACCAAAACTAGTGTATAATATATTATGTTTTTTAGACTAAAACTTGAATTTCGAAAATTTTCATAGAATCTAATTTTCAGATGATTTTTTTGCATGGACTTCCATCAAAAACTTCACTCGTATCATATATAAATGGTTTGCAAAGTTTCAAATCGTTTTTAACAGTCCTCGATTTAATTTAATTTTTACCGAAACTAGTATAAACTAGTGTATAATATATTATGATTTTTAACCGAAACTTGCTTTACAAAAAGTTTCAAAGAATCTAATTTTCAAAAGATTTTTTGCATGGACTTCCATCATAACCTTCCCTCCTACATATATAAATTATCTGAATAGTTTCGTATCATTTTGAATAGTCCCCGATTTAAATTAATTTTTGACCGAAACTTGTATAAACTAGTGTATAATATATTAAGATTTTTTTACCGAAACTTGCATTTCGAAAAGTATTATAGAATCTAATTTTCAGATTATACTTTGCATGGACTTCCATCATAACCTTCCCTCGTATCATATATAAATGATCTGCAATGTTTCGAATCATTTTGAACAGTCCCCGATTTAATTTAATTTTGACCGAAACTAGTATAAACTAGTGTATAATATATTGTGATTTTTAACCGAAACTTGCATTACGAAAAGTTTCATAGAATCTAATTATTAAATGATTTTTTTCATGGAATTCCATCATAACATTCCCTCATAACATATATAAATTATCTGAAAAGTTTTGTATTATTTCGAATAGTCCCCGATTAAAAGTAAATTTTGACTGAAACTAGTATAAACTAGTGTATAATATATTATGATATTTTGAGCGAAACTTGCATTTCGAAAAGATTCATAGAGTCTAACTTTCAAATGATTTTTTTTCATGGACTTCCATCATAACCTTCCCTTGTAACATATATAAATGTTGTGAAATGTTTCTTATCATTTCGAACAGTCCTATATTTAATTTAATTTTTGACCAAAACTAGTATAAACTTGTGTATAATATATCATGATTTTTTACCGAAACATGCATTTTGAAAAGTTGCATAGAATCTAATTTTCAGATGATTTTTATTCATGGACTTCCATCATAAACTTCCATTGTATCATATAGCAAGGATCTAAAAAGGTTTGTATCGCTTCGTACAAACCTCGATTTAATTTGATTTTTTGACCAAAACTAGTGTATAATATATTATGATTTTTTGACCGAAACTTGCATTTTGAAAACTTTCATAGAATCTAATTTTTCGATGATTTTTTGCATGGACTTCCATCATAACCTTCCCTCGTATCATATATAAATGATCTGCAAAGTTTCGAATCATTTTGAATAGTCTCCGATTTAATTTAATTTTGACCGAAACTAGTATTAACTAGTGTATAATATATTATGATTTTTAACCGAAACTTGCATTACGAAAAGTTTCTTAGAATTTAATTTTCAAATGATTTTTTTATGGACTTCAATCATAACCTTCCCTCCTAACATATATAAATTATCTAAAAGTTTCGTATCATTTCGAATAGTCCCCGATTTAATTTAATTTTTGACTGAAACTAGTATAAACTAGTGTATAATATATTATGATTTTTTGAGTGTAACTTGCATTTCGAAATGTTCCATAAAATCTAATTTTTAGATGATTTTTTTGCATGGTCTTCCATCATAAACTTCCATGTATCATATAGCAAGGATCTAAATAGGTTTGTATCGCTTCTTACAATCCTCGATTTAATTTGATTTTTTGACCAAAACTAGTGTATAATATATTATGTTTTTTAGACTAAAACTTGAATTTCGAAAATTTTCATAGAATCTAATTTTCAGATGATTTTTTTGCATGGACTTCCATCAAAAACTTCACTCGTATCATATATAAATGATTTGCAAAGTTTCAAATCGTTTTTAACAGTCCTCGTTTTAATTTAATTTTTACCGAAACTAGTATAAACTAGTGTATAATATATTATGATTTTTAACCGAAACTTGCTTTACATAAAGTTTCAAAGAATCTAATTTTCAAAAGATTTTTTGCATGGACTTCCATCATAACCTTCCCTCCTACATATATAAATTATCTGAATAGTTTCGTATCATTTTGAACAGTCCCCGATTTAAATTAATTTTTGACCGAAACTTGTATAAACTAGTGTATAATATATTAAGATTTTTTTACCGAAACTTGCATTTCGAAAAGTATTATAGAATCTAATTTTCAGATTATACTTTGCATGGACTTCCATCATAACCTTCCCTCGTATCATATATAAATGATCTGCAATGTTTCGAATCATTTTGAACAGTCCCCGATTTAATTTAATTTTGACCGAAACTAGTATAAACTTGTGTATAATATATTGTGATTTTTAACCGAAACTTGCATTACGAAAAGTTTCATAGAATCTAATTATTAAATGATTTTTTTCATGGAATTCCATCATAACATTCCCTCATAACATATATAAATTATCTGAAAAGTTTTGTATTATTTCGAATAGTCCCCGATTAAAAGTAAATTTTGACTGAAACTAGTATAAACTAGTGTATAATATATTATGATATTTTGAGCGAAACTTGCATTTCGAAAAGATTCATAGAGTCTAACTTTCAAATGATTTTTTTTCATGGACTTCCATCATAACCTTCCCTTGTAACATATATAAATGTTGTGAAATGTTTCTTATCATTTCGAACAGTCCTATATTTAATTTAATTTTTGACCAAAACTAGTATAAACTTGTGTATAATATATCATGATTTTTTACCGAAACATGCATTTTGAAAAGTTCATAGAATCTAATTTCAGATGATTTTTATTCATGGACTTCCATCATAAACTTCCATTGTATCATATAGTAAGGATCTAAAAAGGTTTGTATCGCTTCGTACAAACCTCGATTTAATTTGATTTTTTGACCAAAACTAGTGTATAATATATTATGATTTTTTGACCGAAACTTGCATTTTGAAAACTTTCATAGAATCTAATTTTTCGATGATTTTTTGCATGGACTTCCATCATAACCTTCCCTCGTATCATATATAAATGATCTGCAAAGTTTCGAATCATTTTGAATAGTCTCCGATTTAATTTAATTTTGACCGAAACTAGTATTAACTAGTGTTTAATATATTATGATTTTTAACCGAAACTTGCATTACGAAAAGTTTCTTAGAATCTAATTTTCAAATGATTTTTTTATGGACTTCAATCATAACCTTCCCTCCTAACATATATAAATTATCTAAAAGTTTCGTATCATTTCGAATAGTCCCCGATTTAATTTAATTTTTGACTGAAACTAGTATAAACTAGTGTATAATATATTATGATTTTTTGAGTGTAACTTGCATTTCGAAAAGTTCCATAAAATCTAATTTTTAGATGATTTTTTTGCATGGTCTTCCATCATAAACTTCCATGTATCATATAGCAAGGATCTAAATAGGTTTGTATCGCTTCTTACAATCCTCGATTTAATTTGATTTTTTGACCAAAACTAGTGTATAATATATTATGTTTTTTAGACTAAAACTTGAATTTCGAAAATTTTCATAGAATCTAATTTTCAGATGATTTTTTTGCATGGACTTCCATCAAAAACATCACTCGTATCATATATAAATGATTTGCAAAGTTTCAAATCGTTTTTAACAGTCCTCGATTTAATTTAATTTTTACCGAAACTAGTATAAACTAGTGTATAATATATTATGATTTTTAACCGAAACTTGCTTTACAAAAAGTTTCAAAGAAGCTAATTTTCAAAAGATTTTTTGCATGGACTTCCATCATAACCTTCCCTCCTAACATATATAAATTATCTGAATAGTTTCGTATCATTTTGAACAGTCCCCGATTTAAATTAATTTTTGACCGAAACTTGTATAAACTAGTGTATAATATATTAAGATTTTTTTACCGAAACTTGCATTTCGAAAAGTATTATAGAATCTAATTTTCAGATTATACTTTGCATGGACTTCCATCATAACCTTCCCTCGTATCATATATAAATGATCTGTAATGTTTCGAATCATTTTGAACAGTCCCCGATTTAATTTAATTTTGACCGAAACTAGTATAAACTAGTGTATAATATATTGTGATTTTTAACCGAAACTTGCATTACGAAAAGATTCATAGAATCTAATTATTAAATGATTTTTTTCATGGAATTCCATCATAACATTCCCTCATAACATATATAAATTATCTGAAAAGTTTTGTATTATTTCGAATAGTCCCCGATTAAAAGTAAATTTTGACTGAAACTAGTATAATCTAGTGTATAATATATTATGATATTTTGAGCGAAACTAGCATTTCGAAAAGATTCATAGAGTCTAACTTTCAAATGATTTTTTTTCATGGACTTCCATCATAACCTTCCCTTGTAACATATATAAATGTTGTGAAATGTTTCTTATCATTTCGAACAGTCCTATATTTAATTTAATTTTTGACCAAAACTAGTATAAACTTGTGTATAATATATCATGATTTTTTACCGAAACATGCATTTTGAAAAGTTCATAGAATCTAATTTTCAGATGATTTTTATTCATGGACTTCCATCATAAACTTCCATTGTATCATATAGCAAGGATCTAAAAAGGTTTGTATCGCTTCGTACAAACCTCGATTTAATTTGATTTTTTGACCAAAACTAGTGTATAATATATTATGATTTTTTGACCGAAACTTGCATTTTGAAAACTTTCATAGAATCTAATTTTTCGATGATTTTTTGCATGGACTTCCATCATAACCTTCCCTCGTATCATATATAAATGATCTGCAAAGTTTCGAATCATTTTGAATAGTCTCCGATTTAATTTAATTTTGACCGAAACTAGTATTAACTAGTGTTTAATATATTATGATTTTTAACCGAAACTTGCATTACGAAAAGTTTCTTAGAATCTAATTTTCAAATGATTTTTTTATGGACTTCAATCATAACCTTCCCTCCTAACATATATAAATTATCTAAAAGTTTCGTATCATTTCGAATAGTCCCCGATTTAATTTAATTTTTGACTGAAACTAGTATAAACTAGTGTATAATATATTATGATTTTTTGAGTGTAACTTGCATTTCGAAAAGTTCCATAAAATCTAATTTTTAGATGATTTTTTTGCATGGTCTTCCATCATAAACTTCCATGTATCATATAGCAAGGATCTAAATAGGTTTGTATCGCTTCTTACAATCCTCGATTTAATTTGATTTTTTGACCAAAACTAGTGTATAATATATTATGTTTTTTAGACTAAAACTTGAATTTCGAAAATTTTCATAGAATCTAATTTTCAGATGATTTTTTTGCATGGACTTCCATCAAAAACTTCACTCGTATCATATATAAATGATTTGCAAAGTTTCAAATCGTTTTTAACAGTCCTCGTTTTAATTTAATTTTTACCGAAACTAGTATAAACTAGTGTATAATATATTATGATTTTTAACCGAAACTTGCTTTACAAAAAGTTTCAAAGAATCTAATTTTCAAAAGATTTTTTGCATGGACTTCCATCATAACCTTCCCTCCTACATATATAAATTATCTGAATAGTTTCGTATCATTTTGAACAGTCCCCGATTTAAATTAATTTTTGACCGAAACTTGTATAAACTAGTGTATAATATATTAAGATTTTTTTACCGAAACTTGCATTTCGAAAAGTATTATAGAATCTAATTTTCAGATTATACTTTGCATGGACTTCCATCATAACCTTCCCTCGTATCATATATAAATGATCTGCAAAGTTTCGAATCATTTTGAATAGTCTCCGATTTAATTTAATTTTGACCGAAACTAGTATTAACTAGTGTATAATATATTATGATGTTTAACCGAAACTTGCATTACGAAAAGTTTCTTAGAATCTAATTTTCAAATGATTTTTTTATGGACTTCAATCATAACCTTCCCTCCTAACATATATAAATTATCTAAAAGTTTCGTATCATTTCGAATAGTCCCCGATTTAATTTAATTTTTGACTGAAACTAGTATAAACTAGTGTATAATATATTATGATTTTTTGAGTGTAACTTGCATTTCGAAAAGTTCCATAAAATCTAATTTTTAGATGATTTTTTTGCATGGTCTTCCATCATAAACTTCCATGTATCATATAGCAAGGATCTAAATAGGTTTGTATCGCTTCTTACAATCCTCGATTTAATTTGATTTTTTGACCAAAACTAGTGTATAATATATTATGTTTTTTAGACTAAAACTTGAATTTCGAAAATTTTCATAGAATCTAATTTTCAGATGATTTTTTTGCATGGACTTCCATCAAAAACATCACTCGTATCATATATAAATGATTTGCAAAGTTTCAAATCGTTTTTAACAGTCCTCGATTTAATTTAATTTTTACCGAAACTAGTATAAACTAGTGTATAATATATTATGATTTTTAACCGAAACTTGCTTTACAAAAAGTTTCAAAGAAGCTAATTTTCAAAAGATTTTTTGCATGGACTTCCATCATAACCTTCCCTCCTAACATATATAAATTATCTGAATAGTTTCGTATCATTTTGAACAGTCCCCGATTTAAATTAATTTTTGACCGAAACTTGTATAAACTAGTGTATAATATATTAAGATTTTTTTACCGAAACTTGCATTTCGAAAAGTATTATAGAATCTAATTTTCAGATTATACTTTGCATGGACTTCCATCATAACCTTCCCTCGTATCATATATAAATGATCTGTAATGTTTCGAATCATTTTGAACAGTCCCCGATTTAATTTAATTTTGACCGAAACTAGTATAAACTAGTGTATAATATATTGTGATTTTTAACCGAAACTTGCATTACGAAAAGTTTCATAGAATCTAATTATTAAATGATTTTTTTCATGGAATTCCATCATAACATTCCCTCATAACATATATAAATTATCTGAAAAGTTTTGTATTATTTCGAATAGTCCCCGATTAAAAGTAAATTTTGACTGAAACTAGTATAATCTAGTGTATAATATATTATGATATTTTGAGCGAAACTAGCATTTCGAAAAGATTCATAGAGTCTAACTTTCAAATGATTTTTTTTCATGGACTTCCATCATAACCTTCCCTTGTAACATATATAAATGTTGTGAAATGTTTCTTATCATTTCGAACAGTCCTATATTTAATTTAATTTTTGACCAAAACTAGTATAAACTTGTGTATAATATATCATGATTTTTTACCGAAACATGCATTTTGAAAAGTTCATAGAATCTAATTTTCAGATGATTTTTATTCATGGACTTCCATCATAAACTTCCATTGTATCATATAGCAAGGATCTAAAAAGGTTTGTATCGCTTCGTACAAACCTCGATTTAATTTGATTTTTTGACCAAAACTAGTGTATAATATATTATGATTTTTTGACCGAAACTTGCATTTTGAAAACTTTCATAGAATCTAATTTTTCGATGATTTTTTGCATGGACTTCCATCATAACCTTCCCTCGTATCATATATAAATGATCTGCAAAGTTTCGAATCATTTTGAATAGTCTCCGATTTAATTTAATTTTGACCGAAACTAGTATTAACTAGTGTTTAATATATTATGATTTTTAACCGAAACTTGCATTACGAAAAGTTTCTTAGAATCTAATTTTCAAATGATTTTTTTATGGACTTCAATCATAACCTTCCCTCCTAACATATATAAATTATCTAAAAGTTTCGTATCATTTCGAATAGTCCCCGATTTAATTTAATTTTTGACTGAAACTAGTATAAACTAGTGTATAATATATTATGATTTTTTGAGTGTAACTTGCATTTCGAAAAGTTCCATAAAATCTAATTTTTAGATGATTTTTTTGCATGGTCTTCCATCATAAACTTCCATGTATCATATAGCAAGGATCTAAATAGGTTTGTATCGCTTCTTACAATCCTCGATTTAATTTGATTTTTTGACCAAAACTAGTGTATAATATATTATGTTTTTTAGACTAAAACTTGAATTTCGAAAATTTTCATAGAATCTAATTTTCAGATGATTTTTTTGCATGGACTTCCATCAAAAACTTCACTCGTATCATATATAAATGATTTGCAAAGTTTCAAATCGTTTTTAACAGTCCTCGTTTTAATTTAATTTTTACCGAAACTAGTATAAACTAGTGTATAATATATTATGATTTTTAACCGAAACTTGCTTTACAAAAAGTTTCAAAGAATCTAATTTTCAAAAGATTTTTTGCATGGACTTCCATCATAACCTTCCCTCCTACATATATAAATTATCTGAATAGTTTCGTATCATTTTGAACAGTCCCCGATTTAAATTAATTTTTGACCGAAACTTGTATAAACTAGTGTATAATATATTAAGATTTTTTTACCGAAACTTGCATTTCGAAAAGTATTATAGAATCTAATTTTCAGATTATACTTTGCATGGACTTCCATCATAACCTTCCCTCGTATCATATATAAATGATCTGCAAAGTTTCGAATCATTTTGAATAGTCTCCGATTTAATTTAATTTTGACCGAAACTAGTATTAACTAGTGTATAATATATTATGATGTTTAACCGAAACTTGCATTACGAAAAGTTTCTTAGAATCTAATTTTCAAATGATTTTTTTATGGACTTCAATCATAACCTTCCCTCCTAACATATATAAATTATCTAAAAGTTTCGTATCATTTCGAATAGTCCCCGATTTAATTTAATTTTTGACTGAAACTAGTATAAACTAGTGTATAATATATTATGATTTTTTGAGTGTAACTTGCATTTCGAAAAGTTCCATAAAATCTAATTTTTAGATGATTTTTTTGCATGGTCTTCCATCATAAACTTCCATGTATCATATAGCAAGGATCTAAATAGGTTTGTATCGCTTCTTACAATCCTCGATTTAATTTGATTTTTTGACCAAAACTAGTGTATAATATATTATGTTTTTTAGACTAAAACTTGAATTTCGAAAATTTTCATAAAATCTAATTTTCAGATGATTTTTTTGCATGGACTTCCATCAAAAACATCACTCGTATCATATATAAATGATTTGCAAAGTTTCAAATCGTTTTTAACAGTCCTCGATTTAATTTAATTTTTACCGAAACTAGTATAAACTAGTGTATAATATATTATGATTTTTAACCGAAACTTGCTTTACAAAAAGTTTCAAAGAAGCTAATTTTCAAAAGATTTTTTGCATGGACTTCCATCATAACCTTCCCTCCTAACATATATAAATTATCTGAATAGTTTCGTATCATTTTGAACAGTCCCCGATTTAAATTAATTTTTGACCGAAACTTGTATAAACTAGTGTATAATATATTAAGATTTTTTTACCGAAACTTGCATTTCGAAAAGTATTATAGAATCTAATTTTCAGATTATACTTTGCATGGACTTCCATCATAACCTTCCCTCGTATCATATATAAATGATCTGTAATGTTTCGAATCATTTTGAACAGTCCCCGATTTAATTTAATTTTGACCGAAACTAGTATAAACTAGTGTATAATATATTGTGATTTTTAACCGAAACTTGCATTACGAAAAGTTTCATAGAATCTAATTATTAAATGATTTTTTTCATGGAATTCCATCATAACATTCCCTCATAACATATATAAATTATCTGAAAAGTTTTGTATTATTTCGAATAGTCCCCGATTAAAAGTAAATTTTGACTGAAACTAGTATAATCTAGTGTATAATATATTATGATATTTTGAGCGAAACTAGCATTTCGAAAAGATTCATAGAGTCTAACTTTCAAATGATTTTTTTTCATGGACTTCCATCATAACCTTCCCTTGTAACATATATAAATGTTGTGAAATGTTTCTTATCATTTCGAACAGTCCTATATTTAATTTAATTTTTGACCAAAACTAGTATAAACTTGTGTATAATATATCATGATTTTTTACCGAAACATGCATTTTGAAAAGTTCATAGAATCTAATTTTCAGATGATTTTTATTCATGGACTTCCATCATAAACTTCCATTGTATCATATAGCAAGGATCTAAAAAGGTTTGTATCGCTTCGTACAAACCTCGATTTAATTTGATTTTTTGACCAAAACTAGTGTATAATATATTATGATTTTTTGACCGAAACTTGCATTTTGAAAACTTTCATAGAATCTAATTTTTCGATGATTTTTTGCATGGACTTCCATCATAACCTTCCCTCGTATCATATATAAATGATCTGCAAAGTTTCGAATCATTTTGAATAGTCTCCGATTTAATTTAATTTTGACCGAAACTAGTATTAACTAGTGTTTAATATATTATGATTTTTAACCGAAACTTGCATTACGAAAAGTTTCTTAGAATCTAATTTTCAAATGATTTTTTTATGGACTTCAATCATAACCTTCCCTCCTAACATATATAAATTATCTAAAAGTTTCGTATCATTTCGAATAGTCCCCGATTTAATTTAATTTTTGACTGAAACTAGTATAAACTAGTGTATAATATATTATGATTTTTTGAGTGTAACTTGCATTTCGAAAAGTTCCATAAAATCTAATTTTTAGATGATTTTTTTGCATGGTCTTCCATCATAAACTTCCATGTATCATATAGCAAGGATCTAAATAGGTTTGTATCGCTTCTTACAATCCTCGATTTAATTTGATTTTTTGACCAAAACTAGTGTATAATATATTATGTTTTTTAGACTAAAACTTGAATTTCGAAAATTTTCATAGAATCTAATTTTCAGATGATTTTTTTGCATGGACTTCCATCAAAAACTTCACTCGTATCATATATAAATGATTTGCAAAGTTTCAAATCGTTTTTAACAGTCCTCGTTTTAATTTAATTTTTACCGAAACTAGTATAAACTAGTGTATAATATATTATGATTTTTAACCGAAACTTGCTTTACAAAAAGTTTCAAAGAATCTAATTTTCAAAAGATTTTTTGCATGGACTTCCATCATAACCTTCCCTCCTACATATATAAATTATCTGAATAGTTTCGTATCATTTTGAACAGTCCCCGATTTAAATTAATTTTTGACCGAAACTTGTATAAACTAGTGTATAATATATTAAGATTTTTTTACCGAAACTTGCATTTCGAAAAGTATTATAGAATCTAATTTTCAGATTATACTTTGCATGGACTTCCATCATAACCTTCCCTCGTATCATATATAAATGATCTGCAAAGTTTCGAATCATTTTGAATAGTCTCCGATTTAATTTAATTTTGACCGAAACTAGTATTAACTAGTGTATAATATATTATGATGTTTAACCGAAACTTGCATTACGAAAAGTTTCTTAGAATCTAATTTTCAAATGATTTTTTTATGGACTTCAATCATAACCTTCCCTCCTAACATATATAAATTATCTAAAAGTTTCGTATCATTTCGAATAGTCCCCGATTTAATTTAATTTTTGACTGAAACTAGTATAAACTAGTGTATAATATATTATGATTTTTTGAGTGTAACTTGCATTTCGAAAAGTTCCATAAAATCTAATTTTTAGATGATTTTCTTGCATGGTCTTCCATCATAAACTTCCATGTATCATATAGCAAGGATCTAAATAGGTTTGTATCGCTTCTTACAATCCTCGATTTAATTTGATTTTTTGACCAAAACTAGTGTATAATATATTATGTTTTTTAGACTAAAACTTGAATTTCGAAAATTTTCATAGAATCTAATTTTCAGATGATTTTTTTGCATGGACTTCCATCAAAAACATCACTCGTATCATATATAAATGATTTGCAAAGTTTCAAATCGTTTTTAACAGACCTCGATTTAATTTAATTTTTACCGAAACTAGTATAAACTAGTGTATAATATATTATGATTTTTAACCGAAACTTGCTTTACAAAAAGTTTCAAAGAAGCTAATTTTCAAAAGATTTTTTGCATGGACTTCCATCATAACCTTCCCTCCTAACATATATAAATTATCTGAATAGTTTCGTATCATTTTGAACAGTCCCCGATTTAAATTAATTTTTGACCGAAACTTGTATAAACTAGTGTATAATATATTAAGATTTTTTTACCGAAACTTGCATTTCGAAAAGTATTATAGAATCTAATTTTCAGATTATACTTTGCATGGACTTCCATCATAACCTTCCCTCGTATCATATATAAATGATCTGTAATGTTTCGAATCATTTTGAACAGTCCCCGATTTAATTTAATTTTGACCGAAACTAGTATAAACTAGTGTATAATATATTGTGATTTTTAACCGAAACTTGCATTACGAAAAGTTTCATAGAATCTAATTATTAAATGATTTTTTTCATGGAATTCCATCATAACATTCCCTCATAACATATATAAATTATCTGAAAAGTTTTGTATTATTTCGAATAGTCCCCGATTAAAAGTAAATTTTGACTGAAACTAGTATAATCTAGTGTATAATATATTATGATATTTTGAGCGAAACTAGCATTTCGAAAAGATTCATAGAGTCTAACTTTCAAATGATTTTTTTTCATGGACTTCCATCATAACCTTCCCTTGTAACATATATAAATGTTGTGAAATGTTTCTTATCATTTCGAACAGTCCTATATTTAATTTAATTTTTGACCAAAACTAGTATAAACTTGTGTATAATATATCATGATTTTTTACCGAAACATGCATTTTGAAAAGTACATAGAATCTAATTTTCAGATGATTTTTATTCATGGACTTCCATCATAAACTTCCATTGTATCATATAGCAAGGATCTAAAAAGGTTTGTATCGCTTCGTACAAACCTCGATTTAATTTGATTTTTTGACCAAAACTAGTGTATAATATATTATGATTTTTTGACCGAAACTTGCATTTTGAAAACTTTCATAGAATCTAATTTTTCGATGATTTTTTGCATGGACTTCCATCATAACCTTCCCTCGTATCATATATAAATGATCTGCAAAGTTTCGAATCATTTTGAATAGTCTCCGATTTAATTTAATTTTGACCGAAACTAGTATTAACTAGTGTTTAATATATTATGATTTTTAACCGAAACTTGCATTACGAAAAGTTTCTTAGAATCTAATTTTCAAATGATTTTTTTATGGACTTCAATCATAACCTTCCCTCCTAACATATATAAATTATCTAAAAGTTTCGTATCATTTCGAATAGTCCCCGATTTAATTTAATTTTTGACTGAAACTAGTATAAACTAGTGTATAATATATTATGATTTTTTGAGTGTAACTTGCATTTCGAAAAGTTCCATAAAATCTAATTTTTAGATGATTTTTTTGCATGGTCTTCCATCATAAACTTCCATGTATCATATAGCAAGGATCTAAATAGGTTTGTATCGCTTCTTACAATCCTCGATTTAATTTGATTTTTTGACCAAAACTAGTGTATAATATATTATGTTTTTTAGACTAAAACTTGAATTTCGAAAATTTTCATAGAATCTAATTTTCAGATGATTTTTTTGCATGGACTTCCATCAAAAACTTCACTCGTATCATATATAAATGATTTGCAAAGTTTCAAATCGTTTTTAACAGTCCTCGATTTAATTTAATTTTTACCGAAACTAGTATAAACTAGTGTATAATATATTATGATTTTTAACCGAAACTTGCTTTACAAAAAGTTTCAATGAAGCTAATTTTCAAAAGATTTTTTGCATGGACTTCCATCATAACCTTCCCTCCTAACATATATAAATTATCTGAATAGTTTCGTATCATTTTGAACAGTCCCCGATTTAAATTAATTTTTGACCGAAACTTGTATAAACTAGTGTATAATATATTAAGATTTTTTTACCGAAACTTGCATTTCGAAAAGTATTATAGAATCTAATTTTCAGATTATACTTTGCATGGACTTCCATCATAACCTTCCCTCGTATCATATATAAATGATCTGTAATGTTTCGAATCATTTTGAACAGTCCCCGATTTAATTTAATTTTGACCGAAACTAGTATAAACTAGTGTATAATATATTGTGATTTTTAACTGAAACTTGCATTACGAAAAGTTTCATAGAATCTAATTATTAAATGATTTTTTTCATGGAATTCCATCATAACATTCCCTCATAACATAAATAAATTATCTGAAAAGTTTTGTATTATTTCGAATAGTCCCCGATTAAAAGTAAATTTTGACTGAAACTAGTATAAACTAGTGTATAATATATTATGATATTTTGAGCGAAACTTGCATTTCGAAAAGATTCATAGAGTCTAACTTTCAAGTGATTTTTTTTCATGGACTTCCATCATAACCATCCCTTGTAACATATATAAATGTTGTGAAATGTTTCTTATCATTTCGAACAGTCCTATATTTAATTTAATTTTTGACAAAACTAGTATAAACTTGTGTATAATATATCATGATTTTTGACCGAAACATGCATTTTGAAAAGTTCCATAGAATCTAATTTTCAGATGATTTTTTTTCATGGACTTCCATCATAAACTTCCATTGTATCATATAGCAAGGATCTAAAAAGGTTTGTATCGCTTCGTACAAACCTCGATTTAATTTGATTTTTTGACCAAAACTAGTGTATAATATATTATGATTTTTTGACCAAAACTTGCATTTTGAAAACTTTCATAGAATCTAATTTTTAGATGATTTTTTGCATGGACTTCCATCATAACCTTCCCTCGTATCATATATAAATGATCTGCAAAGTTTCGAATCATTTTGAATAGTCTCCGATTTAATTTAATTTTGACCGAAACTAGTATAAACTAGTGTATAATATATTATGATTTTTAACCGAAACTTGCATTACGAAAAGTTTCTTAGAATCTAATTTTCAAATGATTTTTTGCATGGACTTCCATCATAACCTTCCCTCCTAACATATATAAATTATCTGAAAGTTTCGTATCATTTCGAATAGTCCCCGATTTAATTTAATTTTTGACTGAAACTAGTATAAACTAGTGTATAATATATTATGATTTTTTTAGCGTAACTTACATTTCGAAAAGATTCATAGAATCTAACTTTCAAATGATTTTTTTGCATGGACTTCCATCATAATCTTCCCTTGTAACATATATAAATGTTCTGAAAAGTTTTGTATCATTTCGAACATTCCTACATTTAATTTAATTTTTGACCGAAACTAGTATAAACTTGTGTATAATATATCATGATTTTTGACCAAAACATGCATTTTGAAAAGTTCCATAGAATCTAATTTTCAGATTATTTTTTTCATGGACTTCCATCATAAACTTCTATCGTATCATATAAAAAAGGAACTAAAAAGTTTAGTATTACTTGGTAAAATCCTCGATTTAATTTTATTTTTTGACCATAAATAGTGTATAATATATTATGATTTTTTGACCGAAACTTGCATTTCGAAAAGCTTCATAGATTCTAATTTTCAGATGATTTTTTGCATGGACTTCCATCATAACCTTCCCTCGTATCTTAGATAAATGATCTGCAAAGTTTCAAATCGTTTTGAACAGTCCCCGATTTAATTTAATTTTGACCGAAACTAGTATAAACTAGCGATAATATATTATGATTTTTAACCGAAACTTGCATTACAAAAAGTTTCATGGAATCTAATTTTCAAATGATTTTTTGCATGGACTTCCATCATAACCTCCCTCCTAACATATATAAATTATCTGAAAAGTTTCGTATCATTTTGATAATTCCCCGATTTTATTTAATTTTTAATTGAAACTAGTATAAATTAGTGTATAATATATTATGCTTTTTTGAGCAAAACTTACATTTCGAAAAGATAAATAGAATCTAACTTTCAAATGATTTTTTTTCATGGACTTCCATCATAACCTTCTTTTGTAACATATATAAATGTTATGAAAAGTTTCGTATCATTTCGAACATTCCTACATTTAATTTAATTTTTGACCGAAACTAGTATAAACTAGTGTATAACATATCCTGATTTTTGACCGAAACATGCATTTATAAAAGTTCCATAGATTCTAATTTTCAAATGATTTTTTGCATGGACGTCCATCATTAACTTCCATCGTATCATATAGCAAGGATCTAAAAAGGTTTGTATCGCTTCGTACAATCCACGATTTAATTTGATTTTTTGATCAAAACTAATGTATAATATATTATGATTTTTTGACCGAAACTTGCATTTCGAAAAGTTTCATAGAATCTAATTTTGATATGATTTTTTGCCAGGACTTCCATCATAACCTTCCCTCATATCATATATAAATGATCTACAATATTTCGAAACGTTTTGAACTGTCCCTGATTTAATTTAATTTTGACCGAAACTAGTATAAACTAGTGTATAATATATTATGATTTTTAACCGAAACTTGCATTACGAAAAGTTTCATAAAATCTAATTTTCAAATAAATTTTTGCATGGACATCCATCATAACCTTCCCTTATAACATACATAAATTATCTGAAAAGTTTCGTATCATTTCGAATTGTCCCCGATTTAATTAAATTTTTGACTGAAACTAGTATAAACTAGTGTATAATATATTATGCTTTTTTGAGCGAAACTTGCATTTCGAAAAGATTCATAGAATCTAACTTTCAAATAATTTTTTTGCATGGACTTCCATCATAACCTTCTTTTTTAACATATATAAATGTTCTGAAAAGTTTTGTATCATTTCGAACATTCTTACATTTAATTTAATTTTTGACCGAAACTAGTATAAACTAGTGTATAATATATCATGATTTTTGACCGAAACATACATTTTGAAAAGTTCCATAGAATCTAATTTTCAGATGATTTATTGCATGGACTTCTGTCATAAACTTCCATCGTATCATATAGCAAGGATCTAAAAAGGTTTGTATCGCTTCGTACAATCTTCGATTTAATTTGATTTTTTGACCAAAACTACTGTATAATATATTATGTTTTTTTGACCAAAACTTGCATTTCAAAAAGTTTCATAGAATCTAATTTTGATATGATTTTTTGTATGGACTTCCATCAGAAACTTCCCTCGTATCATATATAAATTATCTGCAAAGTTTCAAATCGTTTTTAACAGTCCCCGATTTAATTTAATTTTGACCGAAACTAGTATAAACTAGTGTATAATATATTATGATTTTTAACCGAAACTTGCATTACGAAAAGTTTCATAAATTCTCATTTTCAAAAGATATTTTGCATGGACTTCCATCATAAACATCCCTCCTAACATATATAAATTATCTGAACAGTTTAATATCATTTTGAGCAGTCCCCGATTTAAATTAATTTTTGACCGAAACTAGTATAAACAAGTGTATAATATATTATGATTTTTTGACTGAAACATGCATTTCGATAAGATTCATAGAATCTAATTTACAAATGATTTTTTTGCATGGACTTCCATCATAAGCTTCCCTTGTAATATATATAACTGTTCTGAAATTTTTTGTATCATTTCGAACAGTCTTTGATTTAATTTGATTTTTTACTGAAACTAGTATAAACTTGTGTATAATATATTATGATTTTTGACCGAAACATGCATTTTGAAAAGTTCCATAGAATCTAATTTTCAGATGATTTTTTGCATGGACTTCCATCATAACCTTCCATCATAACATATATAAATGATCTGAAAAGTTTTGCATCATTTCAAACAGTCCCCGATTTAATTTGATATTTGACCGAAACTAGTATAAACTAATATATATAATATTATGATTTTTTGACCGAAACTTGCATTTTGAAACGTTTCATAGAATCTAATATTCAGATGATTTTTTTCTGGACTTCCATCATAACGTTCCATCGTATCATATAGATAGGATCTAAAAAGGTTTGTATCGCTTCATACAATTCCCGATTTAATTTGAAATTTTGACCAAAACTAGTGTATAATATATCATGATATTTGACCGAAACTTGCATTTTGAAAAGTTTCATAGAATCTAAATTTCAGATAATTTTTTTCATGGACTTCCATCATAAACTTCCATTGTATCATATAGCAAGGATCTAAAAAGGTTTGTATCGCTTCGTACAAACCTCGATTTAATTTGATTTTTTGACCAAAACTAGTGTATAATATATTATGATTTTTTGACCGAAACTTGCATTTTGAAAACATTCATAGAATCTAATTTTTAGATGATTTTTTGCATGGACTTCCATCATAACCTTCCCTCGTATCATATATAAATGATCTGCAAAGTTTCGAATCATTTTGAATAGTCTCCGATTTAATTTAATTTTGACCGAAACTAGTATAAACTAGTGTATAATATATTATGATTTTTAACCGAAACTTGCATTACGAAAAGTTTCTTAGAATCTAATTTTCAAATGATTTTTTGCATGGACTTCCATCATAACCTTCCCTCCTAACATATATAAATTATCTGAAAGTTTCGTATCATTTCGAATAGTCCCCGATTTAATTTAATTTTTGACTGAAACTAGTATAAACTAGTGTATAATATATTATGATTTTTTTAGCATAACTTGCATTTCGAAAAGTTCCATAAAATCTAATTTTTAGATGATTTTTTTGCATGGTCTTCCATCATAAACTTCCATGTATCATATAGCAAAGATCTAAATAGGTTTGTATCGCTTCGTACAATCCTCGATTTAATTTGATTTTTTGACCAAAACTAGTGTAGAATATATTATGTTTTTTAGACCGAAACTTGAATTTCGAAAATTTTCATAGAATCTAATTTTCAGATGATATTTTTGCATGGACTTCCATCAAAAACTTCACTCGTATCATATATAAATGATTTGCAAAGTTTCAAATCGTTTTTAACAGTCCTCGATTTAATTTAATTTTTACCGAAACTAGTATAAACTAGTGTATAATATATTATGATTTTTAACCGAAACTTGCTTTACAAAAAGTTTCAAAGAATCTAATTTTCAAAAGATTTTTTGCATGGACTTCCATCATAACCTTCCCTCCTAACATATATAAATTATCTTAATAGTTTCGTATCATTTTGAACAGTCCCCGATTTAAATTAATTTTTGACCGAAACTTGTATAAACTAGTGTATAATATATTAAGATTTTTTTACCGAAACTTGCATTTCGAAAAGTATTATAGAATCTAATTTTCAGATTATACTTTGCATGGACTTCCATCATAACCTTCCCTCGTATCATATATAAATGATCTGTAATGTTTCGAATCATTTTGAACAGTCCCCGATTTAATTTAATTTTGACCGAAACTAGTATAAACTAGTGTATAATATATTGTGATTTTTAACCGAAACTTGCATTACGAAAAGTTTCATAGAATCTAATTATTAAATGTTTTTTTTCATGGAATTCCATCATAACATTCCCTCATAACATATATAAATTATCTGAAAAGTTTTGTATTATTTCGAATAGTCCCCGATTAAAAGTAAATTTTGACTGAAACTAGTATAAACTAGTGTATAATATATTATGATATTTTGAGCGAAACTTGCATTTCGAAAAGATTCATAGAGTCTAACTTTCAAATGATTTTATTTCATGGACTTCCATCATAACCTTCCCTTGTAACATATATAAATGTTGTGAAATGTTTCTTATCATTTCGAACAGTCCTATATTTAATTTAATTTTTGACCAAAACTAGTATAAACTTGTGTATAATATATCATGATTTTTGACCGAAACATGCATTTTGAAAAGTTCCATAGAATCTAATTTTCAGATGATTTTTATTCATGGACTTCCATCATAAACTTCCATTGTATCATATAGCAAGGATCTAAAAAGGTTTGTATCGCTTCGTACAAACCTCGATTTAATTTGATTTTTTGACCAAAACTAGTGTATAATATATTATGATTTTTTGACCGAAACTTGCATTTTGAAAACTTTCATAGAATCTAATTTTTAGATGATTTTTTGCATGGACTTCCATCATAACCTTCCCTCGTATCATATATAAATGATCTGCAAAGTTTCGAATCATTTTGAATAGTCTCCGATTTAATTTAATTTTGACCGAAACTAGTATTAACTAGTGTATAATATATTATGATTTTTAACCGAAACTTGCATTACGAAAAGTTTCTTAGAATCTAATTTTCAAATGATTGTTTGCATGGACTTCCATCATAACCTTCCCTCCTAACATATATAAATTATCTGAAAGTTTCGTATCATTTCGAATAGTCCCCGATTTAATTTAATTTTTGACTGAAACTAGTATAATCTAGTGTATAATATATTATGATTTTTTGAGCGTAACTTGCATTTTGAAAAGTTCCATAAAATCTAATTTTTAGATGATTTTTTTGCATGGTCTTCCATCATAAACTTCCATGTATCATATAGCAAAGATCTAAATAGGTTTGTATCGCTTCGTACAATCCTCGATTTAATTTGATTTTTTGACCAAAACTAGTGTATAATATATTATGTTTTTTAGACCGAAACTTGAATTTCGAAAATTTTCATAGAATCTAATTTTCAGATGATTTTTTTGCATGGACTTCCATCAAAAACTTCACTCGTATCATATATAAATGATTTGCAAAGTTTCAAATCGTTTTTAACAGTCCTCGATTTAATTTAATTTTTACCGAAACTAGTATAAACTAGTGTATAATATATTATGATTTTTAACCGACACTTGCTTTACAAAAAGTTTCAAAGAATCTAATTTTCAAAAGATTTTTTGCATGGACTTCCATCATAACCTTCCCTCCTAACATATATAAATTATCTGAATAGTTTCGTATCATTTTGAACAGTCCCCGATTTAAATTAATTTTTGACCGAAACTTGTATAAACTAGTGTATAATATATTAAGATTTTTTGACCGAAACTTGCATTTCGAAAAGTATTATAGAATCTAATTTTCAGATTATACTTTGCATGGACTTCCATCATAACCTTCCCTCGTATCATATATAAATGATCTGCAATGTTTCGAATCATTTTGAACAGTCCCCGATTTAATTTAATTTTGACCGAAACTAGTATAAACTAGTGTATAATATATTGTGATTTTTAACCGAAACTTGCATTACGAAAAGTTTCATAGAATCTAATTATTAAATGATTTTTTTCATGGAATTCCATCATAACATTCCCTCATAACATATATAAATTATCTGAAAAGTTTTGTATTATTTCGAATAGTCCCCGATTAAAAGTAAATTTTGACTGAAACTAGTATAAACTAGTGTATAATATATTATGATATTTTGAGCGAAACTTGCATTTCGAAAAGATTCATAGAGTCTAACTTTCAAATGATTTTTTTTCATGGACTTCCATCATAACCTTCCCTTGTAACATATATAAATGTTGTGAAATGTTTCTTATCATTTCGAACAGTCCTATATTTAATTTAATTTTTGACCAAAACTAGTATAAACTTTTGTATAATATATCATGATTTTTTACCGAAACATGCATTTTGAAAAGTTCCATAGAATCTAATTTTCAGATGATTTTTTTTCATGGACTTCCATCATAAACTTCCATTGTATCATATAGCAAGGATCTAAAAAGGTTTGTATTGCTTCGTACAAACCTCGATTTAATTTGATTTTTTGACCAAAACTAGTGTATAATATATTATGATTTTTTGACCGAAACTTGCATTTTGAAAACTTTCATAGAATCTAATTTTTAGATGATTTTTTGCATGGACTTCCATCATAACATTCCCTCGTATCATATATAAATGATCTGCAATGTTTCGAATCATTTTGAATAGTCGATTTAATTTAATTTTGACCGAAACTAGTATTAGCTAGTGTATAATATATTATGATTTTTAACCGAAACTTGCATTACGAAAAGTTTCTTAGAATCTAATTTTCAAATGATTTTTTTATGGACTTCAATCATAACCTTCCCTCCTAACATATATAAATTATCTAAAAGTTTCGTATCTTTTCGAATAGTCCCCGATTTAATTTAATTTTTGACTGAAACTATTATAAACTAGTGTATAATATATTATGATTTTTTGAGCGTAACTTGCATTTCAAAAAGTTCCATAAAATCTAATTTTTAGATGATTTTTTTGCATGGTCTTCCATCATAAACTTCCATGTATCATATAGCAAAGATCTAAATAGGTTTGTATCGCTTCGTACAATCCTCGATTTAATTTGATTTTTTGACCAAAACTAGTGTAGAATATATTATGTTTTTTAGACCGAAACTTGAATTTCGAAAATTTTCATAGAATCTAATTTTCAGATGATTTTTTTGCATGGACTTCCATCAAAAACTTCACTCGTATCATATATAAATGATTTGCAAAGTTTCAAATCGTTTTTAACAGTCCTCGATTTAATTTAATTTTTACCGAAACTAGTATAAACTAGTGTATAATATATTATGATATTTAACCGAAACTTGCTTTACAAAAAGTTTCAAAGAATCTAATTTTCAAAAGATTTTTTGCATGGACTTCCATCATAACCTTCCCTCCTAACATATATAAATTATCTTAATAGTTTCGTATCATTTTGAACAGTCCCCGATTTAAATTAATTTTTGACCGAAACTTGTATAAACTAGTGTATAATATATTAAGATTTTTTTACCGAAACTTGCATTTCGAAAAGTATTATAGAATCTAATTTTCAGTTTATACTTTGCATGGACTTCCATCATAACCTTCCCTCGTATCATATATAAATGATCTGTAATGTTTCGAATCATTTTGAACAGTCCCCGATTTAATTTAATTTTGACCGAAACTAGTATAAACTAGTGTATAATATATTGTGATTTTTAACCGAAACTTGCATTACGAAAAGTTTCATAGAATCTAATTATTAAATGATTTTTTTCATGGAATTCCATCATAACATTCCCTCATAACATATATAAATTATCTGAAAAGTTTTGTATTATTTCGAATAGTCCCCGATTAAAAGTAAATTTTGACTGAAACTAGTATAAACTAGTGTATAATATATTATGATATTTTGAGCGAAACTTGCATTTCGAAAAGATTCATAGAGTCTAACTTTCAAATGATTTTATTTCATGGACTTCCATCATAACCTTCCCTTGTAACATATATAAATGTTGTGAAATGTTTCTTATCATTTCGAACAGTCCTATATTTAATTTAATTTTTGACCAAAACTAGTATAAACTTGTGTATAATATATCATGATTTTTGACCGAAACATGCATTTTGAAAAGTTCCATAGAATCTAATTTTCAGATGATTTTTATTCATGGACTTCCATCATAAACTTCCATTGTATCATATAGCAAGGATCTAAAAAGGTTTGTATCGCTTCGTACAAACCTCGATTTAATTTGATTTTTTGACCAAAACTAGTGTATAATATATTATGATTTTTTGACCGAAACTTGCATTTTGAAAACTTTCATAGAATTTAATTTTTAGATGATTTTTTGCATGGACTTCCATCATAACCTTCCCTCGTATCATATATAAATGATCTGCAAAGTTTCGAATCATTTTGAATAGTCTCCGATTTAATTTAATTTTGACCGAAACTAGTATTAACTAGTGTATAATATATTATGATTTTTAACCGAAACTTGCATTACGAAAAGTTTCTTAGAATCTAATTTTCAAATGATTTTTTGCATGGACTTCCATCATAACCTTCCCTCCTAACATATATAAATTATCTGAAAGTTTCGTATCATTTCGAATAGTCCCCGATTTAATTTAATTTTTGACTGAAACTAGTATAAACTAGTGTATAATATATTATGATTTTTTGAGCGTAACTTGCATTTCGAAAAGTTCCATAAAATCTAATTTTTAGATGATTTTTTTGCATGGTCTTCCATCATAAACTTCCATGTATCATATAGCAAAGATCTAAATAGGTTTGTATCGCTTCGTACAATCCTCGATTTAATTTAATTTTTTGACCAAAACTAGTGTATAATATATTATGTTTTTTAGACCGAAACTTGAATTTCGAAAATTTTCATAGAATCTAATTTTCAGATGATTTTTTTGCATGGACTTCCATCAAAAACTTCACTCGTATCATATATAAATGATTTGCAAAGTTTCAAATCGTTTTTAACAGTCCTCGATTTAATTTAATTTTTACCGAAACTAGTATAAACTAGTGTATAATATATTATGATTTTTAACCGAAACTTGCTTTACAAAAAGTTTCAAAGAATCTAATTTTCAAAAGATTTTTTGCATGGACTTCCATCATAACCTTCCCTCCTAACATATATAAATTATCTGAATAGTTTCGTATCATTTTGAACAGTCCCCGATTTAAATTAATTTTTAACCGAAACTTGTATAAACTAGTGTATAATATATTAAGATTTTTTGACCGAAACTTGCATTTCGAAAAGTATTATAGAATCTAATTTTCAGATTATACTTTGCATTGAATTCCATCATAACCTTCCCTCGTATCATATATAAATGATCTGTAATGTTTCGAATCATTTTGAACAGTCCCCGATTTAATTTAATTTTGACCGAAACTAGTATAAACTAGTGTATAATATATTGTGATTTTTAACCAAAACTTGCATTACGAAAAGTTTCATAGAATCTAATTATTAAATGATTTTTTTCATGGAATTCCATCATAACATTCCCTCATAACATATATAAATTATCTGAAAAGTTTTGTATTATTTCGAATAGTCCCCGATTAAAAGTAAATTTTGACTGAAACTAGTATAAACTAGTGTATAATATATTATGATATTTTGAGCGAAACTTGCATTTCGAAAAGATTCATAGAGTCTAACTTTCAAATGATTTTTTTTCATGGACTTCCATCATAACCTTCCCTCGTAACATATATAAATGTTGTGAAATGTTTCTTATCATTTCGAACAGTCCTATATTTAATTTAATTTTTGACCAAAACTAGTATAAACTTGTGTATAATATATCATGATTTTTGACCGAAACATGCATTTTGAAAAGTTCCATAGAATCTAATTTTCAGATGATTTTTATTCATGGACTTCCATCATAAACTTCCATTGTATCATATAGCAAGGATCTAAAAAGGTTTGTATCGCTTCGTACAAACCTCGATTTAATTTGATTTTTTGACCAAAACTAGTGTATAATATATTATGATTTTTTGACCGAAACTTGCATTTTGAAAACTTTCATAGAATCTAATTTTTAGATGATTTTTTGCATGGACTTCCATCATAACCTTCCCTCGTATCATATATAAATGATCTGCAAAGTTTCGAATCATTTTGAATAGTCTCCGATTTAATTTAATTTTTACCGAAACTAGTATTAACTAGTGTATAATATATTATGATTTTTGACCGAAACTTGCATTACGAAAAGTTTCTTAGAATCTAATTTTCAAATGATTTTTTGCATGGACTTCCATCATAACCTTCCCTCCTAACATATATAAATTATCTGAAAGTTTCGTATCATTTCGAATAGTCCCCGATTTAATTTAATTTTTGACTGAAACTAGTATAAACTAGTGTATAATATATTATGATTTTTTGAGCGTAACTTGCATTTTGAAAAGTTCCATAAAATCTAATTTTTAGATGATTTTTTTGCATGGTCTTCCATCATAAACTTCCATGTATCATATAGCAAAGATCTAAATAGGTTTGTATCGCTTCGTACAATCCTCGATTTAATTTGATTTTTTGACCAAAACTAGTGTATAATATATTATGTTTTTTAGACCGAAACTTGAATTTCGAAAATTTTCATAGAATCTAATTTTCAGATGATTTTTTTGCATGGACTTCCATCAAAAACTTCACTCGTATCATATATAAATGATTTGCAAAGTTTCAAATCGTTTTTAACAGTCCTCGATTTAATTTAATTTTTACCGAAACTAGTATAAACTAGTGTATAATATATTATGATTTTTAACCGACACTTGCTTTACAAAAAGTTTCAAAGAATCTAATTTTCAAAAGATTTTTTGCATGGACTTCCATCATAACCTTCCCTCCTAACATATATAAATTATCTGAATAGTTTCGTATCATTTTGAACAGTCCCCGATTTAAATTAATTTTTGACCGAAACTTGTATAAACTAGTGTATAATATATTAAGATTTTTTGACCGAAACTTGCATTTCGAAAAGTATTATAGAATCTAATTTTCAGATTATACTTTGCATGGACTTCCATCATAACCTTCCCTCGTATCATATATAAATGATCTGTAATGTTTCGAATCATTTTGAACAGTCCCCGATTTAATTTAATTTTGACCGAAACTAGTATAAACTAGTGTATAATATATTGTGATTTTTAACCAAAACTTGCATTACGAAAAGTTTCATAGAATCTAATTATTAAATGATTTTTTTCATGGAATTCCATCATAACATTCCCTCATAACATATATAAATTATCTGAAAAGTTTTGTATTATTTCGAATAGTCCCCGATTAAAAGTAAATTTTGACTGAAACTAGTATAAACTAGTGTATAATATATTATGATATTTTGAGCGAAACTTGCATTTCGAAAAGATTCATAGAGTCTAACTTTCAAATGATTTTTTTTCATGGACTTCCATCATAACCTTCCCTTGTAACATATATAAATGTTGTGAAATGTTTCTTATCATTTCGAACAGTCCTATATTTAATTTAATTTTTGACCAAAACTAGTATAAACTTGTGTATAATATATCATGATTTTTGACCGAAACATGCATTTTGAAAAGTTCCATAGAATCTAATTTTCAGATGATTTTTATTCATGGACTTCCATCATAAACTTCCATTGTATCATATAGCAAGGATCTAAAAAGGTTTGTATCGCTTCGTACAAACCTCGATTTAATTTGATTTTTTGACCAAAACTAGTGTATAATATATTATGATTTTTTGACCGAAACTTGCATTTTGAAAACTTTCATAGAATCTAATTTTTAGATGATTTTTTGCATGGACTTCCATCATAACCTTCCCTCGTATCATATATAAATGATCTGCAAAGTTTCGAATCATTTTGAATAGTCTCCGATTTAATTTAATTTTTACCGAAACTAGTATTAACTAGTGTATAATATATTATGATTTTTAACCGAAACTTGCATTACGAAAAGTTTCTTAGAATCTAATTTTCAAATGATTTTTTGCATGGACATCCATCATAACCTTCCCTCCTAACATATATAAATTATCTGAATGTTTCGTATCATTTCGAATAGTCCCCGATTTAATTTAATTTTTGACTGAAACTAGTATAAACTAGTGTATAATATATTATGATTTTTTGAGCGTAACTTGCATTTCGAAAAGTTCCATAAAATCTAATTTTTAGATGATTTTTTTGCATGGTCTTCCATCATAAACTTCCATGTATCATATAGCAAAGATCTAAATAGGTTTGTATCGCTTCGTACAATCCTCGATTTAATTTAATTTTTTGACCAAAACTAGTGTATAATATATTATGTTTTTTAGACCGAAACTTGAATTTCGAAAATTTTCATAGAATCTAATTTTCAGATGATTTTTTTGCATGGACTTCCATCAAAAACTTCACTCGTATCATATATAAATGATTTGCAAAGTTTCAAATCGTTTTTAACAGTCCTCGATTTAATTTAATTTTTACCGAAACTAGTATAAACTAGTGTATAATATATTATGATTTTTAACCGAAACTTGCTTTACAAAAAGTTTCAAAGAATCTAATTTTCAAAAGATTTTTTGCATGGACTTCCATCATAACCTTCCCTCCTAACATATATAAATTATCTGAATAGTTTCGTATCATTTTGAACAGTCCCCGATTTAAATTAATTTTTGACCGAAACTTGTATAAACTAGTGTATAATATATTAAGATTTTTTGACCGAAACTTGCATTTCGAAAAGTATTATAGAATCTAATTTTCAGATTATACTTTGCATGGACTTCCATCATAACCTTCCCTCGTATCATATATAAATGATCTGCAATGTTTCGAATCATTTTGAACAGTCCCCGATTTAATTTAATTTTGACCGAAACTAGTATAAACTAGTGTATAATATATTGTGATTTTTAACCGAAACTTGCATTACGAAAAGTTTCATAGAATCTAATTATTAAATGATTTTTTTCATGGAATTCCATCATAACATTCCCTCATAACATATATAAATTATCTGAAAAGTTTTGTATTATTTCGAATAGTCCCCGATTAAAAGTAAATTTTGACTGAAACTAGTATAAACTAGTGTATAATATATTATGATATTTTGAGCGAAACTTGCATTTCGAAAAGATTCATAGAGTCTAACTTTCAAATGATTTTATTTCATGGACTTCCATCATAACCTTCCATTGTAACATATATAAATGTTGTGAAATGTTTCTTATCATTTCGAACAGTCCTATATTTAATTTAATTTTTGACCAAAACTAGTATAAACTTGTGTATAATATATCATGATTTTTGACCGAAACATGCATTTTGAAAAGTTCCATAGAATCTAATTTTCAGATGATTTTTATTCATGGACTTCCATCATAAACTTCCATTGTATCATATAGCAAGGATCTAAAAAGGTTTGTATCGCTTCGTACAAACCTCGATTTAATTTGATTTTTTGACCAAAACTAGTGTATAATATATTATGATTTTTTGACCGAAACTTGCATTTTGAAAACTTTCATAGAATCTAATTTTTAGATGATTTTTGGCATGGACTTCCATCATAACCTTCCCTCGTATCATATATAAATGATCTGCAAAGTTTCGAATCATTTTGAATAGTCGATTTAATTTAATTTTCACCGAAACTAGTATTAACTAGTGTATAATATATTATGATTTTTAACCGAAACTTGCATTACGAAAAGTTTCTTAGAATCTAATTTTCAAATGATTTTTTTATGGACTTCAATCATAACCTTCCCTCCTAACATATATAAATTATCTAAAAGTTTCGTATCTTTTCGAATAGTCCCCGATTTAATTTAATTTTTGACTGAAACTATTATAAACTAGTGTATAATATATTATGATTTTTTGAGCGTAACTTGCATTTCAAAAAGTTCCATAAAATCTAATTTTTAGATGATTTTTTTGCATGGTCTTCCATCATAAACTTCCATGTATCATATAGCAAGGATCTAAATAGGTTTGTATCGCTTCTTACAATCCTCGATTTAATTTGATTTTTTGACCAAAACTAGTGTATAATATATTATGTTTTTTAGACTAAAACTTGAATTTCGAAAATTTTCATAGAATCTAATTTTCAGATGATTTTTTTGCATGGACTTCCATCAAAAACTTCACTCGTATCAAATATAAATGATTTGCAAAGTTTCAAATCGTTTTTAACAGTCCCCGATTTAATTTAATTTTTACCGAAACTAGTATAAACTAGTGTATAATATATTATGATTTTTAACCGAAACTTGCATTACAAAAAGTTTCAAAGAATCTAATTTTCAAAAGATTTTTTGCATGGACTTCCATCCTAACCTTCCCTCCTAACATATATAAATTATCTGAATAGTTTCGTATCATTTTGAACAGTCCCCGATTTAAATTAATTTTTGACCGAAACTAGTATAAACTAGTGTATAATATATTAAGATTTTTTGACCGAAACTTGCATTTCGAAAAGTATTATAGAATCTAATTTTCAGATTATTCTTTGCATGGACTTCCATCATAACCTTCCCTCGTATCATATATAAATGATCTGCAATGTTTCGAATCATTTTGAACAGTCCCCGATTTAATTTAATTTTGACCGAAACTAGTATAAACTAGTGTATAATATATTGTGATTTTTAACTGAAACTTGCATTACGAAAAGTTTCATAGAATCTAATTATTAAATGATTTTTTTCATGGAATTCCATCATAACATTCCCTCATAACATATATAAATTATCTGAAAAGTTTTGTATTATTTCGAATAGTCCCCGATTAAAAGTAAATTTTGACTGAAACTAGTATAAACTAGTGTATAATATATTATGATATTTTGAGCGAAACTTGCATTTCGAAAAGATTCATAGAGTCTAACTTTCAAATGATTTTTTTTCATGGACTTCCATCATAACCTTCCCTTGTAACATATATAAATGTTGTGAAATGTTTCTTATCATTTCGAACAGTCCTATATTTAATTTAATTTTTGACAAAACTAGTATAAACTTGTGTATAATATATCATGATTTTTGACCGAAACATGCATTTTGAAAAGTTCCATAGAATCTAATTTTCAGATGATTTTTTTTCATGGACTTCCATCATAAACTTCCATTGTATCATATAGCAAGGATCTAAAAAGGTTTGTATCGCTTCGTACAAACCTCGATTTAATTTGATTTTTTGACCAAAACTAGTGTATAATATATTATGATTTTTTGACCAAAACTTGCATTTTGAAAACTTTCATAGAATCTAATTTTTAGATGATTTTTTGCATGGACTTCCATCATAACCTTCCCTCGTATCATATATAAATGATCTGCAAAGTTTCGAATCATTTTGAATAGTCTCCGATTTAATTTAATTTTGACCGAAACTAGTATAAACTAGTGTATAATATATTATGATTTTTAACCGAAACTTGCATTACGAAAAGTTTCTTAGAATCTAATTTTCAAATGATTTTTTGCATGGACTTCCATCATAACCTTCCCTCCTAACATATATAAATTATCTGAAAGTTTCGTATCATTTCGAATAGTCCCCGATTTAATTTAATTTTTGACTGAAACTAGTATAAACTAGTGTATAATATATTATGATTTTTTTAGCGTAACTTACATTTCGAAAAGATTCATAGAATCTAACTTTCAAATGATTTTTTTGCATGGACTTCCATCATAATCTTCCCTTGTAACATATATAAATGTTCTGAAAAGTTTTGTATCATTTCGAACATTCCTACATTTAATTTAATTTTTGACCGAAACTAGTATAAACTTGTGTATAATATATCATGATTTTTGACCAAAACATGCATTTTGAAAAGTTCCATAGAATCTAATTTTCAGATTATTTTTTTCATGGACTTCCATCATAAACTTCTATCGTATCATATAAAAAAGGAACTAAAAAGTTTAGTATTACTTGGTAAAATCCTCGATTTAATTTTATTTTTTGACCATAAATAGTGTATAATATATTATGATTTTTTGACCGAAACTTGCATTTCGAAAAGCTTCATAGATTCTAATTTTCAGATGATTTTTTGCATGGACTTCCATCATAACCTTCCCTCGTATCTTAGATAAATGATATGCAAAGTTTCAAATCGTTTTGAACAGTCCCCGATTTAATTTAATTTTGACCGAAACTAGTATAAACTAGCGATAATATATTATGATTTTTAACCGAAACTTGCATTACAAAAAGTTTCATGGAATCTAATTTTCAAATGATTTTTTGCATGGACTTCCATCATAACCTCCCTCCTAACATATATAAATTATCTGAAAAGTTTCGTATCATTTTGATAATTCCCCGATTTTATTTAATTTTTAATTGAAACTAGTATAAATTAGTGTATAATATATTATGCTTTTTTGAGCAAAACTTACATTTCGAAAAGATAAATAGAATCTAACTTTCAAATGATTTTTTTTCATGGACTTCCATCATAACCTTCTTTTGTAACATATATAAATGTTATGAAAAGTTTCGTATCATTTCGAACATTCCTACATTTAATTTAATTTTTGACCGAAACTATTATAAACTAGTGTATAACATATCCTGATTTTTGACCGAAACATGCATTTATAAAAGTTCCATAGATTCTAATTTTCAAATGATTTTTTGCATGGACGTCCATCATTAACTTCCATCGTATCATATAGCAAGGATCTAAAAAGGTTTGTATCGCTTCGTACAATCCACGATTTAATTTGATTTTTTGATCAAAACTAATGTATAATATATTATGATTTTTTGACCGAAACTTGCATTTCGAAAAGTTTCATAGAATCTAATTTTGATATGATTTTTTGCCAGGACTTCCATCATAACCTTCCCTCATATCATATATAAATGATCTACAATATTTCGAAACGTTTTGAACTGTCCCTGATTTAATTTAATTTTGACCGAAACTAGTATAAACTAGTGTATAATATATTATGATTTTTAACCGAAACTTGCATTACGAAAAGTTTCATAAAATCTAATTTTCAAATAAATTTTTGCATGGACATCCATCATAACCTTCCCTTATAACATACATAAATTATCTGAAAAGTTTCGTATCATTTCGAATTGTCCCCGATTTAATTAAATTTTTGACTGAAACTAGTATAAACTAGTGTATAATATATTATGCTTTTTTGAGCGAAACTTGCATTTCGAAAAGATTCATAGAATCTAACTTTCAAATAATTTTTTTGCATGGACTTCCATCATAACCTTCTTTTCTAACATATATAAATGTTCTGAAAAGTTTTGTATCATTTCGAACATTCTTACATTTAATTTAATTTTTGACCGAAACTAGTATAAACTAGTGTATAATATATCATGATTTTTGACCGAAACATACATTTTGAAAAGTTCCATAGAATCTAATTTTCAGATGATTTATTGCATGGACTTCCGTCATAAACTTCCATCGTATCATATAGCAAGGATCTAAAAAGGTTTGTATCGCTTCGTACAATCTTCGATTTAATTTGATTTTTTGACCAAAACTACTGTATAATATATTATGTTTTTTTTGACCAAAACTTGCATTTCAAAAAGTTTCATAGAATCTAATTTTGATATGATTTTTTGTATGGACTTCCATCAGAAACTTCCCTCGTATCATATATAAATTATCTGCAAAGTTTCAAATCGTTTTTAACAGTCCCCGATTTAATTTAGTTTTGACCGAAACTAGTATAAACTAGTGTATAATATATTATGATTTTTAACCGAAACTTGCATTACGAAAAGTTTCATAAATTCTCATTTTCAAAAGATATTTTGCATGGACTTCCATCATAAACTTCCCTCCTAACATATATAAATTATCTGAACAGTTTAATATCATTTTGAGCAGTCCCCGATTTAAATTAATTTTTGACCGAAACTAGTATAAACAAGTGTATAATATATTATGATTTTTTGACTGAAACATGCATTTCGATAAGATTCATAGAATCTAATTTACAAATGATTTTTTTGCATGGACTTCCATCATAAGCTTCCCTTGTAATATATATAACTGTTCTGAAATTTTTTGTATCATTTCGAACAGTCTTTGATTTAATTTGATTTTTTACTGAAACTAGTATAAACTTGTGTATAATATATTATGATTTTTGACCGAAACATGCATTTTGAAAAGTTCCATAGAATCTAATTTTCAGATGATTTTTTGCATGGACTTCCATCATAACCTTCCATCATAACATATATAAATGATCTGAAAAGTTTTGCATCATTTCAAACAGTCCCCGATTTAATTTGATATTTGACCGAAACTAGTATAAACTAATATATATAATATTATGATTTTTTGACCGAAACTTGCATTTTGAAACGTTTCATAGAATCTAATATTCAGATGATTTTTTTCTGGACTTCCATCATAACGTTCCATCGTATCATATAGATAGGATCTAAAAAGGTTTGTATCGCTTCATACAATCCCCGATTTAATTTGAAATTTTGACCAAAACTAGTGTATAATATATCATGATATTTGACCGAAACTTGCATTTTGAAAAGTTTCATAGAATCTAAATTTCAGATAATTTTTTTCATGGACTTCCATCATAAACTTCCATTGTATCATATAGCAAGGATCTAAAAAGGTTTGTATCGCTTCGTACAAACCTCGATTTAATTTGATTTTTTGACCAAAACTAGTGTATAATATATTATGATTTTTTGACCGAAACTTGCATTTTGAAAACATTCATAGAATCTAATTTTTAGATGATTTTTTGCATGGACTTCCATCATAACCTTCCCTCGTATCATATATAAATGATCTGCAAAGTTTCGAATCATTTTGAATAGTCTCCGATTTAATTTAATTTTGACCGAAACTAGTATAAACTAGTGTATAATATATTATGATTTTTAACCGAAACTTGCATTACGAAAAGTTTCTTAGAATCTAATTTTCAAATGATTTTTTGCATGGACTTCCATCATAACCTTCCCTCCTAACATATATAAATTATCTGAAAGTTTCGTATCATTTCGAATAGTCCCCGATTTAATTTAATTTTTGACTGAAACTAGTATAAACTAGTGTATAATATATTATGATTTTTTTAGCGTAACTTGCATTTCGAAAAGTTCCATAAAATCTAATTTTTAGATGATTTTTTTGCATGGTCTTCCATCATAAACTTCCATGTATCATATAGCAAAGATCTAAATAGGTTTGTATCGCTTCGTACAATCCTCGATTTAATTTGATTTTTTGACCAAAACTAGTGTAGAATATATTATGTTTTTTAGACCGAAACTTGAATTTCGAAAATTTTCATAGAATCTAATTTTCAGATGATTTTTTTGCATGGACTTCCATCAAAAACTTCACTCGTATCATATATAAATGATTTGCAAAGTTTCAAATCGTTTTTAACAGTCCTCGATTTAATTTAATTTTTACCGAAACTAGTATAAACTAGTGTATAATATATTATGATTTTTAACCGAAACTTGCTTTACAAAAAGTTTCAAAGAATCTAATTTTCAAAAGATTTTTTGCATGGACTTCCATCATAACCTTCCCTCCTAACATATATAAATTATCTTAATAGTTTCGTATCATTTTGAACAGTCCCCGATTTAAATTAATTTTTGACCGAAACTTGTATAAACTAGTGTATAATATATTAAGATTTTTTTACCGAAACTTGCATTTCGAAAAGTATTATAGAATCTAATTTTCAGATTATACTTTGCATGGACTTCCATCATAACCTTCCCTCGTATCATATATAAATGATCTGTAATGTTTCGAATCATTTTGAACAGTCCCCGATTTAATTTAATTTTGACCGAAACTAGTATAAACTAGTGTATAATATATTGTGATTTTTAACCGAAACTTGCATTACGAAAAGTTTCATAGAATCTAATTATTAAATGATTTTTTTCATGGAATTCCATCATAACATTCCCTCATAACATATATAAATTATCTGAAAAGTTTTATATTATTTCGAATAGTCCCCGATTAAAAGTAAATTTTGACTGAAACTAGTATAAACTAGTGTATAATATATTATGATATTTTGAGCGAAACTTGCATTTCGAAAAGATTCATAGAGTCTAACTTTCAAATGATTTTATTTCATGGACTTCCATCATAACCTTCCATTGTAACATATATAAATGTTGTGAAATGTTTCTTATCATTTCGAACAGTCCTATATTTAATTTAATTTTTGACCAAAACTAGTATAAACTTGTGTATAATATATCATGATTTTTGACCGAAACATGCATTTTGAAAAGTTCCATAGAATCTAATTTTCAGATGATTTTTATTTATGGACTTCCATCATAAACTTCCATTGTATCATATAGCAAGGATCTAAAAAGGTTTGTATCGCTTCGTACAAACCTCGATTTAATTTGATTTTTTGACCAAAACTAGTGTATAATATATTATGATTTTTTGACCGAAACTTGCATTTTGAAAACTTTCATAGAATCTAATTTTTAGATGATTTTTTGCATGGACTTCCATCATAACCTTCCCTCGTATCATATATAAATGATCTGCAAAGTTTCGAATCATTTTGAATAGTCTCCGATTTAATTTAATTTTGACCGAAACTAGTATTAACTAGTGTATAATATATTATGATTTTTAACCGAAACTTGCATTACGAAAAGTTTCTTAGAATCTAATTTTCAAATGATTGTTTGCATGGACTTCCATCATAACCTTCCCTCCTAACATATATAAATTATCTGAAAGTTTCGTATCATTTCGAATAGTCCCCGATTTAATTTAATTTTTGACTGAAACTAGTATAATCTAGTGTATAATATATTATGATTTTTTGAGCGTAACTTGCATTTTGAAAAGTTCCATAAAATCTAATTTTTAGATGATTTTTTTGCATGGTCTTCCATCATAAACTTCCATGTATCATATAGCAAAGATCTAAATAGGTTTGTATAGCTTCGTACAATCCTCGATTTAATTTGATTTTTTGACCAAAACTAGTGTATAATATATTATGTTTTTTAGACCGAAACTTGAATTTCGAAAATTTTCATAGAATCTAATTTTCAGATGATTTTTTTGCATGGACTTCCATCAAAAACTTCACTCGTATCATATATAAATGATTTGCAAAGTTTCAAATCGTTTTTAACAGTCCTCGATTTAATTTAATTTTTACCGAAACTAGTATAAACTAGTGTATAATATATTATGATTTTTAACCGACACTTGCTTTACAAAAAGTTTCAAAGAATCTAATTTTCAAAAGATTTTTTGCATGGACTTCCATCATAACCTTCCCTCCTAACATATATAAATTATCTGAATAGTTTCGTATCATTTTGAACAGTCCCCGATTTAAATTAATTTTTGACCGAAACTTGTATAAACTAGTGTATAATATATTAAGATTTTTTGACCGAAACTTGCATTTCGAAAAGTATTATAGAATCTAATTTTCAGATTATACTTTGCATGGACTTCCATCATAACCTTCCCTCGTATCATATATAAATGATCTGCAATGTTTCGAATCATTTTGAACAGTCCCCGATTTAATTTAATTTTGACCGAAACTAGTATAAACTAGTGTATAATATATTGTGATTTTTAACCGAAACTTGCATTACGAAAAGTTTCATAGAATCTAATTATTAAATGATTTTTTTCATGGAATTCCATCATAACATTCCCTCATAACATATATAAATTATCTGAAAAGTTTTGTATTATTTCGAATAGTCCCCGATTAAAAGTAAATTTTGACTGAAACTAGTATAAACTAGTGTATAATATATTATGATATTTTGAGCGAAACTTGCATTTCGAAAAGATTCATAGAGTCTAACTTTCAAATGATTTTTTTTCATGGACTTCCATCATAACCTTCCCTTGTAACATATATAAATGTTGTGAAATGTTTCTTATCATTTCGAACAGTCCTATATTTAATTTAATTTTTGACCAAAACTAGTATAAACTTGTGTATAATATATCATGATTTTTTACCGAAACATGCATTTTGAAAAGTTCCATAGAATCTAATTTTCAGATGATTTTTTTTCATGGACTTCCATCATAAACTTCCATTGTATCATATAGCAAGGATCTAAAAAGGTTTGTATTGCTTCGTACAAACCTCGATTTAATTTGATTTTTTGACCAAAACTAGTGTATAATATATTATGATTTTTGGACCGAAACTTGCATTTTGAAAACTTTCATAGAATCTAATTTTTAGATGATTTTTTGCATGGACTTCCATCATAACCTTCCCTCGTATCATATATAAATGATCTGCAAAGTTTCGAATCATTTTGAATAGTCTCCGATTTAATTTAATTTTGACCGAAACTAGTATTAACTAGTGTATAATATATTATGATTTTTAACCGAAACTTGCATTACGAAAAGTTTCTTAGAATCTAATTTTCAAATGATTGTTTGCATGGACTTCCATCATAACCTTCCCTCCTAACATATATAAATTATCTGAAAGTTTCGTATCATTTCGAATAGTCCCCGATTTAATTTAATTTTTGACTGAAACTAGTATAATCTAGTGTATAATATATTATGATTTTTTGAGCGTAACTTGCATTTTGAAAAGTTCCATAAAATCTAATTTTTAGATGATTTTTTTGCATGGTCTTCCATCATAAACTTCCATGTATCATATAGCAAAGATCTAAATAGGTTTGTATCGCTTCGTACAATCCTCGATTTAATTTGATTTTTTGACCAAAACTAGTGTATAATATATTATGTTTTTTAGACCGAAACTTGAATTTCGAAAATTTTCATAGAATCTAATTTTCAGATGATTTTTTTGCATGGACTTCCATCAAAAACTTCACTCGTATCATATATAAATGATTTGCAAAGTTTCAAATCGTTTTTAACAGTCCTCGATTTAATTTAATTTTTACCGAAACTAGTATAAACTAGTGTATAATATATTATGATTTTTAACCGACACTTGCTTTACAAAAAGTTTCAAAGAATCTAATTTTCAAAAGATTTTTTGCATGGACTTCCATCATAACCTTCCCTCCTAACATATATAAATTATCTGAATAGTTTCGTATCATTTTGAACAGTCCCCGATTTAAATTAATTTTTGACCGAAACTTGTATAAACTAGTGTATAATATATTAAGATTTTTTGACCGAAACTTGCATTTCGAAAAGTATTATAGAATCTAATTTTCAGATTATACTTTGCATGGACTTCCATCATAACCTTCCCTCGTATCATATATAAATGATCTGCAATGTTTCGAATCATTTTGAACAGTCCCCGATTTAATTTAATTTTGACCGAAACTAGTATAAACTAGTGTATAATATATTGTGATTTTTAACCGAAACTTGCATTACGAAAAGTTTCATAGAATCTAATTATTAAATGATTTTTTTCATGGAATTCCATCATAACATTCCCTCATAACATATATAAATTATCTGAAAAGTTTTGTATTATTTCGAATAGTCCCCGATTAAAAGTAAATTTTGACTGAAACTAGTATAAACTAGTGTATAATATATTATGATATTTTGAGCGAAACTTGCATTTCGAAAAGATTCATAGAGTCTAACTTTCAAATGATTTTTTTTCATGGACTTCCATCATAACCTTCCCTTGTAACATATATAAATGTTGTGAAATGTTTCTTATCATTTCGAACAGTCCTATATTTAATTTAATTTTTGACCAAAACTAGTATAAACTTGTGTATAATATATCATGATTTTTTACCGAAACATGCATTTTGAAAAGTTCCATAGAATCTAATTTTCAGATGATTTTTTTTCATGGACTTCCATCATAAACTTCCATTGTATCATATAGCAAGGATCTAAAAAGGTTTGTATTGCTTCGTACAAACCTCGATTTAATTTGATTTTTTGACCAAAACTAGTGTATAATATATTATGATTTTTGGACCGAAACTTGCATTTTGAAAACTCTCATAGAATCTAATTTTTAGATGATTTTTTGCATGGACTTCCATCATAACCTTCCCTCGTATCATATATAAATGATCTGCAATGTTTCGAATCATTTTGAATAGTCGATTTAATTTAATTTTGACCGAAACTAGTATTAACTAGTGTATAATATATTATGATTTTTAACCGAAACTTGCATTACGAAAAGTTTCTTAGAATCTAATTTTCAAATGATTTTTTTATGGACTTCAATCATAACCTTCCCTCCTAACATATATAAATTATCTAAAAGTTTCGTATCTTTTCGAATAGTCCCCGATTTAATTTAATTTTTGACTGAAACTATTATAAACTAGTGTATAATATATTATGATTTTTTGAGCGTAACTTGCATTTCAAAAAGTTCCATAAAATCTAATTTTTAGATGATTTTTTTGCATGGTCTTCCATCATAAACTTCCATGTATCATACAGCAAAGATCTAAATAGGTTTGTATCGCTTCGTACAATCCTCGATTTAATTTGATTTTTTGACCAAAACTAGTGTAGAATATATTATGTTTTTTAGACCGAAACTTGAATTTCGAAAATTTTCATAGAATCTAATTTTCAGATGATTTTTTTGCATGGACTTCCATCAAAAACTTCACTCGTATCATATATAAATGATTTGCAAAGTTTCAAATCGTTTTTAACAGTCCTCGATTTAATTTAATTTTTACCGAAACTAGTATAACCTAGTGTATAATATATTATGATTTTTAACCGAAACTTGCTTTACAAAAAGTTTCAAAGAATCTAATTTTCAAAAGATTTTTTGCATGGACTTCCATCATAACCTTCCCTCCTAACATATATAAATTATCTGAATAGTTTCGTATCATTTTGAACAGTCCCCGATTTAAATTAATTTTTGACCGAAACTTGTATAAACTAGTGTATAATATATTAAGATTTTTTGACCGAAACTTGCATTTCGAAAAGTATTATAGAATCTAATTTTCAGATTATACTTTGCATGGACTTCCATCATAACCTTCCCTCGTATCATATATAAATGATCTGTAATGTTTCGAATCATTTTGAACAGTCCCCGATTTAATTTAATTTTGACCGAAACTAGTATAAACTAGTGTATAATATATTGTGATTTTTAACCAAAACTTGCATTACGAAAAGTTTCATAGAATCTAATTATTAAATGATTTTTTTCATGGAATTCCATCATAACATTCCCTCATAACATATATAAATTATCTGAAAAGTTTTGTATTATTTCGAATAGTCCCCGATTAAAAGTAAATTTTGACTGAAACTAGTATAAACTAGTGTATAATATATTATGATATTTTGAGCGAAACTTGCATTTCGAAAAGATTCATAGAGTCTAACTTTCAAATGATTTTTTTTCATGGACTTCCATCATAACCTTCCCTTGTAACATATATAAATGTTGTGAAATGTTTCTTATCATTTCGAACAGTCCTATATTTAATTTAATTTTTGACCAAAACTAGTATAAACTTGTGTATAATATATCATGATTTTTGACCGAAACATGCATTTTGAAAAGTTCCATAGAATCTAATTTTCAGATGATTTTTATTCATGGACTTCCATCATAAACTTCCATTGTATCATATAGCAAGGATCTAAAAAGGTTTGTATCGCTTCGTACAAACCTCGATTTAATTTGATTTTTTGACCAAAACTAGTGTATAATATATTATGATTTTTTGACCGAAACTTGCATTTTGAAAACTTTCATAGAATCTAATTTTTAGATGATTTTTTGCATGGACTTCCATCATAACCTTCCCTCGTATCATATATAAATGATCTGCAAAGTTTCGAATCATTTTGAATAGTCTCCGATTTAATTTAATTTTGACCGAAACTAGTATTAACTAGTGTATAATATATTATGATTTTTAACCGAAACTTGCATTACGAAAAGTTTCTTAGAATCTAATTTTCAAATGATTTTTTGCATGGACTTCCATCATAACCTTCCCTCCTAACATATATAAATTATCTGAAAGTTTCGTATCATTTCGAATAGTCCCCGATTTAATTTAATTTTTGACTGAAACTAGTATAAACTAGTGTATAATATATTATGATTTTTTGAGCGTAACTTGCATTTCGAAAAGTTCCATAAAATCTAATTTTTAGATGATTTTTTTGCATGGTCTTCCATCATAAACTTCCATGTATCATATAGCAAAGATCTAAATAGGTTTGTATCGCTTCGTACAATCCTCGATTTAATTTAATTTTTTGACCAAAACTAGTTTATAATATATTATGTTTTTTAGACCGAAACTTGAATTTCGAAAATTTTCATAGAATCTAATTTTCAGATGATTTTTTTGCATGGACTTCCATCAAAAACTTCACTCGTATCATATATAAATGATTTGCAAAGTTTCAAATCGTTTTTAACAGTCCTCGATTTAATTTAATTTTTACCGAAACTAGTATAAACTAGTGTATAATATATTATGATTTTTAACCGAAACTTGCTTTACAAAAAGTTTCAAAGAATCTAATTTTCAAAAGATTTTTTGCATGGACTTCCATCATAACCTTCCCTCCTAACATATATAAATTATCTGAATAGTTTCGTATCATTTTGAACAGTCCCCGATTTAAATTAATTTTTGACCGAAACTTGTATAAACTAGTGTATAATATATTAAGATTTTTTGACCGAAACTTGCATTTCGAAAAGTATTATAGAATCTAATTTTCAGATTATACTTTGCATGGACTTCCATCATAACCTTCCCTCGTATCATATATAAATGATCTGTAATGTTTCGAATCATTTTGAACAGTCCCCGATTTAATTTAATTTTGACCGAAACTAGTATAAACTAGTGTATAATATATTGTGATTTTTAACCAAAACTTGCATTACGAAAAGTTTCATAGAATCTAATTATTAAATGATTTTTTTCATGGAATTCCATCATAACATTCCCTCATAACATATATAAATTATCTGAAAAGTTTTGTATTATTTCGAATAGTCCCCGATTAAAAGTAAATTTTGACTGAAACTAGTATAAACTAGTGTATAATATATTATGATATTTTGAGCGAAACTTGCATTTCGAAAAGATTCATAGAGTCTAACTTTCAAATGATTTTTTTTCATGGACTTCCATCATAACCTTCCCTTGTAACATATATAAATGTTGTGAAATGTTTCTTATCATTTCGAACAGTCCTATATTTAATTTAATTTTTGACCAAAACTAGTATAAACTTGTGTATAATATATCATGATTTTTGACCGAAACATGCATTTTGAAAAGTTCCATAGAATCTAATTTTCAGATGATTTTTATTCATGGACTTCCATCATAAACTTCCATTGTATCATATAGCAAGGATCTAAAAAGGTTTGTATCGCTTCGTACAAACCTCGATTTAATTTGATTTTTTGACCAAAACTAGTGTATAATATATTATGATTTTTTGACCGAAACTTGCATTTTGAAAACTTTCATAGAATCTAATTTTTAGATGATTTTTTGCATGGACTTCCATCATAACCTTCCCTCGTATCATATATAAATGATCTGCAAAGTTTCGAATCATTTTGAATAGTCTCCGATTTAATTTAATTTTTACCGAAACTAGTATTAACTAGTGTATAATATATTATGATTTTTGACCGAAACTTGCATTACGAAAAGTTTCTTAGAATCTAATTTTCAAATGATTTTTTGCATGGACTTCCATCATAACCTTCCCTCCTAACATATATAAATTATCTGAAAGTTTCGTATCATTTCGAATAGTCCCCGATTTAATTTAATTTTTGACTGAAACTAGTATAAACTAGTGTATAATATATTATGATTTTTTGAACGTAACTTGCATTTCGAAAAGTTCCATAAAATCTAATTTTTAGATGATTTTTTTGCATGGTCTTCCATCATAAACTTCCATGTATCATATAGCAAAGATCTAAATAGGTTTGTATCGCTTCGTACAATCCTCGATTTAATTTAATTTTTTGACCAAAACTAGTGTATAATATATTATGTTTTTTAGACCGAAACTTGAATTTCGAAAATTTTCATAGAATCTAATTTTCAGATGATTTTTTTGCATGGACTTCCATCAAAAACTTCACTCGTATCATATATAAATGATTTGCAAAGTTTCAAATCGTTTTTAACAGTCCTCAATTTAATTTAATTTTTACCGAAACTAGTATAACCTAGTGTATAATATATTATGATTTTTAACCGAAACTTGCTTTACAAAAAGTTTCAAAGAATCTAATTTTCAAAAGATTTTTTGCATGGACTTCCATCATAACCTTCCCTCCTAACATATATAAATTATCTGAATAGTTTCGTATCATTTTGAATAGTCCCCGATTTAAATTAATTTTTGACCGAAACTTGTATAAACTAGTGTATAATATATTAAGATTTTTTGACCGAAACTTGCATTTCGAAAAGTATTATAGAATCTAATTTTCAGATTATACTTTGCATGGACTTCCATCATAACCTTCCCTCGTATCATATATAAATGATCTGTAATGTTTCGAATCATTTTGAACAGTCCCCGATTTAATTTAATTTTGACCGAAACTAGTATAAACTAGTGTATAATATATTGTGATTTTTAACCAAAACTTGCATTACGAAAAGTTTCATAGAATCTAATTATTAAATGATTTTTTTCATGGAATTCCATCATAACATTCCCTCATAACATATATAAATTATCTGAAAAGTTTTGTATTATTTCGAATAGTCCCCGATTAAAAGTAAATTTTGACTGAAACTAGTATAAACTAGTGTATAATATATTATGATATTTTGAGCGAAACTTGCATTTCGAAAAGATTCATAGAGTCTAACTTTCAAATGATTTTTTTTCATGGACTTCCATCATAACCTTCCCTTGTAACATATATAAATGTTGTGAAATGTTTCTTATCATTTCGAACAGTCCTATATTTAATTTAATTTTTGACCAAAACTAGTATAAACTTGTGTATAATATATCATGATTTTTGACCGAAACATGCATTTTGAAAAGTTCCATAGAATCTAATTTTCAGATGATTTTTATTCATGGACTTCCATCATAAACTTCCATTGTATCATATAGCAAGGATCTAAAAAGGTTTGTATCGCTTCGTACAATCCACGATTTAATTTGATTTTTTGATCAAAACTAATGTATAATATATTATGATTTTTTGACCGAAACTTGCATTTTGAAAACTTTCATAGAATCTAATTTTTAGATGATTTTTTGCATGGACTTCCATCATAACCTTCCCTCGTATCATATATAAATGATCTGCAAAGTTTCGAATCATTTTGAATAGTCTCCGATTTAATTTAATTTTGACCGAAACTAGTATTAACTAGTGTATAATATATTATGATTTTTAACCGAAACTTGCATTACGAAAAGTTTCTTAGAATCTAATTTTCAAATGATTGTTTGCATGGACTTCCATCATAACCTTCCCTCCTAACATATATAAATTATCTGAAAGTTTCGTATCATTTCGAATAGTCCCCGATTTAATTTAATTTTTGACTGAAACTAGTATAATCTAGTGTATAATATATTATGATTTTTTGAGCGTAACTTGCATTTTGAAAAGTTCCATAAAATCTAATTTTTAGATGATTTTTTTGCATGGTCTTCCATCATAAACTTCCATGTATCATATAGCAAAGATCTAAATAGGTTTGTATCACTTCGTACAATCCTCGATTTAATTTGATTTTTTGACCAAAACTAGTGTATAATATATTATGTTTTTTAGACCGAAACTTGAATTTCGAAAATTTTCATAGAATCTAATTTTCAGATGATTTTTTTGCATGGACTTCCATCAAAAACTTCACTCGTATCATATATAAATGATTTGCAAAGTTTCAAATCGTTTTTAACAGTCCTCGATTTAATTTAATTTTTACCGAAACTAGTATAAACTAGTGTATAATATATTATGATTTTTAACCGAAACTTGCATTACAAAAAGTTTCAAAGAATCTCATTTTCAAAAGATTTTTTGCATGGACTTCCATCATAACCTTCCCTCCTAACATATATAAATTATCTGAACAGTTTCGTATCATATTGAACAGTCCCCGATTTAAATTAATTTTTGACCGAAACTAGTATAAACTAGTGTATAATATATTAAGATTTTTTGACCGAAACTTGCATTTCGAAAAGTATTATAGAATCTAATTTTCAGATTATACTTTGCATGGACTTCCATCATAACCTTCCCTCGTATCATATATAAATGATCTGTAATGTTTTGAATCATTTTGAACAGTCCCCGATTTAATTTAATTTTGACCGAAACTAGTATAAACTAGTGTATAATATATTGTGATTTTTAACCAAAACTTGCATTACGAAAAGTTTCATAGAATCTAATTATTAAATGATTTTTTTCATGGAATTCCATCATAACATTCCCTCATAACATATATAAATTATCTGAAAAGTTTTGTATTATTTCGAATAGTCCCCGATTAAAAGTAAATTTTGACTGAAACTAGTATAAAGTAGTGTATAATATATTATGATATTTTGAGCGAAACTTGCATTTCGAAAAGATTCATAGAGTCTAACTTTCAAATGATTTTTTTTCATGGACTTCCATCATAACCTTCCCTTGTAACATATATAAATGTTGTGAAATGTTTCTTATCATTTCGAACAGTCCTATATTTAATTTAATTTTTGACCAAAACTAGTATAAACTTGTGTATAATATATCATGATTTTTTACCGAAACATGCATTTTGAAAAGTTGCATAGAATCTAATTTTCAGATGATTTTTATTCATGGACTTCCATCATAAACTTCCATTGTATCATATAGCAAGGATCTAAAAAGGTTTGTATCGCTTCGTACAAACCTCGATTTAATTTGATTTTTTGACCAAAACTAGTGTATAATATATTATGATTTTTTGACCGAAACTTGCATTTTGAAAACTTTCATAGAATCTAATTTTTAGATGATTTTTGGCATGGACTTCCATCATAACCTTCCCTCGTATCATATATAAATGATCTGCAAAGTTTCGAATCATTTTGAATAGTCGATTTAATTTAATTTTGACCGAAACTAGTATTAACTAGTGTATAATATATTATGATTTTTAACCGAAACTTGCATTACGAAAAGTTTCTTAGAATCTAATTTTCAAATGATTTTTTTATGGACTTCAATCATAACCTTCCCTCCTAACATATATAAATTATCTAAAAGTTTCGTATCTTTTCGAATAGTCCCCGATTTAATTTAATTTTTGACTGAAACTATTATAAACTAGTGTATAATATATTATGATTTTTTGAGCGTAACTTGCATTTCAAAAAGTTCCATAAAATCTAATTTTTAGATGATTTTTTTGCATGGTCTTCCATCATAAACTTCCATGTATCATATAGCAAGGATCTAAATAGGTTTGTATCGCTTCTTACAATCCTCGATTTAATTTGATTTTTTGACCAAAACTAGTGTATAATATATTATGTTTTTTAGACTAAAACTTGAATTTCGAAAATTTTCATAGAATCTAATTTTCAGATGATTTTTTTGCATGGACTTCCATCAAAAACTTCACTCGTATCATATATAAATGATATGCAAAGTTTCAAATCGTTTTTAACAGTCCCCGATTTAATTTAATTTTTACCGAAACTAGTATAAACTAGTGTATAATATATTATGATTTTTAACCGAAACTTGCATTACAAAAAGTTTCAAAGAATCTAATTTTCAAAAGATTTTTTGCATGGACTTCCATCATAACCATCCCTCCTAACATATATAAATTATCTGAACAGTTTCGTATCATTTTGAACAGTCCCCGATTTAAATTAATTTTTGACCGAAACTAGTATAAACTAGTGTATAATATATTAAGATTTTTTGACCGAAACTTGCATTTCGAAAAGTATTATAGAATCTAATTTTCAGATTATATTTTGCATCGACTTCCATCATAACCTTCCCTCGTATCATATATAAATGATATGCAATGTTTCGAATCATTTTGAACAGTCCCCGATTTAATTTAATTTTGACCGAAACTAGTATAAACTAGTGTATAATATATTGTGATTTTTAACCGAAACTTGCATTACGAAAAGTTTCATAGAATCTAATTTTAAAATGATTTTTTTCATGGAATTCCATCATAACATTCCCTCATAACATATATAAATTATCTGAAAAGTTTTGTATCATTTCGAATAGTCCCCGATTAAATTTAAACTTTGACTGAAACTAGTATAAACTAGTGTATAATATATTATGATATTTTGATCGAAACTTGCATTTCGAAAAGATTCATAGAGTCTAACTTTCAAATGATTTTTTTTCATGGACTTCCATCATAACCTTCCCTTGTAACATATATAAATGTTGTGAAATGTTTCTTATCATTCCGAACAGTCCTATATTTAAATTAATTTTGGACAAAAACTAGTATAAACTTGTGTATAATATATCATGATTTTTGACCGAAACATGCATTTTGAAAAGTTCCATAGAATCTAATTTTCAGATGATTTTTTTCATGGACTTCCATCATAAACTTCCATTGTATCATATAATAAGGATCTAAAAAGGTTTGTATCGCTTCGTACAAACCTCGATTTAATTTGATTTTTTGACCAAAACTAGTGTATAATATATTATGATTTTTTGACCGAAACTTGCATTTTAAAAACTTTCATAGAATCTAATTTTTAGATGATTTTTTGCATGGACTTCCATCATAACCTTCCCTCGTATCATATATAGATGATCTGCAAAGTTTCGAATCATTTAGAATAGTCTCCGATTTAATTTAATTTTGACCGAAACTAGTATTAACTAGTGTATAATATATTATGATTTTTAACCGAAACTTGCATTACGAAAAGTTTCTTAGAATTTAATTTTCAAATGATTTTTTTATGGACTTCAATCATAACCTTCTCTCCTAACATATATAAATTATCTGAAAGTTTCGTATCATTTCGAATAGTCCCCGATTTAATTTAATTTTTGACTGAAACTAGTATAAACTAGTGTATAATATATTATGATTTTTTGAGCGTAACTTGCATTTCGAAAAGTTCCATAAAATCTAATTTTTAGATGATTTTTTTGCATGGTCTTCCATCATAAACTTCCATGTATCATATAGCAAGGATCTAAATAGGTTTGTATCGCTTCGTACAATCCTCGATTTAATTTGATTTTTTGACCAAAACTAGTGTATAATATATTATGTTTTTTAGACTGAAACTTGAATTTCGAAAATTTTCATAGAATCTAATTTTCAGATGATTTTTTTGTATGGACTTCCATCAAAAACTTCACTCGTATCATATATAAATGATATGCAAAGTTTCAAATCGTTTTTAACAGTCCCCGATTTAATTTAATTTTTACCGAAACTAGTATAAACTAGTGCATAATATATTATGATTTTTAACCGAAACTTGCATTACAAAAAGTTTCAAAGAATCTAATTTTCAAAAGATTTTTTGCATGGACTTCCATCATAACCATCCCTCCTAACATATATAAATTATCTGAACAGTTTCGTATCATTTTGAACAGTCCCCGATTTAAATTAATTTTTGACCGAAACTAGTATAAACTAGTGTATAATATATTAAGATTTTTTGACCGAAACTTGCATTTCGAAAAGTATTATAGAATCTAATTTTCAGATTATATTTTGCATCGACTTCCATCATAACCTTCCCTCGTATCATATATAAATGATATGCAATGTTTCGAATCATTTTGAACAGTCCCCGATTTAATTTAATTTTGACCGAAACTAGTATAAACTAGTGTATAATATATTGTGATTTTTAACCGAAACTTGCATTACGAAAAGTTTCATAGAATCTAATTTTAAAATGATTTTTTTCATGGAATTCCATCATAACATTCCCTCATAACATATATAAATTATCTGAAAAGTTTTGTATCATTTCGAATAGTCCCCGATTAAATTTAAACTTTGACTGAAACTAGTATAAACTAGTGTATAATATATTATGATATTTTGAGCGAAACTTGCATTTCGAAAAGATTCATAGAGTCTAACTTTCAAATGATTTTTTTGCATGGACTTCCATCATAACCTTCCCTTGTAACATATATAAATGTTGTGAAATGTTTCTTATCATTCCGAACAGTCCTATATTTAAATTAATTTTGGACAAAAACTAGTATAAACTTGTGTATAATATATCATGATTTTTGACCGAAACATGCATTTTGAAAAGTTCCATAGAATCTAATTTTCAGATGATTTTTTTCATGGACTTCCATCATAAACTTCCATTGTATCATATAATAAGGATCTAAAAAGGTTTGTATCGCTTCGTACAAACCTCGATTTAATTTGATTTTTTGACCAAAACTAGTGTATAATATATTATGATTTTTTGACCGAAACTTGCATTTTGAAAACTTTCATAGAATCTAATTTTTAGATGATTTTTTGCATGGACTTCCATCATAACCTTCCCTCGTATCATATATAGATGATCTGCAAAGTTTCGAATCATTTAGAATAGTCTCCGATTTAATTTAATTTTGACCGAAACTAGTATTAACTAGTGTATAATATATTATGATTTTTAACCGAAACTTGCATTACGAAAAGTTTCTTAGAATCTAATTTTCAAATGATTTTTTTATGGACTTCAATCATAACCTTCTCTCCTAACATATATAAATTATCTGAAAGTTCCGTATCATTTCGAATAGTCCCCGATTTAATTTAATTTTTGACTGAAACTAGTATAAACTAGTGTATAATATATTATGATTTTTTGAGCGTAACTTGCATTTCGAAAAGTTCCATAAAATCTAATTTTTAGATGATTTTTTTGCATGGTCTTCCATCATAAACTTCCATGTATCATATAGCAAGGATCTAAATAGGTTTGTATCGCTTCGTACAATCCTCGATTTAATTTGATTTTTTGACCAAAACTAGTGTATAATATATTATGTTTTTTAGACTGAAACTTGAATTTCGAAAATTTTCATAGAATCTAATTTTCAGATGATTTTTTTGCATGGACTTCCATCAAAAACTTCACTCGTATCATATATAAATGATATGCAAAGTTTCAAATCGTTTTTAACAGTCCCCGATTTAATTTAATTTTTACCGAAACTAGTATAAACTAGTGCATAATATATTATGATTTTTAACCGAAACTTGCATTACAAAAAGTTTCAAAGAATCTAATTTTCAAAAGATTTTTTGCATGGACTTCCATCATAACCATCCCTCCTAACATATATAAATTATCTGAACAGTTTCGTATCATTTTGAACAGTCCCCGATTTAAATTAATTTTTGACCGAAACTAGTATAAACTAGTGTATAATATATTAAGATTTTTTGACCGAAACTTGCATTTCGAAAAGTATTATAGAATCTAATTTTCAGATTATATTTTGCATCGACTTCCATCATAACCTTCCCTCGTATCATATATAAATGATATGCAATGTTTCGAATCATTTTGAACAGTCCCCGATTTAATTTAATTTTGACCGAAACTAGTATAAACTAGTGTATAATATATTGTGATTTTTAACCGAAACTTGCATTACGAAAAGTTTCATAGAATCTAATTTTAAAATGATTTTTTTCATGGAATTCCATCATAACATTCCCTCATAACATATATAAATTATCTGAAAAGTTTTGTATCATTTCGAATAGTCCCCGATTAAATTTAAACTTTGACTGAAACTAGTATAAACTAGTGTATAATATATTATGATATTTTGAGCGAAACTTGCATTTCGAAAAGATTCATAGAGTCTAACTTTCAAATGATTTTTTTGCATGGACTTCCATCATAACCTTCCCTTGTAACATATATAAATGTTGTGAAATGTTTCTTATCATTCCGAACAGTCCTATATTTAAATTAATTTTGGACAAAAACTAGTATAAACTTGTGTATAATATATCATGATTTTTGACCGAAACATGCATTTTGAAAAGTTCCATAGAATCTAATTTTCAGATGATTTTTTTCATGGACTTCCATCATAAATTTCCATTGTATCATATAATAAGGATCTAAAAAGGTTTGTATCGCTTCGTACAAACCTCGATTTAATTTGATTTTTTGACCAAAACTAGTGTATAATATATTATGATTTTTTGACCGAAACTTGCATTTTGAAAACTTTCATAGAATCTAATTTTTAGATGATTTTTTGCATGGACTTCCATCATAACCTTCCCTCGTATCATATATAGATGATCTGCAAAGTTTCGAATCATTTAGAATAGTCTCCGATTTAATTTAATTTTGACCGAAACTAGTATTAACTAGTGTATAATATATTATGATTTTTAACCGAAACTTGCATTACGAAAAGTTTCTTAGAATCTAATTTTCAAATGATTTTTTTATGGACTTCAATCATAACCTTCTCTCCTAACATATATAAATTATCTGAAAGTTTCGTATCATTTCGAATAGTCCCCGATTTAATTTAATTTTTGACTGAAACTAGTATAAACTAGTGTATAATATATTATGATTTTTTGAGCGTAACTTGCATTTCGAAAAGTTCCATAAAATCTAATTTTTAGATGATTTTTTTGCATGGTCTTCCATCATAAACTTCCATGTATCATATAGCAAGGATCTAAATAGGTTTGTATCGCTTCGTACAATCCTCGATTTAATTTGATTTTTTGACCAAAACTAGTGTATAATATATTATGTTTTTTAGACTGAAACTTGAATTTCGAAAATTTTCATAGAATCTAATTTTCAGAATATTTTTTTGCATGGACTTCCATCAAAAACTTCACTCGTATCATATATAAATGATATGCAAAGTTTCAAATCGTTTTTAACAGTCCCCGATTTAATTTAATTTTTACCGAAACTAGTATAAACTAGTGCATAATATATTATGATTTTTAACCGAAACTTGCATTACAAAAAGTTTCAAAGAATCTAATTTTCAAAAGATTTTTTGCATGGACTTCCATCATAACCATCCCTCCTAACATATATAAATTATCTGAACAGTTTCGTATCATTTTGAACAGTCCCCGATTTAAATTAATTTTTGACCGAAACTAGTATAAACTAGTGTATAATATATTAAGATTTTTTGACCGAAACTTGCATTTCGAAAAGTATTATAGAATCTAATTTTCAGATTATATTTTGCATCGACTTCCATCATAACCTTCCCTCGTATCATATATAAATGATATGCAATGTTTCGAATCATTTTGAACAGTCCCCGATTTAATTTAATTTTGACCGAAACTAGTATAAACTAGTGTATAATATATTGTGATTTTTAACCGAAACTTGCATTACGAAAAGTTTCATAGAATCTAATTTTAAAATGATTTTTTTCATGGAATTCCATCATAACATTCCCTCATAACATATATAAATTATCTGAAAAGTTTTGTATCATTTCGAATAGTCCCCGATTAAATTTAAACTTTGACTGAAACTAGTATAAACTAGTGTATAATATATTATGATATTTTGAGCGAAACTTGCATTTCGAAAAGATTCATAGAGTCTAACTTTCAAATGATTTTTTTGCATGGACTTCCATCATAACCTTCCCTTGTAACATATATAAATGTTGTGAAATGTTTCTTATCATTCCGAACAGTCCTATATTTAAATTAATTTTGGACAAAAACTAGTATAAACTTGTGTATAATATATCATGATTTTTGACCGAAACATGCATTTTGAAAAGTTCCATAGAATCTAATTTTCAGATGATTTTTTCATGGACTTCCATCATAAACTTCCATTGTATCATATAATAAGGATCTAAAAAGGTTTGTATCGCTTCGTACAAACCTCGATTTAATTTGATTTTTTGACCAAAACTAGTGTATAATATATTATGATTTTTTGACCGAAACTTGCATTTTAAAAACTTTCATAGAATCTAATTTTTAGATGATTTTTTGCATGGACTTCCATCATAACCTTCCCTCGTATCATATATAGATGATCTGCAAAGTTTCGAATCATTTTGAATAGTCTCCGATTTAATTTAATTTTGACCGAAACTAGTATTAACTAGTGTATAATATATTATGATTTTTAACCGAAACTTGCATTACGAAAAGTTTCTTAGAATCTAATTTTCAAATGATTTTTTTATGGACTTCAATCATAACCCTCCCTCCTAACATATATAAATTATCTGAAAGTTTCGTATCATTTCGAATAGTCCCCGATTTAATTTAATTTTTGACTGAAACTAGTATAAACTAGTGTATAATATATTATGATTTTTTGAGCGTAACTTGCATTTCGAAAAGTTCCATAAAATCTAATTTTTAGATGATTTTTTTGCATGGTCTTCCATCATAAACTTCCATGTATCATATAGCAAGGATCTAAATAGGTTTGTATCGCTTCGTACAATCCTCGATTTAATTTGATTTTTTGACCAAAACTAGTGTATAATATATTATGTTTTTTAGACTGAAACTTGAATTTCGAAAATTTTCATAGAATCTAATTTTCAGATGATTTTTTTGCATGGACTTCCATTAAAAACTTCACTCGTATCATATATAAATGGTATGCAAAGTTTCAAATCGTTTTTAACAGTCCCCAATTTAATTTAATTTTTACCGAAACTAGTATAAACTAATGTATAATATATTATGATTTTTAACCGAAACTTGCATTACAAAAAGTTTCAAAGAATCTAATTTTCAAAAGATTTTTTGCATGGACTTCCATCATAACCTTCCCTCCTAACATATATAAATTATCTGAACAGTTTCGTATCATTTTGAACAGTCCCCGATTTAAATTAATTTTTGACCGAAACTAGTATAAACTAGTGTATAATATATTATGATTTTTTGACCGAAACTTGCATTTCGAAAAGTATTATAGAATCTAATTTTCAGATTATATCTGGCATGGACTTCCATCATAACCTTCCCTCGTATCATATATAAATGATCTGCAATGTTTCGAATCATTTTGAACATTCCCCGATTTAATTTAATTTTGACCGAAACTAGTATAAACTAGTGTATAATATATTATGATTTTTAACCGAAACTTGCATTACGAAAAGTTTCATAGAATCTAATTTTTAAATGATTTTTTTCATGGAATTCCATCATAACATTCCCTCATAACATATATAAAATATCTGAAAAGTTTTGTATCATTTCGAATAGTCCCCGATTAAATTTAAACTTTGACTGAAACTAGTATAAACTAGTGTATAATATATTATGATATTTTGAGCGAAACTTGCATTTCGAAAAGATTCATAGAGTCTAACTTTCAAATGATTTTTTTGCATGGACTTCCATCATAACCTTCCCTTGTAACATATATAAATGTTGTGAAATGTTTCTTATCATTCCGAACAGTCCTATATTTAATTTAATTTTTGACCAAAACTAGTATAAACTTGTGTATAATATATCATGATTTTTGACCGAAACATGCATTTTGAAAAGTTCCATAGAATCTAATTTTCAGATGATTTTTTTTCATGGACTTCCATCATAAACTTCCATTGTATCATATAATAAGGATCTAAAAAGGTTTGTATCGCTTTGTACAAACCTCGATTTAATTTGATTTTTTGACCAAAACTAGTGTATAATATATTATGATTTTTTGACCGAAACTTGCATTTTGAAAACTTTCATAGAATCTAATTTTTAGATGATTTTTTGCATGGACTTCCATCATAACCTTCCCTCGTATCATATATAGATGATCTGCAAAGTTTCGAATCATTTAGAATAGTCTCCGATTTAATTTAATTTTGACCGAAACTAGTATAAACTAGTGTATAATATATTATGATTTTTAACCGAAACTTGCATTACGAAAAGTTTCTTAGAATCTAATTTTCAAATGATTTTTTTTATGGACTTCAATCATAACCCTCCCTCCTAACATATATAAATTATCTGAAAGTTTCGTATCATTTCGAATAGTCCCCGATTTAATTTAATTTTTGACTGAAACTAGTATAAACTAGTGTATAATATATTATGATTTTTTGAGCGTAACTTGCATTTCGAAAAGTTCCATAAAATCTAATTTTTAGATGATTTTTTTGCATGGTCTTCCATCATAAACTTCCATGTATCATATAGCAAGGATCTAAATAGGTTTGTATCGCTTCGTACAATCCTCGATTTAATTTGATTTTTTGACCAAAAATAGTGTATAATATATTATGTTTTTTAGACTGAAACTTGAATTTCGAAAATTTTCATAGAATCTAATTTTCAGATGATTTTTTTGCATGGACTTCCATCAAAAACTTCACTCGTATCATATATAAATGATATGCAAAGTTTCAAATCGTTTTTAACAGTCCCCGATTTAATTTAATTTTTACCGAAACTAGTATAAACTAATGTATAATATATTATGATTTTTAACCGAAACTTGCATTACAAAAAGTTTCAAAGAATCTAATTTTCAAAAGATTTTTTGCATGGACTTCCATCATAACCTTCCCTCCTAACATATATAAATTATCTGAACAGTTTCGTATCATTTTGAACAGTCCCCGATTTAAATTAATTTTTGACCGAAACTAGTATAAACTAGTGTATAATATATTAAGATTTTTTGACCGAAACTTGCATTTCGAAAAGTATTATAGAATCTAATTTTCAGATTATATGTTGCATGGACTTCCATCATAACCTTCCCTCGTATCATATATAAATGATTTTTTAATGTTTCGAATCATTTTGAACAGTCCCCGATTTAATTTAATTTTGACCGAAACTAGTATAAACTAGTGTATAATATATTATGATTTTTAACCGAAACTTGCATTACGAAAAGTTTCATAGAATCTAATTTTTAAATGATTTTTTTCATGGAATTCCATCATAACATTCCCTCATAACATATATAAATTATCTGAAAAGTTTTGTATCATTTCGAATAGTCCCCGATTAAATTTAAACTTTGACTAAACTAGTATAAACTAGTGTATAATATATTATGATATTTTGAGCGAAACTTGCATTTCGAAAAGATTCATAGAGTCTAACTTTCAAATGATTTTTTTGCATGGACTTCCATCATAACCTTCCCTTGTAACATATATAAATGTTGTGAAATGTTTCTTATCATTCCGAACAGTCCTATATTTAATTTAATTTTTGACCAAAACTAGTATAAACTTGTGTATAATATATCATGATTTTTGACCGAAACATGCATTTTGAAAAGTTCCATAGAATCTAATTTTCAGATGATTTTTTTTCATGGAATTCCATCATAAACTTCCATTGTATCATATAATAAGGATCTAAAAAGGTTTGTATCGCTTCGTACAAACCTCGATTTAATTTGATTTTTTGACCAAAACTAGTGTATAATATATTATGATTTTTTGACCGAAACTTGCATTTTGAAAACTTTCATAGAATCTAATTTTTAGATGATTTTTTGCATGGACTTCCATCATAACCTTCCCTCGTATCATATATAGATGATCTGCAAAGTTTCGAATCATTTTGAATAGTCTCCGATTTAATTTAATGTTGACCGAAACTAGTATAAACTAGTGTATAATATATTATGATTTTTAACCGAAACTTGCATTACGAAAAGTTTCTTAGAATCTAATTTTCAAATGATTTTTTTTATGGACTTCAATCATAACCCTCCCTCCTAACATATATAAATTATCTGAAAGTTTCGTATCATTTCGAATAGTCCCCGATTTAATTTAATTTTTGACTGAAACTAGTATAAACTAGTGTATAATATATTATGATTTTTTGAGCGTAACTTGCATTTCGAAAAGTTCCATAAAATCTAATTTTTAGATGATTTTTTTGCATGGTCTTCCATCATAAACTTCCATGTATCATATAGCAAGGATCTAAATAGGTTTGTATCGCTTCGTACAATCCTCGATTTAATTTGATTTTTTGACCAAAAATAGTGTATAATATATTATGTTTTTTAGACTGAAACTTGAATTTCGAAAATTTTCATAGAATCTAATTTTCAGATGATTTTTTTGCATGGACTTCCATCAAAAACTTCACTCGTATCATATATAAATGATATGCAAAGTTTCAAATCGTTTTTAACAGTCCCCGATTTAATTTAATTTTTACCGAAACTAGTATAAACTAGTGTATAATATATTATGATTTTTAACCGAAACTTGCATTACAAAAAGTTTCAAAGAATCTAATTTTCAAAAGATTTTTTGCATGGACTTCCATCATAACCTTCCCTCCTAACATATATAAATTATCTGAACAGTTTCGTATCATATTGAACAGTCCCCGATTTAAATTAATTTTTGACCGAAACTAGTATAAACTAGTGTATAATATATTAAGATTTTTTGACCGAAACTTGCATTTCGAAAAGTATTATAGAATCTAATTTTCAGATTATATTTTGCATGGACTTCCATCATAACCATCCCTCGTATCATATATAAATGATCTGCAATGTTTCGAATCATTTTGAACAGTCCCCGATTTAATTTAATTTTGACCGAAACTAGTATAAACTAGTGTATAATATATTGTGATTTTTAACAGAAACTTGCATGACGAAAAGTTTCATAGAATCTAATTTTTAAATGATTTTTTTCATGGAATTCCATCATAACATTCCCTCATAACATATATAAATTATCTGAAAAGTTTTGTATCATTTCGAATAATCCCCGATTAAATTTAAACTTTGACTGAAACTAGTATAAACTAGTGTATAATATATTATGATATTTTGAGTAAAACTTGCATTTCGAAAAGATTCATAGAGTCTAACTTTCAAATGATTTTTTTGCCTGGACTTCCATCATAACCTTCCCTTGTAACATATATAAATGTTGTGAAATTTTTCTTATCATTTCGAACAGTCCTATATTTAATTTAATTTTTGACCAAAACTAGTATAAACTTGTGTATAATATATCATGATTTTTGACCGAAACATGCATTTTGAAAAGTTCCATAGAATCTAATTTTCAGATGATTTTTTTTCATGGACTTCCATCATAAACTTCCATTGTATCATATAGCAAGGATCTAAAAAGGTTTGTATCGCTTCGTACAAACCTCGATTTAATTTGATTTTTTGACCAAAACTAGTGTATAATATATTATGATTTTTTGACCGAAACTTGCATTTTGAAAACTTTCATAGAATCTAATTTTTAGATGATTTTTTGCATGGACTTCCATCATAACCTTCCCCCGTATCATATATAAATGATCTGCAAAGTTTCGAATCATTTTGAATAGTCTCCGATTTAATTTAATTTTGACCGAAACTAGTATAAACTAGTGTATAATATATTATGATTTTTAACCGAAACTTGCATTACGAAAAGTTTCTTAGAATCTAATTTTCAAATGATTTTTTTTATGGACTTCAATCATAACCTTCCCTCCTAACATATATAAATTATCTGAAAGTTTCGTATCATTTCGAATAGTCCCCGATTTAATTTTATTTTTGATTGAAACTAGTATAAACTAGTGTATAATATATTATGATTTTTTGAGCGTAACTTGCATTTCGAAAATTTCCATAATATCTAATTTTTAGATGATTTTTTTGCATGGTCTTCCATCATAAACTTCCATGTATCATATAGCAAGGATCTAAATAGGTTTGTATCGCTTCGTACAATCCTCGATTTAATTTGATTTTTTTACCAAAACTAGTGTATAATATATTATGTTTTTTAGACTGAAACTTGAATTTCGAAAATTTTCATAGAATCTAATTTTCAGATGATTTTTTTGCATGGACTTCCATCAAAAACTTCACTCGTATCATATATAAATGATTTGCATAGTTTCAAATCGTTTTTAACAGTCCCCGATTTAATTTAATTTTTACCGAAACTAGTATAAACTAGTGTATAATATATTATGATTTTTAACCGAAACTTGCATTACAAAAAGTTTCAAAGAATCTAATTTTCAAAAGATTTTTTGCATGGACTTCCATCAAAACCTTCTCTCCTAACATATATAAATTATCTGAACAGTTTCGTATCATATTGAACAGTCCCCGATTTAAATTAATTTTTGACCGAAACTAGTATAAACTAGTGAATAATATATTAAGATTTTTTGACCGAAACTTGCATTTCGAAAAGTATTATAGAATCTAATTTTCACATTATATTTTGCATGGACTTCCATCATAACCTTCCCTCGTATCATATATAAATGATCTGCAATGTTTCGAATCATTTTGAACAGTCCCCGATTTAATTTAATTTTGACTGAAACTAGTATAAACTAGTGTATAATATATTGTGATTTTTAACCGAAACTTGCATTACGAAAAGTTTCATAGAATCTAATTTTTAAATGATGTTTTTCATGGAATTCCATCATAACATTCCCTCATAACATACATTAATTATCTGAAAAGTTTTGTATCATTTCGAATAGTCCCCGATTAAAGTTAAACTTTGACTGAAACTAGTATAAACTAGTGTATAATATATTATGATATTTTGAACGAAACTTGCATTTCGAAAAGATTCATAGAGTCTAACTTTCAAATGATTTTTTTGCCTGGACTTCCATCATAACCTTCCCTTGTAACATATATAAATGTTGTGAAATGTTTCTTATCATTTCGAACAGTCCTATATTTAATTTAATTTTTTACCAAAACTTGTATAAACTTGTGTATAATATATCATGATTTTTGACCGAAACATGCATTTTGAAAAGTTCCATAGAATCTAATTTTCAGATGATTTTTTTTCATGGACTTCCATCATAAACTTCCATTGTATCATATAGCAAGGATCTAAAAAGGTTTGTATCGCTTCGTACAAACCTCGATTTAATTTGATTTTCTGACCAAAACTAGTGTATAATATATTATGATTTTTTGACCGAAACTTGCATTTTGAAAACTTTCATAGAATCTAATTTTTAGATGATTTTTTGCATGGACTTCCATCATAACCTTCCCCCGTATCATATATAAATGATCTGCAAAGTTTCGAATCATTTTGAATAGTCTCCGATTTAATTTAATTTTGACCGAAACTAGTATAAACTAGTGTATAATATATTATGATTTTTAACCGAAACTTGCATTACGAAAAGTTTCTTAGAATCTAATTTTCAAATGATTTTTTGCATGGACTTCAATCATAACCTTCCCTCCTAACATATATAAATTATCTGAAAGTTTCGTATCATTTCGAATAGTCCCCGATTTAATTTTATTTTTGACTGAAACTAGTATAAACTAGTGTATAATATATTATGATTTTTTGAGCGTAACTTGCATTTCGAAAAGTTCCATAAAATCTAATTTTTAGATGATTTTTTTGCATGGTCTTCCATCATAAACTTCCATGTATCATATAGCAAGGATCTAAATAGGTTTGTATCGCTTCGTACAATCCTCGATTTAATTTGATTTTTTGACCAAAACTAGTGTATAATATATTATGTTTTTTAGACTGAAACTTGAATTTTGAAAATTTTCATAGAATCTAATTTTCAGATGATTTTTTTGCATGGACTTCCATCAAAAACTTCACTCGTATCATATATAAATGATTTGCATAGTTTCAAATCGTTTTTAACAGTCCCCGATTTAATTTAATTTTTACCGAAACGAGTATAAACTAGTGTATAATATATTATGATTTTTAACCGAAACTTGCATTACAAAAAGTTTCAAAGAATCTAATTTTCAAAAGATTTTTTGCATGGACTTCCATCAAAACCTTCTCTCCTAACATATATAAATTATCTGAACAGTTTCGTATCATATTGAACAGTCCACGATTTAAATTAATTTTTGACCGAAACTAGTATAAACTAGTGAATAATATATTAAGATTTTTTGACCGAAACTTGCATTTCGAAAAGTATTATAGAATCTAATTTTCACATTATATTTTGCATGGACTTCCATCATAACCTTCCCTCGTATCATATATAAATGATCTGCAATGTTTCGAATCATTTTGAACAGTCCTCGATTTAATTTAATTTTGACTGAAACTAGTATAAACTAGTGTATAATATATTGTGATTTTTAACCGAAACTTGCATTACGAAAAGTTTCATAGAATCTAATTTTTAAATGATGTTTTTCATGGAATTCCATCATAACATTCCCTCATAACATACATAAATTATCTGAAAAGTTTTGTATCATTTCGAATAGTCCCTGATTAAATTTAAACTTTGACTGAAACTAGTATAAACTAGTGTATAATATATTATGATATTTTGAGCGAAACTTGCATTTCGAAAAGATTCATAGAGTCTAACTTTCAAATGATTTTTTTGCCTGGACTTCCATCATAACCTTCCCTTGTAACATATATAAATGTTGTGAAATGTTTCTTATCATTTCGAACAGTCCTATATTTAATTTAATTTTTTACCAAAACTTGTATAAACTTGTGTATAATATATCATGATTTTTGACCGAAACATGCATTTTGAAAAGTTCCATAGAATCTAATTTTCAGATGATTTTTTTTCATGGACTTCCATCATAAACTTCCATTGTATCATATAGCAAGGATCTAAAAAGGTTTGTATCGCTTCGTACAAACCTCGATTTAATTTGATTTTTTGACCAAAACTAGTGTATAATATATTATGATTTTTTGACCGAAACTTGCATTTTGAAAACTTTCATAGAATCTAATTTTTAGATGATTTTTTGCATGGACTTCCATCATAACCTTCCCCCGTATCAAATATAAATGATCTGCAAAGTTTCGAATCATTTTGAATAGTCTCCGATTTAATTTAATTTTGACTGTATAATATATTATGATTTTTAACCGAAACTTGCATTACGAAAAGTTTCTTAGAATCTAATTTTCAAATGATTTTTTTATGGACTTCAATCATAACCTTCCCTCCTAACATATATAAATTATCTGAAAGTTTCGTATCATTTCGAATAGTCCCCGATTTAATTTTATTTTTGACTGAAACTAGTATAAACTAGTGTATAATATATTATGATTTTTTGAGCGTAACTTGCATTTCGAAAAGTTCCATAAAATCTAATTTTTAGATGATTTTTTTGCATGGTCTTCCATCATAAACTTCCATGTATCATATAGCAAGGATCTAAATAGGTTTGTATCGCTTCGTACAATCCTCGATTTAATTTGATTTTTTGACCAAAACTAGTGTATAATATATTATGTTTTTTAGACTGAAACTTGAATTTTGAAAATTTTCATAGAATCTAATTTTCAGATGATTTTTTTGCATGGACTTCCATCAAAAACTTCACTCGTATCATATATAAATGATTTGCATAGTTTCAAATCGTTTTTAACAGTCCCCGATTTAATTTAATTTTTACCGAAACTAGTATAAACTAGTGTATAATATATTATGATTTTTAACCGAAACTTGGATTACAAAAAATTTCAAAGAATCTAATTTTCAAAAGATTTTTTGCATGGACTTCCATCATAACCTTCCCTCCTAACATATATAAATTATCTGAACAGTTTCGTATCATATTGAACAGTCCCCGATTTAAATTAATTTTTGACCGAAACTAGTATAAACTAGTGTATAATATATTAAGATTTTTTGACCGAAACTTGCATTTCGAAAAGTATTATAGAATCTAATTTTCAGATTATATTTTGCATGGACTTCCATCATAACCTTCCCTCGTATCATATATAAATGATCTGCAATGTTTCGAATCATTTTGAACAGTCCCCGATTTAATTTAATTTTGACCGAAACTAGTATAAACTAGTGTATAATATCTTGTGATTTTTAACCGAAACTTGCATTACGAAAAGTTTCATAGAATCTAATTTTTAAATGATGTTTTTCATGGAATTCCATCATAACATTCCCTCATAACATACATAAATTATCTGAAAAGTTTTGTATCATTTCGAATAGTCCCCGATTAAATTTAAACTTTGACTGAAACTAGTATAAACTAGTGTATAATATATTATGATATTTTGAGCGAAACTTGCATTTCGAAAAGATTCATAGAGTCTAACTTTCAAATGATTTTTTTGCCTGGACTTCCATCATAACCTTCCCTTGTAACATATATAAATGTTGTGAAATGTTTCTTATCATTTCGAACAGTCCTATATTTAATTTAATTTTTGACCAAAACTAGTATAAACTTGTGTATAATATATCATGATTTTTGACCGAAACATGCATTTTGAAAAGTTCCATAGATTCTAATTTTCAGATGATTTTTTTTCATGGACTTCCATCATAAACTTCCATTGTATCATATAGCAAGGATCTAAAAAGGTTTGTATCGCTTCGTACAAACCTCGATTTAATTTGATTTTTTGACCAAAACTAGTGTATAATATATTATGATTTTTTGACCAAAACTTGCATTTTGAAAACTTTCATAGAATCTAATTTTTAGATGATTTTTTGCATGGACTTCCATCATAACCTTCCCCCGTATCATATATAAATGATCTGCAAAGTTTCGAATCATTTTGAATAGTCTCCGATTTAATTTAATTTTGACCGAAACTAGTATAAACTAGTGTATAATATATTATGATTTTTAACCGAAACTTGCATTACGAAAAGTTTCTTAGAATCTAATTTTCAAATGATTTTTTTATGGACTTCAATCATAACCTTCCCTCCTAACATATATAAATTATCTGAAAGTTTCGTATCATTTCGAATAGTCCCCGATTTAATTTTATTTTTGACTGAAACTAGTATAAACTAGTGTATAATATATTATGATTTTTTGAGCGTAACTTGCATTTCGAAAAGTTCCATAAAATCTAATTTTTAGATGATTTTTTTGCATGGTCTTCCATCATAAACTTCCATGTATCATATAGCAAGGATCTAAATAGGTTTGTATCGCTTCGTACAATCCTCGATTTAATTTGATTTTTTGACCAAAACTAGTGTATAATATATTATGTTTTTTAGACTGAAACTTGAATTTCGAAAATTTTCATAGAATCTAATTTTCAGATGATTTTTTTGCATGGACTTCCATCAAAAACTTCACTCGTATCATATATAAATGATTTGCATAGTTTCAAATCGTTTTTAACAGTCCCCGATTTAATTTAATTTTTACCGAAACTAGTATAAACTAGTGTATAATATATTATGATTTTTAACCGAAACTTGCATTACAAAAAGTTTCAAAGAATCTAATTTTCAAAAGATTTTTTGCATGGACTTCCATCATAACCTTCCCTCCTAACATATATAAATTATCTGAACAGTTTCGTATCATATTGAACATTCCCCGATTTAAATTAATTTTTGACCGAAACTAGTATAAACTAGTGTATAATATATTAAGATTTTTTGACCGAAACTTGCATTTCGAAAAGTATTATAGAATCTAATTTTCAGATTATATTTTGCATGGACTTCCATCATAACCTTCCCTCGTATCATATATAAATGATCTGCAATGTTTCGAATCATTTTGAACAGTCCCCGATTTAATATAATTTTGACCGAAACTAGTATAAACTAGTGTATAATATATTGTGATTTTTAACCGAAACTTGCATTACGAAAAGTTTCTTAGAATCTAATTTTCAAATGATTTTTTTTATGGACTTCAATCATAACCTTCCCTCCTAACATATATAAATTATCTGAAAGTTTCGTATCATTTCGAATAGTCCCCGATTTAATTTTATTTTTGACTGAAATTAGTATAAACTAGTGTATAATATATTATGATTTTTTGAGCGTAACTGGCATTTCGAAAAGATTCATAGAGTCTAACTTTCAAATGATTTTTTTGCCTGGACTTCCATCATAACCTTCCCTTGTAACATATATAAATGTTGTGAAATGTTTCTTATCATTTCGAACAGTCCTATATTTTATTTAATTTTTGACCAAAACTAGTATAAACTTGTGTATAATATATCATGATTTTTGACCGAAACATGCATTTTGAAAAGTTCCATAGATTCTAATTTTCAGATGATTTTTTTTCATGGACTTCCATCATAAACTTCCATTGTATCATATAGCAAGGATCTAAAAAGGTTTGTATCGCTTCGTACAAACCTCGATTTAATTTGATTTTTTGACCAAAACTAGTGTATAATATATTATGATTTTTTGACCAAAACTTGCATTTTGAAAACTTTCATAGAATCTAATTTTTAGATGATTTTTTGCATGGACTTCCATCATAACCTTCCCCCGTATCATATATAAATGATCTGCAAAGTTTCGAATCATTTTGAATAGTCTCTGATTTAATTTAATTTTGACCGATACTAGTATAAACTAGTGTATAATATATTATGATTTTTAACCGAAACTTGCATTACGAAAAGTTTCTTAGAATCTAATTTTCAAATGATTTTTTTTATGGACTTCAATCATAACCTTCCCTCCTAACATATATAAATTATCTGAAAGTTTCATATCATTTCGAATAGTCCCCGATTTAATTTTATTTTTGACTGAAACTAGTATAAACTAGTGTATAATATATTATGATTTTTTGAGCGTAACTTGCATTTCGAAAAGTTCCATAAAATCTAATTTTTAGATGTTTTTTTGCATGGTCTTCCATCATAAACTTCCATGTATCATATAGCAAGGATCTAAATAGGTTTGTATCGCTTCGTACAATCCTCGATTTAATTTGATTTTTTGACCAAAACTAGTGTATAATATATTATGTTTTTTAGACTGAAACTTGAATTTCGAAAATTTTCATAGAATCTAATTTTCAGATGATTTTTTTGCATGGACTTCCATCAAAAACTTCACTTGTATCATATATAAATGATTTGCATAGTTTCAAATCGTTTTTAACAGTCCCCGATTTAATTTAATTTTTACCGAAACTAGTATAAACTAGTGTATAATATATTATGATTTTTAACCGAAACTTGCATTACAAAAAGTTTCAAAGAATCTAATTTTCAAAAGATTTTTTGCATGGACTTCCATCATAACCTTCCCTCCTAACATATATAAATTATCTGAACAGTTTCGTATCATATTGAACAGTCCCCGATTTAAATTAATTTTTGACCGAAACTAGTATAAACTAGTGTATAATATATTAAGATTTTTTGACCGAAACTTGCATTTCGAAAAGTATTATAGAATCTAATTTTCAGATTATATTTTGCATGGACTTCCATCATAACCTTCCCTCGTATCATATATAAATGATCTGCAATGTTTCGAATCATTTTGAACAGTCCCCGATTTAATTTAATTTTGACCGAAACTAGTATAAACTAGTGTATAATATATTGTGATTTTTAACCGAAACTTGCATTACGAAAAGTTTCATAGAATCTAATTTTTAAATGATGTTTTTCATGGAATTCCATCATAACATTCCCTCATAACATACATAAATTATCTTAAAAGTTTTATATCATTTCGAATAGTCCCCGATTAAATTTAAACTTTGACTGAAACTAGTATAAACTAGTGTATAATATATTATGATATTTTGAGCGAAACTGGCATTTCGAAAAGATTCATAGAGTCTAACTTTCAAATGATTTTTTTGCCTGGACTTCCATCATAACCTTCCCTTGTAACATATATAAATGTTGTGAAATGTTTCTTATCATTTCGAACAGTCCTATATTTAATTTAATTTTTGACCAAAACTAGTATAAACTTGTGTATAATATATCATGATTTTTGACCGAAACATGCATTTTGAAAAGTTCCATAGATTCTAATTTTCAGATGATTTTTTTTCATGGACTTCCATCATAAACTTCCATTGTATCATATAGCAAGGATCTAAAAAGGTTTGTATCGCTTCGTACAAACCTCGATTTAATTTGATTTTTTGACCAAAACTAGTGTATAATATATTATGATTTTTTGACCAAAACTTGCATTTTGAAAACTTTCATAGAATCTAATTTTTAGATGATTTTTTGCATGGACTTCCATCATAACCTTCCCCCGTATCATATATAAATGATCTGCAAAGTTTCGAATCATTTTGAATAGTCTCTGATTTAATTTAATTTTGACCGAAACTAGTATAAACTAGTGTATAATATATTATGATTTTTAACCGAAACTTGCATTACGAAAAGTTTCTTAGAATCTAATTTTCAAATGATTTTTTTTATGGACTTCAATCATAACCTTCCCTCCTAACATATATAAATTATCTGAAAGTTTCATATCATTTCGAATAGTCCCCGATTTAATTTTATTTTTTACTGAAACTAGTATAAACTAGTGTATAATATATTATGATTTTTTGAGCGTAACTTGCATTTCGAAAAGTTCCATAAAATCTAATTTTTAGATGATTTTTTTGCATGGTCTTCCATCATAAACTTCCATGTATCATATAGCAAGGATCTAAATAGGTTTGTATCGCTTCGTACAATCCTCGATTTAATTTGATTTTTTGACCAAAACTAGTGTATAATATATTATGTTTTTTAGACTGAAACTTGAATTTCGAAAATTTTCATAGAATCTAATTTTCAGATATTTTTTTGCATGGACTTCCATCAAAAACTTCACTCGTATCATATATAAATGATTTGCATAGTTTCAAATCGTTTTTAACAGTCCCCGATTTAATTTAATTTTTACCGAAACTAGTATAAACTAGTGTATAATATATTATGATTTTTAACCGAAACTTGCATTACAAAAAGTTTCAAAGAATCTAATTTTCAAAAGATTTTTTGCATGGACTTCCATCATAACCTTCCCTCCTAACATATATAAATTATCTGAACAGTTTCGTATCATATTGAACAGACCCCGATTTAAATTAATTTTTGACCGAAACTAGTATAAACTAGTGTATAATATATTAAGATTTTTTGACCGAAACTTGCATTTCGAAAAGTATTATAGAATCTAATTTTCAGATTATATTTTGCATGGACTTCCATCATAACCTTCCCTCGTATCATATATAAATGATCTGCAATGTTTCGAATCATTTTGAACAGTCCCCGATTTAATTTAATTTTGACCGAAACTAGTATAAACTAGTGTATAATATATTGTGATTTTTAACCGAAACTTGCATTACGAAAAGTTTCATAGAATCTAATTTTTAAATGATGTTTTTCATGGAATTCCATCATAACATTCCCTCATAACATACATAAATTATCTGAAAAGTTTTATATCATTTCGAATAGTCCCCGATTAAATTTAAACTTTGACTGAAACTAGTATAAACTAGTGTATAATATATTATGATATTTTGAGCGAAACTGGCATTTCGAAAAGATTCATAGAGTCTAACTTTCAAATGATTTTTTTGCCTGGACTTCCATCATAACCTTCCCTTATAACATATATAAATGTTGTGAAATGTTTCTTATCATTTCGAACAGTCCTATATTTAATTTAATTTTTGACCAAAACTAGTATAAACTTGTGTATAATATATCATGATTTTTGACCGAAACATGCATTTTGAAAAGTTCCATAGATTCTAATTTTCAGATGATTTTTTTTCATGGACTTCCATCATAAACTTCCATTGTATCATATAGCAAGGATCTAAAAAGGTTTGTATCGCTTCGTACAAACCTCGATTTAATTTGATTTTTTGACCAAAACTAGTGTATAATATATTATGATTTTTTGACCAAAACTTGCATTTTGAAAACTTTCATAGAATCTAATTTTTAGATGATTTTTTGCATGGACTTCCATCATAACCTTCCCCCGTATCATATATAAATGATCTGCAAAGTTTCGAATCATTTTGAATAGTCTCTGATTTAATTTAATTTTGACCGAAACTAGTATAAACTAGTGTATAATATATTATGATTTTTAACCGAAACTTGCATTACGAAAAGTTTCTTAGAATCTAATTTTCAAATGATTTTTTTTATGGACTTCAATCATAACCTTCCCTCCTAACATATATAAATTATCTGAAAGTTTCATATCATTTCGAATAGTCCCCGATTTAATTTTATTTTTGACTGAAACTAGTATAAACTAGTGTATAATATATTATGATTTTTTGAGCGTAACTTGCATTTCGAAAAGTTCCATAAAATCTAATTTTTAGATGATTTTTTTGCATGGTCTTCCATCATAAACTTCCATGTATCATATAGCAAGGATCTAAATAGGTTTGTATCGCTTCGTACAATCCTCGATTTAATTTGATTTTTTGACCAAAACTAGTGTATAATATATTATGTTTTTTAGACTGAAACTTGAATTTCGAAAATTTTCATAGAATCTAATTTTCAGATGATTTTTTTGCATGGACTTCCATCAAAAACTTCACTCGTATCATATATAAATGATTTGCATAGTTTCAAATCGTTTTTAACAGTCCCCGATTTAATTTAATTTTTACCGAAACTAGTATAAACTAGTGTATAATATATTATGATTTTTAACCGAAACTTGCATTACAAAAAGTTTCAAAGAATCTAATTTTCAAAAGATTTTTTGCATGGACTTCCATCATAACCTTCCCTCCTAACATATATAAATTATCTGAACAGTTTCGTATCATATTGAACAGTCCCCGATTTAAATTAATTTTTGACCGAAACTAGTATAAACTAGTGTATAATATATTAAGATTTTTTGACCGAAACTTGCATTTCGAAAAGTATTATAGAATCTAATTTTCAGATTATATTTTGCATGGACTTCCATCATAACCTTCCCTCGTATCATATATAAATGATCTGCAATGTTTCGAATCATTTTGAACAGTCCCCGATTTAATATAATTTTGACCGAAACTAGTATAAACTAGTGTATAATATATTGTGATTTTTAACCGAAACTTGCATTACGAAAAGTTTCATAGAATCTAATTTTTAAATGATGTTTTTCATGGAATTCCATCATAACATTCCCTCATAACATACATAAATTATCTGAAAAGTTTTATATCATTTCGAATAGTCCCCGATTAAATTTAAACTTTGACTGAAACTAGTATAAACTAGTGTATAATATATTATGATATTTTGAGCGAAACTGGCATTTCGAAAAGATTCATAGAGTCTAACTTTCAAATGATTTTTTTGCCTGGACTTCCATCATAACCTTCCCTTGTAACATATATAAATGTTGTGAAATGTTTCTTATCATTTCGAACAGTCCTATATTTAATTTAATTTTTGACCAAAACTAGTATAAACTTGTGTATAATATATCATGATTTTTGACCGAAACATGCATTTTGAAAAGTTCCATAGATTCTAATTTTCAGATGATTTTTTTTCATGGACTTCCATCATAAACTTCCATTGTATCATATAGCAAGGATCTAAAAAGGTTTGTATCGCTTCGTACAAACCTCGATTTAATTTGATTTTTTGACCAAAACTAGTGTATAATATATTATGATTTTTTGACCAAAACATGCATTTTGAAAACTTTCATAGAATCTAATTTTTAGATGATTTTTTGCATGGACTTCCATCATAACCTTCCCCCGTATCATATATAAATGATCTGCAAAGTTTCGAATCATTTTGAATAGTCTCTGATTTAATTTAATTTTGACCGAAACTAGTATAAACTAGTGTATAATATATTATGATTTTTAACCGAAACTTGCATTACGAAAAGTTTCTTAGAATCTAATTTTCAAATGATTTTTTTTATGGACTTCAATCATAACCTTCCCTCCTAACATATATAAATTATCTGAAAGTTTCATATCATTTCGAATAGTCCCCGATTTAATTTTATTTTTGACTGAAACTAGTATAAACTAGTGTATAATATATTATGATTTTTTGAGCGTAACTTGCATTTCGAAAAGTTCCATAAAATCTAATTTTTAGATGATTTTTTTGCATGGTCTTCCATCATAAACTTCCATGTATCATATAGCAAGGATCTAAATAGGTTTGTATCGCTTCGTACAATCCTCGATTTAATTTGATTTTTTGACCAAAACTAGTGTATAATATATTATGTTTTTTAGACTGAAACTTGAATTTCGAAAATTTTCATAGAATCTAATTTTCAGATGATTTTTTTGCATGGACTTCCATCAAAAACTTCACTCGTATCATATATAAATGATTTGCATAGTTTCAAATCGTTTTTAACAGTCCCCGATTTAATTTAATTTTTACCGAAACTAGTATAAACTAGTGTATAATATATTATGATTTTTAACCGAAACTTGCATTACAAAAAGTTTCAAAGAATCTAATTTTCAAAAGATTTTTTGCATGGACTTCCATCATAACCTTCCCTCCTAACATATATAAATTATCTGAACAGTTTCGTATCATATTGAACAGTCCCCGATTTAAATTAATTTTTGACCGAAACTAGTATAAACTAGTGTATAATATATTAAGATTTTTTGACCGAAACTTGCATTTCGAAAAGTATTATAGAATCTAATTTTCAGATTATATTTTGCATGGACTTCCATCATAACCTTCCCTCGTATCATATATAAATGATCTGCAATGTTTCGAATCATTTTGAACAGTCCCCGATTTAATATAATTTTGACCGAAACTAGTATAAACTAGTGTATAATATATTGTGATTTTTAACCGAAACTTGCATTACGAAAAGTTTCATAGAATCTAATTTTTAAATGATGTTTTTCATGGAATTCCATCATAACATTCCCTCATAACATACATAAATTATCTGAAAAGTTTTATATCATTTCGAATAGTCCCCGATTAAATTTAAACTTTGACTGAAACTAGTATAAACTAGTGTATAATATATTATGATATTTTGAGCGAAACTGGCATTTCGAAAAGATTCATAGAGTCTAACTTTCAAATGATTTTTTTGCCTGGACTTCCATCATAACCTTCCCTTGTAACATATATAAATGTTGTGAAATGTTTCTTATCATTTCGAACAGTCCTATATTTAATTTAATTTTTGACCAAAACTAGTATAAACTTGTGTATAATATATCATGATTTTTGACCGAAACATGCATTTTGAAAAGTTCCATAGATTCTAATTTTCAGATGATTTTTTTTCATGGACTTCCATCATAAACTTCCATTGTATCATATAGCAAGGATCTAAAAAGGTTTGTATCGCTTCGTACAAACCTCGATTTAATTTGATTTTTTGACCAAAACTAGTGTATAATATATTATGATTTTTTGACCAAAACATGCATTTTGAAAACTTTCATAGAATCTAATTTTTAGATGATTTTTTGCATGGACTTCCATCATAACCTTCCCCCGTATCATATATAAATGATCTGCAAAGTTTCGAATCATTTTGAATAGTCTCTGATTTAATTTAATTTTGACCGAAACTAGTATAAACTAGTGTATAATATATTATGATTTTTAACCGAAACTTGCATTACGAAAAGTTTCTTAGAATCTAATTTTCAAATGATTTTTTTTATGGACTTCAATCATAACCTTCCCTCCTAACATATATAAATTATCTGAAAGTTTCATATCATTTCGAATAGTCCCCGATTTAATTTTATTTTTGACTGAAACTAGTATAAACTAGTGTATAATATATTATGATTTTTTGAGCGTAACTTGCATTTCGAAAAGTTCCATAAAATCTAATTTTTAGATGATTTTTTTGCATGGTCTTCCATCATAAACTTCCATGTATCATATAGCAAGGATCTAAATAGGTTTGTATCGCTTCGTACAATCCTCGATTTAATTTGATTTTTTGACCAAAACTAGTGTATAATATATTATGTTTTTTAGACTGAAACTTGAATTTCGAAAATTTTCATAGAATCTAATTTTCAGATGATTTTTTTGCATGGACTTCCATCAAAAACTTCACTCGTATCATATATAAATGATTTGCATAGTTTCAAATCGTTTTTAACAGTCCCCGATTTAATTTAATTTTTACCGAAACTAGTATAAACTAGTGTATAATATATTATGATTTTTAACCGAAACTTGCATTACAAAAAGTTTCAAAGAATCTAATTTTCAAAAGATTTTTTGCATGGACTTCCATCATAACCTTCCCTCCTAACATATATAAATTATCTGAACAGTTTCGTATCATATTGAACAGTCCCCGATTTAAATTAATTTTTGACCGAAACTAGTATAAACTAGTGTATAATATATTAAGATTTTTTGACCGAAACTTGCATTTCGAAAAGTATTATAGAATCTAATTTTCAGATTATATTTTGCATGGACTTCCATCATAACCTTCCCTCGTATCATATATAAATGATCTGCAATGTTTCGAATCATTTTGAACAGTCCCCGATTTAATATAATTTTGACCGAAACTAGTATAAACTAGTGTATAATATATTGTGATTTTTAACCGAAACTTGCATTACGAAAAGTTTCATAGAATCTAATTTTTAAATGATGTTTTTCATGGAATTCCATCATAACATTCCCTCATAACATACATAAATTATCTGAAAAGTTTTATATCATTTCGAATAGTCCCCGATTAAATTTAAACTTTGACTGAAACTAGTATAAACTAGTGTATAATATATTATGATATTTTGAGCGAAACTGGCATTTCGAAAAGATTCATAGAGTCTAACTTTCAAATGATTTTTTTGCCTGGACTTCCATCATAACCTTCCCTTGTAACATATATAAATGTTGTGAAATGTTTCTTATCATTTCGAACAGTCCTATATTTAATTTAATTTTTGACCAAAACTAGTATAAACTTGTGTATAATATATCATGATTTTTGACCGAAACATGCATTTTGAAAAGTTCCATAGATTCTAATTTTCAGATGATTTTTTTTCATGGACTTCCATCATAAACTTCCATTGTATCATATAGCAAGGATCTAAAAAGGTTTGTATCGCTTCGTACAAACCTCGATTTAATTTGATTTTTTGACCAAAACTAGTGTATAATATATTATGATTTTTTGACCAAAACATGCATTTTGAAAACTTTCATAGAATCTAATTTTTAGATGATTTTTTGCATGGACTTCCATCATAACCTTCCCCCGTATCATATATAAATGATCTGCAAAGTTTCGAATCATTTTGAATAGTCTCTGATTTAATTTAATTTTGACCGAAACTAGTATAAACTAGTGTATAATATATTATGATTTTTAACCGAAACTTGCATTACGAAAAGTTTCTTAGAATCTAATTTTCAAATGATTTTTTTTATGGACTTCAATCATAACCTTCCCTCCTAACATATATAAATTATCTGAAAGTTTCATATCATTTCGAATAGTCCCCGATTTAATTTTATTTTTGACTGAAACTAGTATAAACTAGTGTATAATATATTATGATTTTTTGAGCGTAACTTGCATTTCGAAAAGTTCCATAAAATCTAATTTTTAGATGATTTTTTTGCATGGTCTTCCATCATAAACTTCCATGTATCATATAGCAAGGATCTAAATAGGTTTGTATCGCTTCGTACAATCCTCGATTTAATTTGATTTTTTGACCAAAACTAGTGTATAATATATTATGTTTTTTAGACTGAAACTTGAATTTAGAAAAATTTTCATAGAATCTAATTTTCAGATGATTTTTTTGCATGGACTTCCATCAAAAACTTCACTCGTATCATATATAAATGATTTGCATAGTTTCAAATCGTTTTTAACAGTCCCCGATTTAATTTAATTTTTACCGAAACTAGTATAAACTAGTGTATCATATATTATGATTTTTAACCGAAACTTGCATTACAAAAAGTTTCAAAGAATCTAATTTTCAAAAGATTTTTTGCATGGACTTCCATCATAACCTTCCCTCCTAACATATATAAATTATCTGAACAGTTTCGTATCATATTGAACAGTCCCCGATTTAAATTAATTTTTGACCGAAACTAGTATAAACTAGTGTATAATATATTAAGATTTTTTGACCGAAACTTGCATTTCGAAAAGTATTATAGAATCTAATTTTCAGATTATATTTTGCATGGACTTCCATCATAACCTTCCCTCGTATCATATATAAATGATCTGCAATGTTTCGAATCATTTTGAACAGTCCCCGATTTAATATAATTTTGACCGAAACTAGTATAAACTAGTGTATAATATATTGTGATTTTTAACCGAAACTTGCATTACGAAAAGTTTCATAGAATCTAATTTTTAAATGATGTTTTTCATGGAATTCCATCATAACATTCCCTCATAACATACATAAATTATCTGAAAAGTTTTATATCATTTCGAATAGTCCCCGATTAAATTTAAACTTTGACTGAAACTAGTATAAACTAGTGTATAATATATTATGATATTTTGAGCGAAACTGGCATTTCGAAAAGATTCATAGAGTCTAACTTTCAAATGATTTTTTTGCCTGGACTTCCATCATAACCTTCCCTTGTAACATATATAAATGTTGTGAAATGTTTCTTATCATTTCGAACAGTCCTATATTTAATTTAATTTTTGACCAAAACTAGTATAAACTTGTGTATAATATATCATGATTTTTGACCGAAACATGCATTTTGAAAAGTTCCATAGATTCTAATTTTCAGATGATTTTTTTTCATGGACTTCCATCATAAACTTCCATTGTATCATATAGCAAGGATCTAAAAAGGTTTGTATCGCTTCGTACAAACCTCGATTTAATTTGATTTTTTGACCAAAACTAGTGTATAATATATTATGATTTTTTGACCAAAACTTGCATTTTGAAAACTTTCATAGAATCTAATTTTTAGATGATTTTTTGCATGGACTTCCATCATAACCTTCCCCCGTATCATATATAAATGATCTGCAAAGTTTCGAATCATTTTGAATAGTCTCTGATTTAATTTAATTTTGACCGAAACTAGTATAAACTAGTGTATAATATATTATGATTTTTAACCGAAACTTGCATTACGAAAAGTTTCTTAGAATCTAATTTTCAAATGATTTTTTTTATGGACTTCAATCATAACCTTCCCTCCTAACATATATAAATTATCTGAAAGTTTCATATCATTTCGAATAGTCCCCGATTTAATTTTATTTTTGACTGAAACTAGTATAAACTAGTGTATAATATATTATGATTTTTTGAGCGTAACTTGCATTTCGAAAAGTTCCATAAAATCTAATTTTTAGATGATTTTTTTGCATGGTCTTCCATCATAAACTTCCATGTATCATATAGCAAGGATCTAAATAGGTTTGTATCGCTTCGTACAATCCTCGATTTAATTTGATTTTTTGACCAAAACTAGTGTATAATATATTATGTTTTTTAGACTGAAACTTGAATTTCGAAAATTTTCATAGAATCTAATTTTCAGATGATTTTTTTGCATGGACTTCCATCAAAAACTTCACTCGTATCATATATAAATGATTTGCATAGTTTCAAATCGTTTTTAACAGTCCCCGATTTAATTTAATTTTTACCGAAACTAGTATAAACTAGTGTATAATATATTATGATTTTTAACCGAAACTTGCATTACAAAAAGTTTCAAAGAATCTAATTTTCAAAAGATTTTTTGCATGGACTTCCATCATAACCTTCCCTCCTAACATATATAAATTATCTGAACAGTTTCGTATCATATTGAACAGTCCCCGATTTAAATTAATTTTTGACCGAAACTAGTATAAACTAGTGTATAATATATTAAGATTTTTTGACCGAAACTTGCATTTCGAAAAGTATTATAGAATCTAATTTTCAGATTATATTTTGCATGGACTTCCATCATAACCTTCCCTCGTATCATATATAAATGATCTGCAATGTTTCGATTCATTTTGAACAGTCCCCGATTTAATTTAATTTTGACCGAAACTAGTATAAACTAGTGTATAATATATTGTGATTTTTAACCGAAACTTGCATTACGAAAAGTTTCATAGAATCTAATTTTTAAATGATGTTTTTCATGGAATTCCATCATAACATTCCCTCATAACATACATAAATTATCTGAAAAGTTTTATATCATTTCGAATAGTCCCCGATTAAATTTAAACTTTGACTGAAACTAGTATAAACTAGTGTATAATATATTATGATATTTTGAGCGAAACTGGCATTTCGAAAAGATTCATAGAGTCTAACTTTCAAATGATTTTTTTGCCTGGACTTCCATCATAACCTTCCCTTGTAACATATATAAATGTTGTGAAATGTTTCTTATCATTTCGAACAGTCCTATATTTAATTTAATTTTTGACCAAAACTAGTATAAACTTGTGTATAATATATCATGATTTTTGACCGAAACATGCATTTTGAAAAGTTCCATAGATTCTAATTTTCAGATGATTTTTTTTCATGGACTTCCATCATAAACTTCCATTGTATCATATAGCAAGGATCTAAAAAGGTTTGTATCGCTTCGTACAAACCTCGATTTAATTTGATTTTTTGACCAAAACTAGTGTATAATATATTATGATTTTTTGACCAAAACTTGCATTTTGAAAACTTTCATAGAATCTAATTTTTAGATGATTTTTTGCATGGACTTCCATCATAACCTTCCCCCGTATCATATATAAATGATCTGCAAAGTTTCGAATCATTTTGAATAGTCTCTGATTTAATTTAATTTTGACCGAAACTAGTATAAACTAGTGTATAATATATTATGATTTTTAACCGAAACTTGCATTACGAAAAGTTTCTTAGAATCTAATTTTCAAATGATTTTTTTTATGGACTTCAATCATAACCTTCCCTCCTAACATATATAAATTATCTGAAAGTTTCATATCATTTCGAATAGTCCCCGATTTAATTTTATTTTTGACTGAAACTAGTATAAACTAGTGTATAATATATTATGATTTTTTGAGCGTAACTTGCATTTCGAAAAGTTCCATAAAATCTAATTTTTAGATGATTTTTTTGCATGGTCTTCCATCATAAACTTCCATGTATCATATAGCAAGGATCTAAATAGGTTTGTATCGCTTCGTACAATCCTCGATTTAATTTGATTTTTTGACCAAAACTAGTGTATAATATATTATGTTTTTTAGACTGAAACTTGAATTTCGAAAATTTTCATAGAATCTAATTTTCAGATGATTTTTTTGCATGGACTTCCATCAAAAACTTCACTCGTATCATATATAAATGATTTGCATAGTTTCAAATCGTTTTTAACAGTCCCCGATTTAATTTAATTTTTACCGAAACTAGTTTAAACTAGTGTATAATATATTATGATTTTTAACCGAAACTTGCATTACAAAAAGTTTCAAAGAATCTAATTTTCAAAAGATTTTTTGCATGGACTTCCATCATAACCTTCCCTCCTAACATATATAAATTATCTGAACAGTTTCGTATCATATTGAACAGTCCCCGAATTAAATTAATTTTTGACCGAAACTAGTATAAACTAGTGTATAATATATTAAGATTTTTTGACCGAAACTTGCATTTCGAAAAGTATTATAGAATCTAATTTTCAGATTATATTTTGCATGGACTTCCATCATAACCTTCCCTCGTATCATATATAAATGATCTGCAATGTTTCGAATCATTTTGAACAGTCCCCGATTTAATATAATTTTGACCGAAACTAGTATAAACTAGTGTATAATATATTGTGATTTTTAACCGAAACTTGCATTACGAAAAGTTTCATAGAATCTAATTTTTAAATGATGTTTTTCATGGAATTCCATCATAACATTCCCTCATAACATACATAAATTATCTGAAAAGTTTTATATCATTTCGAATAGTCCCCGATTAAATTTAAACTTTGACTGAAACTAGTATAAACTAGTGTATAATATATTATGATATTTTGAGCGAAACTGGCATTTCGAAAAGATTCATAGAGTCTAACTTTCAAATGATTTTTTTGCCTGGACTTCCATCATAACCTTCCCTTGTAACATATATAAATGTTGTGAAATGTTTCTTATCATTTCGAACAGTCCTATATTTAATTTAATTTTTGACCAAAACTAGTATAAACTTGTGTATAATATATCATGATTTTTGACCGAAACATGCATTTTGAAAAGTTCCATAGATTCTAATTTTCAGATGATTTTTTTTCATGGACTTCCATCATAAACTTCCATTGTATCATATAGCAAGGATCTAAAAAGGTTTGTATCGCTTCGTACAAACCTCGATTTAATTTGATTTTTTGACCAAAACTAGTGTATAATATATTATGATTTTTTGACCGAAACTTGCATTTTGAAAACTTTCATAGAATCTAATTTTTAGATGATTTTTTGCATGGACTTCCATCATAACCTTCCCCCGTATCATATATAAATGATCTGCAAAGTTTCGAATCATTTTGAATAGTCTCTGATTTAATTTAATTTTGACCGAAACTAGTATAAACTAGTGTATAATATATTATGATTTTTAACCGAAACTTGCATTACGAAAAGTTTCTTAGAATCTAATTTTCAAATGATTTTTTTTATGGACTTCAATCATAACCTTCCCTCCTAACATATATAAATTATCTGAAAGTTTCATATCATTTCGAATAGTCCCCGATTTAATTTTATTTTTGACTGAAACTAGTATAAACTAGTGTATAATATATTATGATTTTTTGAGCGTAACTTGCATTTCGAAAAGTTCCATAAAATCTAATTTTTAGATGATTTTTTTGCATGGTCTTCCATCATAAACTTCCATGTATCATATAGCAAGGATCTAAATAGGTTTGTATCGCTTCGTACAATCCTCGATTTAATTTGATTTTTTGACCAAAACTAGTGTATAATATATTATGTTTTTTAGACTGAAACTTGAATTTCGAAAATTTTCATAGAATCTAATTTTCAGATGATTTTTTTGCATGGACTTCCATCAAAAACTTCACTCGTATCATATATAAATGATTTGCATAGTTTCAAATCGTTTTTAACAGTCCCCGATTTAATTTAATTTTTACCGAAACTAGTATAAACTAGTGTATAATATATTATGATTTTTAACCGAAACTTGCATTACAAAAAGTTTCAAAGAATCTCATTTTCAAAAGATTTTTTGCATGGACTTCCATCATAACCTTCCCTCCTAACATATATAAATTATCTGAACAGTTTCGTATCATATTGAACAGTCCCCGATTTAAATTAATTTTTGACCGAAACTAGTATAAACTAGTGTATAATATATTAAGATTTTTTGACCGAAACTTGCATTTCGAAAAGTATTATAGAATCTAATTTCCAGATTATATTTTGCATGGAATTCCATCATAACCTTCCCTCGTATCATATATAAATGATCTGCAATGTTTCGAATCATTTTGAACAGTCCCCAATTTAATTTAATTTTGACCGAAACTAGTATAAACTAGTGTATAATATATTGTGATTTTTAACCGAAACTTGCATTACGAAAAGTTTCATAGAATCTAATTTTTAAATGATGTTTTTCATGGAATTCCATCATAACATTCCCTCATAACATACATAAATTATCTGAAAAGTTTTGTATCATTTCGAATAGTCCCCGATTAAATTTAAACTTTGACTGAAACTAGTATAAACTAGTGTATAATATATTATGATATTTTGAGCAAAACTTGCATTTCGAAAAGATTCATAGAGTCTAACTTTCAAATGATTTTTTTGCCTGGACTTCCATCATAACCTTCCCTTGTAACATATATAAATGTTGTGAAATGTTTCTTATCATTTCGAACAGTCCTATATTTAATTTAATTTTTGACCAAAACTAGTATAAACTTGTGTATAATATATCATGATTTTTGACCGAAACATGCATTTTGAAAAGTTCCATAGAATCTAATTTTCAGATGATTTTTTTGCATGGACTTCCATTATAAACTTCCAACATATCATATAGCAGGGATCTAAAAAGCTTTGTATCTCTTCGTACAATCCTCGTTTTAATTTGATTTTTTGATCAAAACTAGTGTATAATATATTATGATTTTTTGACCGAAACTTGCATTTCGAAAAGTTTCATAGAATCTAATTTTGATATGATTTTTTACATGGACTTCCATCATAACCTTCCCTCGTATCATATATAAATGATCCGCCAAGTTTCGAATCATTTTGAACAGTCCCCGATTTAATTTAATTTTGAACGGAACTAGTATAAACTAGTGTATAATATATTATGATTTTTAACCGAAACTATCATTACGAAAAGTTTCATAGAATCTAATTTTCAAATGATTTTTTGCATGGACTTCCATCATAACATTCCCTTATAACATATATAAATTATCAGAAAAGTTTCGTATCATTTCGAATATTCCCCGATTTAATTTAATTTTTTACTGAAACTAGTATAAATTAGTGTATAAAATATTATGATTTTTTGAGCAAAAGGTGAATTTAGAAAAGATTCATAGAATCTAACTTTCTAATGATTTTTTTGCATGGACTTCCATCATAACCTTCCCTTGTAACTTATATAAATGTTCTGAAAAGTTTTGTATCATTCCGAGCAGTCCTATATTTAATTTAATTTTTGACCGAAACTAGTATAAACTTGTGTATAATATATCATGCTTTTTTACTGAAAAACATTCATTTTGAAAAGTTCCATAGAATCTAATTTTCAGATGATTTTATTCATGGACTTCCATCATAAACTTTCATTGTATCATATAGCAAGGATCTAAATAGGTAAGTATCTCTTCGTACAATCCTCGATTTAATTTGATTTTTTGACCAAAACTAGTGTATATTATATTATGTTTTTTTGACCGAAACTTGCATTTCGAAAAGTTTCATAGAATCTAATTTTCAGAAGATTTTTTGCATGGACTTCCATCAAAAATTTCCCTCGAGTCATATATAAATGATCTGCAAAGTTTCAAATAGTTTTTATCTGTCCCCGATTTAATTCAATGTTGACCGAAACTAGTGTAAACTAGTGTATAATATATTATGATTTTTAACCGAAACTTGCATTACGAAAACTTTCATAGAATCTAATTTTCAAAAGATTTTTTGCATGGACTTCCATCATAACCTTCCCGCCTAATATATATAAATTATCTGAACAGTTTCGTATCATTTTGAGCAGTCCCCGATTTAAATTTATTTTTGACTGAAACTAGTATAAACTAGTGTATAATATATTATGTTTTTTGACCGAAGCATGCATTTCGAAAAGATTCTAGAATCTAATTTACAAAAATGATTTTTTTGCATGGACTTCCATCATAAGCTTCCCTTGTAATAGATATAAATATTCTGAAATTTTTTGTATCATTTCGAACAGTATTTGATTTAATTTGATTTTTGACTGAAACTAGTTTAAATTTGTGTATAATATATTATGATTTTTGACCTAAACATGCATTTTGAAAAGTTCCATAGATTCTAATTTTCAGATGATTTTTTGCATGGACTTCCATCATAACCTTCCGTCATAACATATATAAATGATCTGAAAAGTTTTGCATCATTTCAAACAGTCCCCAATTTAATTTGATATTTGACCGAAACTAGTATAAACTAGTGTATATAATATAATGATTTTTTGACCGAAACTTGCATTTTGAAACGTTTCATAGAATCTAATATTCAGATGATTTTTTTCCTGGACTTCCATCATAACGTTCCATCGTATCATATAGCAAGGATCTAAAAAGGTTTGTATCGCTTCGTACAATCCTCGATTTAATTTGAAATTTTGACCAAAACTAGTGTATAATATATTATGATATTTTGACCGAAACTTGCATTTTGAAAAGTTTCATAGAATCTAATTTTCAGATGATTTTTTGCATGGACTTCCATCTTAGCCTTCCCTCCTATCATATATAAATGATCTGCAAAGTTTTGTATCGTTTCAAAAAGTCCCCGATTTAATTTGATTTTTGACCGAAACTAGTATAAAATAGTGTTTAATATATTATGATTTTTAACCGAAACTTGCATTATGAAAAGTTTCATAGAATCTAATTTTCAAAAGATTTGTTGAATGGACTTTCATCATAACCTTCCCTCCTAACATATATAAATTATCTGAAAAGTTTCGTATCATTTCGAATAGTCCCCGATATAATTTAATTTTTGACCGAAACTAGTATAAACTAGTGTATAATATATTATGATTTTTTGAGCGAAACTTGCATTTCGAAAAGATTCATAGAATCTAACTTTCAAATGATTTTTTTGAATGAAATTTCATCATAACCTTCATTTGTAACATATATAAATGTTCTGAAAAGTTTCTATCATTTCGAACATTCCTATATTTAATTTAATTTTTGACACAAACTAGTATAAACTAGTGTATAATATATCATGATTTTTGACCGAAACATGCATTTTGAATAGTTCCATAGAATCTAATTTTCAGATAATTTTTTGCATGGACTTCCATCATAAACTTCCATCGTATCATATAGCAGGGATCTAAATAGGTTTGTATTGCTTCGTACAATCCTCGATTTAATTTGATTTTCGATCAAAACTAGTGTATAATATATTATGTTTTTTTTACTGAAACAACTTGCATTTCGAAAAGTTTCATAGAATCTAATTTTCAGATGATTTTTTGTATGAACTTCCATCAAAAACTTCCCTCGTGTCATATATAAATGATCTGCAAAGTTTCAAATAGTTTTTAACAGTCCCCGATTTAATTTAATTTTTACCGAAACTAGTGTAAACTAGTGTATAATATATTATGATTTTTAATCGAAACTTGAATTACGAAAACTTTCATAGAATCTTATTTTCAAAAGATTTTTTGCATGGACTTCCATCATAACCTTCTCTCCTAACATATATAAATTATCTGAACAGTTTCGTATCATTTTGAGCAGTCCCCGATTTAAAATAATTTTTGTCCGAAACTAGTATAAACTAGTGTATAATATATTATGATTTTTTGACCGAAACATGCATTTCGAAAAGATTCATAGAATCTAATTTTCAAATGATTTTTTGGATGGAATTCCATTATAAGCTTCCCTTGTAACATATATAAATGTTCTGAAATTTTTGTATCATTTCGAACAGTTTTTTATTTAATTTGATTTTTGACTGAAACTAGTATAAACTAGTGTATAATATATCATGATTTTTGACTGAAACATGCCTTTTGAATAGTTCCATAGAATCTAATTTTCAGATGATTTTTTGCATGGACTTCCATCATAAACTTCCATCGTATCATATAGCAGGGATCTAAAAAGGTTTGTATTGCTTCGTACAATCCTCGATTTAATTTGATTTTTTTATCAAAACTAGTGTATAATATATTATGATTTTTTGACTGAAACTTGCATTTCGAAAAGTTTCATAGAATCTAATTTTGATATTATTTTTTGCATAGACTTCCATCATAATCTTCCCACCTAACATATATAAATGATCCGCAAAGTTTCGAATCGTTTTGAACAGACCCCGATTTTATTTAATTTTGACCGAAACTAGTATAAACTAGTGTATAATATATTATAATTTTATGAGCGAAACTTGCATTTCTAAAAGATTCATAGAATCTAACTTTCAAATGATTTTTTTGCATGAACTTTCATCATAACCTTCATTTGTAACATATATAAATATTCTGAAAAGTTTCTATCATTTCGAACATTCCTATATTTAATTTAATTTTTGAACGAAACTAGTATAAACTAGTGTATAATATATCATGATTTTTGACCGAAACATGCATTTTGAATAGTTCCATAGAATCTAATTTTCAGATGATTTTTTGCATGGACTTCCATCATAAACTTCCATCGTATCATATAGCAGGGATCTAAATAGGTTTGTATCGCTTCGTACAATCCTCGATTTAATTTGATTTTCGAGCAAAACTAGTGTATAATATATTATGTTTTTTTTTAATGAAACAACTTGCATTTCGAAAAGTTTCATAGAATCTAATTTTCAGATGATTTTTTGTATGAACTTCCATCAAAAACTTCCCTCGTTTCATATATAAATGATCTGCAAAGTTTTAAATAGTTTTTAACAGTCCCCGATTTAATTTAATTTTTACCGAAACTAGTGGAAACAAGTGTATAATATATTATGATTTTTAATCGAAACTTGCATTACGAAAACTTTCATAGAATCTAATTTTCAAAAGATTTTTTGCATGGACTTCCATCATAACCTTCCCTCCTAACATATATAAATTATCTGAACAGTTTCGTATCATTTTGAGCAGTCCCCGATTTAAAATAATTTTTGACCGAAACTAGTATAAAATAGTGTATAATATATTATGATTTTTTGACCGAAACATGCATTTCGAAAAGATTCATAGAATCTAATTTTCAAATGATTTTTTGCATGGAATTCCATTATAAGCTTCCCTTGTAACATATATAAATGTTCTGAAATTTTTTGTATCATTTCGAACAGCTTTTTATTTAATTTGATTTTTGACTGAAACTAGTATAAACTAGTGTATAATATATTATGATATTTTGATCGAAACTTGCATTATGAAATGTTTCATAGAATCTAATTTTTAGATGATTTTTTTCCTGGACTTCCATCTAAACCTTCCCTCCTATCATATATAAATGATCTGCAAAGTTTTATATCTTTTCGAAAAGTCCCTGATTTTATTTTATTTTTGACTGTAACTAGTATAAACTAGTGTTTAATATATTATGATTTTTAACCGAAACTTGCATTACGAAAAGTTTCATAGAATATAATTTTCAAAAGATTTGTTGCATGGACTTTCATCATAACCTTCCCTCCTAACATATATAAATTATCTGAAAAGTTTCGTATCATTTCGAATAGTCCCCGATATAATTTAATTTTTGACAAAAACTAGTATAAACTAGTGTATAATATATCATGATTTTTTGAGCGAAACTTGCATTTCGAAATGATTCATAGAATCTAACTTTCAAATGATTTTTTTGCATGGACTTTCATCATAACCTTCATTTGTAACATATATAAATGGTCTGAAAAGTTTTGTATCATTTCGAACATTCCTATATTTAATTTAATTTTTGACCGAATCTAGTATAAACTAGTGTATAATATATCATGATTTTTGACTGAAACATGCCTTTTGAATAGTTCCATAGAATCTAATTTTCAGATGATTTTTTGCATGGACTTCCATCATAAACTTCCATCGTATCATATAGCAGGGATCTAAAAAGGTTTGTATTGCTTCGTACAATCCTCGATTTAATTTGATTTTTTTATCAAAACTAGTGTATAATATATTATGATTTTTTGACTGAAACTTGCATTTCGAAAAGTTTCATAGAATCTAATTTTGATATTATTTTTTGCATAGACTTCCATCATAATCTTCCCACCTAACATATATAAATGATCCGCAAAGTTTCGAATCGTTTTGAACAGACCCCGATTTTATTTAATTTTGACCGAAACTAGTATAAACTAGTGTATAATATATTATAATTTTATGAGCGAAACTTGCATTTCTAAAAGATTCATAGAATCTAACTTTCAAATGATTTTTTTGCATGAACTTTCATCATAACCTTCATTTGTAACATATATAAATATTCTGAAAAGTTTCTATCATTTCGAACATTCCTATATTTAATTTAATTTTTGAACGAAACTAGTATAAACTAGTGTATAATATATCATGATTTTTGACCGAAACATGCATTTTGAATAGTTCCATAGAATCTAATTTTCAGATGATTTTTTGCATGGACTTCCATCATAAACTTCCATCGTATCATATAGCAGGGATCTAAATAGGTTTGTATCGCTTCGTACAATCCTCGATTTAATTTGATTTTCGAGCAAAACTAGTGTATAATATATTATGTTTTTTTTTAATGAAACAACTTGCATTTCGAAAAGTTTCATAGAATCTAATTTTCAGATGATTTTTTGTATGAACTTCCATCAAAAACTTCCCTCGTTTCATATATAAATGATCTGCAAAGTTTTAAATAGTTTTTAACAGTCCCCGATTTAATTTAATTTTTACCGAAACTAGTGGAAACAAGTGTATAATATATTATGATTTTTAATCGAAACTTGCATTACGAAAACTTTCATAGAATCTAATTTTCAAAAGATTTTTTGCATGGACTTCCATCATAACCTTCCCTCCTAACATATATAAATTATCTGAACAGTTTCGTATCATTTTGAGCAGTCCCCGATTTAAAATAATTTTTGACCGAAACTAGTATAAAATAGTGTATAATATATTATGATTTTTTGACCGAAACATGCATTTCGAAAAGATTCATAGAATCTAATTTTCAAATGATTTTTTGCATGGAATTCCATTATAAGCTTCCCTTGTAACATATATAAATGTTCTGAAATTTTTTGTATCATTTCGAACAGCTTTTTATTTAATTTGATTTTTGACTGAAACTAGTATAAACTAGTGTATAATATATTATGATATTTTGATCGAAACTTGCATTATGAAATGTTTCATAGAATCTAATTTTTAGATGATTTTTTTCCTGGACTTCCATCTAAACCTTCCCTCCTATCATATATAAATGATCTGCAAAGTTTTATATCTTTTCGAAAAGTCCCTGATTTTATTTTATTTTTGACTGTAACTAGTATAAACTAGTGTTTAATATATTATGATTTTTAACCGAAACTTGCATTACGAAAAGTTTCATAGAATATAATTTTCAAAAGATTTGTTGCATGGACTTTCATCATAACCTTCCCTCCTAACATATATAAATTATCTGAAAAGTTTCGTATCATTTCGAATAGTCCCCGATATAATTTAATTTTTGACAAAAACTAGTATAAACTAGTGTATAATATATCATGATTTTTTGAGTGAAACTTGCATTTCGAAATGATTCATAGAATCTAACTTTCAAATGATTTTTTTGCATGGACTTTCATCATAACCTTCATTTGTAACATATATAAATGGTCTGAAAAGTTTTGTATCATTTCGAACATTCCTATATTTAATTTAATTTTTGACCGAATCTAGTATAAACTAGTGTATAATATATCATGATTTTTGACTGAAACATGCCTTTTGAATAGTTCCATAGAATCTAATTTTCAGATGATTTTTTTCATGGACTTCCATCATAAACTTTCATCGTATCATATAGCAGGGATCTAAAAAGGTTTGTATTGCTTCGTACAATCCTCGATTTAATTTGATTTTTTTATCAAAACTAGTGTATAATATATTTTGATTTTTTGACTGAAACTTGCATTTCGAAAAGTTTCTTAGAATCTAATTTTGATATTATTTTTTGCATAGACTTCCATCATAATCTTCCCACCTAACATATATAAATGATCCGCAAAGTTTCGAATCGTTTTGAATAGTCCTCGATTTAATTTAATTTTTGACTGAAACTAGTATAAACTAGTGTATAATATATTATGATTTTTTGAGCGAAACTTGCATTTCGAAAAGATTCATAGAATCTAACTTTCAAATGATTTTTTTGCATGGACTTCCATCATAACCTTCTTTTGTAACATATATAAATGTTCTGAAAAGTTTCGTATCATTTCAAACTGTCCTATATTTAATTTAATTTTTGACCGAAACTAAATTATCATGATTTTTGACCGAAACATGATTTTTGAAACGTTTCATAGAATCTAATATTCAAATGATTTTTGACCGAAACATGCATTTTGACCGAAACATGTCCTATATAAACTAGTGTATAATATATCATGATTTTTGACCGAAACATGCATTTTGAAAAGTTCCATAGAATCTAATTTTCAGATGATTTTTTTCATGGACTTCCATCATAAACTTCCATTGTATCATATAGCAATGATCTTTAAAGGTTTGTATCGCTTCTTACAATCCTCGATTTTTTGACCGAAACATGCATTTCGAAAAGTTTCATAGAATCTAATTTTCAGATGATTTTTTGCATGGACTTCCATCAAAAACATCCCTCGTATCATATATAAATGATCTGCAAAGTTTCAAATTGTTAGTAACAGTCCCCGATTAAATTTAATTTTGACCGAAACAAGTATAAACTAGTGTATAATATATTATGATTTTTAACCGAAACTTGCATTACGAAAAGTTTCATAGAATCTAATTTTCAAAAGATTTTTTGCATGGACTTCCATCATAACCTTCCCTCCTAACATATATAAATTATTTGCACAGTTTCGTATTATTTTGAGCAGTCCCCGATTTAAGTTAATTTTTGACCGAAACTAGTATAAACTAATGAATAATATATTATGATTTTTTAACCGAAACATGCATTTCGAAAAGATTCATAGAATCTAATTTTCAAATTATTTTTTTGCATGGAATTCCATCATAAGCTTCCTTTGTAACATATATAAATGTTCTGAAATTTTTTATATCATTTCGAACAGTCTTTGATTTAATTTGATTTTTGACTGAAACTAGTATAAACTTGTGTATAATATATTATGATTTTTGACCGAAACATGCATTTTGAAAAGTTCCATAGAATCTAATTTTCAGGTGATGTTTTGCATGGACTTCCATCATAACCTTCCATCATAACATATATAAATGATCTGAAAAGTTTTGCATCATTTCAAACAGTCTTCGATTTAATTTGATATTTGACCGAAACTAGTATAAATTAGTGTATTTAATATTATGATTTTTTGACCGAAACTTGCATTTTGAAACGTTTCATAGAATCTAATATTCAAATGATTTTTTTCCTGGACTTCCATCATAACGTTCCATCGTATCATATATCAAGGATCTAAAAAGGTTTGTTTCGCTTTGTACAATCCTCGATTTAATTTGAAATTTTGACCAAAATTAGTGTATAATATATTATGATATTTTGACCGAAACTTGCATTTTGAAAAGTTTCATAGAATCTAATTTTCAGATAACTTTTTGCATGGACTTCCATCTTAACCTTCCCTCCTATCATATATAAATGATCTGCAAAGTTTTGTATCGTTTCAAAAAGTCCCCGATTTAATTTGATTTTTGATCGAAACTAGTATAAACTAGTGTTTAATATATCATAATTTTTAACCGAAACTTGCATTACGAAAAGTTTTATAGAATCTAATTTTAAAAAGATTTGTTGCATGGACTTCCATCATAACTTTCCCTCATAACATATATAAATTATCTGAATAGTTTCGTATCATTTCGAATAGTCACCGATTTAATTTAATTTTTGACTGAAACTAGTTTAAACTAGTGTATAATATATTATGATTTTTTGAGCGAAACTTGCATTTCGAAAAGATTCATTGAATCTAACTTTCAAATGATTTTTTTGCGTGGACTTCCATCATAACCTTCTTTTGTAACATATATAAATGTTCTGAAAATTTTCGTATCATTTCGAACAGTCCTATATTTTATTTAATTTTTGACCGAAACATGAATTTTGAAAAGTTCCATAGAATCTAATTTTCAGATGATTTTTTGCATGGACTTCCATCATAAACCTCCATCGTATCATATAGCAATGATCTCTAAAGGTTTGTATCGATTCGTACAATCCTCGATTTAATTTGATTTTTTGATCAAAGCTAGTGTATAATATATTATGATTTTTTGACCGAAACATGCATTTCGAAAAGTTTCATAGAATCTAATTTTGATATGATTTTTTGCATGGACTTCCATCAAAACATTCCCTCATATCTGATATAAATGATCTGCAAAGTTTCGAATCGTTTTGAAAGTCCCCGATTTAATTTAATTTTGACTGAAACTAGTATAAACTAGTGTATAATATATTATTATTTTAACCAAAACATGCATTTCGAAAAGTTTCATAGAATCTAATTTTGATATGATTGTTTGCATGGACTTCCATCATAACCTTCCCTCGTATCATATATAAATTATCTACAAAGTTTCGAATCGTTTTGAACAGTCCCCGATTTAATTTAATTTTGACCTAAACTAGTATAAACTAGTGTATAATATATTATGATTTTTAACCAAAACTTGCAATACGAAAAGTTTCATAGAATCTAATTTTCAAATGATTTTTTGAACGGACTTCCATCATAACCTTCCCTTATAACATACATAACCTATCTGAAAAGTTTCGTATCATTTCGAATAGTCCCCGATTTAATTTAATGTTTGACCGAAACTAGTATAAACTAGTGTATAATATGTTAGCGAAACTTGCACTTCGAAAAGATTCATAGAATCTAACTTTCAAATGATTTTTTGCATGGACTTCCATCATAACCTTCCCTTGTCACATATATAAATGTTCTGAAAAGTTTCTTATCATTTCGAACAGTCCTAAATTTAATTTAATTATTGACCAAAACTAGTATAACTTTTGTATAATATATCATGATTTTTGACCGAAACATGCATTTTTAAAAGTTCCATAGAATCTAATTTTCAGATGATTTTTTTTCATGGACTTCCATCATAAACTTCCATCGTATCATATAGCAAGGATCTAAAAAGGTTGGTATCGCTTCGTACAAACCTTGATTTAATTTGATTTTTTGACCAAAACTAGTGTATAATATATTATGATTTTTGACCAAAAATTGCATTTCGAAAACTTACATAGAGTCTAATTTTTAGATGATTTTTTGCATGGACTTCCATCATAACCTTTCCTCGTATCATATATAAATGATCTGCAAAGTTTCGAATCATTTTGAACAGTCTCCGATTTAATTTAAATTTGACTGAAACTAGTATAAACTAGTGTATAATATATTATGATTTTTAACCAAAACTTGCATTACGAAAAGTTTCTTAGAATCTAATTTTCAAATGATTTTTTGCATGGACTTCCATCATAACCTTCCCTCCTAACATATATAAATTATCTGAAAGTTTCGTATCATTTCGAATAGTCCCCGATTTAATTTAATTTTTGACTGAAACTAGTATAAAGTATTGTATAATATATTATAATTTTTTGAGCGAAACTTGCATTTCGAAAAGTTCCATAGAATCTAATTTTTAGATGATTTTTTTGCATGGTCTTCCATCATAAACTTCCATTGTATCATATAGCAAGGATCTAAATAGGTTTGTATCGCTTCGTACAATCCTCGATTTCATTTGGTTTTTTGACCAAAACTAGTGTATAATATATTGTTTTTTAGACAGAAACTTGAATTTCGAAAATTTTCGTAGAATCTAATTTTCAGATGATTTTTTTGCATGGACTTCCATCAAAAATTTCCCTCGTATCATATATAAATGATCTGCAAAGTTTCAAATCGTTTTTAACAATTCCCGATTTTATTTAATTTTTACCGAAACTAGTGTATAATATATTATGATTTTTAACTGAAACTTGCATTACAAAAAGTTTCAAAGAATCTAATTTTCAAAAGATTTTTTTCATGAACTTCCATCATAACCTTCCCTCCTAACATATATATATTATGATTTTTTGACCGAAACTTGCATTTCGAAAAGTATCATAGAATCTAATTTTCAGATGATTTTTTGCATGGACTTCCATCATAACCTTGACTCGTATCATATATAAATGATCTGGAAAGTTTCGAATCGTTTTGAAGAGTCCCCGATTTAATTTAATTTTGACCGAAACTAGTATAAACTAGTGTATAATATATTATGATTTTTAACCGAAACTTGCATTACGAAAAGTTTCATAGAATCAAATTTTCAAATGATTTTTTGCATGGACTTCCATCATAACCTTCCCTCATAACATATATAAATTATCTGAAAATTTTTGTATCATTTCGAATAGTCCCCGGTTAAATTTAATTTTTAACCGAAACTAATATAAACTAGTGTATAATATATTATGATTTTTTGAGCGAAACTTGCATTTCGAAAAGATTCATAGAATTTAACTTTCAAATGATTTTTTTGCATGGACTTCTATCATAACCTTCCCTTGTAACATATCTAAATGTTGTGAAAAGTTTTGTATCAATTCGAACAGTCTTATATTTAATTTAATTTTTGACCGAAACAAGTTAAAACTTGTGTATAATATATCATGATTTTTGACCGAAACATGCATTTTGAAAAGTTCCATAAAATCTAATTTTCAGATGATTTTTTTCATGGCCTTCCATCATAAACTTCCATCGTATCATATAGTAAGGATCTCAAAAGGTTTGTATCACTTCGTACAATCCTCGATTTAATTTGATTTTTTTAGCAAAACTAAAGTATAATATATTATAATTTTTTGACCGAAACTTATATTTCGAAAAGTTTCATAGAATCTAATTTTCAGATGATTTTTTGCATGGACTTCCATCATAACATTCCCTCGTATCATATATAAATCATCTGCAAATTTCGAATCATTTTGAACAGTCCCCGATTTAATTTAATTTTGACTGAAACTAGTATAAACTAGTGTATAATAAATTAAAAATTTTAACCAAAACTTGCATTACGAAAATTTTCATAAAATCTAATTTTCAAATGATTTTTTGCATATACTTCCATCATAACCTTCCCTCATTACATATATAAATTATCTGAAAAGTTTTGTATCATTTCGAATAGTCCCCGATTAAATTTAATTTTTGACAGAAACTAGTATAAACTAGTGTATAATATATTATGATTTTTTGAGCGAAACTTGCATTTCGAAAAGATTCATAGAATCTAACTTTCAAATGATTTTTTTGCATGGACTTCCATCATAACCTTCCCTTGTAACATATATAAATGTTGTGAAATGTTTCATATCATTTCGAACAGTCCTATATTAAATTTAATTTTTGATCGAAACTAGTATAAACTTGTGTATAATATATCATGATTTTTGACCGAAACATGCATTTTGGAAAGTTCCATAAAATCTAATTTTCAGATGATTTTTTTCATGGACTTCCATCATAAACTTCTATTGTATCATATAGCAAGGATCTAAATAGGTTTGTATCGCTTCGTACAATCCTCGATTTAATTTGATTTTTTGACCAAAACTAGTGTATAATATATTATGATTTTTTGACCGAAACTTGCATTTCGAAAAGTTGCATAGAATCTAATTTTCAGATGATTTTTTGCATGTACTTCCATCATAACCTTCCCTCTATCATATATAAATGATCTGCAAAGTTTCGAATCGTTTTGAACAGTCCCCGATTTAATTTAATTTTGACCGAAACTAGTATAAACTAGTGTATAATATATTATGATTTTTAACCGAACTTGCATTACGAAAAGTTTCATAGAATCTAATTTTCAAATGATTTTTTGCATGGACTTCCATCATAACCTTCCCTCATAACATATATAAATTATCTGAAAAGTTTTGTATCATTTCGAATAGTCCCCAGTTAAATTTAATTTTTGACTAAAACTAGTATAAACTAGTGTATAATATATTATGATTTTTTTAGCGAAACTTGCATTTCGAAATATTCATAGAATTTAACTTTCAAATGATTTTTTTGCATGTACTTCCATCACAACCTTCCCTCATAACATATATAAATGTTGTGAAAAGTTTCGTATCATTTCGAACAGTCCTGTATTAAATTTAATTTTTGATCGAAACTAGTATAAACTTGTGTATATCATGATTTTTTACCGAAAATGCATTTCGAAAAGTTCCATAGAATCTAATTTTGATATGATTTTTTTCATGGACTTCCATCATAACCTTCCATCGTATCATATAGCAAGGATCTCAAAAGGTTTGTATCGCTTCGTACAATCCTCGATTTAATTTGATTTTTTGAGCAAAACTAGTGTATATTATATTATGATTTTTGACCGAAACTTGCATTTCGAAAAGTTTCATAGAATCTAATTTTCAGATGATTTTTTGCATGGACTTCCATCATAACCTTCCCTCGTATCATATATAAATGATCTGCAAAGTTTCGAATCGTTTTGAACAGTCCCCGATTTAATTTAACTTTGACCGAAACTAGTATAAACTTGTGTATAATATATTATGATTTTTAACCGAAACTTGCATTACGAAAAGTTTCATAGAATCTAATTTTCAAATGATTTTTTGCATATACTTCCATCATAACCTTCCCTCATAACATATATAAATTATCTGAAAAGTTTTGTATCATTTCGAATAGTCCTGGATTAAATTTAATTTTTGACTGAAACTAGTATAAACTAGTGTATAATATATTATGATTTTTTGAGCGAAACTTGCATTTCGAAAAGATTCATAGAATCTAACTTTCAAATGATTTTTTTGCATGGACTTCCATCATAACCTTCCCTTGTAACATATATAAATGTTGTGAAAAGTTTCGTATCATTTCGAACAGTCCTATATTAAATTTAATTTTTGATCGAAACTAGTATAAACTTGTGTATAATATATCATGATTTTTGACCGAAACATACATTTTGAAAAGTTCCATAAAATGGATAAAGAGTGTCAAAATCATTTATTCTTGAATGGGTTGTACTTCCATTCGGTTTAGTTTAATCTAGTAGTCAATTTATGTTCTGCTGACATGTGATAATGGATTTTTAAGAGTAATGATGATGTTTGTCTTGTCATATCTCCTCTCTCTCTCCTTTTCATGATGACTTTTATGGATAATCTAATTGTCATCATGACTTTACTTTGATAGGGTTTCCAAACTGTTTTAAATTTATTTCCATAAAATCTTTACTTTCTTTGTTTCTTTTCTCATCATTCTCTACCCTTATTCTTATTTTTACAAGATTGTTTTCCAGGTTGTGTTTTCTGCCAGTTGCTTGCAAGCACAAATCTCAGGTATTAATTTTTTTTCCTTACTTATTCATATTTAATTATTTTATCATGATCGTAATACGTGAGTGCGATGATTTATGAAATTTAACGATTCCCAATAATTCCCAAGATAGAAGTAAACTCTGGATGCATGCATGAAAGAATGTGAGGGCCATCTCGGGCAAGTAATATTTGATCAAATCATTAAGGAAGTTTATGGAGATATTTCTTCACCTTATAGAGAAACTCATTTGGAATCTTCATCATCAAGTTCTATGGAAATTGTGATGGTGATGACAGAGTCTTTTATTGATTAAGAAGTCCTAAGCTACGACCACAACATGATTGATGAGATTGACATTTCTACACTATGATCTAACAAATAGATTTCTTCGGTAATGAAGAAGATTTTGTGATAGAACCTTGTTTGGATGGTGAAAGATTTTATATCACTCGACCGTGGGGAGTATCAGACAAATATTTTAATTTCTATTCAGGGGTGATTGAAGATTTTAAGATCTGTATCCCCTTTACTGATTTTGAATCTGATATCCTGAAAACCCTTAATATCTCCCCTTCTCGATTACACCCAAACGGATGGGGCTTTATTAAAGCATTTGAAATCGTTTGTGAGGCAATGAATATAATCCCCGCCTTATGGGGCGACAAAGGAGGTTGGGTTTCCCTTAGTGGAATCCTAAGGAAACATTTCCTCCATGCTTATACTACCAACTAAAAAGGCTTTAAATATAAATTTATTTGGGTAAAGAGTGGAAAAAGATGCCCCCAAGTTATGTATGTGTTGGATGGGAGGCATGGCTTCCTGATCTACTAAGCAGATAACATGTTGTCAGTGTCCGGTTTTGACTATGACAAGTTAGATGCTTTGGAGATCCGAGCTTTAGCTATTCTAGATGTCTTCTGGATAGTAAAGGTAAAGGATTTAATAAACATGTTCAATGATAAAGAACCAAACTCTAACTTCTTAAGTAATGCTTATATGTTTCTTAGTATACTCTCGTGATCTCTTTATATCACTCCTTTGAACTTATTTGCTCATTCTTTTTCAGCTAAAATAACACACCTTAAGCTAACGAACCAGAAGAATTTGATGGATGAAGCGAGGGTGAGGAGGGGACAACAATCTGCCTCTAAGATCGACTTGTTCGGTATTCAAACTCATACCCTCAAGAAAAGGAAAGTAGATGCTGAGAAAACAATCCCAGGTACTTTAGAGCCTCAAGATGAAAACTTTGATGGGTGATCCTGTAAGTCATGCCGATTTGGCTATTACCACCTTGATGCAAGATTTTGGATGCATTCATAAAGGTGACACGTCAACCGAATTCAAGTTTTGGTCCAATATTTTTATGGCCCGAAGTTCCTCTATGACCCTGCAAATAATGTCACCTTCATTCCTTTCCAACCCTTATCTTAGGAGATTTATGGTGTTTCAATATTATGTCTTTGAAGAAGATTATGCATAATTTGAGGGTAAAGCAGAGATGTTCATCAATAGAAGATGGAGGAATTGTCATATTAGATGCATAGAGTTACCTCGTTGAATTTTGAAGCCATATGAATGGTGGGTCTTTAGCACTACAAAGTCTTCGAAGAGAGGATTAAGTCTTCCAAGAACGTCTTAATGAAATTATTTTTGAATTGGACAAGCTACTTAATGAGATCACTAAGTTATGAAAACTTCTAAAATAAGTGGGTGGTAAGGTGAAAATTTAGAGTTTCTCTATTTTCTAGACGAGAAGGTGAAAAAGTTGGCCTTAGAGATAAATAAAAATGAGATTGTTCTAACTATGGATGGAAACTGATCGGGTCAGTGTGGGTTTCACACTACCCAAATCTGCACCCGAATCACCACCCAAATCCAAAGGCTATTCTAGTGGCAAAATAACACTCGCCCACACCCGTTGGGTTCGGGTTTTTCCACCCAAACCCGAACCCGTAACAAACAAAAAATTAATTTTTTTTCAAAAAAATAATTAGTTTTCAAGTGTATATATATATATATATATATATATATATATATATATATATTATGATTTATTACTTAGTTAATTATAAGAAGGAGTATCAGTTCTATTTACTACTAAAATATTGTTGCTTACAAAATAAGATTTCAATTAAAATTTTGCACACAACCAGTTATTTTACACACCCCTAATTACAATTAAAATTAAGGTCTTCAACATCTTAACATTATAATTAAAATTAAAGTCTCCAATTAAAATTAAAGTTTAAACGGATGTAGTTTCGGGTTTCGAGCGCAGGTTTCACACTACCCAAACCCGCACCCGGAATATCGGGTGGCACCCGAACCCATTCAACTCGGGCTTTCACCCGTTGACTCGGGTTCGGGTGAGGGTGGGCCCTGCGGGTTTGGGTCTGCCTGGCATCCCTAGTTCTAACCACTTCCCGGGATACATTGTATGACATAGAAAATGTTATGGCCAATGTGAAAAGGGCTCTAAAATCTTCTTATAAGACATTGTGGGAGTTAGATAAGTTTGTGAGTGAAACTCTCATAAGTTTGAAAAAGGATCACCAGAATTTGTCTGAGGTGGAGTATAGAAAGATTTATCTAAGCAAAGAATATAAAAAAAAACATTATTAAGTTCAATTACTATATCACACAAGCAGCCTTTGAGAATTCTTTGAAGTATGTAGAATTATTTAATCCTGGGGTAAACTCCTCGAGGGAGAAAATTTGTCTCAAACATAAAATAGTGGATGGTAAAGTGGTTATCCTTTTAGTAGAACCTGCTCAATAAGCTTTTTTGTGCTTGATGGTCTTCTTTGGATCTTTCCATCTAGTAAGGCCAAAGTTGGCTTCTTGATTGTTTGTAAAGGCAACAGTATTAAATATAATGTTTCTTTTTTTTCTACGCTTGTTTAAAAATTTTCTCTTTTTTTATTCCCTCCTTTTATGATGTGATATTCATCTCGACATTCTTATCATCTTAATTTTAAGGCTGGTGTTCTTGATCATTTGTAGTCGGCGTGGGGTTATGCCTAGTTGATTTATTGAAAGTCTTTGAGGAGCGCGTTCGTCCAAGGGTTTGAACTTCTTCTCTGTGCTAAGTAAAAATTTGGTTCGAGGACGACATACGATGATTCTTCACCTCTTATGCCCTAGAGTAGCTAACTACCAAGAAAGGATGAGCTTAGATCATCAATTTCGTGTTCGAGGTTTCGGTGTCCCTAATTATGTTACATCTCATATTCAGGATTTTAGTGCTATAGTCGTACACTAGGAACATCTATGACAACATTCTATTTCTTGTCAAGTCTGGAATGCGTTTTAGGAGGAGGTTGTTTCTATGTTTTACCTTGAGTAGTTGCTAAAAAGGATGGACCGATAACAAACCCTATAAATTTCTCTGACCTACCGATGGAGGGAATGAAATCTAGTCAGAAGAGGTAGTTATTGATAGGTTACTAAAATCGGTCTTCTTGCTCCAAGCTGAGGAGAAGGATCTTTATGAGTGGAGATGAGAACCGACACAACGACATCGTTGGCAGATGCAGTGTTGTGATGAGAGGCCAATTGAATTGCTTTGGAAGCTACCATTGCTGAAGATTATAAAAATTTGATGTGATTTGATCATTTACAAGATCAGTTGTGATAGTGCAATGAAGGAGATTAGATGCATTCGACATGGAATTATGTGAGATTCAGGAAATGATTCCCTCGTACAGAGTCATTATTTCGATGTGGAACATAAAATATGTGATGTGTTAAGCAAGTGCACAATGAAGTCCTTTTTATATGGTAGAGATGTATCTGTAAAGTTAACACTTCAATACCTGACTGACGGTTAAAAACTCCGTTTGTGTTTAGCTCTAATGTCTGTAGTGCAGGATTAATTCGTACTCTTGGACAAACAAACTTCAGAATTAGACCTTCGATTTGGAACAATATTATTGCCCATACGAAACTTTTTTTTTACAATAAAAGGGTCTATTTACCGTGGTAGTTTTTAAAACTATGCCCCATAATTAGTCATTTAGATATTCACAATGTTAAAAATATCCACTTAAAAGAAAAGGATATTTTACTTTTTTACATAAGAGTACAATGCACCAAAACTTTCCATAATCCTTCTTTCTTAAACTTAAAAAATATATTTTATCATTTGACTTATCACTTATTAATCATCAAAATTTTCACAAGAGCTTCATATTTAGTTCTTCCATCTATGTAGCACTTGGTTTGAATAGTCCACAATTATGAATAGTATCTCTAGTTTCCAACATTTAAATACACTGTATACTCATCACTTGCCCTAAATAATTTTCTAATTACTCTCAATTCTCTATCATCTCCATTTGAGTTTTTTTTTTTTTTTTCTATTGTTAATGGAATTGCATAGGATCAAATTTCCAAGTGTTAAAAAAGAAGTAAAAAGACAAGATCTGGTGAAAACTTCAGTGGCTATGATATGTTACAAGAAGATTCAAATAAAGTACATTTAGAGTTTTTATATTTATTTGACAAAGTACACAAAAGTACAAACAAAAAACACTTCCTAAAACAGATTTTCATTATTATTAAAATTTATAAAACTTACATTAAACTTACCAAGGTAAGCCAAGATCTGGCAAATGATTCTCTGATTCTGACCACTGTTCTAAACACCTTTCATCTTCTGCATTCAACCAAGTAGGATCAAACTCCATGAACTCATCAAAGACATGATGACATGCATTCTCTTGTGGTGCATCATTTTCCATTTTCTTCAAGAAATTGGACCACAAAGTTGATGTAACAAGATTCATAGTGTCATTCCATTCCATCTGATATTGCTCTCCCAATGATCTCATCTCTTCCATACCTTCATCATCCATGGCTGCATGAGAGCCTCCTTCCTTTACCTGGTTTGTAGGACTTGATTCAATGGTATGTACCATTGAGGAAACATCTTCTCCTTGTGATGATGTTTCATCAATAGAAGGAATTTCGAGATCGTTTGTTAGATGAATTGGAGGAGATAAAGATGGTGGAGGTGAATAAGAACAAAAGGATAAATCATTATTATTGTTGTTAAGTAAAAGGGTAGAATCTAAGCTGTTGAAATCATGTAAAGTAAGGTTCAATCCTAGAGTTTGATTTGGGAGGGTAATATTGGAATTTTCAACCAAGAGATTTGGTGAAAATGATGAAGAAATAGGCCATGAAGGAAGTGAGAGAGAAGGATGAGAGAAAGAAGAAGAAGAAATATAGGAATAATCATTTGATAAATTGTTTATGCATGATGGATAAATCCTAGGATTTCTCCTAGACAACCTTAAATCTTGCTCAAAGTCAAAACATGAAAGTTGTTGTTGGTTGGAATGAGACAACCTTAAATCTTGTTGTTGTTGTTGTTGTTGTAGGTATTTTTGGTGTTTCTCTTCTTCTCTAGCTTGTTTCTTAGATGCTCTATGAAATTTCAAAGCAGTGACAATTTCTCTTCTAGCTTCAGCCATATTTAGAAGCTTTTCTTGGTAAGGTCTAGTAGTATGAAGCCTTCTTCTACCTTTGTGAACTTTGACATGTTTTCTTAAATTTTGATGCTCATGATGATGATGTTTGGTGTTCATGGTTTCTTTTGGTTTTTTTGTGGTTGCTAATTGTTTCACTAGGCTACGAATGTAAGCACTAGAGAGAGAAGTTTCTTGTTCTATTTCCATCACAATTTAGTGTCAATAGAATCAACAAGGTTTTTTCTCTTATACTAAAATTTTGAGACATAAAAATACAAGTGTTGTTACCGTTTTATCTATACAATGTTGCAATACATAGATTTAGTTAGATTAGTTATCACAGTGTAAATTAATCATAATTTATTATTTATATTATAAAAATAGAAGTGTTGATATTGTTTTATCGCGGTCGTTTTTATTGATGTTTTTTAAAAACCTTGCATATAATATTGAAAATTATTTTTGAAGGGAAGTGCTGGTCCTATTTGATGAAATTCATTGTTGTTATAAATAGTTGGGACCAACATAAGGCTTTTATTTTTTATTTTGGAGTTTTCTTTGTTTTGGTAAACTATGTTTATTAGTATTTAATTATTTTTGTATTATCATGCTTTAAATATGGGTTCCTTATGAATGAGCAGTGGTCACTTTCTGTCTCAGTTATAGGTCATGCCATGTCTTCAAGACTTTCAACTATAAAAATACAAACCTTGCCTCTTTTTGCTTAATGCTACACCAATTAGATAATTGCTTCTCTTCTACTATAATAAATTAGGAGAAAACAGGTTGCATCTTTAATGTTTTTTTTATGACAACTTAATTTATTTATTTATTTTCATTTCAATTTAGACAACAAAATAAATTTACAAATTATATATGAATATAATGAAATTGGATAGAGATGATGTTTTGAGAAGCATGGTAGAGTAAAGAAATTATCATAGCTAAATAAAAATAGAATTTGACTTTTTTTTAAATGATGAAAAGAAAATATAAAATATGTTTAATTATTTATACATATTAAAATAATTTAGTTTCAATTAATTTCATTATATTTTTAGATAAATTAATTAAAATATTAGAAATCATATATAATTAATATGACCTAGTAAAAAAATACAGGATTGCACTTTAATTTAATTTATTTATTTGAGTTTTTAATATTTATATTCTTTTATTTTCACATAAATAATAATTTATATTTGATAGATAGTTGAAATCAAGTTACCTCTTTGCACACATTAAATTTTATGAATTTAATAATAAAATTAATAGTTTTTATTGAATAGATCAAATTTTATAAATTTTTAAAAACTATAAAATTATTTAATATTTAAAATTAAATATTACAGAAATAGGGCCAAATTTCATTTAAAATATTAAATTAAATAGAAACTTTAATTTTTATGCTTACGTAACATCATTATAGTCTGCTGGGAAGACAGTCAATGTATCATATCATTGATTCAAACAGTTATTCTAAGATACTAGATACAGAAACACTGCATACCCCATCCTCAACCCACACAAACAGGGTCCTCTTTTTCGTTCTATTGTTTTGTCTGTAAAATAAATCGGAAAATGGATTAGATTTGTCAACCAGAAAATAAAAATAAAATAAAAAAACAAGTGAATGTGTCACAAATAGAGATGAAATATGATAGATCAATTATCACTCGTCTACGGTTTAGGTTAAGTATATGTCTGTTTTTTTTTTATAAATTAAAATGTCTAGACTTTTTTCTGGTTAGCTAGAAAATTTAATGGCAGCGGTTCAGAGAATGTAACAATCTACCAAGTTACATGTAATTCAAATTTTGAATTTATTCAATGGTTCCCCAACATTCTGTGTATGAAGATTAGTATAAGTTGTTATAACCGCTCTATTATATGAGAAAGAGGCACGTCATTTTTCAATTACAATTCAAATTCAAATTTCATTCACCAATCTTACTCACATACTGACTTGAACATTGAAGTGTTAATTTTGTAGGTCAACATTTTTCTCGGTGCACCGGAAGCTCAATCTCATTGTTGTCTCTCGCAACTTCCAATATTTGATAAATTCTAGTTCCCTAGTAGAACAATGGCACTGTATGTGGGAATCGACATTTGGTTAATGTATTTTCCATGTTAAAATGTTCATCCATCGATTCATGAAACTGAAGCTTCTTCAGCCTAGCGATTCAGATTCCCTTATATTGACCATTAAATCTCTATTCTTGATTTACTACGATTGTAGATCAACTCTAATTATCATTTTCTTAGATCTTTGATCTTCAAATCTTCCAACAATGGTAGGTTCTAGAGCCGCTAGCACTATTGCGCTGCGTGAGGCTGTCGTGGCTGCTTAAACTGTGAGAAATTCAATGCCTCCTCCTCCTCAAACAAAGGTGATCATGGCATCAAGAGCATTCCACTACATCAAGATCCCCATCCACTTCCAACGATAGTAGGTTCGGCTCCACGTCCCCAACAAGGTGAATCGTCGTTTTGGTCTCCTGCACCACCAGTAATACAAGGACCAAAATCACTGCTTAGATTCCACTTGACATTATTACCCCGCCAATGAGGCAACTAAGTGTAAACTCTTTGCACTAACACTAACCAGATCAATGAGAAACGAGTTCAAATATTTTTCTAGACATTAGCGTTGATTCATGGATAAACCTTTGTGAAAACTTCACATCTTGGAAAACGCGGCATGTGACGGTAGCAGCCCTTAGTAGGATAAGACAAAGGGAAAAGGAAGGCTTGTGATCATATATTGAGTGTTTCACACAAGTGGTCGTGGAAGTGGGAGGCTTGAAAAAAAGCCTTAAATGCTGGAGTATTCAGGACGATTTGAAGCAGGATAACTCTTTCAGGGAGAAGTTAGGACGCAAGGAAGACCATAGTATGAAGGAGCTACTAAATAGGGTGCAAACCTTCATTAATCTTGAAGAAAAAGAATACATATGCAAACAATCGGTCATTCAAAAAAGAATCCAACCAACGAAGAAAAGAATCTTACCGCGGGACCCATGACAAGCATGACAATTATACTCCCTTCAATAACTCTCGAGAAAATATTTACCAGGAGTGTGCCAACACCAAATTTTAGAAGTACGGGATAAAAAAAATCTTTCCGGTTAGAGAATCATCTTGGAAAGATAAGACAAAGTATTGTTGTTTCCATAAGAGCCACAACCACTCCACAAAAGATTTCACCCAACTAAAGAATACTATTAAAGGTCAGATAAAAAGAGGTCGCATGTCTAAATATACCAAGGGTGGAAAAAGGGATCAAGAAGAGTCGTCGAAAAAAATCCCGACCAAAACAATTGATCTCATAACCATCGATAAAAATAAGAGTAATGAATAAGATAGGTCGCACAAGGGGAAGTGCCAACACATTTAATCCATTATATAGGTGTCCCCTAGGAAAATGCATCGTGAAAAGGTACAATGAAGAGAAAGATAGTAGATTTAATGGTCGTCAATAAGATAGTCGAAAGCAAATCAACTAAGACACCAAACAAATCAATATTCAGATTCCAAGATAATAATAAAGTCGGGGGAATCCTAAATGATATCTCCCCTCTAGTCATCACTGCCACTATCGGTCACTTTGACATATCCCGAATACTAATCAATTGTGGCATCTCTTGCAATATAATGTACTCAAGGCTATTCAATAAATGGGCTTGAAGAATGAGAACTTATGGCCATACAAGGGGTCATACTTACATGTGTTCAACAACATAATGACCTATCTCTAGGGGGTATATTGAATTGAGGATTTCTATAGGGGAAGGAAAGAGTGTAAGGATCATTAATTCACAGTTCCTCATAGTCCCATGCATAAGCATTTTCATTTGTATACCCGGTAGACCCTTCGCGATGGGTCTAGACGTTGTAGCTACCCCAATTCATCTTAAGTTAAAATTCCACAATCTTCAAATTAAACCAGTTACAATCAAATATGACCTCATTGGATCCAAGAAGATTTACCAGACATAGAAACAAAATCAAAAGGAAAGAGAAAGTGAGGCCATGTAAGTCAGTGTAGCTTCCCTCACAACCAATTAAGGAGCATAAACATTCAACATCATACATGTAGAGCAGGTTATACCAACCAGATAAGAAAGAGCGAGTGACTCAACAAACCTCAAAAGTGGGAAGAATAAGTGATGGCATGCCCACATGATTATGTTTACAACCTCAATATGTTATTGTTTCTTTGTATAACTAATTACCTCGCCATAATGTACTACAATATTTCCATTTTAAAGAAGGAAACATTCATCTGAAATATCTCTTTTCATTGTGACCGTGAAAGGTAATGATGAGTTTGGGGTATGACTGAAGATATCAATGGCCCTACACAAATACTTGGGGGTGTTGTATGTGTATATGTTGGTGTGTGTGTGTGTGTGATGGTGTGTGTGAGTGGGAGAGAGAGAGAGAGAGAGAGAGAGAGAGAGAGAGAGTGTGTGTGTGTGTGTGTGTGTATGTGTGTAGGTGTGAATATCAAATTAAAAGCGATTAGGTTTTATTTAAATATGTTAAGTCTCATTGTCGATGATTGTGTTTATTTGCATTTGATTGATCTCACATTAATATGAAGAACTAACACAATTATTATACCTAAACCCTTGATGTATAACTCACTAACTTATAGGACAACTCTCTAATTCCTTAGGCCAGTTCGGAGATAATTAGGAAAAATTGGAATGTTAATTCATAAGTAACGACTTAGATTTGTTTATCTCTAAATCAATTAATAAGGTGGATAATTACTCTAGACGAGGATTATATGGTTAGGTTCAGTAATCCATACAATCTTAAGTTCAATTCGTGTGCTCGTCAACACATACAAGCAATGCATAAAAGGGTAACTACATAAACATGCAATATTATTGTAAGCAAATAATACATAAATAGATTATATGTCGCAACAAATCAAACGAAGGGTTGTGTCCTAAAACCTAATCAAAATAGAAATTAGTTACTCATGGTAGCATAATTTATACAATAGATATCAAGAAACAATACATGAATTTTCGATAAGAAGTTAGTCTTCGAATGATGAAAACCCTTCGTTTCAGAGCTTCAATGTGTTCATCAGCCATCAAAACTACTTTATAAATCATACCAGAATCTACAACTAGTATAACCCACAATTTTCCCTTTTAAACATGTCTGAAATTTGCATAATCGTGTCACGATGCATATCCATCGTGCCACAATCTGAGTAATTAATGTTGGATCGTGTCGTGATCCTTTTCCACCATGCCACGATTTGAGTAATTAATGCAACAACGCACCACGATTTAGAACATGATTTTTCCAATAGCTGTCACATTTTGTTCCTTATTTTCTTCACTTTTCTTCCTATCTCTTTTTTTTCTTCACTTTTCTTCCTTTTCTTTTCAAAATTAAGATATATTAGACTAAAATTACATCAAAATATTAACTAATGATCAATAAAATTATATGAAGATAAATAGTAATCATATACCTAATCCTCCATAATGAAACTCAGTCACTCTCACTCAAATTCCAACAATCTTTCCCACAAATATGAGTCACCTACATCACGCATTGATCCATATTAGGATCTCAATTTTGCTTATCCATCAAACTTAATTATGACTATGATACCACATGTTAGAGAATCTAGGGAGCACCAGAAGTGTTAGCGAACTTAACATTCAAAATCCTAGATGCTTTGACATCATATATCTACTCAAAATCTTGAGTCAATAAAAGTACGAGTCATCTCTCCGATATACCCAATATTTCTTTCATTTCTAGACGTGTAACTTTATCACCCAAACTCCAATCCCAACAATTTTTGATTGAATTCAATTTTTAAAATTGTGAATTAAGATAAATTTGATTTATTAATTTTTTATAAAAATAAGTGGAATAGTAAATTTCAACATAAAATAATTTTTATATTCAAAAAGTTATAAACTAAAATTGTAAGTAAAATCAATTTTAAAAAATATAACTAATTCTACTAAAAAATAATCAAATTTATCATCATGAATTCAACATATTCAAAAGTAACAAAAATGAAAAATATTATGATACATTAATGTTTGTTGTTTTGGCATTTCCTTTGTAATACACATTAGATCAATTAAGAATATTAGAGCTTCCGACACAATTATTCTATTGTACATGTTACCAGCATTTTAAATTATATTCTATAGTCACGTTTTACCTGAACTGATACAGCTGATACTACAGGTACACTGTCCCTTAGTAATAATTTGTGTATATAATTGCAGTACAGAAAGTACTATTTGTCACTGCAAAAGGAAAATCATTTTCTTCATGACTTTCTGCAATCAAACAAAAACCAACTTCTTCAATATATATATATATATATATATATATATATATATATATATATATATATATATATATATATATATATATATATATATATATATATATATATATATATATATATATATTTATGTTAAGTAATCACCACATGATATAGGAGTTTGTGCATTTACTATATATGCATATACCAGTGTAGTTTATATTGAACCTCAATATGCTCAATTTAGTTTTAAAAAATTAAAGATAAATGTTATCTTAACAAATATTTTGTGCATGTACGGTATATGCATATACTAGTGTAGTTTATATTGAAAATCAATATTTTCGATGTAATTAGTTTTTCAAAAATATAATTGTTACGAAAGACACAAATAGGTGAGATTCAGGACCTGTCCAATACATATGGAGGTCCAAATTACAAATTATTGATTTTTAATATTCTAAAATTATAATAAATAGTAAGTTTGATATAATATATAATATATTATATCAAAATTTAATATTACAGATAAAAAAATAAAAATAAATGGATTATATCAAACTAATAAATAATATTTTAAAAATAAGTATCATTTAATATTAAATGAACGCAAATATATACCAATAACACAAATATATATATATATATATATATATATATATATATATATATATATATATATATATATATATATATATATATATATATATATATATATATATATATATATATATATATATATATATATAGGGTTTGGTTTGGATCGGTTTTGAAAAATTAATTCGAAATCCGATCCGAACCAATCGGTTTTTACAAAATGACATCCAAATACATCCAAAAAATTCGATTTTTTGCGGTTTTCGGTTTTTTTGGATCGATTTGCGATTTTTGTTTGGATTGATTTGGATTTGAACACCCCTACATAACATATATTAATACTAATAAAAAGAAAAAAGAATTGGAGGCCCAAGGCAGCCTAGGTGGCCTACCCTTTGGTCGGGCCTGGTGAGATCCAATTTATTTTAAATCTACTCTATTTTATAGAAGGGACAAAAATCATTTCACATACAAAAGTATATTTTCCAATCTCTAATTTTTACTACATTCTTCTTGAATTTTGAAGTAATTTGAGTGTTTGAGTGTTAACAATTCAGGTACGTCCTAGGTTACCGTATCGAAACTCAATATCACTATTGGAGATTATTAGTTCTTACAGTGATTTTTGATTCCTAAACGAAACATTAATGACATGTGTGGGAATCGACTTCTAATTTTTGCGTATCTCTACCATCAAATTAATTTGAATCTGAGAATATATATATATATATATATATATATATATATATATATATATATATATATATATATATCAGCAGAAGAAGCAGAGACAATAACTCCATTGGTCATTTCTAAGATCCTTAATACTTCTCCTAAATCAACTATCGTCAGATATCACATATTGAAAACTTATGTGATACCACATCCTCTAACAAATGTCATTCGTATAATTGCTTTCTACTCATAACAGACATTAGCATTTTTTAGAGTGAGGATCGATTGGATTTAGAATTTTTAGATCGAGAAAAGATCAATGGAATTTCAAACTTCAACATGCCTATAATTCTTGCGATCACCATCGCTGATCGGGACCTAACCAGATTACTTGTAGACGAAATGGGCTCTTGAAATTTCCTCCATGCAAATACAATGGATTTGTTAGATATACAACAAGCAAAGATTTCTTGGCATTCAGAGGTTCAGTAACTCGTCCTCTACGGATCTAACTATAACAATTGGAAAAGGAGCTTGCGAAAGAAAGGTAATACATAACATTATGGTAATATCGTGTCAGAGTACATTCAGAGGCATCTTTTGGGAAGATCTTTTATAGCAATACTGGATGTAATGGCATCCCCATTCCACCTTAAGGTAATTTATCACGATAAATAAGGAAGATTGATCATAGTGAGTGTTAACGTCTATGAGGCAAAACGAATCATAGAAATTATCCAAAAAGACATTCTAGCATTAGTTGCAGCCTCATAAGCAAAAACAGAAGGAAATCCATGGGTTCCCGATACGTTTGACCTACACGTCCACGAAGATGGATTTCGACTGGTGTCGAGTGGTAATTTCGAGTTCGTTCAACTCAGGATAATCCCACCTGGTCAGTAAAAAAAGGTACCAGGCTACATTTAGACGTAAGAACAACCCTGATCAAATTCCTCCAGGATAACACTGATCTTTTCACCATAACTCCACATGAGATTCTTGACATTAACCCCAACGTAGCGTTTTAATGTCAAGAATTTCCCAAACATCTTTAACTACCTCAAAATTGTTCACCAATCTGAATATATTTCTATCAATTCCATTGAATAATGCATTCAATGCTTTAGAGTTTTCAAGAGCCAATTCATCCTCATCCTTAGTCCATTCTTCCTCAAGTTTCAAGTCAGATGTAGCTTTTCCATCTTTCCCAAGAGTGACAGGGTGTTCTCATACTTTTATGACAGCTTTCCAAGCCTTACTATCCAGAGATTTCAAGAAGGAAACCATGTGAGGTTTCCAATAATCATAATTAGTTCCATCCAAAATAGGTGGTGTAACACCCCTATTTCTAAAATGATTATTTATTTGATTAATTAAGTCGATTATTGATTTTTAATTGAATTGTTGGTGAGAACAATTGAGTTCGGCGATGTGTCAGAGAAATATATTTGACGAATGTTAGTTTTTGTGGATTTACTGATTTTATTTGGAGGAAATATAATTAGTTAGAATTAAATCAATTAAGGAAAATAAGATGATATGATTTATAGAACTAAAGGGAATTGTGGTAAGGGTGAGAGGTAAGTGAAGGTAGTATGGAGAAAATACAAAATTAGGATATAAGGGGGTTATGTAACGCCCTAATTTTATATTTATTTTTATGAAATAAATATTAATATTTTGAGGGTATATTTGGATAAATTGGGGAGAAATGTTTTATGAGAATAATAATAATATAATAATATATACTATTATAATATTATTATTATTTAAATAAAATAAAACAATAAGGGTTAGTTAGAGGTTTAAGGGGCAAAGGTGGAATTATTGTTTTATGTAAGTGGAATGAGGGATTCAGTTTTCATTCATCGTGTTTTTGACGAAGAACAGTGAGGTCTGGAGAAAGAGGAGAAGAAAGGCAAGGTCAAGGATCGTAGATCATCAAGACCAAGATTTCGAAGAACTCATCTCTTTTTCGAGGTAAGGGGGGAGAATGGGTTTTATAATTGGTGAATTAACACAATAAGGGTAATTGAGAGATCCTTCCTCCCTTAGGGTTCATATATGTGAAGGTTTGGAGTTGATGAAATTGTGATATGTATGTGATAGATTATGAATCCTTGAATTGTGTTTATAATTTGATGATTATTATTATGAGAATAATTTGTTATGAGGTAATATTGGATGAACCGTTCTTGAATGTGTGCTATGTGAATTGAGGAATAGTTGTTATGGAGGAGAGGAATAATTGATGTTATGAGTGTGTGGTGGTATATGTCGCTCCCGGGATTTTCATCCTAGTACAAACGCGAAAGTGGCGCGGAAAAGGTAGAGTCGCCAGCCAGACATTTTTATCCCAAAGGAATGGGAAAGGTAATGTTGCACAAACCTGAGGAAGAAGGAAAGGACGAGGCCTTGCGAACCAAAGATCTGGATACGGGAGTCGGTTACGAATTGAGAAGGTATTAGCACCTCAATCCGTCCGCCGTACCCGACGGGATCCACGCTTAAAAGTCTGTTTTCAAAGGGTGAGAAATAATATGCTGTTTGAATGAAAGAATAGCTATTTAGAATGAAATGGAAATGAGAAAAGGAATGGAATTGATAAATGGAAATGAAAATGGGAAAATGTAGGGAAAAAGAAAGATTGTGCTCGAATGGGCCCTACCCCACTGCCTACGTACCTCATCGGGATAAATGAGGATCAGAGACGTCGTAGTTCGTCTAACTAAGGCTTACACTCGTTTGTGGTTTTTAGGATGACGTTGCCATAGTTCTAGCTCAGGTGTTACCGGCTCTGACACGAGGGTGTTTACCGTATCGCTGTTTGAACTGTTGAGACAAGTCACGAAGAGTATGAGATGAGAATGAGAAGACGTGACTTCTTGGTTTGTTGTTTTTTAGAAGAAATGTTTTGAGATTTATTTTTATTGAATGTACAACCCTAAAGACTATGACACAGGAGCGAATACTTTCCAAGATCGCCCCCAATGGAACGTTTGTAAAGCATCCTAGAAGAGTGAAGGAGACCTCCACTGATCATTTCCCGTATAGCTTAAGGCTCGTGACGTATTGTACACCTTTTCCTTTATTAAGTGTTTTTGGTTTTCTTTTAAGATGAGAAGAGACTCGAGTTATAAAAGGTAAACATTCTAAGGGGCTACTAGACCTACCCTAAATCAATTGAATTCATGGATCACCTATGGTTAGTGAGGTTTGCAATTAAATCTACCTAAGAGATATAAGAAATATAAGACTAAACATGCAAGTAAAAGAAGTTAGTAATGAGCAATAGGGTCCTCCTAGGTCATGGTAGGTAAAAACGTATATGAAATGTAAACGGGATGAAACAATGAGGTGTGTGGGTCGGTTGCGTGGTGCTAAGACACACGACTTATGGTGTGAAACATACAAGGTTTGATATTGGTTGAATGGAATGGAACGAAGGTAATCGTGGAACCCTAAAATAAAATGAACTTTATTTATTTATTTGAAAATAACTCGACGTTGGATCGAATACTTTATTTGTTGTTTTTCTTTCTAACGATTTGTTTTTATCTTTTCTAATCCTAATTAAGGAAATTATAAAAGCATACAAATTCTAGGCTATTACATCACAAAATACACAAATTATAAAACACAATTGAAGCATAAAATATTCAAGTCCATAAGCCAAACCTTTGCAGAACACCTTGCACAAAAAAACAAATAGTTAGTAAATGATATGAATCATGAATATGTACAATATGATGGAAATGAATTAAAATGACAAAAAATATTAAAAGTCATGAAAAAAATCTGAAATTAAATTCCTAAGGTCTTCAACCTAAGTATATTGTTGTGCTAAAAAATCTCTAAAAAATTCTTATTTTAACTAAGGCAAATGATCACCTAAATCTAACTAAAGTTCCAACACAAATTTGCACAAATTACACTATCCAAACAATAGAAAAAATGCCCTAAAAAATACACAAAAAATATTATAGGTACTTTAACTTGTCTTTTAATAGTAGCAAAAAGAATGGGTCAAAAAAGTTATGGGAAGTGGCCTAAATAAATTATACATTTTTATGTATCCACATGAGAATTCAATAGAAAATCAATTAAATAAAAATTCGAAAATAAATTGAAAAATAATTAAACTCAGAAAATAAAAATTGGGGCAAGTTCAAAATTGAATTAATATTCTATACTAATTTTTCACAGAATTTTAATATTCGTTCTAATATTTATTTACAAATTAATTGAAAATATGCATAAAATTGAAATTTGAAACAAAATGAGAATAGAGAGGGAGGTGAAAGAGAAATTTTTATAAGTTAAGATAACATATGGGCCTGTGTTGGGGGTGCATATAACAAATTCGTAAAGCCCAATTAGCATAGAAATTTTATCCTCTAAAAATAAAAAAACAGTAGAAATCAAGCATTTTATGGAATTTATCAGAATTTAATGAGTATTAAGGAGAGTTTATGAGTTTTAATAATTTTCTTTTCAACAATCTTTATTAAGATTAATTATCTTAATTGACCCAACTTAACTAAATTATAAAACACAATAAAAATGAAAATAAATTCAGAAAAACTCCCCTCCCCTCTCACGCGTATCCTCCCTTTCTCCCCCACTCTTCGTTTTCCCCTCTCAAACCCTAGAGCCGCCGTGACGGCTTCTCCGGCCACTCTTCCTAATCCGTCAATAACCTAAACAAAATTCCATCATCTTTCCCTCTTAATTACGAATCCGGCGTCATCCTCCTCTAAGTACTCACTAACCAACCGGGATCAATTCATCCATTTCAAACCACACAAACAGGTTTAAGACATGAAAGGCCTTACCTCCTCTGACGGCACAGGTTTCTCTCGAAGTTGAAGAGAGGCTGAGAGATTGACGAACGAGGAAGATGAAGATGGTGACGATGCGTCCAATTGCTGAATGCTTTCAAGAAATCGCGAAATTGCCTTTGAAGTTCGTCGGATGGCGAACGTTTGGCCCTGTTCAAATGAGGAAAGTGACAAACATATGCGATGCGGATGTAGAAGATTGAACAAAGTCTTGGTTCGTTGACGAGGTGAACGATTGATTGTAGGTGTTCGAAGACGAAGTTCCGATGATTTGGAGTCCACGATGTGAGATCGTCGAAGTGCTCGGCATTTGAGGTATGCCAAAAATCCGTTCCTTGCTGTATTTTGTTCGAACTATTCTTCTATTTCTGCTTTTCGAACTCGTGTTGTTGTCGTTGATTACTCTGAGATTGAAACCCTGATGCTTTTCGTGATTTGTAGGTATCCATGAAGTTAATAAACTGTGTGGATGTGTTCTTGATATATGAATCGTGCAAGTTGCGGAAGCGATTCGACAGATGATGATGAGGATTCAGATTGAAACTAATGGAGATACAACATTGATGGTTGATTCTGTTAGAGCCAAGAAGTATGTCGAGAGTGAATATTGATGAAGGCTTGAATAGGTGATCGATTGAAGAGGATGAAACTTCGTTGCAAGATTGAAGATTGGTGATAAAGAATTGAAAGTCTCCCCTTTTCGGCCTGCTTCGGCGTAGATGTGGTATCGACGCGAATGAACTAAAACCAGTAAGTAATCTTCAATCGATTTCCCTTTTGATCTCCCTCCCTCTGTGATGACCTTGAATTACTGATTACAGTGGGGTTTTTTTCTATGTTTGCAGGTTTTTTGCTTGATGAAGATGAAGGTGGATGAGAAGGTTCAAAGGGAAAAAAAATGAAGAACATAGAGGGTGAAGTCATGGAGATGGAGAGGATGAGGCTTGAAGAAAGGTGAAAAAAAGAGTGATGAATGAGGAGGGTCACGATTTTGTGGAGGCTGAAGATGGTTTATGGATAGAGAATTCAGAGGTTGGAGGTGAAGGATGAATTGAGATAGAAGATTTGAGAAATCCAGCCCCTGATGCAAGCTGATGAATCTCCTTTTATAGATGATGAATGGTGAGTGTTCTTTGATAACTGTTGGTAAAATTAATTAGGAAACTCGGTTATGATTCTGGAAGTTTCTGTATTTTTTTTTTGAAGCCTAACTGAATTCAGTTGTCAGTTTTTTTCATTTCCTGTAAAGTTGGTTAGTTTAAGTTAGGGATTGGTTAGAATTCTATTAGTCGGTTAGCTTTTCGGTTAGAGATTGGTTGGAATTCTGTTAGAGTTCGTTACGGTTGGTTAGAGATTGTAACTTCCTTTTTCTCTTTGTATTCGAATTCTCTCCTCCTCTATATTGACTGATTATTTCTGCTGGAAACTCAAGTATAAACTTTGATGAAAAATTGCTTATATATTGGCCATTCTCTTTCCGAGTCGATGTATTGTGCAAATGACATTTTTACTGATTTTCTGGTGTGGATTAGTTTTACGAACCCGCTCCTCTTCTGATTTCGCAATTGACCCTTAACATAGTTCACATTTTTGTGCATTTTTCTTTGCTTGGCAGGTTATGCGTCGATCTGCAATGGAGATGGTGTCGCTAATATGATGAAGGTGATAACAGTGCATTTTCGAACCTTAAGAAATCCTTTCAAACCTTGGAGGCAACAAGTGAAGAACTAAAGAACAGCCGGTTATTCCTCAAGCTGCTTGAAGCTGTTCTCAGGACAGGAAACAGAATGAATGTTGGAACCAATCGCGGAGATGCTAAATCTTTCAAACTAGCTACACTTCTGAAACTTGCAGATATTAAAGGAACAGATTGAAAGACCACATTGCTCCATTTTGTTGTTCAAGAAATTATTAGATCTGAAGGTACAGGTGGCGAATCCGCGAATCCGCAAATGAGGGTGTTGAAAACCAAACAAATTCCCAATTCAATGAGGATGAGTTCAAAAAGAAAGGATTACAGGTTGTGGCTGGATTAGATTTTGGTAATGTAAAAAAAAGGCAGCAGGAACGGACTCAGGTGTCTTAAGCAGCTATGTCATAAAGCTTGAAATGGGGCTTGATAAAGTGAGATTGATTTTGCAATATGTAGATATGCTTCTCAAAGAAAATCAATGACGATAATGTTTTTTTCAAATTTAATTTCCCCTTTTCTATCATTAGTTCCTTAGGTGTATAAACAAGTTTTCTCCTAGTTACAAGATAGAGAATACCATTCCATTGGTAATATAGTACAGGAAGACAGCCCTCGCCGAAATTTTGATACCATCCTAAGCTTGTAATAAAGATGAATTCTCTTTTATGCTTTCTTTATGCAAATTTGAGTGATACAAACACATGGGCCTGAGCATGCCACAATTGCACATGGGCCTGAAATTAAATTATGAAATAAAGCTTGGATTAAACTTTGGCTTAATGGAATTGAACTTTGGAATAGGATTTCTTTTTATTAACTTCTAGATAACAATGTGGGCCTTGGATTTTGGATATAGTTTAGGGTCAATTGGCTTCCAAGAAGAACATGGTACGTATTGACTTCTGAATTGGTAGCAATCAACGAGTAGATTCTGATGACTTGATTAAGAAAAAATATTCATGGCACGAAAAGAGAGATACCAATGTGAAAAAGTATGAAGCGTAGCTTGAATTCCGATAAATCCCTCTGAATAAACATTAACATGTCTGAATCACATCGACCTTCATATCCAAGCTAAACCCACATTTTTAATGAATCCTTAACTTCAATATCAAAACCATTAAGAAGTACCGAGTTCCTTATATCACGAATACCCCTACATCATTGTCATGAGAGCCCTAATCACAGTCTTTAATGAATACTAGTGAAACCAGCACAAGAAATAAGACCTTGGATCACCTCTTATAAAACTTAAATCACCCGGCATTCCTTAGTCCCACACCTTAGGAATTTGGTGCAAGTGTACGATTGTAAGTGTAGACGGATGGGAAGCATAAATCCAGTTAGATGATAATTTAGAGGGCAAATTTTGGGGTGTTACAGCTGCCCCTATTCAATCACTGTAGACTTGAATGGATGACAGCAATTGCTTTCAGACGTTTGAAGTATGCAGGGATTGAATACCAGAAACAACCAGAAAATTTGCACTCTATGGCAGAAGAACGGGGAAATAACCTCAACCGAACGAACTCTGCTTGAATATAATTATGATGTGAAGAATAGTAAACGGGGGATGCCTTTTGGATGATGTCAGATGGCTACTGACTTGCCACACGGTGGGTGGACTTGTGATATGATGCCACCCTGAGGATGGACTTTCGCCAATCTGCGGTTGGACTTCGAAATACATTGCCACACTGCGGGTGGACTTTGGAAATTGCCACGCTGTGGGTGGACTTGTGATATGATGCCACCCTGAGGATGGACTTTCGCCAATCTGCGGTTGGACTTCGAAATACATTGCCACACTGCGGGTGGACTTTGGAAATTGCCACGCTGTGGGTGGACTTGTGATATGATGCCACCCTGAGGATGGACTTTCGCCAATCTGCGGTTGGACTTCAAAATACTTTGCCACACTGCGGGTGGACTTTGGAAATTGCCACGCTGTGGGTGGACTTTTGCTCACTACGGGAGACTTTTGCTCACTATGGGAGGCATTCGAGATCTGCCACACTACGGGTGGACTTTTTGCTCACTACGGGAGACTTTAGAGATTTGCCACACTGCGGGTGGACTTTGGAATCTGCCACCCGAAGATGGACTTTGGCCAGTCTGCGGCTGGACTTTGAAATCTGCCACCCGAAGATGGACTTTGGCCAGTCTGCGGCTGGACTTTGCAATCTGCCACCCGAAGATGGACTTTGGCCAGTCTGCGGCTGGACTTTTAAATCTGCCACCCGAAGATGGACTTTGGCCAGTCTGCGGCTGGACTTTGCATATGTTGAATTGCACGGCATATTGCCCCATGACACTAGGGATATTATGTCTTGAGTATTGTTAATGAACTGGTGTGAATATAAAAGAAATTCCTGACGCGGAAGTGATAAGTCTCGGCTAGATCTGTGGGGAAACACACTGATCGCGAATTCGATAGCAAGTAGTCCTGTGGGGATAACATCTCTGTCGGAGAAGAGCGTGAATAATTCATCTGTCCCGAATTATCACCTTTGCCGAAAATAAATCGGACTTTTTAGATTCGAGGGCCGTGCCTGGGGATACCTCGACTATTGAGGAATATTCACTCTTATGGACCTGCTGGGGAGGAAAATGATTTATCTGAAATCTTCTAGGGGAATAAGAATTGCCTTGGATCTGATGAGGAATCAAGATCAAGGAAACCAACTGAAAGAAAAAAGTGCTGACTTTAGCGAGGACAACTTTCATTTGCCTATTGGAGATGACAACACCGAGACACGTCCTGCTGAGGAGGAAAGATTTCAAATTGTCCCGGGCTGGGGATCAGCTGCTTCCGTATGGATTTTACCTCAAGAGGATTTTACAAAAAGACTTGGCGTCTTTAAACTCTTAGGTATTGTAACTACTGCATGAATCAATGTAATGACCTTGCTGAGGAGGTAACCATTGCCAATGTGGATGAGTTTGTATCTGTCAGAAGTGTTGAACGAGATAGTTGACTTGACAAATAACCGCGGTATTCTAAACTCCGGGTAAATGCTTCCGATCCTCTGTCTTCGGGAAAGAGTGAACTTTCGTACTATTAGGGTGGCCTGCCCCAGTACGAGTATTTGAATAGATTTGCACCTGAGTGACTGATCTTCGATCTTGGAGAGATTTGAATCTCTAGGTGATTGCCCCAGTTTGACTGAAATTTGAAGAGATTGCTCCACGTAACTGCCCCGGATTGGATCAGTACTCTAATTTTGAAGAGATTGCTCGACGTGACTGCCTCGGATTGGCTCAGTACTCTAATTTTGAAGAGATTGCTCGACGTGACTGCCTCGGATTGGCTCAGTACTCTAATTTTGAAGAGATTGCTCGACGTGACTGCCTCGGATTGACTGGCTCTTACCATGACTAATTGGGAAAGTCCCTGCTCAATGAAGCTTTATTCGGAAAAGTGCACCTCGACGTGACAGTCTTTCAGAAGTTTTAGACTTCTCAACCCGGCAAGCTTGAGCTTCTGGATTGAATTTCCTCATGTGAACCATTTATAATGCTCAACAAATGTATGCAAGTGAGAAAATGTTTATTCTTAGAATGAAAATCATAATTCAACAAACATGTTAATCTTGAAGTTTTGAAAATGGATCGTTAACCTTCGTGAGCGAATCACTGGTTAAGATACGACCTTTATTTTGAATGAGAGTATGTACATGCAATACCAACAAATGTCTTTTAGCACAACTCATAGGAGTCAGGAACGCGGTCTCGTAGTAGTATGCTCTCAAATTAACCCTGTTTCAGTTAGGACTTTTGAGGGTTGTATCGTGGCCTGGTTCACGGTTATAGAAACAAAGGATACAGGCTCGAAGTTTATTTGTGCCCACCCGCTCTTCGTGATGTTCTCCATTCCTATGTTCAGCTAGTTTTCACAAGCATTCACCTTTCCTAAGGGTTTCGTGTTGATTGAGGAACCATTGCTACTATTAGTTCAAGCACCAACCAGGTTATTGTTGAGAGTCAGTCACTCCTCTATTTTTTCGTGCCTGTGTCACACGACTTTGTTCTCATTTGAGGATCTTTCTTATGTAATCCTTTCTGTCTTTCGCTTTTGCGTTATCTTGCTTATCCCTAACTTTTGCCTGGACTGATTCTTGTGAATCTTTGATTGTATAGTCCAGCGGGATGCCCTAACTTTTGCCTAAGTCGCTTATTTTCAAGTTTCGACTTAGCGGGCCTTTCCTTTTCTTTTTTCTTTTTGCATTTTGAACTAGTCGCGTGACATTGTTGTCTTGATTGCTTCACGAGGGTTGTGACTGCCTCATTTTGGGGTCGACGAAGGATAACCATTGTGGTTGTCAATCTTTGGACCTTTTGACTTGGATAACCGTTGTGGTTTCGGGTCTTTGGACCTCTTGATTAGCATATTAGGATGCAACGGATCTTCAAATACACTTCTTTATGAAAGTCTGAACGCTTGGTCTGACTAGCTGACGTCTACCCTACCCCTGGGTTACATGTGAGGGTTTTTTATGTGAAAAGAAACTCCTACTTCAAGGCTCAAAGGGGTTAGCGAGGGTCTATCTTCCTTATATCTCCAGTGTTTAGGATTTGAAACAATGCCTGTACATCGTCAACAGGGTCTTACTTGAGAGCACACAATTCAGAGATATTACGTTTTTGTTTCGTCATTCTCCCTCATAGAATTTAAGCATGACAATTGGTATTGCGATATACATATGCAAAATTATAAGGGAATGCAAATGAATTTACTTCAAGAAAAACATGTGAGTTTTATTATTGCTAACATTCAAAAGCAAACAAATTTCATACATGTAGACAAATGTTTAGCATATAAAAGAAACTACAAATGGAAATGCAGTAAAGAAACTGAATATTGCCGTAGTTGAGGAGGCTTGGCTCCGTCTGGATCTGTCAGTCTTGGATACTTTCAACGATCAATAGCTCTTTTCACAGACTTGTAATCTTCAATTTGCAGTCACATACCTAACCATGGCAGTGATACTTCCTCTTCTAGCTATTCTGACTCTGACATGAGACGTATGAAGGAAAAAGTGAAGCTGGGGAGTAAAGTTGCCCCACAAGGTTGCTCGGAAAGACCTGACGATCTTCTGCCTACGTATCTCCATTGACTGATGACCAATGAAAAATCAGAGCGACGTAGTTCCCCTCAATAGGGATGAAAATGAACAATGAAGAAAAACAAACACGTGAATGCCGTCACTGAGAGTATTTGAATACTGCCGGCTCTATTTGCTTCATGAATACCCTGGTGTTTTATCTTGAAGACTTCAGCTTAACATGGACCATTTGGTAGAATAACCGTGCCACTGGTTCCGTCGTGATTAGGCATCAGACTCTGGAGTATCTTTGGATGAGGAGAAAAATTGATTGTCTTGGACTCAATTAGGTCTTGCACCTTGTTCTGAAAAGCCCAACATTTCTCAATACTGTGCCCCTGGGCACCTGAATGGAATTCGCACCTGGAGTTTGGATCGAAATTTGGTGGTAGATTATCAGCAGAAGGAGCCCTCATGGTTCGGAGCTCAACCAAGTTCAACTTCAGAAGTTCTGGAAGCAATACAGCATATGGGCATGGGATAGGATCAAGTCTGCGGTTCCTCGCTCTTGTTCTTTCCTGAAACAGTCTCTGTTCCTGTTGTTGCTGACCCTGTGGTCGTGATTGAAAACTTTGTTGTTGACATTGCGTTGGATACCTGACATGTCTCTGTACTCTCTTACTCATATTCGGTCGAGGAGTGAATGAAGATTGTTGATGCAGCCCATTTGAAGACTTAGCCTGAGCAATGATTCTAGAAGAAGGAAGGTTGACCACTTCTTTTGTATTCCTGCATGCTGAAGGAGGAGTTAGCTCGTGATACTCAATCAATCCCATTTTGAGCAGTTGCGGACATAATTCAGCATAAGACATGTGTATCGGATCAATAACCCTTTCTTGAACCTGTTGATGACGGGTTGCTAGCAATGGAGGAGTTATAGATGAAATCGGTTGAAGTATTTCTCCTGGAAACCAAGGCGTAGCAGTTGAGGAGGATCCCTGATAAGGAAAGAAAGTGCTCACTTCTTTGGTAACGATTGGTGTAGGATCATTCAGTTCACATGTGGAGTTGGTTCCTATCTGATGCTCTTCCTGACTGACGAGTGGTGATTGCTGGTGGAGAGATTCGAACTGTAAAGGAAATCCATCTAAAGAACCCTGATTTATTGGACATCCCAAAGAGATGGGAGAAACATGACCTTCTGTTTGAAAAAGCAGACACACAACTATTTTCCTTTTTCGACATAGCATTCATGATTCCTGTAAGCAGCTTTATCTGAGTCTTCATCAGGTTGAATTCTTCTCTCAACAACTTCTGATCCTGGGACAACGCTCGAATGTCCACTACAACATGCCCCAGTTGGGCCTTCATCTCGGTCACCTCCGCTCGGAGTTGTTCCATGTCTAAGCCTTGACAGTCGTGATTCAAATTGACCATTCTGGAGAGAAACCAGGTCAGGATAAGAATTTGTCTCTGAACACCTGTAAAAAAAAATGCAAGGAGGTATGCAAATGCCATGTTCGATTATTTCCAAGGAGTCCATCTGTTTTGATCCAAGTTTTAATGCAGAGAAAAATCCGACATAATCCAGATATGGGATCCTTAGAAGTAACTGAACATGTATGCTAAAATGCCATGATGTCATGTATGCAACTAGCATGTGGTCAGCGGTCCGATGCTGGCATGGATCAGATAACCAAGTGTTGGTGAGGATCATGATATCAGTATCTCTGTGCAGAAGTTCCAGAATTCTCAACCAAGTATCATATAGGACCGGATCATATCATTGAATAACACTGGCAAAAGCGGGTATGTTGGAAGTTTTAGGGTTCCTGCAAAACTGTAAACCCCTCCCAATCTCACGGGTGTTGCTACTACGGGTCAACATCACGGACTCTCAAAGCCGAATAGCAATAATACGTTCACCATTTCCGAGAAATGGCTCATGACCAAATCAGGGAATCGGTTTGGCATTATGTATTACTCAGGGAGGCCTCAGCTGAATTCCGGAAAAACAAGCATCCCTCATAAGTTCCCGGCTTCAAGCACTGAAGTCGAGAAACAATAGTACATTCATCCCGAAGGGTACAATACTACCGTCATACGACCAGTTGCTTTAACCAGGTTCCTATGAGAGAACAAGGTCATCCTATGCGATTTCCTAGTGGGCCCTCGGGTGCGAATGGGTTTGCCACGAAATGTGGTCTGCCACTGTCACCACTGGAGAGGGTTGTCTCCACTAAGGTCCTCGAAGATCGGTTCCCAGTGTTAGCAGCTCAGGTGGGAACATTCTATGGTCTGCCTAGGCAGTATAGAACATATCCCAAGAGAGCCTGATCTGGGTGTGGGACTCGTGAAAACTACACGTGCTCAAGACCACGCAAGCCACACGACTGCCCACTCTAAATCCTATGTGTATACTCAAGCCGGGTATTTGGCTTATCTCACAATAAACCCATCCCGCCAAGGAAAACCAGAACAGCCAGTACAATATATGCCAGTATATGCGACAGTAAAGTAAAGTGCGGAAAGCTGTAAATAAAGCAGTAAAGGAAAGCAATAAACTGTAAACAAAACAGTAAAGCTAAACTTAAAGCATAACAGCGAATGAATAAGCACCCAAAGGAAACAGAAACAGACAAGCGCTAGGATTGACTCTCAAAGGGGAAATTAGAATTTCTAAAGGTCCCCAGCAGAGTCGCCAGCTGTCGCTCCCGGGATTTTCATCCTAGTACAAACGCGAAAGTGGCGCGGAAAAGGTAGAGTCGCCAGCCAGACATTTTTATCCCAAAGGAATGGGAAAGGTAATGTTGCACAAACCTGAGGAAGAAGGAAAGGACGAGGCCTTGCGAACCAAAGATCTGGATACGGGAGTCGGTTACGAATTGAGAAGGTATTAGCACCTCAATCCGTCCGCCGTACCCGACGGGATCCACGCTTAAAAGTCTGTTTTCAAAGGGTGAGAAATAATATGCTGTTTGAATGAAAGAATAGCTATTTAGAATGAAATGGAAATGAGAAAAGGAATGGAATTGATAAATGGAAATGAAAATGGGAAAATGTAGGGAAAAAGAAAGATTGTGCTCGAATGGGCCCTACCCCACTGCCTACGTACCTCATCGGGATAAATGAGGATCAGAGACGCCGTAGTTCGTCTAACTAAGGCTTACACTCGTTTGTGGTTTTTAGGATGACGTTGCCATAGTTCTAGCTCAGGTGTTACCGGCTCTGACACGAGGGTGTTTACCGTATCGCTGTTTGAACTGTTGAGACAAGTCACGAAGAGTATGAGATGAGAATGAGAAGACGTGACTTCTTGGTTTGTTGTTTTTTAGAAGAAATGTTTTGAGATTTATTTTTATTGAATGTACAACCCTAAAGACTATGACACAGGAGCGAATACTTTCCAAGATCGCCCCCAATGGAACGTTTGTAAAGCATCCTAGAAGAGTGAAGGAGACCTCCACTGATCATTTCCCGTATAGCTTAAGGCTCGTGACGTATTGTACACCTTTTCCTTTATTAAGTGTTTTTGGTTTTCTTTTAAGATGAGAAGAGACTCGAGTTATAAAAGGTAAACATTCTAAGGGGCTACTAGACCTACCCTAAATCAATTGAATTCATGGATCACCTATGGTTAGTGAGGTTTGCAATTAAATCTACCTAAGAGATATAAGAAATATAAGACTAAACATGCAAGTAAAAGAAGTTAGTAATGAGCAATAGGGTCCTCCTAGGTCATGGTAGGTAAAAACGTATATGAAATGTAAACGGGATGAAACAATGAGGTGTGTGGGTCGGTTGCGTGGTGCTAAGACACACGACTTATGGTGTGAAACATACAAGGTTTGATATTGGTTGAATGGAATGGAACGAAGGTAATCGTGGAACCCTAAAATAAAATGAACTTTATTTATTTATTTGAAAATAACTCGACGTTGGATCGAATACTTTATTTGTTGTTTTTCTTTCTAACGATTTGTTTTTATCTTTTCTAATCCTAATTAAGGAAATTATAAAAGCATACAAATTCTAGGCTATTACATCACAAAATACACAAATTATAAAACACAATTGAAGCATAAAATATTCAAGTCCATAAGCCAAACCTTTGCAGAACACCTTGCACAAAAAAACAAATAGTTAGTAAATGATATGAATCATGAATATGTACAATATGATGGAAATGAATTAAAATGACAAAAAATATTAAAAGTCATGAAAAAAATCTGAAATTAAATTCCTAAGGTCTTCAACCTAAGTATATTGTTGTGCTAAAAAATCTCTAAAAAATTCTTATTTTAACTAAGGCAAATGATCACCTAAATCTAACTAAAGTTCCAACACAAATTTGCACAAATTACACTATCCAAACAATAGAAAAAATGCCCTAAAAAATACACAAAAAATATTATAGGTACTTTAACTTGTCTTTTAATAGTAGCAAAAAGAATGGGTCAAAAAAGTTATGGGAAGTGGCCTAAATAAATTATACATTTTTATGTATCCACATGAGAATTCAATAGAAAATCAATTAAATAAAAATTCGAAAATAAATTGAAAAATAATTAAACTCAGAAAATAAAAATTGGGGCAAGTTCAAAATTGAATTAATATTCTATACTAATTTTTCACAGAATTTTAATATTCGTTCTAATATTTATTTACAAATTAATTGAAAATATGCATAAAATTGAAATTTGAAACAAAATGAGAATAGAGAGGGAGGTGAAAGAGAAATTTTTATAAGTTAAGATAACATATGGGCCTGTGTTGGGGGTGCATATAACAAATTCGTAAAGCCCAATTAGCATAGAAATTTTATCCTCTAAAAATAAAAAAACAGTAGAAATCAAGCATTTTATGGAATTTATCAGAATTTAATGAGTATTAAGGAGAGTTTATGAGTTTTAATAATTTTCTTTTCAACAATCTTTATTAAGATTAATTATCTTAATTGACCCAACTTAACTAAATTATAAAACACAAGAAAAATGAAAATAAATTCAGAAAAACTCCCCTCCCCTCTCACGCGTATCCTCCCTTTCTCCCCCACTCTTCGTTTTCCCCTCTCAAACCCTAGAGCCGCCGTGACGGCTTCTCCGGCCACTCTTCCTAATCCGTCAATAACCTAAACAAAATTCCATCATCTTTCCCTCTTAATTACGAATCCGGCGTCATCCTCCTCTAAGTACTCACTAACCAACCGGGATCAATTCATCCATTTCAAACCACACAAACAGGTTTAAGACATGAAAGGCCTTACCTCCTCTGACGGCACAGGTTTCTCTCGAAGTTGAAGAGAGGCTGAGAGATTGACGAACGAGGAAGATGAAGATGGTGACGATGCGTCCAATTGCTGAATGCTTTCAAGAAATCGCGAAATTGCCTTTGAAGTTCGTCGGATGGCGAACGTTTGGCCCTGTTCAAATGAGGAAAGTGACAAACATATGCGATGCGGATGTAGAAGATTGAACAAAGTCTTGGTTCGTTGACGAGGTGAACGATTGATTGTAGGTGTTCGAAGACGAAGTTCCGATGATTTGGAGTCCACGATGTGAGATCGTCGAAGTGCTCGGCATTTGAGGTATGCCAAAAATCCGTTCCTTGCTGTATTTTGTTCGAACTATTCTTCTATTTCTGCTTTTCGAACTCGTGTTGTTGTCGTTGATTACTCTGAGATTGAAACCCTGATGCTTTTCGTGATTTGTAGGTATCCATGAAGTTAATAAACTGTGTGGATGTGTTCTTGATATATGAATCGTGCAAGTTGCGGAAGCGATTCGACAGATGATGATGAGGATTCAGATTGAAACTAATGGAGATACAACATTGATGGTTGATTCTGTTAGAGCCAAGAAGTATGTCGAGAGTGAATATTGATGAAGGCTTGAATAGGTGATCGATTGAAGAGGATGAAACTTCGTTGCAAGATTGAAGATTGGTGATAAAGAATTGAAAGTCTCCCCTTTTCGGCCTGCTTCGGCGTAGATGTGGTATCGACGCGAATGAACTAAAACCAGTAAGTAATCTTCAATCGATTTCCCTTTTGATCTCCCTCCCTCTGTGATGACCTTGAATTACTGATTACAGTGGGGTTTTTTTCTATGTTTGCAGGTTTTTTGCTTGATGAAGATGAAGGTGGATGAGAAGGTTCAAAGGGAAAAAAAATGAAGAACATAGAGGGTGAAGTCATGGAGATGGAGAGGATGAGGCTTGAAGAAAGGTGAAAAAAAGAGTGATGAATGAGGAGGGTCACGATTTTGTGGAGGCTGAAGATGGTTTATGGATAGAGAATTCAGAGGTTGGAGGTGAAGGATGAATTGAGATAGAAGATTTGAGAAATCCAGCCCCTGATGCAAGCTGATGAATCTCCTTTTATAGATGATGAATGGTGAGTGTTCTTTGATAACTGTTGGTAAAATTAATTAGGAAACTCGGTTATGATTCTGGAAGTTTCTGTATTTTTTTTTTGAAGCCTAACTGAATTCAGTTGTCAGTTTTTTTCATTTCCTGTAAAGTTGGTTAGTTTAAGTTAGGGATTGGTTAGAATTCTATTAGTCGGTTAGCTTTTCGGTTAGAGATTGGTTGGAATTCTGTTAGAGTTCGTTACGGTTGGTTAGAGATTGTAACTTCCTTTTTCTCTTTGTATTCGAATTCTCTCCTCCTCTATATTGACTGATTATTTCTGCTGGAAACTCAAGTATAAACTTTGATGAAAAATTGCTTATATATTGGCCATTCTCTTTCCGAGTCGATGTATTGTGCAAATGACATTTTTACTGATTTTCTGGTGTGGATTAGTTTTACGAACCCGCTCCTCTTCTGATTTCGCAATTGACCCTTAACATAGTTCACATTTTTGTGCATTTTTCTTTGCTTGGCAGGTTATGCGTCGATCTGCAATGGAGATGGTGTCGCTAATATGATGAAGGTGATAACAGTGCATTTTCGAACCTTAAGAAATCCTTTCAAACCTTGGAGGCAACAAGTGAAGAACTAAAGAACAGCCGGTTATTCCTCAAGCTGCTTGAAGCTGTTCTCAGGACAGGAAACAGAATGAATGTTGGAACCAATCGCGGAGATGCTAAATCTTTCAAACTAGCTACACTTCTGAAACTTGCAGATATTAAAGGAACAGATTGAAAGACCACATTGCTCCATTTTGTTGTTCAAGAAATTATTAGATCTGAAGGTACAGGTGGCGAATCCGCGAATCCGCAAATGAGGGTGTTGAAAACCAAACAAATTCCCAATTCAATGAGGATGAGTTCAAAAAGAAAGGATTACAGGTTGTGGCTGGATTAGATTTTGGTAATGTAAAAAAAAGGCAGCAGGAACGGACTCAGGTGTCTTAAGCAGCTATGTCATAAAGCTTGAAATGGGGCTTGATAAAGTGAGATTGATTTTGCAATATGTAGATATGCTTCTCAAAGAAAATCAATGACGATAATGTTTTTTTCAAATTTAATTTCCCCTTTTCTATCATTAGTTCCTTAGGTGTATAAACAAGTTTTCTCCTAGTTACAAGATAGAGAATACCATTCCATTGGTAATATAGTACAGGAAGACAGCCCTCGCCGAAATTTTGATACCATCCTAAGCTTGTAATAAAGATGAATTCTCTTTTATGCTTTCTTTATGCAAATTTGAGTGATACAAACACATGGGCCTGAGCATGCCACAATTGCACATGGGCCTGAAATTAAATTATGAAATAAAGCTTGGATTAAACTTTGGCTTAATGGAATTGAACTTTGGAATAGGATTTCTTTTTATTAACTTCTAGATAACAATGTGGGCCTTGGATTTTGGATATAGTTTAGGGTCAATTGGCTTCCAAGAAGAACATGGTACGTATTGACTTCTGAATTGGTAGCAATCAACGAGTAGATTCTGATGACTTGATTAAGAAAAAATATTCATGGCACGAAAAGAGAGATACCAATGTGAAAAAGTATGAAGCGTAGCTTGAATTCCGATAAATCCCTCTGAATAAACATTAACATGTCTGAATCACATCGACCTTCATATCCAAGCTAAACCCACATTTTTAATGAATCCTTAACTTCAATATCAAAACCATTAAGAAGTACCGAGTTCCTTATATCACGAATACCCCTACATCATTGTCATGAGAGCCCTAATCACAGTCTTTAATGAATACTAGTGAAACCAGCACAAGAAATAAGACCTTGGATCACCTCTTATAAAACTTAAATCACCCGGCATTCCTTAGTCCCACACCTTAGGAATTTGGTGCAAGTGTACGATTGTAAGTGTAGACGGATGGGAAGCATAAATCCAGTTAGATGATAATTTAGAGGGCAAATTTTGGGGTGTTACAGTATAAAGTATTGAAATTTGACTTTTAGGGATGCTAATATCAAGTTAAAATGAACTGGCTTTGGTTTGGAGTGAGAGGGGAAAGAAAAGGAAGATTTTTGGAAAAAGTTGGAGAATTCACGTAGCCACCTGACACGGGCCGTGTCACAGGACACGGGTGGCCGTGTCAGGCCACTAGAAGAGGATGAGGGGAAGAATTTTGGAGAATGGGCAACAGTAAGTGTGACACGGGCCGTATCACACGACACGGGCACCCGTGTCAGCCCCCTGGTCTTGGTTGATTTGTCGTTTTGAGAGGTGCGTGTTCAGAGCACCTGACATGGACCGTGTCATGGGACACGGGTGGCCGTGTCAGGCCCCTGTATCTTGGAATTTTGTGAAATTTTGATATGTTTTATCATTCATTCTTTTAGTATAAGTTCCTAAGAGTATTCTAAGACGATAACTTGAGGTTTAGTGCTAATTATAGGACTTGATAACCAAACTTTAATGAATGTAATAGTGAGGATTATATAAGTAGCATAAGTTTGTTAGTAATGTAATGAATTATTGAATTATGAGATTATGGAATATGCTTAACATGAATGATATAATTATGTGATTAATACTGGTGGGATCATGTGGATCGTGAAGGCATGAATGTTTTCATGCGTAATTGTATTATGGTGTATGTGTTTGAGTCTGCATATGCATACACATTTGGTGGAATGATCATGTCTCGATGGAGCGTAAGTGATCATTCGGATTCATTGTGAATCGTTGGTGCAGGGATGATCGTGTCTCGGTGGAGCGTAAGCGATACATCCGGGTTCGAATTAATGAACCATTGTTGAAAGTCGGTACCGCATTGTTGCATTGTATCAGTGAGTCACATTGCATCTGTTTGTTGGATTGATTGTGATAATTAATGTGTATAGATTTATGATTATCCTTTGAGGTGTTATTTGCACTGCTATGTTATGAAACTATTTCTCACCCCCTTTTGTTTGTTTTGTTGCGTTTGTGCTTCTTCGGAAGTAAAGATATTTCAGGTACTTGAGGAATGCTTGATGTTGATGTCAGTGTCCTAGGAGCTCTGATATGTAACGGGAACGGGGATTTTTATCACATTTCTTTTGATTTTTAGCAAACTTCCTTATGATTAAGTATTGAGTTAATAAACCGTACTTTGATTGAACTGTAATGTCTTTGGGCAATTTGATGTTAAAACAATTATTTCCGCTGCTTGTTTTAGAATAAATGAAAAGATATTTGGTTGTTGATGTAGCAACTCACTTTAGTTGATTAAACTCTGATTTTATGAAAATTTTATTTAATTTTGAAATGGGAAAAAGTGGGTGTTACAGGTTACATGTGAGTGGAAGAGGTTAGAAATTCATTTTGTGAATTCGTGTTAGAGAAAAATAGTGAAAATGAGACTAAAGGCTAGGGCTTTGAGGAGACACGGAGGAAATTGGGAGAACAGATAGGGGAAATGATTATCAAACGAATATCAAGAGGTAAGGGTGTGTAATCGTTATTATTATGATTGATTTTCTTTTGGAAATAGATATTAGTAGGTTGTTGAGTTTTCACCGATGCATATTTGAGAATAGTATGATGAGTTAAGGAATTATACATTAGTAGGTTGATTGAGTACCAACGGATGAAAATTATTATAAGTGTGTTATGTGTGAATCATAGTAGCAGGTATTACATAAAACAATACAGGTATTGCACAGGGAAATATGCAGGTTGTGGGATGGTCACTGAGTGTGTATGACAGACGACATGGTGGTGTATCAGACGTCATGGTTGCGTGACGGGTGTCATGGTTGTGTGACGAGTCTCATGGTTGTGTGACGGACGTCCTGGAGTGTGGGTGACGGTCGTTACCGTTGTGCTTGTTGTATGTTTCTTTATTTATTTTCTAATTACTATTTTCGTTAGAATTATGGTGTGATAATCCCTAATTCCAGTAAGCTCCTTTCATAATTTTCTTTTCTCCCCTGCAAGTTTATGTGTATTATCTCTGGAGTAATTGAAAAATAACAGGATGAGGTAAATTATAGAATTATGCAGTAATATGCAGAATTATGCAGTGAGTCTTGTAAATAGATAATATTGTTGTGATGGTTATACTATGATTCTGATATGTATGATTATATGAGTATACTGTTATGCATTTTATAGTATATCAACTTTTTGGGTGTGTTAATGTGTAGACAGTATGTGATGAGTATGATGAATAGTGATGTGTTTCACTAGTCGTGGTCACTTTTTATGAATTATTATGCATCATGCATCCATGGCATTTTTAGGACGAGTGGTCCAATGAAGTTATGTAGGATGTTGAATCAAATGAAGGTATTTACGAACACTTTAGTCCAGTGATGACCTTAATCCTATTGTGCGGATTAAGTGAAAATGTTGATGTTACGATGACTCGGTCATCGGTGATGTCCTGGTACCGCATGCATGAAATCATTTAATGTTGCACTGCATTATACGTGACATTTGTCCATTGGATATTATTAAATGAAATGATTGGATGTAATGTGAAATATATGTGTGTATAGTTAGTTCTATTTAATTAAGACTACAATGTTATCTATTTATGAGTCTCTTATAATAATTAAAATTACTCACCCTTTCTGCTTGGAATTGGTGCCTCACTTGTGGGCAACTTGCAGGTGATCAAGAATAGCTAGGAAGTCTAGGAGTTGCATCCGGAGTGTGCTTGCTTAGTTCCGTAGGAATGAAGGGGGGTCTTGCTCTAATACGTAACACCGGGAATTGGGATCATTTGAATTACACATTCTTTTATGTTGATGTTTTGAAGTTTAACAACTTTTATAATTTGGTTTTTAATTTGAATTTTGAGGTGATATCCTCGAAGTATGTTGAATTGTTTAAGATATTTCGGAACTACCTTTTTATGGTATTTGTTTTGATTTTCTGAAAAGAGTTAAGACTCAAGTATCTGCTGCAAGGTTTTAAACGATTTACTTTAAATATAAAAGTGATGTTTGGTTATAAATATTATGTAACCCGTGTTACAGAGCAGGACCATCTTGGTATGATGTTTCTATTGAAGATGTGACATTCTTGGCTTTGATTAAATATTTATTAATTTACTAAAGTATATTTTGATTTATTCACATGGTTAGTTGGGTGTTATAGGTGGTCTTTTCACAAATCCTCCTTCCTTGTCCATACTACTAGAAAGTATTGTCCCTAGATCTTGTAACACCCCAAATTCGATTATGAGTATTTGTGGCTTATTTGAGGATATATGAATGAATTGACAATTGGTGGTTATGTGACTGATGCCTAGTGGTGAAATTATTTTAGTAATATTAATAATAAGAATAATCATGTAGTATTATTCGGATTATTGGTTATTATTTAAAATAATAGAAGTGGAAGTATGAATGTTATGTTGGTTATTTTGGAGAAAAAGAGTATTTTAATATAATAAGGATAAATAGTGTTTTATTATACTATTTTATTATTATTATTAAAAATATATTAAAGAAAAGGGTAAGGTGGTCCTTTTGTAAAAATTATGAGGGTAAAGTGGGAAAAGACTTAACTGGGATAATTTTACCCAAATAGGAGAACGCGATCAAATTTCTCACTTATCGTATTCTTTTTGTTGAAGAGGAGCTTTGAGGAGAGGAAAAGAGGAAGGGGAAGCTCAGAGTCAGAAAGTTGCGAGGAACATTGGGTGAAGAGTATCAATCGGCGAAATTCTCTAAGGTATGGGGAGTTTTTATAATCTATTGTAAATGTGTAGGAATTGGACTATGAATAGATTATAATTGTATGAGTTTATGAGTTTTAGGGGTTTTTGATGTAGGTGGAGTTTATGAGAGAAATCTTGATGAATTAGAGTGATTAGAATGAGTTATAATCACATAATTGATTGTATAATTGTTATCATGATGTTGTTGGTGTCTGACTGATGTTTTTGAGTGATTTGAGCTGGAACCCGTAATGGGATTTGAGGTTTTGAGGTTATAAAGCAGTCTGCATTTGAGTAGCAGGAAACTGCTGGAAAGCGTGCGTTAACCGGTTAACGCTATGGGTTAACCGGTTAACCATTGAAATTTTGGGTTAATTCTGAAGTTGCGCAGGCGTTAACCGGTTAACGCTATGGGTTAACCGGTTAACACTGTTCGGATGGCAAATTATAATTCTTTAAAAATTCATAACTTTCAAACTGTAAGTCCGATTCACATTCCGTTTGAAGCGTAGGATAGAGCATAAACTGAACTTTATTTTGATGAATAAAAATGAGAAAAATACAATAGTTTTTATAAATGAATTTATAAAATAACCTTGTAATTGCCTCATAATTTATGGGGTACGGGTCAATTCTTGATGTGTCAGAGAGGTTATAGAACCAGTGTTCTGGGTGTAATGTCATGATGATATATATGAGTATTTGATGATTGGTTTGTTGAACTGAGTTTTTATTTAAAAAACGGATAGAATTACCTTATAATTTTACCGGGTTTGGGTTGAGTCTTGATGTGTTGAAGTGGTTAATGAAACGGAGTTTTGGTGTATTATCTTGGGTTGTTGATGATCGAGGGTTATAGGCGTACTATTATGATGATAAATATTATAAACATGATTTTATTATAAATCGATGATTAGTTATTATGGATTAAAAGGAGTTGTTTCTTGTGTTGTTAAAAATTGAGTTTTATGATTATAAACACAATATTATTGTGAATTGGTGTTTTGTTGTTGATGTGTTGTCATGACGAAAGATATTATTTTACGATGATTATTTGATGAACATGAAATAAATGGTTATGTCTTGATGAGTTGAGATAGCTAATGAGATGAGGTTTCGGTGTATTTTCACGATGAAATTATATGATTATTTGATGTTTGAACTGTTAGATATGAAATGAATGATGCACGTTTGATTTCTCGATGAATATTTACGGTGTAACGCATCATTGCATTTCATGACATTCACGATGGGGCTTCGGCCTATTTTGTAGCTTCAATCTCATCGTGTGGATTGAAGTATCTCGATGATTTGCGATGTGCTCCTTTGTGGAGGGTTGATGGTCATGTATCCATCTCACGATGAAATTGGTACCACATGCATAATTGCATATCATGATGGTTGGAATTGCATATGTCTGGATGAATTCACGATGGAGTTGTTGTTGCTGAATTTTTATAATGTGTTCATGATTGTGTTGTTGTTGCTGAATTTTTATAATGTGTTCATGATTGTGTTGTTGTTGCTGAATTATATGGTTGAAGATGTTATGACATGCTTATGCTAATTTATTTATATTCCATATTCTAATATGTTTATGATAAATTATGATTACTCACCCTGCCTGCTTGGAAATGTTGCCTCTTTCGTGGGTAACTTGAAGATGATAAAGAAAAGGCTTGCAGTGCAAGAGGAGTTTTTCATGAGCCTCGGAGCGTGCTTTAGTGTTCCTTAGAAGTAGTTTTGGTCTATGTGTCCTGCTCTGTGTCATGTAACATTGGGATGGGGTTTATTTGTTTAACTGTTTTCAGTTATGTTATTACTTTGATAAATATTTTCTCATTATATGATGTTGAACTTCAGGATGGTGAAAATTATGTTTATGAAATAAAAATTATGAATTTGAATTATGAAGTTTAAATTCCGCTGCGAAATGCTATATGTTATTCTTGATGTTGATTAACCCGTGTTACGGGACAGGACACTGTTTGTTGAATTATGATGAAATGTGATACCCTTCTCGATTGTTTACTCTGATATTATTTAAATATTTTGTTTTGGGGTAGAAGGGTGTTACAGATCTCACCCAGAAATAGAGTAGGATGCCTACTCTGATACCAATTGAAATTTTGGTATCATATTTGAGATGTCGAAAGAGATGTCACAACACTAATATCTGAACAATGCTCAATGTATGAACAATATAATAAAATTAGTAAACAAAAAGTAAAGAGAATTCAAGCAATTGTTAACCTAGTTCGGTGCAAACACACCTACGTTTGGAGGCTACCAAGCCAGGAAAGAAATTCACTAAATAGAATTAATTTGAAGATTCTCAGCAAACAACCTTTGATTTACAATCTTCTCACCTAATCTCTACTTGTGCAACTTATACCTAATATACTCTTAGATAAGAGACATTTCTCACTCCCCCTCAATCACAAGCACTGATAATAACATAAACTTAAAAAATAGAAGAACAAACTTCAAGGACAACACTTGATCTTGCTTAAAAGCTTCAATCAAGAACAATACACTCGTGCTTTAAAGCTTAGAGTGGACAACTTACAACTCAATAAAACTCAGTCCAATTCAATTATCTAAGTGATGAGTGAATGGATCACAACAAACATACTTAAAAGACTAAACCCTAATCCTTGAACACGCAACTTTCAATATCTTCTCTCTGTCTTGCAGGTAGGGTTATCATGTCTTTAAATAGAGATTAAACATCATGGTCTTGGGCAATAGCAGATCTTAGATTTAATCTTAATTAAAACTAATTATATCTTTTCAAATCTTTTTGTACTAAAATAGAAACAAACTATTCTTCAAAATGTAATTGAATGCTCTTGCCTCAAATAATGTCACCACCATGATTTACGTAAGCAATCACTCATCATAATCACACAAAAGATTGCAAATAAAACGCAACAAACAAAGCATAACATTCTGAACAGAATGTTCTGTAAGCACATGTTAGGACATCAGGCTTGACATCATGAACTGAACACTGCAACAACAAATAAATCCATATGGAGAATGTTTGACTCACATGTCAAGACAAAAGGCATAACATCTTGTGGTGACACCTTGTTTTAGCAAAATTGTTGCCAACCACATAACTAACAAGAAATGGTATCTTCAGAACTTTGTTAAGCAGATCCTTGTCTTCAGAAACTTCAGAACTTGGAGCATTAGAAGCACGTCTTTAGTATGCTTTCCAAGCTTTACACACTAAGTCATGATTAAAAGCTCTAGTACTAACGCTTTTCAGAACTGTTGCATTAGAAGAATTCCTGAATCATAACAGTAACCGACATATGTTTTGTTCCAGAGTGTTCAGTTTAGAGTTTGATGACGTCACACGTTTTTCCTTCAAAGTCAGAACTTGTTTGGCAAAAGCTACATACTAGAGAACAATCATAGAAAACATATTTTTTTCTCTAAAATACCATGTATAATTATCATCAATACTTCAAGGCCAGATGTAGAACTACTCTTCTTCTTACATCATTCACTCATAAAACACAACAAACACCACACTTTAAAAAAAACTATTAACCAGCATCAAGTTCCTGCGTCGAACCAGATCGAACACCACCTTGCTCTCTCCGCCGGAGTGACAACCACTTACCACCTTTTCACGCACATCTAACAACAACAACGAACCTCGTGAGCATAGTTTTCACCACCGCTATACGACGAGAATCATGTTTGTACGATCACCTTCACGACGACACAACCTCACATTTTTTTCAACGAAGCACGTGCGACCGCAATCTAGAAACCACCAGATCTATGAGGTATTATTTCCTTTTTTTCCTTTTTTTAATAACATGTCATGTGTCGAATTATAATCGGATGTTTTTGAAATTGAAAAGAAAAAAAAGTTGTTAACAGGGCACAACCCACTCTCTATTGCAGCATGATTTTTTCCTTTATTTTTATTTTTTATTTTATTTTTATTTCCTTTTATGTTAATTATGGTTTAAGTGGTGGGCTTGGACTATAATAAATAAATTTATTTAGTAGCACCACCCTTTGCTTTTCTACACCCCACTTTTTTTATGTATATATTTAGTTTTATTATTAACTTTATTTTCTTAATTGAATGTTGTTTTTATTTTACCAATAGATTTGTTTGTGTTGATAATTGGATGTTGTAAAATAAACCTTGTCAAAATCAATATTCCAAATCATTGTCAATAAACTTCAATCATTTCAACAATTTCAAAACCATTTTCAAAACCAAAAAAACAAATCATTTTGTTTTGTTTTGCAATGCAAATCGAAATGCTTGATCCAACATCAAGATATTTTCTCAAATAAATTCGAAATGACTAACTTAAATACTTTGAATATTCTCAACAATAAAGGATTAAAAAGACTAGTTGGATGTAATGTTCAATCTTAGTCCTGAGTATTAGTCCCAAGTCGTAATAGCTTGCAAAGTTCAAATACTTGTCTTCCTCCAAATTTCATAGAATACATCTTCCTTTTCACAATAAATTGGATTAAAATGGATTAATTGGGTGTAATGTCCAATACTAGTCTCAAGTACTAGACTCAAGTCGTATTAGCTTGCAAGTCAGAGTATTTATCTCCCGCTCAAAACATTTGTAAATATTACAAACCTTTTTCACAACAAAATGGATTAAAGATACTAGTTGGACATAATATTCAATCATAGTACCGAGTATTTGACCCAAACCATAATAGCTTGGAAGTTTGAATACTCATCTTTCAACCCTAATAAAATCAAATACATTCAAAACCTTTTGCCTTTTGGCGCACACTTAAACCTTTTTTCACAGACGAAAGATGCTTAGTCCATTAAAAGACGATGCAAACACGCTTCATTCCTACCATGTGCAAGAAGTTAAAATTGTTTCTGCCTGAATGGAACGAGAACATAAATCTCTGAGTATCCATACTGTGTTATCCATTATGATGCGATACAAATGTTCACTTCTCCATGTTTTGGGTAGTAAGTAATGTTTTCCGCTTGATTGTGACAAGATAGTTTTCGCTAAAATAGACCAACAAACAAATATTTTCTATCCAGAACTATGTAGCCTTAAGTTCTCCATCGCACCTGGAGATACATATGAGCAAGATTCAAAGTCTCGTCAGACACCCTAATAAAAAAAACTTACCTTTTAGTCCCTTTCATTTTTCTTTCAATAACTTTAGAAAACAAACATGCAAAAGCTAATACTCATGCGCAAAACTAGCTAAATGATTCTCGTTGAGTACAACATATACGAGGGATGATAATTCCTTCCCCTTGTATAACCGACTCCTGAACTCTATTTAGTTGCGACGACCATATCTTTGTCATCTCTTTAAGGGTAAGTTTGGTGGCAATTCTTTTAGTCATATGCAAGCTTGTGATGCGCTCGCAAAGTCATATTTTTTGAGATGCGACACTATATAGATGTCCTTTGACTAAAGTTGGATGTCTCTCATGTTGTATTACCTAAAGGAGGATGGACTCCCTAAAGATGAAGGGGTAAAAAAGGGTTTGGAAGTATGCCTTCAAGTATACTGGGAAGGATAGAGATATATGTCTCTCTATGTTTTCCTACTAGGATTGACATTTGCTCCCTTTAACTTTTAGACTAAATTTTGAACGTTTGTATAACAAGAATGATATAGATACATGTTTATAACTGATGAAGCTCAGCAAATTCATAATCAACCGGCCACTTGTAACTTTCCTTACTTGACGCGTCGTTATTGCCTGCCTTCGAAGATCTAGTGATACCTTATGCTGCCACTGTGGATGGTTGGAGTCTTCCAGACCACCTTTGCGGAATGTTAGACTGCCTCCGAATCGCCATCACGAACTACTAAATTATTTCACCAACGGCTCCGCCATTCTTTCTTCTGTTGGGTATGGTCGTCAGACCACCACTCTACGTCTCTGGCGTCCTTCGTCCACATTTGTGCATCCTTCGTCGACATTTTATTGCTTTCTAGCATTCTAGTTTTTGACGATCTCAAAATATATTTTCTTTTTCTTCACCACTTGAGGTTTTAAAACATACTTATTACAACTCTTTTTGAATAATATATCATTTATATATTTTTATCTTTCTTGACAAAGGTTCTTATTGGATAATTTGTTACATTTTACAAATAAAATAGCATTTACATATTGACATGTTATTAATTTTAAGTAAAAATATGAAAGAATAACCAAACTTTTTTGAATTTAAAAATCAAAAAATTAATTCTATGAATTAGTTAAAATAGAGAAATTAAAGCTATTTTTTTTTAAAACTAATTGTTGATTATTACTTGTTTACATTAATACAGTTAAATATAAATAAATATTGTTGTTAGATATTGAATATCAGACCAACAATTTACTCTCATTTAACCTAACTATTTAGAGTTTAATTAAATGTAAGTAAAATTTGTGCTAATAAGTCAATTGTTCATCCAGATAGAGGTAATAGTAACAATAAATACTCATAGTTAATACTATTATTAATGTGTAGTTGTGACAGTATTATAAATTGTCATTTATGAATTAGAATGCATGCTTTAACACTCACTTACTCCTCTTTTCTTGTCAAAATTGTAATGTCACTTTCTATATAAGTGGTCATAGCAAGAAGAAGGACCACTATTTTCATGTGGCACCAATATCTTCTCAAGGTATTAAGTTTCATTTTTCTATCTAGGTGATAAGTGTGAACATATATTAGTGGTGATTTAAGTTAGTTGTAATTAAATAACTACAGTCAACATATGATTTTTTTTTGGAGATGGAAAATTGCAACCAATTAATGAAGACAATCTAGTATCATAAGAAAACAATGATTTCTGACATCCATGCACAGGTTTAGTGTGTAAGTGGTAAATACAATATATATGAGGTGCAGTGATTCAGATTTCTTCTTTTGCATTTTACTCATTTCATGTTATGGTTCAATGTACATCCATAAATACAGTACTATTTATCACTTATCTTATGTGTGGTTTTCTTAACAGTATTAGGTGTAATCACATTTTTTATATCCTTATTTTACCTCATTTATAAATCTAGTTTCTCTTATTAAATAAAAACATTTTTTCATTATTATTTTTCATATTTTTACATTTAAAAAAGATAGATAATATGTTCATATTTAATAAGTTTTTCTTATTATTAACGAGTCACATTAAAAACTCTTATATCATAATATGTCATGATCTTCGAGTAATATGTCATTAAAAAAATAAACATACAAATTTTAAATGTAAGAGTATAAGTGAATATAAAATTTTTAAATTGCTCAATATTTAACAGTAATATTTATTTATATGTATGGTAATGGTAATATTTATTTATATGTATGTATTAACGTAATACATTATTGATATTTATAAATTAATAATTTAAGAAAAGTCGTGAATAAAATAAAATAAGAGATTAAAGTAGTAATTAAATTAAATTATTAATTGTTATAATTTTGATGTTAATAAGTTATATATCTTTCATTTTATTCAAATATATTTAGGCTTAAATATACTAAAACCTCATGTAACGTAGACGATTTTCGTTTTAACCTCATGTAACGTAATAATTTTTTATATTTATCCTTTTGAAATGTTAAAATACCCTGTCTTTTTGTCCCTAGCGTCAAAGGTACTCTTATAACTTTTTGTCCCTGTTTTTTTTATAATTTTTGAAAAAATAGATGATAGTAACAATAATTTTATTAAATTACTTAGATACATTGAGATAGATATGATAAATAAAAGCATATTAATTGTAAATTTGATTCATGTTCAATGATAAACCTAATATCTTGATCTTGGAGTTTTGTTCCAATCCATTAATGTCATAGGGGTTAGTATCAACTAATTAAATTCTAATGTATGAAAAAAGTTATAGTATTTTATTATTAATATTCTAAAGTCACAATTAATATAGAGAAATAATGCAAAAGAGACATTATTTAGTCAATTATATTTATGCAAAAATAAATCCTCCCTTGCATGTATAATTAACACTATAACTAAAATAATCAAACTAAGAAATAAATATGTCTCTGACTGGATTGGGAAGATATAAAAAAAAAAATTAGCTCAAAATAAATTATATTATGTATTTGGTTTATCTATATTTATTATAAATATAAAATGAAAAATATTAAACTGAAAAAAATATATTAATTAAATAATATAATTTTAAAAAAATCAATTAATGTTGTGTTAAAAAAGTTTGAAAACAAATTTTAAATTATTTTTTTCTAAAAAATAAATCAATTATTTTTGGATGGATGAACTATATATTACAAATTGCTATTGTAAGTAGAACTCCATTTTGTTATCTTGATGATTGAATCTTCAACTACTACCAAACACAATTGTGTGTGATTTATGAACAAATAATTTATGCATGGTGTAGATTAATTAGATAATTGAACCAAAAACAAAAGCATCTACCTCTTCTAGTAGAATGGTCCAGCTAAGGACGGTCACAGACAGTTCCAAAGACAAACTGATGTAGAAGAATCAAACCATGTTTCACACACATTTGTTCCATTAACTCTATTTATATTTACTAGTAATTATTCAAAAAAGTTATGTTAAAGGATTTGACAACATGACTCTTTTAAGAAAGAAAAGTTTAATTCAATATTTAAAGTTGTTCATTTCAAAAATAATCAAACTTTGTTTAAAAAAACCTTAAAAAACTAATCTTTATCTTATTCAAATGGGCAAAAGATGGGTAAGAAAAAATAGTTGTCAAACTCAATAAATTTTGGCCTAGGTAAGGTAAGATTGCATTAAAAAAATAATGTGTATAATGTATTGCAAGCCCACTTTTATTTCTACTTGACTTGTCTACAACTATTGTCAGCAGTAGTGACATGAGCCATGCATGCTAGCTTTTCTTGCTCTTCACACCACATGGTCCCATTTTGCAAAATAAATACAAAGTACACTCCATTTCTCTTAGTATAACTCAACCCAATTTTTATATATATAAATATTTGTATTGTTGTGTTAAGAGATATTGTGTTTATCATGGATATATATCAAACACGATGTTTTAGACAATTGATTTGATAAGATAAATTATAATCACTACAATAAAACTATATTCAATTGTATGGGGGATGGATTAGAAAAACAATAAAGAATGTAATAATTAGTAATCCAATTTGATGCAACAACACATACGTCTGAAGGGTTAGTTTCCTCCAATCCAAGAAAGAAAATTAACTATTGGTAATTTAGTACATTTAGTCTAATACTATCCAATGACTTTCTATTTAGGTATTCCCCTAAATATGAAAACTCCTCTCATTTTCTCTCAATCACTAAACCCTGGTGATTAGTGTTTAATCCAACTCTCAATAATTAATACAACTCAACTAGACAAATATTTCATCTCAAGTTATTGAAATATAGAGATGCATAAAAAGCAATAACAAGGACTCTAAACTCTAACACTCTAAATCTTCAGCGAATATTGCTTGATTTTCAATGTAGGTCTTGGGACCCTTATATAGCAAAAGTATTTTGGGTTTTTCTCTTTGCATATTAGAAAATTTTACCCCATACCCCTAAAATTATCCTCATATCCCTACACTAATTTTTTTAAAACCAAATTACCCTCATATAAATAGTTATATTATCAGAAATTTCCAATCTCATTTCATTCATGCAGAAAGTGTTCCGAAGGAGGTATTTTTGCTCTGCAAACCAGAACTCCATGCAAAAGTATTATGGCTCACATACTGCATATCGAAACAGATCAAGTAAGTGTTCCGGAAGAGTCCATGTTTTCATCTAAAAACCGGAACTCTTTTGGTAAGACTTCTGATACAGATTTTGTTATGAACCAGAACTCTTAGATCAAGTCTTCCGGAGTATAAAAATTTCATACCAGATGTCATTTTTGAAGTGTTCTGACACGACTTTGATAAGTACAATTTTCGGAAGTCTGGCATGAACAGTAAAAAGTAAAAAATTAAATGATTAAAAATAAACAAGGGTAAAATTGGCATTTTAAAAAAATGTAGGGGTATCAGTATAACTGTAGGGGTATGAGGTAAAATTTTCTGGATATTAGCTTTAATTTCGTTAAGAATCTTTGCATAATCAATTGGATATTATTTGTTCCATAAATATCTCCAACAGAAAAATATGATTTGGTTTAATTCAAATTCAAATTTAAATTACATTTAAACTTTATTTGATCTTCATTGTTGTCCAACAAATCATATAATCATATTACTAAATAAAAGCATTGAAATCTAGTTGAGTCTTTAATAGAAAATTCATTCTAAAACACAACAATCTGGCATGTTGAGTAAGGCTCAAATATCGTAATCACATGTTATGACATCACATCTAACATATGTCCTTCATGCACCAGAAAATCATCTTGAAGCAGCTTGACAAACTTGAACATTTTTCCATGTTGTTAGTTTGCAAAATGCTCTCAATCCAAATGAAACAACAATCTCCCCATTTGGAAAATTATGGCAAAACAACTCTTCAAGGTATATATATCACTCATCCAATCAGAGCAAGTAAGATTCAACAGAACACTATCAGAGCATACACTTTCATCAGCAACATATTTCATTGGTTGTAACACAATAGCGGAAAACAATGTTCCAAAATCAATCAGACATACATGCAATCATTCACAACTTAGTCATGCATGACACTCAGTCAGCTCATAGTTAGTAGAATACCATCCTATCAACTAACAATTACCAACAAGGAATCATTTGCATACTTAGTCATGCATAGCACAAATAGTTAGTAGTTAATATTAGGTTATGGAAAAATGGTACTAACACAAAAACTCACTCCAAAGGGTCAGATGTCTTACACGATGCTCCAGCATGTAAACACATCATTAGTCTAGTATCCAGAGATGGTCAGTAGTAAACAAATACATGTGTTACCTAAGCAACACCATACTACTCCCCTTTATTGCCATAATTTGTCAAAGGGTTAGTACATTAAATAACACCTAGAGGTCATACATGCATATGTTAGTATGTACACAGCCAAGACATGAGTAGAACAACCAAAACAACATCCAGAGATGCAAAAGCATTATTTTTTTATCGTACATAGTCTAAAGAGGCCATAAAGCTTTTACAAATCTAAAACAAAGTACGCCCAAATATAAGGGCCAGAAACAACTTAAATCAACATCCTTCAGACTAATTCATATATCCATCCTCTGCAGTTTAAGTAAGAAACCTAGTTTTCATCAGCCTCTAAGTCAGACTCATGAGCTTGAGTCATCTTCTTCTTCAAGGATTTCATCTTGGTCACAAATGTCTTCCCAATCACAAACACCTCACTTGATGATCCAACAAAAGTGACCCCAATAATTGTAGAAGAGGTAGACCTGACTCCCTTGTTTTTGTCGTCTCCAACCTTCATGATTGATACTCATTTGTTAGAGGATCTCTGCTATGAATTTTCATTATTTTGACTCATATTGGAAGAGAAAACTAGATGAGGGAGTGAAGAGAAGACAACAATTTAACAGAAGAATGTGATTCTTGCTTATAATGAAGGTTCGTTTGAAATGAGGTTTTGAAACAAGAGAAAACTGTATTGTTTCATGTGCAACACAAATCAAAAGAGAAAGAGAAACTCCCATGCACATATCCCTAGCATTGACTAGTCTTGATTCTCACAAATGCATACCCCTTTTTCAAAGAGGAATGCATCTAATGCCTTAGTGTAAAAGTTAGAGACAGATGTAATGACATTTTGATCCATATTACACTCCTTCAACATTTTCTCTACCTAGAGCAATTGCTTACTGTTTCTCCCTATAGTAGTGTATTTAGCTTCATCATAAGACAAGGTTGTATTAATTTGTTCCTTGCTTACCCCAAGATATTATGTTGTTTATAAGATGGGAGCATTCATTAATATCATCATTGCTAGTGTAACTTATCATGAAGTTCTCCTTGTTTGTCATACAAATTTCCTTCAGTAATTGTACCACTTCTTCAAATGTTAAACCCTCTTTTGAAAGTTTCATTTCAAGGTTTATCCTTTTGTGATATAACCATATCCCCTCCAGCATTTTTTCCTCTTTTGTGAGAATCTTTTTTCCATCCAACCTTTTCTGAATGATGAACATAATGACCAAGGCATTTGCTTCAGCATTTGAGTATGATTTTAGCATTCTAGTTTCTTCACATATATCAAGAACAACGGGCTCACCCTTCCTCTGAGTTGTGAATTTGGTTACCATGATGACATTAAAGATGTCTAGCACATCCTGGAAGACATTTTCCTTATCGATATTAATGAAATCTTTATACTTTTGGTTACTCCACAGAAGTTGGGAATCACATGCGTAGTCCTTCATTTGCTTTACTTGAAAATCAAGAATGAAACTAACATATTCTACCATGCTCATTTCTAATTCATACAACGTTTGTTGAACATAATGCTTTGTTATCCCACCCAATGTGGTGTCTATCAATATATCCTTATTGTCTCACATATTGAAACCCTTCAAATTATTGATATTAGTAGTAGCATTACAATAGCTACTAAGGAAGATGCTTTTCACATCTATTTGACCATGTTTGAGCTTTAGAATACATGAAGGTCTTGGAATAAAATTGATGGTTTCAAGATGATCAAAAGTTCCAGCATCACAAAGACAACCATCTTCTTCAACAAATATCATGGAAACCACTTGCTCCTTATCAAAACTACTAAGATCTTCATCATTATATGGATTCATATCATCTATATATTTTGACATCACTCCATATTCCTTGTTATTAGAAGCACAAACTAGAATAATACTTTCATTATTACTCTTCATTGAAGGTGTGAAAATTACATGAGAATGGGGAGTTGAATTGTATTCTCCATTTTCTTAGTTTACTTCTTATCAGAGTTCAGAACCTGAATTGATGTTCAGATTCTGGTTAATTTCATAAAAGAGAAATGTTAACATAAGCAAATAAATAATATCAGAAGACACGAAGATTTATACTAGTTCCTCCCCTAACTGAGAGTACTCCATTCCCCTTGCTCCATAAGAGATTTTCATTATAACCAAATCGTGATTACAATCGCTTATGCATTCTGCATAAGACTTTTAAAACTTCTCAAATTCACTTGTCCAAGACTTCCTGATTAAGCCTACAACTCAAGACTTATGCTCAATCAACCTCATTGATTAATCTTTCACAGCTCAGGCAGTTAAGCGAGAGACTTACGTGGCAAAAGCATCTTGACTCGAGACTTCCCTACTCAGGCTCCTCACCCAGGAATTCTGCTACAGTCCCATTGGTCGATAATTTCCTGCTCAAGCTCCACTTGAGACTTTATGCTCACGTCACTCTAGCTGAGACTTTCCCTTGCTCAAGCTCTACTTGAGACTTCCTACTCATGCCACATTGGCTGAGACTTTCCCTTGTTCAATAAATTCACTTGATTAAGACTTCACAGCTCAAGCACTTAAGAAAGAGACTAATGTGGCTCAAGCCTCTGGGCTTAAGACTTAACTTGCTCAATCAGCCTAGCTGATTAAGAATTTTACAACTCAAGCACATAGCAAGAGACTTATGTAGCTCAAGCTTCTTGGCTCGAGTCTTATTACTTGAATCCCAATGAGATAAGACTTATGCTCAAAACATAACAAGAGACTTTAATCTAAACTGCTAAATAGGTTTAACATAATATATAATAATATGTACATGATACAAGTATCAGAGGTACGGGAAATCACTATAACAAATACCTAAAGCACTTAAGATTTCAAAGATATTCAATGGTAAGAAATCTTAAGGAATTTACAATAACAACCTACAACATAAAATCTGCATATACAATAGAGTTGATAATTTTTGATCTTGTTATTCCTTCTTCTGGATAATCCTTGGTAATTATCCAGCTTGAACCTTCAATCATATAAATAGCCTTTGCAGAAAACTATCACAATGTTGATAGTTTCTTCATCACTTTCATTATCAGAATCAAACCAAGTGAAAGAAAGTACCTTTTTTCTATTTCTTTAGAAAGGTGGAACATTCTGCTTTAATGTTTCCAAATCCTTCAGACTTAAAGCATTGAGTACCATTCTCACCATTGGTTTTGTCTTCACTTCTGCCTTTGATCTGGGTACTAATGGCGGACCTCTTGTCTTAGACATTTATCCTCCACTTTCTATTCAGATATTTTAAGGAGTTGTTGAACTTTTTACCAAGAAGAGTTATATCATCTAACAAGTTCTCTTCTTTATCACCTTGACTCACTTCAAAATTGGAAACAATGGTTATACATTTGTTCTTCTTTTCTGATCTTTCATTGATGGACATCTCAAAGGTTTGCAGAGAACCAATGACTTCATCAACCATAATACTACTCAACTCTTGTGTTTCTTCAATAACATTCACTTTCAAATCAAAATTCTTAGGCAATGATTTGAGAATTCTTCAAAACCTTCAAAGAACTCAACCTATCCACCTTCGTTTGTATGCCATCCAAAAATGTATATCCCTCCTTAGTCAAAATGTTCTACTCAAATCTTCAAATCGTTGATGGAACACTTCAAACTAAAGTAAAAAGGCGCATAATAACTTTATTGGTAAAAGAATTTGGAAAGATCTTAGATCTCACTCATGAAGATCTCATCGTCAAACCTGAATACAACATAGACTAATACAAATACCAATTTGTTGCATCCTCTATCATGAAGGAGTCATCACCCATCATACTATATCCCTTCACTGTTGAATATATTCTCCATGAGAGTAGCGTGATTCATTATGTGATCAATCATATTATCTTTCTAATAAAAATAAATTTCAGCCGCATAACCCAAGTTGATGTAGAAAAATATGGCTAATAGAGAATAAAATCATGGTGAATTGGGAACAAAAAGTAATTGAATGCATGATGAAGAAATAGAAAGAAGAAGTATGTATTCCATATGGATATTTAGTCAAAATTATGGAAGAAACTGGATACAACTTTGGAGATGAAGAATTCAAAGAATAGACAACTAAAATAAGAAAATATGTCTTACCATCAATGAAGTTTGAGATCAAAAATGGAAAGATGGCTGAGAAACCCTCCATCAAACAAGAAGAATAGAAAAGTCAAAAGCCAAGAAGTTACCATAGATATCGGCGACTTCGATTACCCTCCTCCTCAACTTCCTCAACTACCTGCAATTAAAGGCATACTCAAAATTATAAGTGGGAAGATATATGTAGTCAATGACAGGATCGACTTTATACACTGACATTTCATTCTGCACTAAACATAACTACCATAAGACATATTCTTCTATGATGATCTTGATATAGAATAATCTCACCTAGATGTCTATGTGTGCTAAATTTCTTGTTATTTCCTACTTTCTTCAAAATTCAAATTCAATCATTTCCATTCTTGTACTTTGAATTCTAAGTAGTTTAACTTCAATAAATAAGAGATTATTTTCCCTTCCTAAATGTTTATTTGTTTATGTGATCATATTTATATTTCTCATAATGAATCTTTACCCGTCTTTTTTATTTTGACAAAGGGAGAGAAGTATACTCTTATGAGGAGTAGAGTATACTCTCTATTTAACTCACTGGGAGTTTAATTACTTCGAGCACATATGTGTTATTTGTAAGAAAAAGATTTAGTTATGCTCTATATATTTAAGTTTTGATAACAGCTACAGAGTATTTGTGTGAAAGAGATTTTGATACTCTAACGTTTGTTGTTTTGAAAGTTATAACAAACAGGTTCTGACTCTGATAAAGATTGTATGAATAATGATTCTGATATGGCGATATCCGCTTCTGTGAAAAAGAAGCAAGGCTAATTTTGTACCAACTCATCAGAAAGATCATGAGAAAATCAATGTTGATGTTACAATGTTTTCTAGGACTCTGACTGAGTGTGACTCTGATACGTTAGTTCTGAAAACCAAGTGCTAAAGACCCTGATGACTTGTAGTTCTGAAGACTGAAGGTTTTGAAGACCAAGTGTTGAAAACTATGATGACTTGAAGTTATGAAGACTAAAGGTTCTGAAGACTAAGTGTTGAAGACTCTGAAGACAAGGTTTTGTTGAACAAAGTTCTGAAGACTTGAAGTTCTAAAGACCAAGGGTTTCAAAGACAGGTGTTGAAGTTTTAAAGACAAGGTTTTGGTGAACAAGTTCTAAAGACATTGAAGACTTGATATTCTAAAGACCTAATTATCCTATCCTCCACTCATGCTTCAATAATCTCAGAATCAAAAGCCTCTGAAGATCAGAAGATAAGGATTAACGATTACGAGGGAATAATACAATAGTACAAAGACGTTTCATTCTACTAACGATTCCACTACTCCACTACCCTTATTTGGTGATACTAAAGGACGATTGTGTGGATATTTTTCTTAGTGCCTATAAAAGGATTTTCCCATGAAGGAAAAATGCACAAGACTACGCAACTCTCTAAGCGTACATACAAAGAAATATTCTTTTACAGTAATGCATATTTTCTAAGCTTTCAACTGTGTTTACCCTGCTTGTGTAGAAACAACTCATTGTAAACAAAACCTTTTACAAACTATTGTTTGTATTCCCTAAAGGACTGAGTGAAGGTCTGTGGCTTTAGAAAGACTAGGACATTTATTTTTAGTGGTTGTACGTCACATCAGTTGGTTGTGCATTATTGTAAGTCGCATCAGTTGGTTGTGAAATGTTGTAAAATGCATCAGCTGGTTGTGCAGAATTAGTCACAAGTTGTTCTATGCCTTGTAATCAATTTGGCTATAGTGGATTAAGTCCTTGTTGAAGGCGAAATCACGTTGGTGGGTGGACTGGAGGTAGCTTAAGGTTTTCAAGTGAACCAGGATAGATCACGTGTCTCTTTCTCTTATTTGTTAATTGGTATACTTGTTGTGTTTTCACAAAAAGCTTTCATTTTTAAAAACCCAATTCAAACCCTCTTTTCTTGTGTTTTCTCACACCATCAATTGTCATGAGAGCTCTGGTTCTAATTGTGATAAAAGTTTATCATACACTTCATCGTGTCAGTACCAATCCAGTATTTGTGTGAGTTGTTATGACTAAAATCACAAGAAATGTTTCTGTTACAAATGAGAATGATCACTATAGTGCAAAACCACCATTTCTTAATGGTGAGAAATTTGATTATTGGAAGGACATAATAGAAATTTTCTTCCATGATTATGAAGTAGATCTATGGGATATGGTAATCGATGGCTACACTCACCTAGTAGATGCAACATGAAAGAAGGTCACTAGAATTTCAGTGAGTGACCAAAAAAAGAAGGATTGCAAGAATCATCACAAGGCGAGAACCATATTGCTCAATGTTATTTCTTATACTACGTATGAGAAAATAACTAACAGAGAAACCGCAAAATTCATCTTTGACTCATTGAAAATGACTCATGAAGGAAACACTCAAGTAAAAGAGACAAAGGCTCTTGCTTTATCCAACAGTATGAAGCCTTTAAGATGGAAGATTATGAATCAATGGAGACCATGTTTTCCAGATTTCAGATGTTGGTAGTTGGACTTAGAGTCTTGTCCAAAGGATATTTTATTATTGATCATGTTAAAAAGATTATCATAAGTCTTCCCTCAAAATGGAGACCAATGGTAACAGCTCTGAAGCTAGCTAAGGATATGAACAACTTAAGTCTTGAGGAACTTATTAGTTCTTTAAGAAGCCATGGCATTGAACTGGAGGAAGATGAACCTCTGAAGAAAAGCAAATATGTCTCTCTCAAGTTTAAACTTGAAAAGGCTAATGCTTATCAAGCTAAAGACAAATTAGAGGATTATGAAGAGGACTCAGAAGATGAGTTGTCTCTGATATCTAGAAGGATCACAAAAAGTGGAAACATAGCCAAAGCAAGTTCAGAGGCTCAAGAAGAAACAATAGTCATTCAGAATCAACATTTGGGAAGAGGAAGCAAAGCTCTAGAAAAGAAGCCACCTATTACGAGTGTAATGAGCCAGGTCATTATAGGAACGAGTGTCTGAAGATTCTCAAGAAAGACAAGAAGTCCAAGAAAATTGTGAAGAAGGGACTTATGGAAACTTAGGATGATTTTGACTCTAAAGAAGGAAATTCTAATGAAGAACATGCAAAAGTTGCACTAATAGCAACAAACAATTGATGTTGATGGTTCTGGAGAGCCAGAAGATAAAGCAATATCAGAATCATAATAAGATTCAGACTCAGAAGAGGTATTATATAAAATCTCTCATAATGATTTAGAGTCATGCCTTTTTTATATGTTGGAAATCTATCAGAAACTTCAAAGTAAATACAAGGATTTTAGACAAATCCATGTAGCTACTTCTGAAGAAAGAGATAAGTTTAAACAAAGTAATTCTTCTTTGGATGAAACTATTTTTTCCTTGAAAAATATTAATAGCGTCTTAAAAATCAAAAATTCCATTCTACAAGAAGAATTAGTCTCTAAAGTCTCTGATCCTGGTTGTATCAACAAGTATGATAGAGCCTTCCAACACTTTCTAGCTAAAAACATAGATATAAGTAAGTTAGCTTAAATGATCTATGGTGTTAGCAGAAATGGCAACAAAGGTTTAGGGTGTAAAAAATTCTTCAAAACTGATGAAACTTTACAGTTAAGCTAATACCTCTCTATGATCAATTTGAACCTTCTAATATTAAACTTGATTGTTCTGAGTTAGCATGTGCACCTTCACAGACACGGAAACCTGAGCACAACCCTAAGTATAATGTTCAAATTCCTTTAGTTTATCCTTCTACATAATGACCCAAAGTTTGCAGATATTCTTAACAACTCAATTGAAATACCAATCATGGTATCTGGACAGTGGCTGCTCATGACACAAGACGGGAAAAAGGCATATGTTCCAAATCCTGGAACTTAAGCCTAGAGGATATGTTGGTTTTGGAGGAAACCAGAAGGTTAAGATCATTGGCTTTGGAACAATAGGTAAAGGTAAACTTCCTTCTATTACTGATGTTCTTCTGGTTGATGGTTTAATGCATAATCTATTGTCAATTAGCCAACTTAGTGACAATGATATTATACTGTTTTCAATCAAAAGTCTTGTAAGGACATTTGTCAGAAGGATGACGTTGTCCTCTTTAATTGAAAGAGAAAGAAAAACATTAATAAGATTAGACTCTCTGGTCATCAGGATTAAAATGTTAAATGTTTTCTGTCTGTTTCTGAATAGCAATGGCTTTGGCATCGAAGATTGGGCCAAGTTAGCATGAAAAGGATTTAGCAGCTAAATAATCTTAATTTAGTTAGAGGTTTGCCTAATCTGAAGTATTATTCAGATGCTCTTTGTGAGGCTTGTCAGAAAGGAAAATTTTCAAAAACTGCTTTTAAAGCAAAGAATGTTGTCTTTATCTCAAGACCATTAGAAATTTTTCACATTTATCTCTTTAGTCCAGTGAAAACTACATCAATCAATGGTAAGAAGTATGGACTAGTCATAGTAAATTATTATAGCCGTTGGACGTGGGTAAAATTCTTAAGACACAAGGATGAGTCTCATTATATATTCCCTACCTTTTGCTCTCAAGTGCAAACAGAGAAAGGATGCAAAATTGCCAAAGTCAGAAGTGATCATGGTGGTGAGTTCGAGAACATATACTTTAAGGAATTCTTAAATTTCCAAGGCATTACCCATGATTTCTCTTGTCCTAGAACTCCACGGCATAATGGAGTTGTGGAAAGGAAGAATATGACCTTGCAATAAATGGCTCGTACCATGATCCAAAAAACTGACATGGAAAAGCACTTCTAGGATGAGGCAGTAAATACAACATGATACATTCAAAACAGAATCTCTATAAGACCTATTCTGGGTAAGAATCCCTATGAATTATGGAAGAATAGAAAGTTCAACATTTATTACTTTCATCCTTTTGGTTGTATTTGCTATATGCTTAACACTAAAGAGAGTCTTGGCAAATTTGACTCTAAAGCACATAAATGTCTTCTGTTGGGATATTCTGAATGTTCTAAGGGCGACATAATATATAACATAGAAACACGAATTGTGGAGGAATCAATTCATGTCAGATTCAATGATATGCCTGGCCCTGAAAATTCAAAGCTAGTTGAAAAGTTTGCAGATCTGAAGATTAAGTTTTTCAGAATCCAAAGAAGGAGAAGAAGATAAAGATGCAAAAACTAAAGAGTCAGAGACTTCTCCACCATAAATAATAACAAGTCCAACTCATAAGAAGAGTAGACTAAAGGCTTCTCATTCTGAAAAACTGATTCTCGGAGAAAAAACTGCTTTGGTCAGAACTAGAAACACTTCTTAGATTGGTGTCTCTTATAGAACCAACTTCTAAAGAAGAAACTCTTTAAGATAATGATTGGATTCTGGCCATGGAAGAAGAATTGAATTAGTTCACCAGAAATGAAGTTTGGGATCTTGTTCAAAAACATTAGGGTGTCCATGTCATCGGAACCAAGTGGATTTTTAGAAACAAGTTGAACAAGAAGGGTGAGGTAGTAAGAAACAAAGCTTGACTGGTTGCACAAGGCTATAGTAATCAAGAAGGGATTGGCTATAGTAACACGGTGGGAGAACTGACTTTTTATTTATGTTGCGGATAGCAAGAGTCACCACCGACTTTTATTTTATCCAATAGGAAAGGGTATAACAGGAAAAACCTTTTTTTAAATTCTAAGTTCGGGGGGTAGGTTATATAAAGGGAAGGTGTAAGCACCCTTTATATCCATGGTTATCCACGGGCTCTTAGTTACTTAGCTCACTTATTTGTTTGAAAAATGTGTAGTGTGTGTTTAGAAATTTTCATAAGTCTTTGTAATGATCCTCGTATGGATGTCTACAAAGCTTTTAAGTTTGAAAATTGTTTGAAAAAGTGGGGTGTAAATAAGAATTTTTGAAAATTGAGCGAGTAACTAAGAACTACCTACCTAGACTGGTCTTTCATATTCTTTTATTTCCTTTCAAGGGTAAGATTGTCCCTACTATTAAGGAGTAGGTAGTCATTACCTTGGATTTTATTAAGGGACGGGTGTAGGGTCATCGTATGGTTAATAAAGGCAACTTGTAGGGGTGTCTTTAGCAATTCGTAGGGACTATCATCATTTTTACCGAAGGGACAAGATCATTATATCGTAGGCAACTTTGGAGGGACTATGATCTTTTAATCTGGAAGGGACTATGATGATTTATTTGTTAAGGGACTTTGCTTTTAAATACACCCCTACTTTCTAGGGACCTGGCCGTATTAAGGCAACCAAGAGAGGAACCCTATGAAGTGCAGATGGCGATCATAGAATGATCGACTTACGTGTGTGAGTGTTATTTTCCAGATATTTATCTTATTATTTAGTGATCTATGTCCAGGTTAATTCAATTAGGTTTTCACGCCCTATATTACTAAACCACACAGTTATAATAAAATAAAATGGCAGGAATTTAAACGGCAGAAAATAAATATCCTAACTATTACAACACCTTGGGGCAGTTACATAATTATAATGGCGGAAAAATAAATAATGATAAACAATTCAAAGCAATAATAATAAGGCAGATAGTGAATATCACAAGAATGAATGGAAATAGAAAAAAGGTTTAGAGAAAAAGTTTTAGGGTTTGAAATTTTTTTAGGGTAAATAATAATTAAAAAAAAAGGTTTATAAGTTTGAGAGAAAATGTTAGGGTTTATATTAAAAATTAGATTAAAATTAAATTTATTAAATCCTAATTAATTAAAAATAAGTATCCTAAAGAAATAAACTAATAATAATAAAAGAAAAGATTATGAGAATAGGTTTTTTTTTAAAAAAAATTTGAAAAAAGGTTTTTATTTTTAAAAAAAAGATATTAAAGAAAATATATAATTTGAAAATAAGGAAAAGAAAGAAAATAACCCAAAAAGGTTGGGGGTCAAGGTTTGAACCCTTGACCTTGCCTTCATCAGCTTCAACCTTAACCACTAGAACAATGTGCGCCTGCATGATATATATGGAAAATAAAACATAATATGTTAAAGTTTAAGAAATCGTGAAAAAAAATTGCCACCGGCTGGATTTGAACCCACGCCATGGAGCCAACATAAGACTCCCTTTACCATTGGGATGCGCGCTGCTTGTGATAATAATATGAAACAAATAATTAATAAAATAAACCAAAAATTTGAAATCCTGATGTGCGCCAAATGGCCTTCTTCTTCAACCTTTTACCTGTGAATTTACCTGCACTTTTTATTTCCTGTGAATCCAGTTTCATAGGAAATCCTAGGTTCCTTCAAAGATTATGAAACCTGCAACGTTTTATCAAATTGATCACACCACTGTGATCCCCACATCATTTACAGTTTATTTATGTCATTAGAATTCATTTATATTGATTAAGTCACAAAGCCCCAATTTGAAGCTTAAAACTCTAGATATGGCAACTATCGTATATGGCCATGGAACTTCGAATGGTTCATCCAGAAAGCTTCTATGCTTCAAACCAAACACAAATCAATGATCAAAATTAGTTTATAATGCATGAAATTAAGAAATCGAAAAATCACAAAACAAGAACAAGAATGGTTCGGATTATGCATTTTAGCATGATTTTGATGATGTTGATGGTTGGGACATGTTCAATGATCATCATAAAATGGATTGCAACCTTTGGAATGCCTTGAAATCGAATCCAACTCCAAAACTGAATGTGACTTTTCTTGAAGATTTTTGGTTTGAAAATGTGCCTCTTTCCCTGGAAAAAATTTGTCCTCTATGCTTGCATTAGGTTTGTGTATAAATAATGAAGAGAATTAGGTTAAATTATGGGCCTTGATATTATGGATTGGGATTGCTTGATGATGAAGGAATTCCATTGTCATAAATGTCACAAAATCAAATATTTTCTTGTCAACTTGGTCTTGCATGAATTTGTAAGCTTCCAATCAACTTTTAATGACATATATTTGATCCCAAAACAAAGATTGGATCAAATATTTGATTTTCATATTTTATTTCAATTTAATTTGAATTCTAATAATTAAAATCCAAAATAAAATAAAATAAATCATAAAAATCAAAATAGTTGGTCATTGGGTCGTGCATGACTTCATCTTCAAGTTTGGATTGCAATTTTATGGGCCCATTTGGAAAATTTGAAGTTATGGCCTTTTTTGCTTCATACACCCCTTAAAATCATCCAACTTTGACAATGCATAATTTCCTCAATTTTGATGTTATGAAGGTGTTCTAGTACTTTTTAGAAAGCTTAGAGTGTCCTCTAACCAATCCCTTTATTCTCATTTCCATATCATTCACCATTTTTAAATTATGAGCTTTGGAAAAAGTTGACTTTTGTTGACTTTCAAAAGGACCTATAATGTTTTAGCTCATACCTTCTAAATGAAGCATTTTTAGGCTTGGCTTGTGAGACACAAAGTTGTAGAGAATTAAATTTCCTTCAAAATGAGCTTTGGATGGGAAATTTTTAATGAAGTATGTGAAAGTTATGGATGGTCAAAATTTAGTTGACTTTTCCTATGAAAACCCTAATTTACAAACTCTTGATTCTTGATGATTCTGAGGTTTCCTTGATGAATCATGATCAACACTTGATCAAATGATGAATTTCACCTTATAATCTTGATGTTGACCAAAAATATTGAAGTTTGACTTTGAGTTGACCACAGTTGACCTCAGTTGACTTTTTGACCAAGTTAATTGATTTTTAGGTATCTGAGTATCTGACTGACCAAACTTGTTGGGAAAGCTTTGAAACTTGACATGAGGATTCTTTAAGGTATATGGGATGTTATGAAGTCCACTTGAGGCTCTAGAAGTCCATTTTTCTTGGGGAAACTCAAACCCTGGTTCTAAGATCCATTGATCAGGAGGAGGCTTTGTCTGGTGGACCTTCAATCTTTTTGACCAATTGAGAATCCTGTGACTATTTAAGAGACCTCTTGAGGCACATGGTCCTGAATGTGGGAGGGAAAAGTTTGGGGTACAACAACTATACTGAGACCTTTTCTCCATTCACCAGGTTATAATCTATACATTTATTATTTTCTTTCCCTGTCAATCGTAACATCATCCTTTATCAGATGGATGTTAAGAGTGCATTCTTAAGTGGCTACATCTCTGAGCAGGTGTATGTACACCAACCCCCTGGCTTTGAAGATTCTGAGAAATCAAACTTTGTTTTTAAACTTAAGAAATCACTATACAATCTAAAACAAGCTCCCAGAGCTTCGTATGATAGACTTAGTAATTTCCTTTTGGAAAATGATTTTTCCAGAGGGAAAGTAGACACTACACTCTTTTGCAAAACATTTTAGAAAAATATTCTTGTTGTGCAGATTTATGTAGATGATTTTATTTTTGGTTCTGTTAATCCAGCTTTGTGCAATGAATTTTCTAAGTTAATGCATCAAAATGAGTCTGATGGGTGAACTCGGATTCTTTCTAGGAATCCAGATTGATCAATGTCCAGAAGGAACATATATTCATCAGAGAAAGTATTCAAAAGAACTTCTGAAAAAGTTCGAGATGTCAGAAAGTAAACCTGCAAAGACCCCCATGCATTCTGGAGAAAGAAGAAGCAAGTAAAAATTTGTCAAAAGCTCTATCATGGAATGATGGGCTCTCTTTTGTACTTAACGGAGTATCGTCCAAATATTTTGTTCAGTGTTTGCTTGTGTGTTAGGTTCCAATCAGATCCAATGGGAACTCATTTGATTGTTGTCAAGAGATTCCTAAGATATATCAAGTGAATAACTAACCTTGTTTTTATGTATAAGAAGACATCATTGTACATGCTGTTTGTAACATCCCGATTTTAGTAATTATTAATTTTTTTTTATATTAATTGATTAATTGTGTGATTTTGTGCCTAATTGATTTAATTGATTTATTGAAATTATTTAATTTAAATGAATTATTTGAATTAATTGATTTAATTGGATTATTGGATATAATTGAATTATTTGATTTATTTGAAATAATTGAATTAATTGTATTAATTGATTTATTTGGTTTATTTGAAATAATTGAATTAATTGTATTAATTGATTTATTTGGTTTATTTGAAATAATTTAATTATTTGATTTAATTGAATTATTGAATTATTTTATTTGTTGGAATAAAATAGATATTTAGTAAGATTAAAATAATTGGGTCTAGATTAGGAGTGTGAATAGAAATGTGGGAGTGGGTCAATGAGCCCAATAAGAGAATAAAATGATTATGAGAAAAGTTAGGTTAGGGTTTAATAAAAGAGGGAAAGAATAGAAAGAGTAGAAAATAGAGAAGAGGCTAGGAGAAGGGAGAGTGAAGAGAAGCTCAAGAACAAGTTAGAGAAGTTCAAGAAAATCCAAGGTAAGGGTGAGTTTTTATATAATTATTAGGATTGTATGATATGATATAATGGGTAAAAACATATTTAGGATAAAACCCCTAAATTTCAATGATTTTGTGATTGTTAGGTTTTGATGATAATTTTTTTATGTGATAATTAATTTTGATTGAGATTGATATATAGTGATGTATTTTGTTACTATCCCTTGAGTCCAAAAGGAAATGTGAGGAAACATACACTACTGTAGAGCACACATCCAGTTTAATGAAGAAGGCATAATAGCGATACATTACTTTTTATATCAAACAGAACAGAACATGTGATTATTTCATAAACTTGATTTTAGTAGCCGTGTAAACTTGGAATAATGAAAACATGATTTATCAAATAATAATTTGTTAGCTTCATAGTGATTCATGTACTGTAGTGTAACATGAAGTTTTTGGAAAATGATATTCATGATAAATGATACTTAGTGCATAACATGATTAAGGGGTAGCAGGATTACTCAGATGTGCCAAAGCTAATTTCAAATTAATATAGGAACATGGCTATATCTCTTAAAACAACTTAATTTTGTAGTATCTATTTTAGAGAGTCTATATGCCAACAAACGTGATACCTCCATAAAGTAAAACATTGATGCACCAACTTCTTAGTAAACAAAATATGTGGATTCACATTTCCTTGAAAACTGTAGTGAAATATAGATATTAAGAATGAGATATATAGATATTAAGAATGGGTAGTAAATTAGGAATACTAAATGAATATTATTAGAAATTCTTTTTCTGGTTTAATTATATATTCCATTTTCTTAATATAAATAATAATAATGATAAATTTTAATTATACTTTTGATGATTAATTTGGTGATTATTTTGATGGATTGATTATTCTAGATTTAATCGGTATCGTGTTGTTTGTGAAATGAGATTAAATTGTGTTAATACCTCATGGATTACTTGCTTCTTGTGAGATAATTCCGTTGAGATTGTATTGTAAAATATATTGTATACCGTTTAAAAATGATTTGTGTGTGGATGATGCATAAATATGTGCAAGTATGTGTAATTGTGTGGTAATTCAAATGTGATGAATTATTAAGATATGCATGAATATTAAGATTAGAGAATGGTCTTAATTTGCATATGGTTAGTGTAATTGAACATGCATCATTTGCGTCAAGAGGCAATGTTTGCTAGTTCCGTGGGAGCTAGTGACTTGTCCCAAACCTAGAGGACGGGTTTGAAAGCTTAGAGGACGGGCTTTTGTGGTGTTATCGGTCTAGAGGACGGACCCGGTTTAAAATGTAAAAACCGAAAAATGATAATAAGAGATTGGTACCACATGCATGAGTTGCATTTGAGTCTTGCATTGAGTCTTATTGTGTCTATGTTTACAAAGTGAGATCATATGTGTTATGTGAATTGCTGAATTGGTGAATTATGGATTTGTGAGTATGTATTTGTTAATAGTATGACTACTTGAGTGATATTATGTTGATGAAACTTTTGAAGTGTGAGAATAATTGTGATTATGCTTGTACACCTAAAATTATATATTATCTTATGATTTCAGTAATTATGTGAATTCTCACCCTTCTGTTGGAATGATGTTTTATACGACATCGCTCAGGTACTGAAGATTAGAGTTGCTTCTAGCAAGAGAGTAGCTGATGGAGTAACCTATTTTAGTTTCATATTTATTTTGGGTCGAGTCGTGCTCTGATCATGTAACACTGGGAATGTTTGATTCATGTCTTAAGAGATACAATTGTATACTCTATCTAATATATTAATTGAATTTGAATTTTATGGTGAAGTGGCTTTTATGCCCAAGTTGATTTAATGAATGAAGTTTATTTGAGACTTGAATGTCATGAGATTCTTAATGAAAGTGATCCGCTGCTACATGCTAATGTGAAAGTATATGAAAGCATGAATTTATTTCAAGTGTTATTGAGCATGACAGGTGTATGTGTAATATTTTGAATTATGTGTGACATCCTTCTTTGATATGCATGATAATTACTCTGATTATTTATATATTTTCCGCGGGGTTTAGAAGGGTGTTACACTGTTTGGTTACTATGATGCAGATTATGTCAGAGATAGAATAGAAAGGAAGAGAACTTCTGAAAACTGTCAGTTTCTGGGAAACAATCTTGGCTCTTGGGCAAGCAAAAGGAAACAACCCATAGAATTACCTAATGCAGAGGCACAATACATCTCAACATCATTTTGTAGTACTCAGATGCTCAGGATGAAATTCAACTTGAAGATTTTCAGATAAACGAGAGTAATATTCCTATTTACTGTGATAACACAATTGATATTTGTTTGAGTAAGAATCCCATTTTGCACTCAAGAGCTAAACACATTGAAATTAAACATCATTTTATTAGAGATTATGTTCAGAAAAGAATTTTATCTTTAAAATTTATAGATACAGAACATCAGTGGGATGATATCTTTACAAAACCCTTAGTTGAAGATAGATTTCTATTTATTCTGAAGAACTTAAATATGGACTTTTGTCCAGAATAAATTCTATCAGAATATGTTTAGTCTCATTCTATAAAAAGAGATTTTGGCTCCAAGCAAATATGTCTTTCTGATTTAATTCATCAAAGGTTCTGATAAAGACACTTCTACAAGTTAGAAGATATTTTCATCAGAAACTTATCCTAGTCAGATACTGTTTTCTTGACTTGTGAAATAGTAAACGTGTTCACTATAACAAACGGGTGTGATCTTTTGATCATATCTAATCATTGAAGTGACACCTCGAGCAATGTGTCTTTATAAGGCTAGATTTTCAAAGTAATTACTATCAATACACCCTACTTGTTTCTAGTCATAATTATTTAAAAATACTCATTGCTCTCACTTCACATACTACCCTACTTCACATCCATGTTTTATTAAGAAAACCTCAAACTCTTTTTGAGTTTGTAATTTTCATCATCTTCTTGGATGGATGTTCATCAACAAAGTTTCTACGAATTCTTTCAAAATCTGAACCAAACAAAAATTGTCGAATCTGCTCTGACGGTTTCATCGACTGTTCAAATTTCCCACTTCTGATCCAATGTTGCAAACCATAGAAAATCTTGAAAAGGATCACAAGATCTCATCTTCTCAACCTTAGACACTCTCTAGGCTAACCATTAGAAATTCTTTCTACAATCTGTGTATGGTTGTTGTTTTTACCTTTTTGATTATGACAAAAAGGGAGAGTAGTACTGGATATAGTTATTTTGAATTCAATATCTAGTCTCTGAATCACAATCCTGACATTCTAACATATTAAATATGCAAAATTATCTTAAGTATTTTTTATTTCAGAAGTGATATTGAATATCTGGCAGTTATGAATCTCATAAGAAATGATAGATCCTCATATCAAGCATTCATAATCAGGCTATAAGAATGTAGCTAATCAGGATCTATGTATTGACATTCTTTATGTAAACTGACAATCATCAAGTTCTGATAGTTACCAGGTTCTGAGATGAAGACCAGTGTAATAGTCATACTCTGATGAGTTACCATAAGCAAGTATTCCTTTCTTATCGTATGTTCTGGAAACTCAAAATTTATTTTGTGAGTCTTGGGATCAGAGGGAGACTCTGAACAAGCATAAATGAAATTTTGGGATTATCAGATTCAGGGGGAGTGTATCTAGTAAAGGGAAGATAATTTTGAACTTATCTTAAGTCATTACCATTTATTATCTTCGTACAAAATTGTCTCTTCAAAATACATTGTTTTGTCATTATCAAAAAGGGGGAGATTGTAAGAACAAAATTTGGTTTTGCTTTATATCTCTAAGTTTTGATAATAACAACGGAGTATTTGTGTGAAAGTAATTTTGATACTCTAACATTTGTTGTTATGAAAGTTCTAACAAACAGGTTCTGACTCTGATAGAGACCATATGAACAATGATTCTGATATGACGATATTCACTTTTGTGCAAAAGAAGCAAGGATACTTATGTAACAACTCATCAGAAAGATCTTGAGAAAAACAATGTTATTGTTGCAATATTTTCTATGAATCTGACTCTGACTGAGGGTGACTCTGATATGTTAGTTCTGAAGACCAAGTGTTGAAGACTCTGATGACTTGAAGTTCTGAAGACTGAAGGTTCTGAAAACTAAGTGCCAAAGACTCTGGTGAGTTGAAGTTATGAAGACTAAAGGTTCTGAAGACCAAGTGTTGAAGACTCTGAAGATAAGGTTCTATTGAACAAAGTGTTGAAGACTCTGAAGACTTGAAGTTCTAAAGACCAAGGGTTTCAAAGACAAGTGCTGAAATTCTGAAGACAAGGTTCTGGTAAACAAGTTTTGAAGACACTGAAGACTTGAGATTCTGAAGACCCATTTATCCTATCCTCTACTCATGCTTTAATCATCTCAGAATCAAAAGCCTCTAAATATCAAAATATGATGATTAACGGTTACAAAGGAATAATACAATAGTACAAAGACGTTTCATTCAACTAACGATTCCACTACTCCACTACCCTGATTTGGTGGTACGAAAGGAAGATTGTGTATACTATTTTGCACCCTCAACAATGACATTCCTCATGTCAGCTGTCATCCAACGGATCATTTTCTCAATGCCTATAAAAGGATTATCCCATGAAGGAAAAATGCATAAGACTACACAACTCTCTAAGCGTACATACAAAGCAATATTCTTTTATAGTAATGCATATTTTCTAAGCTCTCAATTGTGTTTACCTTGCTTGTGTAGAAGCAACTCATTGTAAACTAAAAATTTTACAAACTATTGTTTGTATTCCCTAAAGGACCGAGTGAAGATCTATAGCTTTAGGAAGACTAGGACAATTAGTCTTAATGGTTGTAAGTCGCATTAGTTAGGTATGCATTGTTATAAGTAGCATCAGTTGGTTGTGCATTGTTGTACATTGTATCAGTTGGTTGTGTAGTATTGTAAGAAGCAACATCTGGTTGTGCAGAGTTAGTTACAGGTTGTTTTGTGATTTTTAATCAATTTGGTTATAGTGGATTAAGTCCTTGTTGAAGGCAAAATGACCTTGACGGTTGGACTGGAGGTAGCTTGATATTTTCAAGTGAACCAGGATAAATCGCGTGTCTCTTTCTTTTATTTGTTAATTGGTATACTTGTTATGTTTTCACAAAAAGCTTTCATTTTTTAAAACCCAATTCAAACCCCTATTTCTTGTGTTTTCTCACACCTTCATTATTTTCTTTACCATCTCCCTTGAGAGATGTGTTGTCATCATCAAAAAATGGGAGAATGTGGAACATTGTTTTGCAGGTGATATGTTTTTAACAAGGACATATATTTTAATTTTGGTGATGACAACTTTTGTCTAATGATAAGAACGGATGATGACAAGTCAAGCATAAACAGTTAAGCGGTTAAATATGCAAACCAATGAATTAGGGTTTGTTGGACTTGACTATCCGATAATGGCAACCAAATAGAATTTAACTCAAGCCTCATATAAAGTAAACTCAAGCAAGTGTCAACAAGAAGGAAAGTATCTAACAAAGTCTTGAAGTATAAGAAGCTCTGCCTTAATTAGTCTGAGTGTAAACTATGTAATGCATAAGGGCATTTTCGTAAAAGTGCTTGGCTAAATCATACACACACGAAAACATTTTTTAAACTAATATTTTTCAAGGAAATACTTTCAAACATGTCTTGAAGTCGTTTCAAATGAGTTGGAAGTTGTTTGAAAAGATTTGGGAAATGTTTTGTCTTCGCAAATCGATTGGCACTTTATCCTAATCGATTTGGAGATTTCAAAAATGTGTCATAACCAATTAGGATAACATCTTAACGATGGGTAATGGCTACATATCTTTTCTTTCCATTTTTTACTTGTTAATCAATTGTAAAGGAGGAAACCAATCGCTTGTGACATGTTATCAATCGATTGGCATGTTTTAAAATGCATTTAAAATGATTTCCTTTTTGAGTCAACCTCTAACCTAAAAAATAGAGGTACCTAACTTCATTTCAAAACAACCATAATCGAGTTTCATATCTCTCTCTCTCCCTCTCTCTCTCCCCCCTCTCTCTTTCCCTCTCCCATCCCACATCTCTCCCTCCCTCTTTCTCCTTCTCCCCCTCCCTCCCTCCCTCTCCCCCTCCCTCCCTCTCTCTCTCTATCTATAAAATTTTCTTTTACTTTCCTTCTCTAAGTTTTTAGCCAAAGTGCTTTTTGAGAAAATCCTTTTTGCGAAGTGATAAGTTGTAATTCTAGAAGGATAGATTTGTAAGTTCATTGAGGAACTTTTGTTTATACCTTTGTTGAACATTTATCCAATTATAGATTATTATTTTTAGGTTAGAAGTTAAACCTATAAAAACTTTGGTTTGGAGATTGTGTGATCAAGCCCTTGTTTAGGTTCGAAGGTTCAACCCATGATAAAAGCATTCATAGGTTCTTGGTTATCTTGTGGTAAAATCAAGTCAAGGTTAAAGCTAGTTTAGGTTTTTGGTTAACCTGTGATAAAACTAAGGTATATAAGGTTTAAGATTAGTCTGACATTAAAATCTTAGTTTTTTAGTTAGCATGTGGTAAAACCAAGGTTTAAGGTTTGTGAGCTCAGTCTAATATTAAAATCTCATAAAGTTTGTTTAGTAACTTGAAGACTAACCGCTCCAAGATTCTCGTGGAAAGGAGACTAACTGTTTTGATCCGTAAAAGTCTGTTTAAACGTCCGAAGACTAATCACTCCAGTATTCTCGTGGAAAATAGACTAACCGCTTTGATCCGCCGTTTGAAAGGGAGATTCGTTGCTTCACTCTGTTGTTTATTATTTGGTTGAAAGTCAACGTTAAACTTCATTTTTCCTTATATAAGGAGGGTTTGTGAGTATAGCCTACTAGAAGCTCTCAAGTTCATTAGATACTCTCAAGATCGATTCTTAGGAAGAGAAGTACGTCTTTTTCTTTATTTGAAGGAACATTTATAATTATCGATGTTCTCTATTTTTCCCAAACAATTTACTTTCTGCACTTTATATTCTACAGATTTTATTTTTTCACTGCTTAATATTAAAATAACCTTTAAAATATTTTTAAACTTTGATTCTAATCCGAAAAGTTTTTCAAAACCACACAATTCATCCCCCCTCGTATGTGGGAAGTCGCATGTCCAACACTTACCATCCTAAGCTGTTATAAACCTATTAAGGTCTGCTAGTATCCCAAACCCCTTTAGGGATACCATGCACACTTGTACTTTTTGACCAGTGACACATCTTTACTCGCTTTTTTATTTCGTTAAAGAGGGAGATATATACTCCCAATGGGAGTTGAGTATACTCTCAATTTAATTGAGGATGAGTTTAACCACTCAAAATATGTTTTTCTTTTTTCTTTTATCACCTCCTTATGAGATGAGTTGTCATCATAAAAAAAAGGAATGTATAACCATGTTTTGCAAGTTAGTAATCAAAGAGTTCTTGAGCTTGATCATTTGATGATGACACCTAAATGAAATATAAATCAAGACTCATCACCAAGTAAAATTCAAGTAAGTGTCTACAAGATTGAAGTATCACACAAGTCTTGAAGTGTCTAAAAACTCACCCTAATATGTTTGAGTGAATAAGTATTGTAAAAGCATAAAGGTTTTCTCATAAAGTTATACGTTTAATCACACACATTAAAACGGATTTAACAACTTATTTTTCTTAAATAAATATTTCTATAAATACCTTGAAGTCGTAGCAGATGCATTGGGAGCTCTAAAAAAATATGGGAAATTTTTGTATTGGCCAATCGATTGGCACTTATATCAAATCGATTGGGTTGGGGAAAATGTTTCATAATCGCTTAGGACAGTGCCTTAATGAATGACAATGGCTATATATATATATATCTTTTCTTTTCTTTTTAACCTTGTTAATCAATTCATTTTAGAACAACCAATCAAATGGTGCGTGATGTCAATTGATTGGCTCATTAATTCTGACATCAAAAAAATTTCATTTGCGTGTCAACCTCTAACCTAAAAATAGAGGGTCAAGGGTCACTTCCTACATTGTTAACATCCAGAATCGTGAGCTCTCACACCTCGTATCCAGGAAACATAAACATGTCAATTTTCATTGTTTTAGATATTTTTATTTTCAATGAAATTAATATTATTATTAGATTTCAAGGATAGTTTGTTGTGGTTGCACCTTTCAATTCTTGTATAACTTTACAAGAAGTGCACATTCTTTAACCATAACTAAGTCTAATTAAAGGCTAGTAAGTAAATCTAGTGAATGTATAAAAAACAAATAAAATAAGTAATGGCAAATAATAAACCAAGATAATGAACTTATATTTGTATTGGATTATTGTGTATCATTAGCTCTCAAAAACCAATCAAATAAGTACTTTTAAGTCTTAATAATGGCTGTTATCTTACACGAAGATTTTCTTCTACAATCTTGAATCATTAATGCAAATCTTCCTTAACTAGCACACTTCAATCCTCGAAACGTTTGAACCAATCACTAATGGTTCTAGCAAGGATTCTAGTATCATTCACAGAAAGAGATTTAAGCCTTTGAGCAACAGCATCTGCTGGAGTATATAATTTACCTACTTGCCATCTTGGTTCCTGATCTCATTGTGTAACCACAAAGCAATGAAAAAGAAGCAAGACAAGAATTTAAATTAATGGAATTTAAGGCTTTTATATAAAGGATTTTGCATAAAAGTTTTACCTGGATGCATGGTGTGATGTGGTTACCACTTAATTCTACTTTTTCTACTGTACCTCCAAACGCATCGACACGAGGCATGAGTGTTTCTTCAAGAATATTTGTCTCGTCAATTGTGTCGGAATTGAATTTCACCTAGAGAGACAAAAACACAGAAAATCAGACACAATTTACCAATGTTAGCCATATATCAAGATTATACTTCTGAAAGATAAGGCATCAGACAAACCAATAATGTGTGTTTGACATTGTATGAAGTTTTAAAGCAATCACGATTTTCCGATGGTGTCGGCTTGAACTCTGAGACTCCTTGAGTAACCTGACAGAAATATATATACACATCAATAAGAAATTGTATACATATATAACCATAAACTTGTAAAATGTGTGTTTCAAGCAACATCATGAAATTTTCCTTGCAAGACATGGATATTCAACAATGCTCAAGTTGGGCTTTAGATTGAAGGTGTTTCTGGTGTCTGAAACCAACACATATGTTACAATCAATCACGTCTACTTTATCAAATTATTACTTGAGTCTACGTGCCATGTCATGTTCATGTTAGTATTTCATAGATCAACCGTTAACATATACCTCATTAAATACTAAAGGCAGTTGATCAACAAATTTAGTTAAAGAATTCAGAACTTCCTGCTCGCTTTCCTGCAGAACTGACCCGACAGTATCCAGCATCAACTTCCATGCATCTCCTACACATGTTGGAGATGACATGCATAATCATTCAACAAATATAGATACATAAACCCTTATAGTTAATCGAACTTTAGAGGAGTCTGATCCAAAGTCAATATATTTCGTATTCTAACAATTTTAGCAATGACGACAAAAATGCTTCCTTTTGGAAAACATTGATAGTTGGACGAGTGAGATATTTACAAGGCCAAAGCCAAACTGTGCAGGATTTCAAGGGGAGCGCAAGCTAAGGAGATACCTTGTGCATTTCTAGCTATTGACAGAATAGGATTTGCTTCCACAACCGGCATCATCTGGCTGACTGCAGGACCCAACTGCGGAACATCAATGCGAAGTTTTATATACCAATAGACATGAACAACTTATACTAATTAGCGAAATCACAGTACTAGCAATAGAACAAGTATGAAAGTTGTTAATACCTGCTCAAAGTAAGGAACCGCCTCTGTCGCTGGTCTGTTGTTGTAAGCGATTACAGCATTTGCCTTTCATAAGAGATACATATCTTTTCATCACATTCCTTGAATTGATATTGATTATATAAGTTTTATTAAAGAAATAAAATATGCTTACAATAATCAAATTAGTTTAGTACTTTTTAGTGTTAATTTGAAATGCCAAAACCCTTATGTGCGTAGATAAATATAGGTTTATGTTGTATTCTAGCATAAGGAAAAATAACCGAACCTTGGGTAATTTCTCAGAAAATAAGCTTCCTGTGAGTACTTGAAGAAGTGCACCATTGCTACAAATTGACACAGACATCAAACACTATAACGACAGTGTACCGCTATATCTGTAACGACACAAGTCCGCTGAAATTCAACTCCCTAAGCGCCTGGAGGTTACTCCAAAAGGCACAGGCATGCTCGGATCCACCTCATGTGTTGTCAGAAGAGCTCGCCACTAGGATTGAATGAGCAATCTCCCTTTACTATTTGATCAGCTCGACATTAATTGGCTGGCCGACCTCTTATGACCGTTTTGCCGACTCAACATTGAGTCAGATAAAACCCAAAAGTGTCGGTGACTCGATACTACTTAGGTACTAAACAAAACAATCCACCTAAAGACATACCTATGGCCAACAGAGAAAAGAGGAAGGTCTCCAAGCTGAACATGCGACAAATTGAATTGAGGCAACCCAGATGTGAGGATTGTATTCAAACAAGTATGAAATCTCTCATACACTTGTTTAGCAGCTTGAGAATGATCAAATGTCACATTGTAAGGCACCACAACAACCACAAACCCTTCCTTAGCCAATAACTCAATCAAATAGCTACAGTTTGCAACAAAAAAAAACATAATAAAAAACTTCAAAATTATACAACCACAATGAAAAAGAATCAAACTTTAAATTGAAAAAACAAAAGGGTAAGAAAGAAAAGAATAATTAATACCCATAAGTAAGCTGAGGAATAGCTCCAATGAAAGCACCACCAATGAATTTGATTATAGCCCTAGGTTTGGTTGAAGTAGGTGGTGGAATCACAAGACAAGAATCTATGTTTGTGTAAATCTTGCTATTGATTCTGCTTGTGTTTCTCCCAACATAGTTATCAGAAGCTATGTTAGTAGAAGCTGACACCATCTTAGAAGACATAGATTGAGGTTGAAATTGGAAACATTTGTTGAATAAACAACCATTTGGGTTTTGGTATCTTAATCCATGAAACACAGACAGGTACCTAGTATTCTTCGAAGATAATGTGAAGTTGAAATTTGAGAAAGTTGCCATTTCCATTGTGAAATGAAATCAACCAAGAACACTATTGGGTTATGGAATTTTAAAGTGTTGTGGAAAATAAAGTTATAAATTAATTTATTTTTTTTATGACTTTTGTGTTGTACATTTGTCCCTGTGTCTAATTTTTAATGTTATTAATTTTTTTTTTTAAAAGGCAAAAATGAATGTATTAAATTTTGGCACAAGAAATGCCACAAATAGAGTACAACCAATTATTATTGTTGTTGTAATGTTGTTATTATTGGATGTTGCAAAAGTTGGTATATATGTGTTGAAGATTCGGCCACGATTTTGAAACTTCTCCATTTTGTTTGAAATTTTGAGGTGTATTTCATCTACTAAAAAACAACGGATTTGAACAGCACAATTTTATGTGTTTGATTTAAAAAATGTTCACGGAATAAGATAAAAATCTAGATTATTAATTGGATAAAAATCTAGATTATTAATTGAAGTATTATATTTACAAATATAGTTTTTCTCACGTTCTGTTCTATTAATATTTTCAATAAAAAAATATATTTTTGTTTATAATACAAATTATTTAAAATATATATTATGTTCTATTAAAAATATATTTTCTCTCTTTCTCTAATCCACCTTTATTAATATCCAATACAAAAATATTATTTTGTCTCTAGTATAAATTATTTAAAATACTAAAATATTAATTTACTTTTTATCAAACTATATTTTTCTCTTAATATTTACGATATGAAAATACAAAAATACCATTTTGTTCAAAGTATAATTTATTTAAAATAGAAAATATTTTCTTATTTTCTTATAAAATATTTTTTTTCTCCTTCATTCTCCTTTATTAATATTTATCACACAAAAATACAATTTTATCCTTAGTCTAAATTATTTAAAATACAAAAATATTTTTTTAATTTTTCATTAAAATATAGGCTCTCCGGACAAAGAGTGAGCACGGAGAAAACTAGAATTTTATTCTCGAAGAGCACACCCATCCAAATGCGACGAGATATTCTGCACAATTCTGGATATTAAGAAACACATTCATTAGGGCGATATTTATGAGTGGAAGTAACCGGGAAAGGACCTTGTAGACGTGACTTTAATCACATAATCGAGAATATTAAATCTAAACTAACGAGTTGGAAAGCTCACAATCTTTCTTTTGCAAGTAGATCCACTTTGGCCAAGGCAATACTTGAAGTTATATCGACATGCACAATGATGACAACAATTGTTCTGAAAGCGTGCATTAAAGAGATAAACCAAATTCAACGAAACTTTATTTGGGGAGATTCACAAGAATGAAAGCACATACATGCAATTAAGTGGAGCGAATTAACCAAACCAAAATAGGCAGGAGGACTGGGATTTAGAAATTTAAATAGCATGAATGTAACTTGTATCCTTAAGACCGGTTGGAAACTGAAAACAGACGATGCTCAACTTTGGAGTCAGGTTATTAGAGGGAAATATGATCGAAACAACAACTAGTTGAAGACGGTTGAGGCCAAATGTCAAGACTCAAGCCTATGGAAACACATTGTGAAGTATTTGAGTATCATGGATGGTTATATAAGTTGGGATATTGGAAATGGTGTGACGATAAATATGTGGACGGACCGCTGGTTACAATATGGTTTGCTGCTCAAAGATGTGTGTCAGAATTGGCAGCATCACCAGAATTATACAGTGGATAACCTTGTGACAAGTAATGGAGAGTGGAATATCTCGATACTGAATAATCTATTTAGTAACTGGATAATAGCATAAATTCTCGCCATTCATCCGCCGCGAGTTGTCCATGGTGAGGAAAGTTGTGTTTGGAAGGAGTCAAGAGACGGAAATATGCAGGTATCGCACGCGTACAACATCATCAATGAGAACCATCAGTTAACTATTGATGATGGAGATTGTCAGAAAGTTTGGAAGTTGAACGCGCCAGAACGCATCAAGACATTCATATGGATGGTTAAACATGACAGGTTATTGACGAACTCATATCTGAATCATTTGAATTTATGCGAACTGAATTGAAAGAAATGTTATGACATAGTGGAAGACATTCTTCATGTTTTAAGAGATTGTCAACGTGCGAAAATTGTGTGGACATCCCTCATTTGAGAGGTTTATTGGAATGACTTTTTTGTGGTTCATATGCATGACTGGATCTGGTTGAATCTTAACAATAGTTTTGGATACTCTATAACTCTAGATTGGGGATGTTTGTGGGCTACGATGTGTCATACCTTGTGGTATTGATGCAACAAGAGGAATAATGATGACGAGTATTCCATGCCTCAAACATTGACACCCATCATTTGGGAGAAGGTTTGATTGTTCCAAGAAGCGTAAAGTACTTTGAATCATGCTTCAGGGAGAAGTCGGTTACCTACTCAAATTCGTTGGAATCCGCCTCAAGACAGTTGGATTGGAGTGAATGTGGACGGGGCGGTAAACAATCATGATGAAGCAGGATGTGGGGGATTACTTAGGGATCATCATGGGAGATAGATCTGTGGTTTTTCTAGGAGAATCGGCAAATATGATGTTATTGTGGCAGAACTATGGGGGTGCTGAAAGGCATGAGATTGGTTGTTGGCATGTGTTATGATAGAATTGTTGTGCAATCAGATAACAAACAAGTCGTGAATAATCTTATGAGACAGGAAACTACTTTACGGAATGGCAAATGCTTGGTGAAGCAGATACACAATATAGTATCTGGTAGCAGGATGATTAGCTTTTCTCACATCTATAGAGAGAGACAAATTTATGTGTCGATAACTTGACCAAGAAAAGTCTAAACTTGGAGATGAACATCATTTTCAACGAGCAATGTCCAGACGATATTATTTATTTAGTTAGAAACAACGCAAATAGACATTCGAGAAATCACGTTCTTTCTATTTAATTTATGTTGGATCTAGACCCTCCTTTGTTTAAAAAAAAATACAAATAACTCTTATTTTAAATTATACCCTTTTGATTCAAAAAATTTTAAATTTATAAAACTGATAAAAAAGTTTTAATATTTTATCAAAAGAAATAATAAACAAAATTATTTAAAATTTTGAATTTTTTTAAAACTTCTCAATTACTTTATTCAAACACATTCTAGAGAGTAGAGATTATAAGCGCAAACCAACAGAAAGGGCTAAGCCTCACATTTTGATACGGTCGGCCTTAATAGTTCCGCCTCCGATCGCGCCTCCTGCGTCCCCAGCCGGCAGCACCGCTCCCGCCTCTTGCTCTTGCTCCTTGCTAAGGTACTTCTTTTCGTTTGTAATTTCAATAGCTTACATAAGGTTATTCTCTGTAAACATGTGTGAGAAATCTCCAGAAGTTGAATATGCATATGACTTAGATTTTCACATTGATTATCTACACTTTCAGCATGATTTCTTGTTAAGCCAAAGTGTTTCCTTTTATATGGTGGTAATTCAGGTTTTGTTCTTCAATTATTCTACTATAGCAATGGAGTCTGGAAAATTTGACCCAACACACTCGGGAGAGTTGTTGAAGTACATCTCCTATCTATTTTTCGTCTTTTTCGTTTATCTGCTGTGACCTTTTTTTTTTTTTTAATTGCTTTCTGTTCTATGTTTATGGTGAATAGGCATATGGATAAACAGAATGAGGTTCTTATGGAAGCTTACAGATCAATGTTGCATGAATTGCAAAAACTTCAGGTTGTTGTTATATTTATCATGCAGTAATTACTCCCTGCTTTATTCTCTTTTCAGTTTAGGATTCGGCTTTTTCGTTGTACTGATAACTATGGTATCAAGAAAAATCATATCTTTAGAATGTGATTTTCTTTCATGATTGAAAATTCAACATCTCATAGTTTTGCCTCATTCAATGTCAATCTTTTGAAATATTATAACCCTGCACATTGATTTAGGGGGTGGCAAACGGGCATTGCTCGCCCTGTTTAGGCCCTTCCCGCAAAAGTCCGCAAAGAAACGGAGTGGGTGGGCATAATTGAGGAAAAATGAGGGCTGACGAGCATGCAGGCTTTGCACCCTTAAAGACTAAAAATTGCAAAAATTCTTGTAAATGTCCATGCCTGAGAAAAATGGGGCAGGGGCAAATCAAAGGGTGCGGGCCTGAAATTTTCTCATTTTGAATCATCATATAATTGGCTAATATATCTTCTGTATGATATGTTTATGACTTCATTTGCTATCTTTCACTTGCCTTGGTTAAGAATATGTTTACTCAACAAATTCAGAGTGAAGAACCTAAAAAAATTGGTTTTAACTCTACTCTTGAATCTGTTATAGGTGGAAGAAGAGATGCTTATGCGCAAGCTTTATGAAGTTATGGCCGTCCATGGTCTCACTAAACAGGTTAAGCTTTATCTACTTTAATTTCGGATTCTCAGTTGCCAACCTATGAATATGATATTTCTGACATTTGTCCAAAAGTTTTGTGCAGATTGAAGACAACTCCAAGGATTCCCATGAAAGTGCTGGAGCTGAACAGTTCAATAATAAAGTCAATACAGATCTGGTTTGACACATATCACCTACAAGTTACAACAATATATAAAGAAAACAGATCAAGATGGGTTAGTGTTTCCATTGATTTGGTATATGACCAAAGTGTGTCATATGCTTGTAGTTAATACTATCATATTTAATACAATCATAAACCAGAAAACTCATAAAGAAATATTGGTGAGGTTTGGGTTCTGAGAACGTGTTTCTCTCAAGGATTCAGATTCAAATTCTGCTGAATGTAAATAATTTTTGTGTTAGGTCCGCAAGAGGACGGTGGGATTGGTCACTTTAGATTAGGTCACAAGGTTGGATACCAATCACTTTAGATTATGTCGTGCAAAAGAGCTGCAGTTATCTGTGATTGGAGCAGGTCTATGAAACATAACAACAACGTTAACCCACAATGATGCAATTCCATGAAATGATTTGTTGAGACACTTCTTAAGAGACTTAAGAAGCTTGTTCCTCGTTTCTTACAAAACAGTTGCACAAAATTTTGAGCTTCCTTCTCATTAGTTTAATGCATATGAATTTTATCATGCTTCTTCTAAATGATTATCTATTGCTACTTGTGAATTATTTCATGTTGTCAAACTTGGTTAGAATCTAGCTCTTGTATTTGACTGTCCTGTCTTTGTTTGAAATCCTTATGTTGCTTTTGAGTTGATTGGTTTTGATGAATTTGAAGTGTCATTATCAATAGACCTGTGATAATCCAAAATGCACATTCAATGATTATAAATATCACTTGAAAATACATGCAGTTGGAGCTTGAACTGCAACAATTGCGGAACTCGATCGAGAGACTAGAGGTGGCTAGATGTGTTTAACAAGTGTGATTGGAACTTCTAATGTCCAAGAAGATGGATTTATTGAAGTCCAAGAGGATATGAATGTTTGGTGGTTTTATTTCTCATTAAGCCCTCCAAATTCTCAAACAGACCCTTAATAGCAAAGATGAAGTGCGAATATGTCTTATTGAATTTTCACATTTTCAAATATCAAAATAGTATCCAATTAAGTAGTTACATAATATCAAAGTATTCATATGAAGTAGACAAATAAAATTTTGGTTATCTCATTTGTATGATAGACATTATATCTTTTGGCGATTCCTTTTTTAAAACTAAAAGAGGACATTTGTGTTTGACGAGTCTTCAAATCAACTACCTACCCATTACAAAACAATGCCACCATTCTTACAAAATTATTCTTACTCCAAAAAGTATTTTGCCTCACTCAAGGACATTACTGTAAACAACATATTCAACTATGCTAGATTTCCTAAGAACCCTTCTTTGTTCCACATGTCAATAATATATTGGTCCCAATTGATTTTTATTTTCCTTCTCTCTTATACTTTTCAAAATGCCCAATATATCTTTCTCTGTCTATTTTCCTAAGCACTTCTCACTTTACTTTAGACTGATTCTCTCTCTTTCTCCCTCCCCCCCCTCCTCTCTCTCTCAGTGTTCTCTTTTTCACCCAAAGTCCTAAATCACCATCGTCATATCTACGACCATCACCACCTCTATGTTTTCATGGAAACCCATAATCTCATCCTTCTCTTGGCGATTTTGCTTTCCCCAATGATTTCACGAATCGGTTGTACTGCTCAAGGATTAGTGGGTTTAACGAATTGGTTGTTTTCCCCTTTTCTCGTCTATCCCCTTTCTTTCTTCGTGTTTTCATGGAGGGTCGCGGTTGGATCTTAGGTAAATTTTGACTTCGACTCTCGTTTTTTCTTTCCAATGTATTGAACAATATTTTTCCCCTTTTCTGTGTTTTATTTTATTTTAATATGATGAATAATGATAATAGTATTGATAATCTTGCAGTTGAAGAAGATAGGTTCAAAATCAGTGATTTTAACCTTTGAGGATGTGGCTAAACATAATCACAAAACGAATTATTAACGGAAACATGCGTGTATGAATGTTCTTTGTTGTTGTTGATTTCAAAAACATGTTTCAGATCCGAGCCTCCAAACCATTCCTTTCTGGAATCGAGTGAAAGATTCACGGTTTTGGTGTGCTTTTCGGTTTAATGACTTCTCAATATCTTGATTTTACACTTTAAATGGTTGTTAAATATATGTTTTTATTACTATGTATATCTTATTATTTTGTCCATTTCAGATTCACGAGTTCTGGTTTTTTTTAGTTCATGATGTTACATAGTTCCACACTTTGTTTGGCTAATGATTGAAACTTGTTTATTGTTTTATGATATTTTTATTATGCTTTGTTCTTCACTCACCATTGAATAATTTTAGTCTTGCTTGGCTAATGGTTTTATTAGTTCATGATGTTACACCGTTTTGCACGTTTAAAGCCATATTTACCGTAAATCTTGAAAGTTCTAGATAGTTGATGCACATATTTCTGATTAATAGCATATGATATGTGATGTTTTAATATTTGCACATATTTCATGGTGTTTTATTTTGTATAAAGCATTTTATGAAGCAAGATTTGTTTGTTTGTTTTGTTGTTGAGACATCTCATGGATTGGATAAGTCTTTTATATGTTCATTTGTTTACATTTTTTCTTTTCATAATCTATTAGGTTACATGTGGTTTGACAAACAAACCAAAGGAGATTGTTGACATTGATGATGATGTTGATGCTAACAATGAACTTGATGTTGTTGAATATCTTGATGACATTTACAAGTTCTACAAATTAGTTTAGGTAACAAACAGAAACAAGTTTTGTATTTATCTTATTCTTTAAGATTTTGTTTTGAATTTGATATTGTATTGTTGAACAATGAAGAATCAGAGTCGTCCACATGATTACATGGAATCACAACATGAGATTAATGACAAAATGAGAGTTATACTCATTGATTGTATCCATTTCACTATGCATTTCTTTTATTCTATTGTATTTGTCAAGATTAATTTTTGACAACTAATGAACTATAAAAAAATTGAAACCTGTGATACAGGCAAACTATATTTTGTGAAGTTTAATTTTTCGAAATTATATTTGTTCATTGATGTGACAGGTTGTGATGCTATTAAAACTCTTTTCCTCTTTTTGAAGTTATCAAGAATTCACATTGAATTCTTGATTAACTTGAGTTAAACCTTCATCCTATTCTTTTCTTGTTCATCAACTTCAGTAGATCTAGCTTGATTTGGTCCAATTTGAAGAAGTGTTTTTGGTAATTCACTCTTTCCATAAACCCATACTCACCATTAACATTCAAGATGTAGATATTTGGTGCCTTTGATTCTAGATCCTTTGGATCTTAATTTGTTGTTTGATTGCAGGGATTCCACTGTATCTTGGTTTTAAAATTCGTGTAAATTTAGATCATGATCATCAAGTGTTTGAAAAAAGGTTTTGAAAATGGATCATGCTGAATTTCAACTTTTTTTTCCTGCTACTGGTTCAGTGTTAACCGATTAACCATTTTCAGTGTAATTTGGCTAACCGGTTAACCAGTGTTAAATTGTGCAGGTTTTGAAACTGGTTGCATTAACCGATTAACCATTTCTAGTGCATTATGGTTAACCAGTTAACACAAGTCAGGGGCTGTTTTTGGCTTATTTTAAGCTCTTTTTTTGGTTCCTCTTTCTTCTTCATCTTCCTCCTTTTTATTTTTACCTTGGGAAACACTATTGGGAGTGATTTCTCCTTAATTTCAATGAACTTTGGGTGTAGATTAGAGTAGTTAATGTTCATTAATTCAAAACTATCTTTAAGTGGATTATTTAATTCATTTAGGGTACTTTGTATTAGTGATACATTTTCATGCTTGAATCCACCGAGATGAGTGATTGAAGTTAAGGATGGAAGAATACCATAAGTGTGACTCAATTTGGTATTCATCTTTAGTTTCGTGCGGTATTGCGTTCGGATAGCGATTTACATATCGTTTATCTCGCATGCATTAGCACTAATATTGTTCACCTTAATTGGTGGTGGCCAAACTTATTTGTAGGGTAATTACTTCGTAAATTACTCGGCGATTTCTTAACATGGATCTAAATTTGTCCCGAATTCGGAATAAAAATCCAATTGGATACTTGCACTTTCGTGGACCGGACCTCTTGTTGGTCGCGTAATTCCAAAGCGTTTAATCATATTCCATTAATAATCAAGACTTATGAATGTTTGATGCGTAGGTGCTTTGGGTCTCCCAATCGCCTTTCAAATTTCATTGAATTTGATTCAGTTTGCCTTGATTAATCGCTATAGTGTAAGATACTAAGCGGATCCAGTTGCCTTTTGATTTTGGTTGCTTTTGATTGTGGTTGATTAAGTTCACCATACCATTATTATGTAAATATTATTATATTATTACTACTATTAATATTTTAGATTCTTGCACTTTAATCCCTTTTGCTACTAACATTTAAATTCTTGCACTTTTATTGCTTTTATTTTATTTTGCTTTATTATGCTTTATTCATCCATTATCATGTTTATTATTTTGCTCTTATTATTGTTGTATTGATTTTCCTTTTGTCCATTTGGACACAAAAATATTAATAAAGGATTAAACCACTAAAAGCTTGTGATATTAATCTTTGGACTATTGGTTACTATCCTTGACTTTGGAATGAAGTGTTGGACTTAGATTTTAGGACATCTCTCCTTTGCTTTGATCTTCATGAAGTTGGTACTTGCCTTTATTTGGCCATTTGCTAGCTTATAAGGATGAAACTCTTATGCTCATAATTGGAAGTATCATCAAGTTTGGTTAGAGCTTTCTTCCTTTATCTCCTTATTTTCCTTTTTTAGGATAGTCCCTTCATCTCCACCCTTTCTTTAATTTTCAAAATCTTCTCTCTTTTTCAAAGAATTCTTGTTTTCCAAAATCATCACTTCTTTAATAAATAAAACCTTGACTTTTGTCAAGTGGATTTTACTCTTTTCTTTTCTTTCAAAACCAATGAATTTAATCATTTTGACCTTAATTCAAAAAAATATAAAGAACCAAACTCATTCAAGTTGTTTTGTGCCTTTGTGCACTTTTGTTTGTTTTCTTTAAAAAATGCCGATTATGAGTCATTATTCTTTAGTCGGGTGCAAGTCTCTCAATCTCCATGGTTGTAGTTTGATGTAATTGAGTCTCTTGTCATTCATGGGAGTTTAGTGGTATACTCGTTGATTTTATCCGAGTTGGCGTCCTCCCCATAATGATGTATGAGTCCACGCCTTCATTCTCATGGTAGATTTGTTTGGCCATCCACTCGAAGATGACAAATTCTCTTCACTTAATAAAATTAATCATAACCAACCCTTTTCACTATTGTACCACGAACTACGAGGTTTTGATCTCGCATTGCACTTTGTGGATACGTAGGCATGAGGTGGTAAACCTCTCCAAACACAAAAATATTAAAAAATAATTCTTTTCTCATCCATTCACTCACATTTTACAAACCATTTTCAAACCAAAAGCAGTAAATTTTTCAAAGGGTCCCCGTGGAGTACCACAGACATTTTGGGTGCGTAAAACCTTCTCATTGTGTAACCTATCCCCTTACCCGGTTCTTTGTTGAGTTTCTTTAGCTTTTTGCTTTTAGATTCATTAGGATTTATTCGCTCTTTTTTTCCTTTTCCTCTTGGAATGAAATAAAAGCGCGGTTGCGACTCTGTTTACTTTGAGTTAAGTTAACTAATAACTTACACTCATGATTTTACCGCTACAGATCCTGCCTAGAATCATCCCTGACCATCCATCGCATTCCTGCCCCTCACGCACAGGGATGAGATCCAGGGATGGTCATAACGATCCTGCCCGAAATCATTTCTGCCCATCAATCACATTCCTACCCTCACGCACATGGCAAACATCTAGGAATGGTCGAAATGATCCTTCCCGGAATCATCTCTGCCCATCCATCGCATTCACGCCCTCACACACAGGGAAGACATCCAAGGATGGTCTGAATGACCCTGCACGAATTCATCTATGCCCATCCATTACATTCATGCCCCTTACGCACATGGTAGACATCCAAGGATGATCAGAATGATCCTGCTCGGAATCATCTCCTGCCCTTCCGTCGAGGAGGCTGCCCGGAACGACCTAACAGTCTCGATCCAGCCAGTTAAAGACATAGGAAAATCATTTTCCTCCTGCCCCTATGCTGAGGAAGGCTGACCAACTTGTCTCCAGGTATAGAGCCAACTCTGCCCTTCATTCCATCTATATTCGTCATACACAGGACAATCATCCAGGACCAAACATGAATGCACCTGCTCGAAAACACCCCTGCTCTTCAAGACTCCTGCCCGACACCTGGCAGAAGTCTCCAGATTCAGCCACAAATGGCTCTTGCTCGGATATACCTCTGCCTGACGCATATCTCATCCGACTAGGCATGCTCGCCCAACGACTAGTTTCTGGCAGTTACTTATTTTCGGGGGATCCATGATCCAGACCCAAAATAGGGACCAATAGCCAATCACTGATGGTTCTATATAAACCCTCTCACATGAGAGGGTCAGGTATCCAATATTCACTCTCATAACTCACTTTCTCGTACTTGCTCATTCTTCTGCTCTGTTTTACTTTAGCGTCAAAATGTCTTGTAGGTACACCCCCTCCTCTCCTCGACAATCCAGTATCGATGACACAGTCTGTGGCCCACAAAGGTTATGATCAACCGGAAAGATCAAAGCTCAAGTAACATTTTCCTCTTTTTTCTCTCCAAAAATGAAAACCCGATAAAATAAGTCTTTTTAGTAGATGTAACACCAACAATTTCTACTAGTGGAAACATGTACTTGTTGGTCTTATACGTTGAATCAACGATGATCACAACAGGAAACGTGAACAACTTTATGGAATCAGGATGAGTCCAAAATACATCTCGAACAGTTTTGGAAATACAACTTTATTGGCATTCGTAGATATAATAGGTTTCGAAAAAACATTATGATGCACCATATCTAATGCAAACAATAACACAAAATATTAAAAAATAAATTGAAATGAACACTGAACGATTCAAAAAAAGCATTTCCAGAGGAGTTCATACATAATTCGAAAATGCATTTCCAAATGCAACATAACATTTACAGCTTAAAAACAAGATTAATGTGAGCAATGAGGAATTAAATAAATGATCTTTATCTTAAATATCAACTTCTTTTGCTCCTTTTGATGTGATGAAACACAATATTGAAGTTTTGTAGTGCAAATCTTGATTGAGAATTGAAAGAATTTTTTGTAAGGGTTTTGAGAAAAATGGTTATGGAATTTGATCATGAAGTGTGTTGTTTTATTAAAAATTGCGTTTGATAGTTGATAGTTCCAAAAAATACTAAAGAATAATGACATGGAAAGATAACAGATTTTTAAATTTTTATTTCATAATTTCGAAAATACACTTCCAAAAAAACTCACTAAATTGTTAAATTAGAAATAAATTACTAGTGTGAATTTAAAGATGCATCTTTACACTAAATTTTAAAAGAAATATAGAGGGAGACTCAATATATATGCATTTTAGTGAGTCACATGGTGATATATTTTCAAAATTAAATAAACATTTTTGAATTTTCATATATTGATTTTCTCCATTAAGATCAATATTTTCCAAAATTTATTGCTTGAGGGGAAAAAAACATATCTTCAACTTTGCAAGTCAAGAATCAAACGTTGGAAAAGGATCTTAAGTTATATTGTTATTAATTAATTATGCCACAAAAATAAACTTATGTTGTTATTAACAAGATTTAAATTGCATTTCTTATTTAAGATTTTTTTATAAAAATGTTTTCTTAAAATATCATTTTTTAATTTTAAAACAAAAGTTAATCTATTTTGTTTTTATTCTCCATTCAATCAAAATAAAATTTGTAACAAACCTTATCTTGAAGCTAAAACAGAAATCTAACAAATTTTATTTTACCATTTACATTTTCAACCGAATAATAATACTAATATATAATAACAACTCTACCAAAATAAATAAATCATAATAAAATTTGCTAAAAGCAGCGTAAGAGTTGTTACTTCAGTTTCTGTCTCCGATTCCTCTGAGTCGACTCACCGCCATGGATAAAAAACCTTCGAACATCGATCCTTTCCTCCTCGATTATCAACCTTCCGAACTCCGAATTGCTTCCGAGTTTTTCTCCACATGGCTTCCTTTTCTCTCCAAAGATCTATGCCGCCGCTGTTCTCAATCACTCTCCGATCGCATCCGTTCCATCGACCCTGGTAACTAAAACCCTAATTTCAATCTAATTTTTTAATTTTAGCAATTTTTTGTGTTTCAGTAATGAGAATTCAGTTTTCATTGAAAAAATTGAATATTGTAGAGTCTGAAAACCGGAAGAAGGGTTCGGAAGAGGTTAATTTAGAAGAGAATTGTGATTGTCATTCTCTTGGGAGCTGGAATGATGGTGTGCAGGGGAATTTGGCTTCGGAAGTTCCGAGTCCGCGGATGTCTTGGGCTGATATGGCTGATGAATTGGGTGAAGATGAGATTGAGATTGAGATTGATCGAAACGAAGGCGAAACTGTTGGTGGTGGTGGTGTTTTGGGAGAGAATTCAGGTGAAAATAGAGTTGTTGCTGATAAGGCGGTTTTGCCTAGGGAACAAAGAGAGTATATTAGGTTTATGAATGTGAGGCGGGAGAAAGATTTTGTTTGTATGGAAAAGATTGATGGAAAACTAGTGAACATTGTTGAAGGTATTGAGTTACATACTGGTATTTTTAGTGCTGCTGAACAGAAGAGGATCGTTGGATATGTTGCTTCTTTACAAGAGATGGGAAGAAAGGGAGAGCTCAAAGGTTTGCATTTTTCTACTTTAATGTTGTGATAAGTTTGATTGGATTATTTATGTTTGTTGTGATCAAGATCTAGTTTGTTCTATTAAGATTTCTTTTAGATATGCAATTGTTTTTGAGTTATCAAGTGGCCATGCCAATTCATTTATTGAATCATTGTCTAGATTTCTTATTTTTGTGAAGATTGTATTGCTAATTCAACTTTGAGAATGTGAAAAGCACCCTTTATCGTTTAGCGGTTTATAGCACATTGAAAGCGTGTCTCATTATGAAAAGCGTTACCATTAGAAAGAATGGAAATAATTAAACTATCTGACTTTGTTTTTATGTATTTTTGCCATACAAATTAGCTCCTCAGGGCACGACGCACCAAAAAACTCATGCCTAATTGAAGAAAGGCGTTAACATTAGAAAACATTTTATTATTTGACTTGGTCACTTATATTTTCCGGGCAAATTAGCACCTTGATGCAAGATACACCAAAGCAACGTATCTTATTCGAAAAAATGTTTAAGCATTTGGCTTTTTTTACTTATATTTTCCCTGTAAGTTAACTACTAATATTCATAATTAAGATAAAAGATTAGAACCTTTTAAGCTACTTGATATCAAGAGTAACAAAGATTGACAACTAGGTAGCTAATTTATTCAACATTCTGACTACTCTATACCTTATCCCGCTCAAAAACACATGAATGTGCGTCAATCAGCCAGATGGTTCTGCCCCTTTGACTACTGACATGCAGATGTCAAATTTATGTAAAAGTGACTTTTATTTATTTCCAGAATTTTGAGGACTGTTCAAAACTTATTGAGGCCAATGAGTTTGTAAATAGTGAGAGAGTCTTATCATTTAGGAATAAGCATGATTGGGCTCATACTTTAGATTCATTGCACTTTATCTACAAATTCTATAGGCAAAATTCTATTGACAATCTGGTAATATGTGTTATCATTTAGGAATAAGCATGATTGGGCTCATACTTTAGATTCATTGCACTTTATCTACAAATTTTATAGGCAAAATTCTATTGACAATCTGGTAATATGTGTTAAATGGCATTATTTCCAAGGAACTGAATACATGGTGTTGATTCCTAACTTTTTCAGAACGGACATATTCAGCTCCTAGAAAGTGGATGAAGGGCAAGGGGCGCCAAACTATCCAATTCGGGTGCTGTTACAATTATGCAGTGGTTAGTCTCTCATAATGTCTTTACATTTCTTTCCTTAGAAATAATATAACTAAACTATTATTGTTTAGGGCATAGGATAATGTTTGATGAGCTTCACAAATAGATGTATAACTTTCAAAATTAAATTTCTGCCTGCAGGATAAGAATGGTAACCCACCTGGTATTCTTCACCATGCATCTATAGATCCTTTACCCGAACTTTTTAAGGTCATCATTCGACGCCTGGTCAAGTGGCATGTACTCCCTACTACTTGTGTGCCAGATAGTTGTATAGTGAATATCTATGAAGAAGGCGACTGCATACCTCCACATATAGATAACCACGATTTTGTTCGACCATTTTGCACTGTCTCATTTCTTAGTGAGTGCAAAATACTTTTTGGATCAAACCTTAGGATTGTAGGTCCTGGTGAATTTGATGGTTTGTATGCTATTTCTCTACCAGTAGGGTAAGTATTCAATCTTGATTTATCCACTATGTCATCAATTTCTCTATTCAGCTGGATTATATTATTGATCAAATTGTCGTCGTTATGGAGGATTCAAAATCTTTATAATCTCTCTCTCTTTTTCTCTCCAGATCTGTACTTGTCTTAAATGGAAATGGAGCTGATGTAGCTAAGCATTGCGTGCCCGCGGTTCCTTCAAAAAGGTATTTACTGATTTGATAAATTAGTAATTAGTGTCATTTTAATTATTGACAATTTTCACTTTTCTCAGTTTTTCTTTTTTAAAAAGGTTATTGATTTGTATTCTTTTTTTGTTGAAACTTTTGCTAGGATATCAATCACATTTAGAAGAATGGATGAGTCCAAGCGACCTTCCGGGCATGTGCCAGAACCTGATCTTCATGGGATCCAACCATTGGCCTATGAGGCCGTGCAGGAAGAAAATAACAAATCAAGTGGTGGTCATAACAGATCTAATAATCATCAAATGAATAGAAATAATGACAGAAGAGGTGGGAGAAATGATAGAATGGGATCTGCACCTAGAAGCGATAGATTCTCAGAGCCTCGCGAGTGGAGTCAAAATTCACAAAGATCTGCACCGACTAGAAACAATAGATATTCAGAGCCTCGCGAGTGGAGCCAAAATTCACAAAGATCTGCAAATAGAAACGATAGATACTCAGAGCCTTCAGAGCCTCGTGAGTGGAGCCAAAATTCACAAAGATCTGCAAATAGAAACGACAGATACTCAGAGCCTTCAGAGCCTCGTGAGTGGAGTCAAAATTCACAAAGATCTGCTACTAGAAATGATAGATACTCAGAGCCTCGCCAGTCACCTCAAAGTTCACAAAGATCTGCAAATAGGTGGAGTAGGGTAAAGCCGACTAGTTAACAAGGTGGCGAGTTATTAGTATCCAATACCAGTTAAGTTAATTCTACGATCTTTATGCCCGTCACTTGGCAAATAGATTTGTCATGGGAAGTTTATGAACACTTTGGTTTTCCGAGAATGTTTTACTCTGCAGCAATTTTTGTCATATCGGTGTATGGTTACAATTTGGTCGATTTTTGCGGCTGCTTTGGCACGATTAATTACTTAGCCGCACGCGCTGGTGTATATTATTAATTTGAGGGAACTTAACTCAATAATGGTTGCAATTTGGTGAGAAGTTGTTGTATTTGTTGACATTTTTAGTACCAAGCTAGAATGTAGCTGGGTGATATATTGACTTTTATTTTTTTTATAGGTTGATGCTTTATACCTAAAAAACATTCATTTTCACGGTAATAATATTGATTGCTTTGTAAGGTCAGCGTTGCTAGAATTGCTTAGTTTGAGATTTGCTGTTGGATCTAATCATTCTGAAATTGCTTGCTTTTGAAAGGATGAATTGAAGTGTGTTGTTTAGTTCAACAAACAGATATGCATAGGTGTCCAAACATGTTAATGTCATGCCAGTAACATAACAGTTGTTTGTTATGTTTAGAAATGCATGAGCAAAGATAACTGTGGACCCGTTCAACAAAACAGTTTAAATAATTGTGTTGTACCATGTGTTTTGTCCAAATTCATCGTACAAAACAATAGAAGAAGCAAACAACATGGTACTATGGTAAATTTCACATACCTAATTAAGGTGGTTGGCTATTTTATGGTACTTATAGCTGGGGTTGGCAAAACAGATCCGCACGTTGTGCATATCCATTTTGTCCGTACTTTAGTTCGGGGAAGGCTAAGGGTTTAGACCCTCACCTTCTAAAATATCCGTTCCGTCTTGTTTTTTCGCGAGTTTTTTGTAGGACGGACTCAGGTTTTAGACCTGCATCTTCAATTTTGATCGCCCCGTTTGATTCTCTTTTTTTAAGGGCATTTACGGGGCGGACTTAAACGGGGTGGGTATGTCCATTTGCCACCTCTACTTATAGCATCTTTAATAATTATTGTCCAAATGGCCATGGTGATTTTTCAATCTGCCCTCTATATTTTCTAATTGTTCGCTAAAATGCTGCATTTTAGAGTAGAAAACTAAACAATAATACTATTTTTTAACTATTTTCTACTTATAGTATTTAAGTTTCGCAAGCACGTTTATAACTATTTTTTTGAGAGAGCTTATCTCTTTTTTCTTCAACCCTAATTTTTTCTTTTTCTTCATCTATTAAAAAGGGGTAATTTTAGGCTCAACTTTTGATCCAAAATCACCCCTCTAAATTCTACTTCCTTTCTTTTTTATTCAAATAAATAATTTCACTTTTTTATTCGTTATCTTAGTGCGACGTTTGGTTGATTGTTGTCATAATATATTATACACCAGTTTATAATAGTTAAGGTCAAAACTCAAATTAAATCAAGGACTGTTCGAAATGATACGAATCCTTTCAGAACATTATTATATTTTACAAGGGAAGGTTATAATGGAAGTCCAAATAAAAAAATCATCTGAAAATTAGATTCTATGAATCTTTTCGAAATGCAAGTTTCGGTCAAAAAATCATAATATATTATACACTTGTTTATACTAGTTCCAGCAAAAAATAATATTTAATCGGGGACTGTTCGAGTAGATACAAAACTTTTCAGATCCTTGCTATATGATACGAGAGAAGGTTATGATGGAAGTCCTTGCAAAAAATCATCTGAAAATTAGATTCCATGAAACGTTATGTAACGCAAGTTTCGGTAAAAAAATCATATTATACACTAGTTTATATACTAGTTTCGGTGAAAAATCAAATTAAATCGGGGATTGTTTGAAATGATGCGAAATTTTTCAGATCATTTGTATATGTTAGGATGGAAGTCCACGCAAAAAATCATCTGAAAATTAGATTCAATGGAACTTTTCCAAATGCAAGTTTCGGTAAAAAATCATCATATATTATACACTAGTTTATACTAGTTTCGGTTAAAAATCAAATTAAATCAAGGAAGGTTCGAAATGATACAAAACTTTTCATAACATTTATAAATGTTACACGGGAAGGTTATGATGGTTGTCCAAGCAAAAAATCATTTGCAAATTAGATTCTATGGAACTTTTTGAAATGCAAGTTTCGGTAAAAAAATAATAATATATTATACACTAGTTTATACTAGTTTCGGTCAAAAATCAAATTAAATCAAGGACTGTTCAAAATGATATGAAACCTTTCAGAACATTTATATATGTTACAAGGGAAGGTTATGATGGAAGTCCATATAAAAAAATCATCTGAAAATTAGATTCTATGAATCTTTTCGAAATGCAAGTTTCGGTCAAAAAATCATAATATATTATACAATTGTTTATACTAGTTCCTGTCATAAATAATATTAAATCGGGGACTGTTCGAAACGATACAAAACTTTTCAGATCCTTGCTATATGATACGAGGGAAGGTTATGATGGAAGTCCTTACAAAAAATATCTGAAAATTAGATTCTATGGAACGTTATGTAACACAAGTTTCGGTCAAAAAATCATATTATACACTAGTTTATACTAGTTTCAGTAAAAAATCAATTTAAATCGGGGACTGTTCGAAATGATGCGAAACTTTTCAGATCATTTGTATATGTTAGGATGAAATGTTATGATGGAAGTCCATGCAAAAAATCAACTCAAAATTAGATTCTATGAATCTTTTCGAAATGCAAGTTTCGGTCAAAAAATCATAATGTATTATACACTTGTTTATAATAGTTTCAGCCAAAAATCAAATTAAATCAGGGACTATTCAAAACGATATAAATATTTTTCAGATCCTTGCTATATGATATGAGGGAAGGTTATGATGGAAGTCCTTGCAAAAAATCATCTGAAAATTAGATTCTATGAAACATTGTATAACGCAAGTTTCGGTTAAAAATCATAATATATTATACACTAGTTTATAATACTTTCGATCAAAATTCAAATTAAATCAAGGTCTGTTTGAAATGATACGAAACCTTTCAGAACATTTATATATTTTACAAGGGAAGGTTATAATGGAAGCCTATATAAAAAAATCATCTGAAAAATTAGATTCTATGAATCTTTTTGAAATGCAAATTTCGGTCAAAAAATCAGAATATATTATTTACTTTTTTATACTATTTCCAGTCAAAAATTAAATTAAATTGAGGACTGTTCGAAACGATACAAAACTTTTCAGATCCTTGCTATATGATACGGGGGAAGGTTATGATGGAAGTCCTCGCAAAAAATCATCTGAAAATTAGATTCTATGAAACGTTATGTTACGAAAGTTTCGGTCAAAAAATCATATTATACACTAGTTTATACTAGTTTCGGTGAAAAATAAATTTAAATAGGGGACTGTTCGAAATGATGCGAAACTTTTCTGAAAAAATTGTATATGTTAGGATGGAATGTTATGATGGAAATCCATGAAAAAAATCATCTGAAAATAAGATCCTATAAATCTTTTCGAAATGCAAGTTTCGGTCAAAAAATCATAATGTATGATACACTTGTTTTTAATAGTTTCTGCAAAAAATAAAATTAAACCGGGGACTGTTCGAAACAATACAACACTTTTCAGATCCTTGCTATATGATACAAGGGAAGGTTATGATGGAAGTCCTTGCAAAAAATCATCTGAAAATTAGATTCCATGAAACGTTATGTAACTCAAGTTTCGGTAAAAAAATCATATTATACACTAGTTTATATACTAGTTTCGGCGAAAAATCAAATTAAATCGGGGATTGTGCGAAATGATGCGAAACTTTTCAGATCATTTGTATATGTTAGGATGGAAGTCCACACAAAAAATCATCTGAAAATTAGATTCAATGGAACTTTTCCAAATGCAAGTTTCGGTAAAAACTCATCATATATTATACACTAGTTTATACTAGTTTCGGTTAAAAATCAAATAAAATCAAGGAAGGTTCGAAATGATACGAAACTTTTCATAACATTTATAAATGTTACAAGGGAAGGTTATGATGGATGTCCATGCAAAAAATCATTTGCAAATTAGATTCTATGGAACTTTTTGAAATGCAAGTTTCGGTAAAAAATCATAATATATTATACACTAGTTTATACTAGTTTCGGTCAAAAATCAAATTAAATCAAGGACTGTTCAAAATGATATGAAACCTTTCAGAACATTTATATATGTTACAAGGGAAGGTTATGATGGAAGTCCATATAAAAAAATTATCTGAAAATTAGATTCTATGAATCTTTTCAAAATGCAAGTTTCGGTCAAAAAATAATAATATATTATACAATTGTTTATACTAGTTCCTATCATAAATAATATTAAATCGGGGACTGTTCGATACGATACAAAACTTTTCAGATCCTTGCTATATGATACGAGGGAAGGTTATGATGGAAGTCCTTACAAAAAATATCTGAAAATTAGATTCTATGAAACGTTATGTAACACAAGTTTCGGTCAAAAAATCATATTATACACTAGTTTATACTAGTTTCGGTGAAAAATCAATTTAAATCGGGGACTGTTCGAAATGATGCGAAACTTTTCAGATCATTTGTATATGTTAGGATGGAATGTTATGATGGAAGTCCATGCAAAAAATCAACTGAAAATTAGATTCTATGAATCTTTTCGAAATGCAAGTTTCGGTCAAAAAATCATAATGTATTATACACTTGTTTATAATAGTTTCAGCCAAAAATCAAATTAAATCAAGGACTATTCAAAATGATATAAATTTTTTTCAGATCCTTGCTATATGATACGAGGGAAGGTTATGATGGAAGTCCTTGCAAAAAATCATCTGAAAATTAGATTCTATGAAACATTTTATAACGCAAGTTTCGGTTAAAAATCATAATATATTATACACTAGTTTATAATAGTTTCGATTAAAATTCAAATTAAATCAAGGTCTGTTTGAAATGATACGGAACTTTTCAGAATATTTATATATGTTACAATGGAAGGTTATGATGAAAGTCCATGAAAAAAAAAACTGAAAATTAGATTCTTTGGAACTTTTCGAAATACAAGTTTCGGTCAAAAATCATAATATATTATACACTAGTTTTGGTCAAAAAATCAAATTAAATCGAGGATTTTACGAAGCTATACAAACCTTTTTAGATCCTTGCTATATGATACGATGGAATGTTATGATGGAAGTCCCTATAAAAAATCACATGAAAATTATATTCTATGAACCGTTTCGAAATGCAAGTTTCGGTAAAAAAATCATAATATTATAAACACTAGTTTATACTTGTTTCGGTCAACAATCAAATTAAATCGAGGACTGTTCGAAATGATGCGAAACTTTTCAGATCATTTATATATGTTATGATGGAAGTCCATGCAAAAAATCATCTAAAAAATAGATTCTATAGAACTTTTCAAAATGCAAGTTTCGGTCAAAAATCATAATATATTATACACTAGTTTATACAAGTTTCGGTCAAAAATTAAATTAAATCAAGGTCTGTTTGAAATGATACGAAACTTTCAGAACACTTATATATGTTACAAGTGAAAAATATGATGGAAGTCCATGCAAAAAATATTTGAAAATTACATTCTATGGAACTTTTTGAAATGCAAATTTCGGTCAAAAATCATAATATATTAATTATACACTAGTTTATACTGGTTTCAGTCAAAAATCAAATAAAATCAAGAATTGTTCGAAATGATACGAAACCTTTCAGAACATTTATATATGTTACAACGGAAGGTTATGAAGGAAGTCCAAATAAAAAAATCATCTGAAAATTAGATTCTATGAATCTTTTCGAAATGCAAGTTTCAGTCAAAAATCAAATTAAATCGGGGTTCATTCGAAACGATACAAAACTTTTCAAATCCTTGCTATATGATACGCGGGAAGGTTATGATGGAAGTCCTTTTAAAAAATAATTTAAAAATTAGATTCTATGAAAAGTTTTGTAACGCAAGTTTCGGTCAAAAAATCATAATATATTATACACTAGTTTATACTAGTTTCGGTGAAAAATTAAATTAAATCGGGGACTGTTCGAAATGATGCGAAACTTTTCAGATCATTTATATATGTTAGGATGGAAGGTTATGATGGAAGTTCATGAAAAAAATCATCTGAAAATTAGATTCTATGGAACTTTTAAAAATGAAAGTTTCGGTCAAAAATCATAATATATTATACACTAGTTTATACCAATTTCGGTGAAAAATCAAATTAAATCATGGACTTTTCGAAATGATACGAAACTTTTCAAATCATTTATATATGTTACAAAGGAAGGTTATGATGGAAGTCCATATAAAAAAAATCATCTGAAAATTAGATTCTATGGAACTTTTCGAAATGCAAGTTTCGGTAAAAAAATCATAATATATTATACACTAGTTTATACTAGTTTCGGTCAAAAATACATATTAAATCAAGGACTGTTCGAAATGATACGATACTTTTCAGAACATTTATATATGTTACAAAGGAAGGTTATGATGGAAGTCCATATTAAAAAATCATCTGAATATTAGATTCTATGGAACTTTTTGAAATGCAAGTTTCGGTCAAAAAATCATAATATATTATACACTAGTTTATACTAGTTTCGGTCTAAAATCAAATTAAATCATGGACTGTTCGAAATGATTCGAAACTTTTCAGAACATTTATATATGTTACAAAGGCTGATGGAAGTCCATATAAAAAAATCATCTGAAAATTAGATTATATGGAACTTTTTGAAATGCAAGTTTCGGTCAAAAAATCATAATATATTATACACTAGTTTATACTAGTTTCGGTCAAAAATAAAATTAAATCAAGGACTGTTCGAAATGATACGAAACCTTTCAGAACATTTATATATTTTACAAGGGAAGGTTATAATGGAAGTCTATATAAAAAAATCATCTGAAAAATTAGATTCTATGAATCTTTTCGAAATGCAAATTTCGGTCAAAAAATCAGAATATATTATTTACTTTTTTATACTAGTTCCAGTCAAAAATTAAATTAAATTGAGGACTGTTCGAAACGATACAAAACTTTTCAGATCCTTGCTATATGATACGGGGGAAGGATATGATGGAAGTCCTCGCAAAAAATCATCTGAAAATTAGATTCTATGAAACGTTATGTTACGAAAGTTTCGGTCAAAAAATCATATTATACACTAGTTTATACTAGTTTCAGTGAAAAATAAATTTAAATAGGGGACTATTCGAACTGATGCGAAACTTTTCTGAAAAATTTGTATATGTTAGGATGGAATGTTATGATGGAAATCCATGAAAAAAATCATATGAAAATATGATCCTATGAATCTTTTCAAAATACAAGTTTCGGTCAAAAAATCATAATGTATGATACACTTGTTTTTAATAGTTTTAGCAAAAAATAAAATTAAACCGGGGACTGTTCGAAACGATACAACACTTTTCAGATCCTTGTTATATGATACAAGGGAAGGTTATGATGGAAGTCCTTGCAAAAAATCATCTGAAAATTAGATTCCATGAAACGTTATGTAACTCAAGTTTCGGTAAAAAAATCATATTATACACTAGTTTATATACTAGTTTCGGCGAAAAATCAAATTAAATCGAGGATTGTGCGAAATGATGCGAAACTTTTCAGATCATTTGTATATGTTAGGATGGAAGTCCACGCAAAAAATCATCTGAAAATTAGATTCAATGGAACTTTTCCAAATGCAAGTTTCGGTAAAAAAATCATCATATATTATACACTAGTTTATACTAGTTTCGGTTAAAAATCAAATAAAATCAAGGAAGGTTCGAAATGATACGAAACTTTTCATAACATTTATAAATGTTACAAGGGAAGGTTATGATGGATGTCCATGCAAAAAATCATTTGCAAATTAGATTCTATGGAACTTTTTGAAATGCAAGTTTCGGTAAAAAATCATAATATATTATACACTAGTTTATACTAGTTTCGGTCAAAAATCAAATTAAATCAAGGACTGTTCAAAATGATATGAAACCTTTCAGAACATTTATATATGTTACAAGGGAAGGTTATGATGGAAGTCCATATAAAAAAATTATCTGAAAATTAGATTCTATGAATCTTTTCAAAATGCAAGTTTCGGTCAAAAAATAATAATATATTATACAATTGTTTATACTAGTTCCTATCATAAATAATATTAAATCGGGGACTGTTCGATACGATACAAAACTTTTCAGATCCTTGCTATATGATACGAGGGAAGGTTATGATGGAAGTCCTTACAAAAAATATCTGAAAATTAGATTCTATGAAACGTTATGTAACACAAGTTTCGGTCAAAAAATCATATTATACACTAGTTTATACTAGTTTCGGTGAAAAATCAATTTAAATCGGGGACTGTTCGAAATGATGCGAAACTTTTCAGATCATTTGTATATGTTAGGATGGAATGTTATGATGGAAGTCCATGCAAAAAATCAACTGAAAATTAGATTCTATGAATCTTTTCGAAATGCAAGTTTCGGTCAAAAAATCATAATGTATTATACACTTGTTTATAATAGTTTCAGCCAAAAATCAAATTAAATCAAGGACTATTCAAAATGATATAAATTTTTTTCAGATCCTTGCTATATGATACGAGGGAAGGTTATGATGGAAGTCCTTGCAAAAAATCATCTGAAAATTAGATTCTATGAAACATTTTATAACGCAAGTTTCGGTTAAAAATCATAATATATTATACACTAGTTTATAATAGTTTCGATTAAAATTCAAATTAAATCAAGGTCTGTTTGAAATGATACGGAACTTTTCAGAATATTTATATATGTTACAATGGAAGGTTATGATGAAAGTCCATGAAAAAAAAAACTGAAAATTAGATTCTTTGGAACTTTTCGAAATACAAGTTTCGGTCAAAAATCATAATATATTATACACTAGTTTTGGTCAAAAAATCAAATTAAATCGAGGATTTTACGAAGCTATACAAACCTTTTTAGATCCTTGCTATATGATACGATGGAATGTTATGATGGAAGTCCCTATAAAAAATCACATGAAAATTATATTCTATGAACCGTTTCGAAATGCAAGTTTCGGTAAAAAAATCATAATATTATAAACACTAGTTTATACTTGTTTCGGTCAACAATCAAATTAAATCGAGGACTGTTCGAAATGATGCGAAACTTTTCAGATCATTTATATATGTTATGATGGAAGTCCATGCAAAAAATCATCTAAAAAATAGATTCTATAGAACTTTTCAAAATGCAAGTTTCGGTCAAAAATCATAATATATTATACACTAGTTTATACAAGTTTCGGTCAAAAATTAAATTAAATCAAGGTCTGTTTGAAATGATACGAAACTTTCAGAACATTTATATATGTTACAAGTGAAAAATATGATGGAAGTCCATGCAAAAAATATTTGAAAATTACATTCTATGGAACTTTTTGAAATGCAAGTTTCGGTCAAAAATCATAATATATTAATTATACACTAGTTTATACTGGTTTCAGTCAAAAATCAAATAAAATCAAGAATTGTTCGAAATGATACGAAACCTTTCAGAACATTTATATATGTTACAACGGAAGGTTATGAAGGAAGTCCAAATAAAAAAATCATCTGAAAATTAGATTCTATGAATCTTTTCGAAATGCAAGTTTCAGTCAAAAATCAAATTAAATCGGGGTTCATTCGAAACGATACAAAACTTTTCAAATCCTTGCTATATGATACGCGGGAAGGTTATGATGGAAGTCCTTTTAAAAAATAATTTAAAAATTAGATTCTATGAAAAGTTTTGTAACGCAAGTTTCGGTCAAAAAATCATAATATATTATACACTAGTTTATACTAGTTTCGGTGAAAAATTAAATTAAATCGGGGACTGTTCGAAATGATGCGAAACTTTTCAGATCATTTATATATGTTAGGATGGAAGGTTATGATGGAAGTTCATGAAAAAAATCATCTGAAAATTAGATTCTATGGAACTTTTAAAAATGAAAGTTTCGGTCAAAAATCATAATATATTATACACTAGTTTATACCAATTTCGGTGAAAAATCAAATTAAATCATGGACTTTTCGAAATGATACGAAACTTTTCAAATCATTTATATATGTTACAAAGGAAGGTTATGATGGAAGTCCATATAAAAAAAATCATCTGAAAATTAGATTCTATGGAACTTTTCGAAATGCAAGTTTCGGTAAAAAAATCATAATATATTATACACTAGTTTATACTAGTTTCGGTCAAAAATACATATTAAATCAAGGACTGTTCGAAATGATACGATACTTTTCAGAACATTTATATATGTTACAAAGGAAGGTTATGATGGAAGTCCATATTAAAAAATCATCTGAATATTAGATTCTATGGAACTTTTTGAAATGCAAGTTTCGGTCAAAAAATCATAATATATTATACACTAGTTTATACTAGTTTCGGTCTAAAATCAAATTAAATCATGGACTGTTCGAAATGATTCGAAACTTTTCAGAACATTTATATATGTTACAAAGGCTGATGGAAGTCCATATAAAAAAATCATCTGAAAATTAGATTATATGGAACTTTTTGAAATGCAAGTTTCGGTCAAAAAATCATAATATATTATACACTAGTTTATACTAGTTTCGGTCAAAAATAAAATTAAATCAAGGACTGTTCGAAATGATACGAAACCTTTCAGAACATTTATATATTTTACAAGGGAAGGTTATAATGGAAGTCTATATAAAAAAATCATCTGAAAAATTAGATTCTATGAATCTTTTCGAAATGCAAATTTCGGTCAAAAAATCAGAATATATTATTTACTTTTTTATACTAGTTCCAGTCAAAAATTAAATTAAATTGAGGACTGTTCGAAACGATACAAAACTTTTCAGATCCTTGCTATATGATACGGGGGAAGGATATGATGGAAGTCCTCGCAAAAAATCATCTGAAAATTAGATTCTATGAAACGTTATGTTACGAAAGTTTCGGTCAAAAAATCATATTATACACTAGTTTATACTAGTTTCAGTGAAAAATAAATTTAAATAGGGGACTATTCGAACTGATGCGAAACTTTTCTGAAAAATTTGTATATGTTAGGATGGAATGTTATGATGGAAATCCATGAAAAAAATCATATGAAAATATGATCCTATGAATCTTTTCAAAATACAAGTTTCGGTCAAAAAATCATAATGTATGATACACTTGTTTTTAATAGTTTTAGCAAAAAATAAAATTAAACCGGGGACTGTTCGAAACGATACAACACTTTTCAGATCCTTGTTATATGATACAAGGGAAGGTTATGATGGAAGTCCTTGCAAAAAATCATCTGAAAATTAGATTCCATGAAACGTTATGTAACTCAAGTTTCGGTAAAAAAATCATATTATACACTAGTTTATATACTAGTTTCGGCGAAAAATCAAATTAAATCGAGGATTGTGCGAAATGATGCGAAACTTTTCAGATCATTTGTATATGTTAGGATGGAAGTCCACGCAAAAAATCATCTGAAAATTAGATTCAATGGAACTTTTCCAAATGCAAGTTTCGGTAAAAAAATCATCATATATTATACACTAGTTTATACTAGTTTCGGTTAAAAATCAAATAAAATCAAGGAAGGTTCGAAATGATACGAAACTTTTCATAACATTTATAAATGTTACAAGGGAAGGTTATGATGGATGTCCATGCAAAAAATCATTTGCAAATTAGATTCTATGGAACTTTTTGAAATGCAAGTTTCGGTAAAAAATCATAATATATTATACACTAGTTTATACTAGTTTCGGTCAAAAATCAAATTAAATCAAGGACTGTTCAAAATGATATGAAACCTTTCAGAACATTTATATATGTTACAAGGGAAGGTTATGATGGAAGTCCATATAAAAAAATTATCTGAAAATTCGATTCTATGAATCTTTTCGAAATGCAAGTTTCGGTCAAAAAATCATAATATATTATACAATTGTTTATACTAGTTCCTATCATAAATAATATTAAATCGGGGACTGTTTGAAACGATACAAAACTTTTCAGATCCTTGCTATATGATACGAGGGAAGGTTATGATGGAAGTCCTTACAAAAAATATCTGAAAATTAGATTCTATGAAACGTTATGTAACACAAGTTTCGGTCAAAAAATCATATTATACACTAGTTTATACTAGTTTCGGTGAAAAATCAATTTAAATCGGGGACTGTTCGAAATGATGCGAAACTTTTCAGATCATTTGTATATGTTATGATGGAATGTTATGATGGAAGTCCATGCAAAAAATCAACTGAAAATTAGATTCTATGAATCTTTTCGAAATGCAAGTTTCGGTCAAAAAATCATAATGTATTATACACTTGTTTATAATAGTTTCAGCCAAAAATCAAATTAAATCGGGGACTATTCAAAACGATATAAATTTTCTTCAGATCCTTGCTATATGATACGAGGGAAGGTTATGATGGAAGTCCTTGCAAAAAATCATCTGAAAATTAGATTCTATGAAACATTTTATAACGCATGTTTCGGTTAAAAATCATAATATATTATACACTAGTTTATAATAGTTTCGATCAAAATTCAAATTAAATTAAGGTTTGTTTGAAATGATACGGAACTTTTCAGAATATTTATATATGTTACAATGGAAGGTTATGATGAAAGTCCATGAAAAAAAAATGAAAATTAGATTCTATGGAATTTTTCGAAATACAAGTTTCGGTCAAAAATCATAATATATTATACACTAGTTTTGGTCAAAAAATCAAATTAAATCGAGGATTTTACGAAGCTATACAAACCTTTTTAGATCCTCGCTATATGATACGATGGAATGTTATGATGGAAGTCCCTATAAAAAATCATCTGAAAATTATATTCTATGAACCGTTTCGAAATGCACATTTCGGTAAAAAAATCATAATATTATAAACACTAGTTTATACTTGTTTCGGTCAACAATCAAATTAAATCGAGGACTATTCGAAATGATGCGAAACTTTTCAGATCATTTATATATGTTATGATGGAAGTCCATGCAAAAAATCATCTAAAAAATAGATTCTATGGAACTTTTCAAAATGCAAGTTTCGGTCAAAAATCATAATATATTATACACTAGTTTATACAAGTTTCGGTCAAAAATCAAATTAAATCAAGGTCTGTTTGAAATGATACGAAACTTTCAGAACATTTATATATGTTACAAGGGAAAAATATGATGGAAGTCCATGCAAAAAATATTTGAAAATTACATTCTATGGAACTTTTTCGAAATGCAAGTTTCGGTCAAAAATCATAATATATTAATTATACACTAGTTGATACTGGTTTCAGTCAAAAATCAAATAAAATCAAGAATTGTTCGAAATGATACGAAACCTTTCAGAACATTTATATATGTTACAACGGAAGGTTATGAAGGAAGTCCAAATAAAAAAATCATCTGAAAATTAGAGTCTATGAATCTTTTCGAAATGCAAGTTTCAGTCAAAAATCAAATTAAATCGGGGTTCATTCGAAACGATACAAAACTTTTCAAATCCTTGCTATATGATACGGGAGAAGGTTATGATGGAAGTCCTTTTTAAAAAATAAATTGAAAATTAGATTCTATGAAAAGTTTTGTAACGCAAGTTTCGGTCAAAAAATCATAATATATTATACACTAGTTTTGACTAGTTTCGGTGAAAAATTAAATTAAATCGGAGACTGTTCGAAATGATGCGAAACTTTTCAGATCATTTATATATGTTAGGATGGAAGGTTATGATGGAAGTTCATGAAAAAAATCATCTGAAAATTAGATTCTATGGAACTTTTAATAATGAAAGTTTCGGTCAAAAATCATAATATATTATACACTAGTTTATACCAATTTCGGTGAAAAATCAAATTAAATCATGGACTGTTCGAAATGATACGAAACTTTTCAGATCATTTATATATGTTACAAAGGAAGGTTATGATGGAAGTCCATATAAAAAAATCATCTGAAAATTAGATTCTATGGAACTTTTCAAAATGCAAGTTTCGGTCAAAAAATCATAATATATTATAAACTAGTTTATACTAGTTTCGGTCAAAAATACATATTAAATCAAGGACTGTTCGAAATGATATGATACTTTTCAGAACATTTATATATGTTACAAAGGAAGGTTATGATGGAAGTCCATATTAAAAAATCATCTAAATATGAGATTCTATGGAACTTTTTGAAATGCAAGTTTCGGTCAAAAAATCATAATATAATATACACTAGTTTATACTAGTTTCGGTCTAAAATCAAATTAAATCATGGACTGTTCGAAATGATTCGAAACTTTTCAGAACATTTATATATGTTACAAAGGAAGGTTATGATGGAAGTCCATATAAAAAAACATCATCTGAAAATTAGATTATATGGAACTTTTCGAAATGCAAGTTTCGGTCAAAAAATCATAATATATTATACACTAGTTTATACTAGTTTCGGTCAAATATAAAATTAAATCAAGGACTGTTCGAAATGATACGAAACCTTTCAGAACATTTATATATTTTACAAGGGAAGGTTATAATGGAAGTCCATATAAAAAAATCATCTGCAAAATTAGATTCTATGAATCTTTTCGAAACGCAAGTTTCAGTCAAAAAAATCAGAATATATTATTCACTTGTTTATACTAGTTCCAGTTAAAAATTAAATTAAATCGAGGACTGTTCGAAACGATACAAAACTTTTCAGATTCTTGCTATATGATACGGGGGAAGGTTATGATGGAAGTACTCGCAAAAAATTATCTGAAAATTAGATTCTATGAATCTTTTCGAAATGCAAGTTTCAGTCAAAAAATCATAATGTATTATACACTTGTTTATAATAGTTTCAGCCAAAAATCAAATTAAATCAGGGATTGTTCGAAACGATACAAAACTTTTCAGATCCTTGATATATGATACGAGGGAAGGTTATGATCGAAGTCCGTGCAAAATATCATCTGAAAATTAGATTCTATGAAACATTTTATAACGCAAGTTTCTGTCAAAAATCATAATATATTATACACTAGATTATACTAGTTTCGGTCAAAAATCAAATTAAATCAAGGTCTGTTTGAAATGATACGAAACTTTTCAGAATATTTATATATGTTACAAGGGAAGGTTATGATGGAAGTCCAGGAAAAAAAACTGAAAATTAGATTCTATGGAACTTTTAGAAATACAAGTTTTGGTCAAAAATCATAATATATTATACACAAATTTTGGTGAAAAAATAAAATTAAATCGAGGATTGTACGAAGCTATACAAACCTTTTTAGATCTTTGCTATATGATACGATGGAATGTTATGATGGAAGTCCATGCAAAAATTCATCTGAAAATTAGATTCTATGAACCGTTTCGAAATGCATGTTTCGGTCAAAAAATAATAATATTATAAACACTAGTTTATACTTGTTTCGGTCGAAAATTAAATTAAATCGGGGACTCTTCGAAATGATGCGAAACTTTTCAGATCATTTATATATGTTATGATGGAAGTCCATACGAAAAATTATCTAAAAACTACATTCTATGGAACTTTTAAAAATGCAAGTTTCGGTCAAAAATCATAATATATTATACACTAGTTTATACAAGTTTCGGTCAAAAATCAAATTAAATCAAGGTCTGTTTGAAATGATACGAAACTCTCAGAACATTTATATATGTCACAAGGGAAGGTTATGATGGAAGTCCATGCCAAAAATATTTGAAAATTAAATTTTAAAGAACTTTTTGAAATGCAAGTTTCAGTCAAAAATCATAATATATTATACACTAGTTTATACCGATTTCAGTAAAAATCAAATAAAATCAAGAATTGTTCAAAATGATACGAAACCTTTCAGAACATTTATATATGTTACAACGGAAGGTTATGAAGGAAGTCCATATTAAAAAATCATCTGAAAATTAGATTCTATGAATCTTTTCGAAATGCAAGTTTCGATCAAAAATCTAATTAAATCGGGGTTTGTTCGAAACGATACAAAACTTTTCAAATCCTTGCTATATGATACGAGGGAAGGTTATGATGGATGTCCTTGCAAAAAATCATCTGAAAATTAGATTCTATGAAACGTTTTGTAACACATGTTTCGGTCATAAAATCATAATATATTATACAGTCGTTTATACTAGTTTCGGTGAAAAATCAAATTAAATCGGGGACTGTTCAAAATGATGCGAAACTTTTCAGATCATTTATATATGTTAGGATGGAAGGTTATGATGGAAGTCCATGCAAAAAATCATCTGAAACTTAGTTTCTATGGAACTTTTAAAAATGAAAGTTTCGTTCGAAAATTATAATATATTATACACTAGTTTATAGAAGTTTCGGTCAAAAATCAAATTAAATCATGGACTGTTCGAAATGATACGAGACTTTTCAGAACATTTATATATGTTACAAAGGAAGGTTATGATGGAAGTCCATATAAAAAAAAATTATCTGAAAATTTGAATCTATAGAACTTTTCGAAACGCAAGTTTCGGTCAAAAAATCTTGATATATTATACACTAGTTAATACTAGTTTCGGTCAAAAATCAAATTAATTCAAGGACTGTTAGAAATGATACGATACTATTCAGAACATTTATATATGTTACAAAGGAAGGTTATGATGGAAGTACATATAAAAAAAATCACCTGAAAATTAGATTCTATGGAACTTTTCGAAATGCAAGTTTCGATCAAAAAATCATAATATATTATACACTAGTTTATACTAGTTTCGGTCTAAAATCAAATTAAATCATGGACTGTTCGAAATGATACAAAACTTTTCAAAACATTTATATATGTTACAAAGGAAGGTTAAGATGGAAGTCCATATAAAAAAAATCATCTGAAAATTAGATTATATGGAACTTTTCGAAATGCAAGTTTCGGTCAAAAAAGCATAATATATTATACACTAGTTTATACTAGTTTCGGTAAAAAATCAATTTAAATCAAGGACTGTTCGAAATGATATGAAACCTTTCAGAACATTTATATATATTAGAAGGGAAGGTTATAATGGAAGTCCATATAAAAAAATCATCTGAAAATTAGATTCCATGAATCTTTTCAAAATGTAAGTTTCGGTAAAAAAATCATAATATATTATTCACTTGTTTATACTAGTTTCAGTCAAAAATCAAATTAAATCGGGGACTATTTGAAACGATACAAAACTTTTCAGATCCTTGCTATATGATACGAGGGAAGGTTATGATGGAAGTCCTTGCAAAAAATCATCTATGAAACATTATGTATACACTAGTTTATACTAGTTTCGATGAAAAATCAAATTAAATCGAGGAATGTTCGAAATGATGCGAAACTTTTCAGATCATTTGTATATGTAAGGATGGAATGTTATGATGGAAGTCCATGCAAAAAATCATCTGAAATTTAGATTCAATGGTACTTTTCCAAATGCAAGTTTAGGTTAAAATTCATCATATATTATACACAAGTTTATACTAGTTTCGGTCAAAAATCAAATTAAATCAAGGGCTGTTCAAAATGATACGAAACCTTTCAGAACATTTATATATGTTACAAGGGAAGGTTATGATGGAAGTCCATATAAAAAAATTATCTGAAAATTAGATTCTATCAATCTTTTCGAAAATCAAAAATCAAATTAAATCCGGGACTGTTCGAAACGATACAAAACTTATCAGATCCTTGCTATATGATACGAGGGAAGGTTATGATGAAAGTCCTTGCAAAAAATCATCTGAAAATTAGATTCTATGAAACGTATTGTAATGCAAGTTTCGGTCAAAATATCATATTATACACTAGTTTATACTAGTTTCGGTGAAAAATAAATTTAATTAGGGGACTGTTTGAAATGATGCGAAACTCTTCATATAATTTGTATATGTTAGGATGGAATGTTACGTTGGAAGTCCATGCCAAAAATCATCTGAAAATTAGATTCTATGAATCTTTTCGAAATGCAAGTTTCGGTCAAGTAATCATAATGTATTATACACTTGATTATAATAGTTTCAGCCAAAAATCATATTAAATCGGGGACTGTTTGAAACGACACAAAACATTTCAGATCATTTCTATATGATATGAGGGAAGGTTATGATGGAAGTCCTTGAAAAAAATCATCTGAAAATTAGATTCTATGATACCTTTTATAACGCATGTTTCAGTCAAAAATCATAATATATCATACACTAGTTTATACTAGTTTCGGTCAAAAATCAAATTAAATCAAGGCCTGTTTGAAATGATACGAAACTTTTCAGAATATTTATATATGTTACAAGAGAAGGTTATAATGGAAGTCCATGAAAAAAATCATCTGAAAATTAGATTCTATGAACCGTTTCGAAATGCATCTTTCGGTAAAAAAATCATAATATTGTAAACACTAGTTTATACTTGTTTCGGTCAAAAATCAAATTAAATCGGGGACTATTCGAAATGATGCGAAACTTTTCAGATCATTTATATATGTTATGATGGAAGTCCATGCAAAAAATTATCTAAAAAATAGATTCTATGGAACTTTTCAAAATGCAAGTTTCGGTCAAAAATCATAATATATTATATACTAGTTTATACAAATTTCGGTCAAAATTCAAATTAAATCAAGGTCTATTTGAAATGATACGAATCTTTCAGAACATTTATATATGTTACAAGGGAAGGTTATGATGGAAGTCCATGCAAAATATATTTGAAAATTACATTATATGGAACTTTTTGAAATGCAAGTTTCGGTCAAATATCATAATATATTATACACTAGTTTATACTGGTTTCAGTCAAAAATCAAATAAAATAAAGAATTGTTCGAAATGATACGAAACCTTTCAGAACATTTATATAAAATTCAACAGAAGCTTATGAAGGAAGTCCATATAAATAAATCATCTGAAAATTAGATTCAATGAATCTTTTTGAAATGCAAGTTTCGGTCAAAAATTAAATTAAATCGGGGTTTGTTCGAAACGATACAAAACTTTTCAAATATTTGTTATATGATACGAGGGAAGGTTATGATGGAAGTCCTTGCAAAAAATAATCTGAAAATTAGATTCTTTGAAACGTTTTGTAACGCAAGTTTCAGTCAAAAAAACGTAATATATTATACACTAGTTTATCCTCGTTTCGGTGAAAAATCAAATTAAACTGGGGACTGTTCGAAATGATGCGAAACTTTTCAGATCATTTATATATGTCTCCTTGTAAAAAATCATCTGAAAATTAAATTCTATGGAATTTTTCAAAATGATATGAAACTTTTCATAGTATTTATATGTGTTACAAGGGAAGGTTATGATGGAATTCCATATAAAAAATTACCTGAAAATTAGTATCTATGAATCTTTTCGAAATGCAAGTTTCGGTCAAAAAATCATAATATATTATACAATTGTTTATACTAGTTCCTGTCATAAATCAAATTAAATCGGGGACTGTTCGAAATGATACAAAACTTTTTAGATCCTTGCTATATGATACGAGGGAAGGTTAAAAAAATCATAATATTATATACACTAGTTTATACTTGTTACGGTAAGAAATAAATTAAATCATGGACTGTTCGAAATGATGCGAAACTTTTTAGATTATTTATATATGTTATGATGGAAGGTTATAACGGAAGTCAATGCAAAATATCATCTAAAAATTAGATTCTATAGAACTCTTCAAAATGCAAGTATCGGTCAAAAATCATAATATATTATACAATAGTTTATACTAGTTTCGGTAAAAAATCATATTAAATCAAGGATTGTTCGAAATGTTTCGAAACTTTTAAGAACATTAATATATGTTACAAGGGAAGGTTTTTATGGAAGTCCATGCAAAAAAATCTTCTGAAAAATAAGATTCTATGAAGCTTTTCGAAATGCAAGTTTCGGTAAAAAATCATAATATATTATACACTAGTTTATACTAACTTCGGTAAAAAATCAAATTAAATCAAGGTCTGTTCGAAATGATACGAAACTTTTCAGAACATTTATTAAGGTTACAAGGGGAGGTTATGATGGAAGTCCATGCAAAAAATCATCTGAAAATTAGATTCTATGGAACTTTTCAAAATGCATGTTTTGGTCAAAAATCATAATATATTATACACTAGTTTATACTAGTTTCGGTCAAAAATCAAATTAAATCAAGGACTGTTCGAAATGATAAGAAACTTTTCAGAACATTAATATATGTTACAAGGGAAGGTTTTTATGGAAGTCCATGCAAAAAAATCTTCTGAAAAATTAGATTCTATGAAACTTTTCGAAATGCAAGTTTCGGTCAAAAATCATAATATATTATACACTAGTTTTTACTTGTTTCGGTCAAAAATCAAATTAAATCAAGGTCTGTTCGAAATGATACGAAACATTTCTGAACATTTATTAATGTTACAAGGGAAGGTTATGATGGAAGTCAATGCAAAAATTCATCTGAAAATTAGATTCTATGGAACTTTTCGAAATGCAAGTTTCGGTCAAAAATAATAATATATTATACACTAGTTTATACTAGTTTCGGTAAAAAATCAAATTAAATCAAGGAATGTTCGAAATGATACGAAACTTTTCAAAACATTAATATATGTTACAAGGGAAGGTTTTTATGGAAGTCCATGCAAAAAAATCTTCTGAAAAATTAGATTCTGTGAAACTTTTCAAAATGCAAGTTTCGGTATAAAATCATAATATATTATACACTAGTTTTTACTAGTTTCGGTCAAAAATCAAATTAAATCAAGGTCTGTTCGAAATGATACGAAACATTTCTGAACATTTATTAATGTTACAAGGGAAGGTTATGATGGAAGTCCATGCAAAAAATCATCTAAAAATTAGATTCTATGGAACTTTTCAAAATGCAAGTTTCGGTCAAAAATCATAATATATTATACACTAATTTTTACTAGTTTCGGTCAAAAATCAAATTAAATAAAGGTCTGTTCGAAATGATACGAAATATTTCTGAACATTTATTAATGATACAAGGGAAGGTTATGATGGAAGTCCATGCAAAAAATCATCTGAAAATTAGATTCTATGGAACTTTTCAAAATGCAAGTTTCGGTCAAAAATCATAATATATTATACACTAGTTTATAATAGTGTCGGTCAAAAATCAAATTAAATATAGGATTGTTCGAAATAATACGAACTTTTCAGAACATTAATTATATTAAAATGGAAGGTTTTTATGGAAGTCCTTGCAAAAAAATTCTGCTGAAAAATTAGATTCTGTGAAACTTTTCAAAATGCAAGTTTTGGTCAAAAATCATAATATATTATACACTAGTTTTTACTAGTTTCGGTCAAAAATCAAATTAAATCAAGGTCTGTTCGAAATGATACGAAAAATTTCAGAACATTTATTATGTTTACAAGGGAAGGTTGTGATGGAAGTCCATGCAAAAATCATCTAAAAATTAAATTTTATGGAACTTTTCAAAATTCAAGTTTCGGTCAAAAATCATAATATATTATACACTAGTTTATACTAGTTTCGGTTAAAAATCAAATTAAATCAAGGACTATTCGAAATGATACGAAACTTTTAAGAACATTAATATATGTTACAAGGGAAGCTTTTGATGGAAGTCCATGCAACAAAATCATCTGAAAAATTAGATTCTATAAAACTTTACATAATGCAAGTTTCGTCAAAAATCATAATATATTATACACTACTTTATACTAGTTTCGGTCAAAATTCAAATTAAATCGGGGACTGTTCGAAATGATACGAAACTTTTCAGATAATTTATATATGTTAGGAGGGAAGGTTATGATGGAAATCCATGCAAAAAAATTATTTGAAAATTAAATTCTATGAATCTTTTCGTAATGCAAGTTTCTGTCCAAAAATCATAATATTTTATACACTAGTTTATACTAGTTTCATTCAAAAATTAAATTAAATCGGGGACTGTTCGAAATGATATGAAACTTTTCCGATAATTAATATATGTTAGGAGGGAAAGTTATGATGGACGTCCATGCAAAAAAATAATTTGAAATTTAGATTCTATGAAACTTTTCGTAATGCAATTGTCGGTCAAAAATCATAATATATTATGCATTAGTTTATACTATTTTCGGTCAAAAATCAAATGAAATCAGGGACTGTTTAAAACGATACGAAACTTTCAGATAATTTATATAGGATACGAGGGAAGGTTATGATGGAAGTCCATGCAAAAAATCATCTGAAAAATTAGATATTATGAAACTATTCGAAATACAAGTTTCGGTCAAAAAATCATAATATATTATACACTAGTTTTGGTAAAAAAAATTAAATTAAATCGAGGATTGTACGAAGCGATAGAAACCTTTTTAGATCCTTGCTATATGATACGATGGAACGTTAGGACGGAAGTCCATGCCAAAAATCATCTGAAAATTTGATTCTATGAAACGTTTCGAAATGCAAGTTTCGGTAAAAAAAATCATAATATTATATACACTAGTTTATACTTGTTTCGGTAAGAAATAAATTAAATCATGGACTGTTCGAAATGATGCGAAACTTTTCAGATTATTTATATATGTTATGATGGAAGGTTATAATGGAAGTCCATGCAAAATATCATCTAAAAATTAGATTCTATAGAACTCTTCAAAAAGCAAGTATCGGTCAAAAATCATAATATATTATACATTAGTTTATACTAGTTTCGGTCAAAAATCATATTAAATCAAGGATTGTTCAAAATGTTTCGAAACTTTTAAGAACATTAATATATGTTACAAGGGAAGGTTTTTATGGAAGTCCATGCAAAAAAATCTTCTGAAAAATAAGATTCTATGAAACTTTTCGAAATGCAAGTTTCGGTAAAAAATCATAATATATTATACACTAGTTTATACTAACTTCGGTAAAAAATCAAATTAAATCAAGGTCTGTTCGAAATGATACGAAACTTTTCAGAACATTTATTAAGGCTACAAGGCGAGGTTATGATGGAAGTCCATGCAAAAAATCATCTGAAAATTAGATTCTATGGAACTTTTCAAAATGCATGTTTTGGTCAAAAATCATAATATATTATACACTAGTTTATACTATTTTCGGTCAAAAATCAAATTAAATCAAGGACTGTTCGAAAATATAAGAAACTTTTCAGAACATTAATATATGTTAGAAGGGAAGGTTTTCATGGAAGTCCATGCAAAAAAATCTTCTGAAAAATTAGATTCTATGAAACTTTTCGAAATGCAAGTTTCGGTCAAAAATCATAATATATTATACACTAGTTTTTACTAGTTTCGGTCAAAAATCAAATTAAATCAAGGTCTGTTCGAAATGATACGAAACATTGCAGAACATTTATTAATGTTTCAAGGGAAGGTTATAATGGAAGTCCATCTAAAAATTTATCTGAAAATTAGATTCTCTGGAACTTTTCGAAATGCAATTTTCGGTCAAAAATAATAATATATTATACACTAGTTTATACTAGTTTCGGTACAAAATCAAATTAAATCAAGGACTGTTCGAAATGATACGAAACTTTTCAAAACATTAATATATGTTACAAGGGAAGGTTTTTATGGAAGTCCATGCAAAAAAATCTTCTGAAAAATTAGATTCTGTGAAACTTTTCAAAATGCAAGTTTCGGTATAAAATCATAATATATTATACACTAGTTTTTACTAGTTTCAGTCAAAAATCAAATTAAATCAAGGTCTGTTCGAAATGATACGAAACATTTCTGAACATTTATTAATGTTACAAGGGAAGGTTATGATGGAAGTCCATGCAAAAAATCATCTAAAAATTAGATTCTATGGAACTTTTCAAAATGCAAGTTTCGGTCAAAAATCATAATATATTATACACTAGTTTTTACTAGTTTCGGTCAAAAATCAAATTAAATAAAGGTCTGTTCGAAATGATACGAAATATTTCTGAACATTTATTAATGTTACAAGGGAAGGTTATGATGGAAGTCCATGCAAAAAATCATCTGAAAATTAGATTCTATGGAACTTTTCAAAATGCAAGTTTCGGTCAAAAATCATAATATATTATACACTAGTTTATAATAGTGTCGGTCAAAAATCAAATTAAATATAAGATTGTTCGAAATAATACGAACTTTTCAGAACATTAATATATATTAAAATGGAAGGTTTTTATGGAAGTCTTTGCAAAAAAATTCTTCTGAAAAATTAGATTCTGTGAAACTTTTCAAAATGCAAGTTTCGGTCAAAAATCATAATATATTATACACTAGTTTTTACTAGTTTCGGTCAAAAATCAAATTAAATCAAGGTCTGTTCGAAATGATACGAAACATTTCAGAACATTTATTATGTTTACAAGGGAAGGTTGTGAGGGAAGTCCATGCAAAACATCATCTAAAAATTAAATTCTATGGAACTTTTCAAAATTCAAGTTTCGGTCAAAAATCATAATATATTATACACTAGTTTATACTAGTTTCGGTCAAAAATCAAAATTAAATCAAGGACTATTCGAAATGATACGAAACTTTTAAGAACAGTAATATATGTTACAAGGGAAGCTTTTGATGGAAGTCCATGCAACAAAATCATCTGAAAAATTAGATTCTATAAAGCTTTACAAAATGCAAGTTTCGGTCAAAAATCATAATATATTATACACTACTTTATACTAGTTTCGGTCAAAATACAAATTAAATCGGGGACTGTTCGAAATGATATGAAACTTTTCAGATAATTAATATATGTTAGGAGGGAAGGTTATGATGGAAGTCCATGTAAAAAAATAATTTGAAATTTAGATTCTATGAAACTTTTCGTAATGCAATTGTTGGTCAAAAATCATAATATATTATGCACTAGTTTATACTAGTTTCAGTCAAAAATCAAATGAAATCAGGGATTGTTCGAAACGATACGAAACTTTCAGATCATTTATATAGGATACGAGGGAAGGTTATGATGGAAGTCCATGCAAAAAATCATCTGAAAAATTAGATATTATGAAACTTTTCGAAATACAACTTTCGGTCAAAAAATAATAATATATTATACACTAGTTTTGGTAAAAAAAATTAAATTAAATCGAGGATTGTACGAAGCGATACAAACCTTTTTAGATCCTTGCTATATGAAACGATGGAACGTTAGGACGGAAGTCCATGCAAAAAATCATCTGAAAATTAGATTCTATGAAACGTTTCGAAATGCAAGTTTCGGTAAAAAAAATCATAATATTATATACACTAGTTTATACTTGTTTCGGTAAGAAATTAATTAAATCATGGACTGTTCGAAATGATGCGAAACTTTTCAAATTATTTATATATGTTATGATGGAAGGTTATAATGGAAGTCCATGCAAAATATCATCTAAAAATTAGATTCTATAGAACTCTTCAAAATGCAAGTATCGGACAATAATCATAATATATTATACATTAGTTTATACTAGTTTCGGTCAAAAATCATATTAAATCAAGGATTGTTCGAAATGTTTCGAAACTTTGAAGAAAATTAATATATGTTACAAGGGAAGGTTTTTATGGAAGTCCATGCAAAAAAATCTTCTGAAAAATAAGATTCTATGAAACTTTTCGAAATGCAAGTTTCGGTAAAAAATCCTAATATATTATACACTAGTTTATACTAACTTCGGTAAAAAATTAAATTAAATCAAGGTCTGTTCGAAATGATACGAAACATTTCAGAACATTTATTATGTTTACAAGGGAAGGTTGTGATGGAAGTCCATGCAAAACATCATCTAAAAATTAAATTCTATGGAACTTTTCAAAATGCAAGTTTCGGTCAAAAATCATAATATATTATACATTTGTTTATACTAGTTTCGGTCAAAAATCAAATTAAATCAAGGACTATTCGAAATGATACGAAACTTTTAAGAACATTAATATATGTTACAAGGGAAGCTTTTGATGGAAGTCCATGCAACAAAATCATCTAAAAAAATTAGATTATATAAAACTTTACATAATGCAAGTTTCGGTCAAAAATCATAATATATTATACACTACTTTATACTAGTTTCGGTCAAAATTCAAATTAAATCGGGGACTGTTCGAAATCATACGAAACTTTTCAGATAATTTATATATGTTAGGAGGGAAGGTTATGATGGAAGTCCATGCAAAAAATCATTTGAAAATTAGATTCTATGGAACTTTTCAAAATGCAAGTTTCGGTAAAAAATCATAATATATTATACACTAGTTTATACTAGTTTCGGTCAAATATCAATTTAAATCTAGGACTGTTCGAAATAATACGAACTTTTCACAACATTAATATATTTTACAATGGAAGGTTTTTATGGAAGTCCATGCAAAAAAATCTTCTGAAAAATTAGATTCTGTGAAACTTTTCGAAATGCAAGTTTCGGTCAAAAATCATAATATTTTATACACTAGTTTTTACTAGTTTTGGTCAAAAAACAAATTAAATCAAGGTCTGTTCGAAATGATACGAATTATTTCAGAACATTTATTAATTTTACTAGGGAAGGTTGTGATGGAAGTCCATGCAAAACATCATCTAAAAATTAGATTCTATGGAACTTTTCAAAATGCAAGTTTAGGTCAAAAATCATAATATATTATACACTAGTTTATAATAGTTTCGGTCAAAAATCAAATTAAATCAAGGTCTGCTCGAAATGATACGAAACATTTCTGAACATTTATTAATGATACAAGGGAAGGTTATGATGGAAGTCCATGCAAAAAATCATCTGAAAATTAGATTCTATGGAACTTTTCAAAATGCAAGTTTCGGTTAAAAATTCTTAATATATTATACACTAGTTTTTACTAGTTTCAGTCATAAATCAAATTAAATCAAGGTCTGTTCGAAATGATACGAAACATTTCTGAACATTTATTAATGTTACAAGGGAAGGTTATGATGGAAGTCCATGCAAAAAATCATCTGAAAATTAGATTCTATGGAACTTTTCAAAATGCAAGTTTCGGTCAAAAATCATAATATATTATACACTAGTTTTTACTAGTTTCGGTCAAAAATAAAATTAAATCAAGGTCTGTTCGAAATGATACGGAACATTTATGAACATTTATAAATGTTACAAGGGAAGGTTATGATGGAAGTCCATGCAAAAAATCCTCTGAAAATTAGATTCTATGGAACTTTTGAAAATGCAAGTTTCGGTCAAAAATCATAATATATTATACACTAGTTTTTACTAGTTTCACTCAAAAATCAAATTAAATCAAGATCTGTTCGAAATGATACGAAACATTTCTGAACATTTATTAATGTTACAAGGGAAGGTTATGATGGAAGTCCATGCAAAAAATCATCTGAAAATTAGATTCTATGGAACTTTTCAAAATGCAAGTTTCGGTCAAAAATCATAATATATTATACACTAGTTTTTACTAGTTTCGGTCAAAAATCAAATTAAATCAAGGTCTGTTCGAAATGATACGAAACATTTCTGAACATTTATTAATGTTACAAGGGAAGGTTATGATGGAAGTCCATGCACAAAATCATCTGAAAATTAGATTCTATGGAACTTTTCAAAATGCAAGTTTCGGTCAAAAATCATAATATATTATACACTAGTTTTTACTAGTTTCGGTCAAAAATCAAATTAAATCAAGGTCTGTTCGAAATGATACGAAACATTTATGAACATTTATTAATGTTACAAGGGAAGGTTATGATGGAAGTCCATGCAAAAAATCCTCTAAAAATTAGATTCTATGGAACTTTTCAAAATGCAAGTTTCGGTCAAAAATCATAATATATTATACACTAGTTTTTACTAGTTTCAGTCAAAAATCAAATTAAATCAAGATCTGTTCGAAATGATACCAAACATTTCTGAACATTTATTAATGTTACAAGGGAAGGTTATGATGGAAGTCCATGCAAAAAATCATCTGAAAATTAGATTCTATGGAACTTTTCAAAATGCAAGTTTCGGTCAAAAATCATAATATATTATACACTAGTTTTTACTAGTTTCAGTCAAAAATCAAATTAAATCAAGATCTGTTCGAAATGATACGAAACATTTCTGAACATTTATTAATGTTACAAGGGAAGGTTATGATGGAAGTCCATGTAAAAAATCATCTGAAAATTAGATTCTATGGAACTTTTCAAAATGCAAGTTTCGGTCAAAAATCATAATATATTATACACTAGTTTATAATAGTTTCGGTCAAAAATCAAATTAAATATAGGATTGTTCCAAATAATACGAACTTTTCAGAACATTAATATATGTTACAATGGAAGGTTTTTATGGAAGTCCTTGCAAAAAAATTCTTCTGAAAAATTAGATTCTGTGAAACTTTTCAAAATGCAAGTTTCGGTCAAAAATCATAATATATTATGCACTAGTTTTTACTAGTTTCGGTCAAACATCAAATTAAATCAAGGTCTGTTCGAAATGATACGAAACATTTCAGAACATTTATTAATTTTACAAGGGAAGGTTGTGATGGAAGTCCATGCAAAACATCATCTAAAAATTAGATTCTATGGAACTTTTCAAAATGCAAGTTTAGGTCAAAAATCATAATATATTATACACTAGTTTATAATAGTTTCGGTCAAAAATCAAATTAAATCAAGGTCTGTTCGAAATGATACGAAACATTTCTGAACATTTATTAATGTTACAAGGGAAGGTTATGATGGAAGTCCATGCAAAAAATCATCTGAAAATTAGATTCTATGGAACTTTTCAAAATGCAAGTTTCGGTCAAAAATCATAATATATTATACACTAGTTTTTACTAGTTTCAGTCAGAAATCAAGTTAAATCAAGGTCTGTTCGAAATGATACGAAACATTTCTGAACATTTATTAATGTTACAAGGGAAGGTTATGATGGAAGTCCATGCAAAAAATCATCTGAAAATTAGATTCTATGGAACTTTTCAAAATGCAAGTTTCGGTCAAAAATCATAATATATTATACACTAGTTTTTACTAGTTTCGGTCAAAAATCAAATTAAACCAAGGTCTGTTCGAAATGATACGAAACATTTATGAACATTTATTAATGTTACAAGGGAAGGTTATGATGGAAGTCCATGCAAAAAATCCTCTGAAAATTAGATTCTATGGAACTCTTCAAAATGCAAGTTTCGGTCAAAAATCATAATATATTATACACTAGTTTTTACTAGTTTCAGTCAAAAATCAAATTAAATCAAGGTCTGTTCGAAATGATACGAAACATTTCTGAACATTTATTAATGTTACAAGGGAAGGTTATGATGGAAGTCCATGCAAAACATCATCTGAAAATTAGATTCTATGGAACTTTTCAAAATGCAAGTTTCGGTCAAAAATCATAATATATTATACACTAGTTTTTACTAGTTTCGGTCAAAAATCAAATTAAATCAAGGTCTGTTCGAAATGATACGAAACATTTATGAACATTTATTAATGTTACAAGGGAAGGTTATGATGGAAGTCCATGCAAAAAATCCTCTGAAAATTAGATTCTATGGAACTTTTCAAAATGCAAGTTTCGGTCAAAAATCATAATATATTATACACTAGTTTCTAATAGTTTCGGTCAAAAATCAAATTAAATCAAGGTCTGTTCGAAATGATACGAAACATTTATGAACATTTATTAATGTTACAAGGGAAGGTTATGATGGAAGTCCATGCAAAAAATCATCTGAAAATTAGATTCTATGGAACTTTTCAAAATGCAAGTTTCGGTCAAAAATCATAATATATTATACACTAGTTTTTACTAGTTTCGGTCAAAAATCAAATTAAATCAAGGTCTGTTCGAAATGATACGAAACATTTATGAACATTTATTAATGTTACAAGGGAAGGTTATGATGGAAGTCCATGCAAAAAATCATCTGAAAATTAGATTCTATGGAACTTTTCAAAATACAAGTTTCGGTCAAAAATCATAATATATTATACACTAGTTTATAATAGTTTCGGTCAAAAATCAAATTAAATATAAGATTGTTCCAAATAATACGAACTTTTCAGAACATTATTATATGTTACAATGGAAGGTTTTTATGGAAGTCCTTGCAAAAAAATTCTTCTGAAAAATTAGATTCTGTGAAACTTTTCAAAATGCAAGTTTCGGTCAAAATTCATAATATATTATGCACTAGTTTTTACTAGTTTCGGTCAAACATCAAATTAAATCAAGGTCTGTTCGAAATGATACGAAACATTTCAGAACATTTATTATGTTTACAAGGGAAGGTTGTGATGGAATTTCATGCAAAACATCATCTAAAAATTAAATTCTATGGAACTTTTCAAAATGCAAGTTTCGGTCAAAAATCATAATATATTATACACTAGTTTATACTAGTTTCGGTCAAAAATCAAATTAAATCAAGGACTATTCGAAATGATACGAAACTTTTAAGAACAGTAATATATGTTACAAGGGAAGCTTTTGATGGAAGTCCATGCAACAAAATCATTTAAAAAATTAGATTCTTTAAAACTTTACAAAATGCAAGTTTCGGTCAAAATCATAATATATTATACACTACTTTATACTAGTTTCGGTCAAAATTAAAATTAAATCGGGGACTGTTCGAAATGATACGAAACTTTTCAGATAATTTATATATGTTAGGAGGGAAGGTTATGATGGAAGTCCATGCAAACAATCATTTGAATATTAGATTCTATGGAACTCTTCAAAATGCAAGTTTCGGTAAAAAATCATAATATATTATACACTAGTTTATACTAGTTTCGGTCAAATATCAAATTAAATCTAGGACTGTTCGATATAATACAAACTTTTCATAATATTAATATATGTTACAATGGAAGGTTTTTATGGAAGTCCATGCAAAAAAATCTTCTGAAAAATTAGATTCTGTAAAACTTTTCGAAATGAAAGTTTCGGTCAAAAATCATAATATTTTATACACTAGTTTTTACTAGTTTTGGTCAAAAAACAAATTAAATCAAGGTCTGTTTGAAATGATAAAAATTATTTCAGAACATTTATTAATTTTACAAGGGAAGGTTGTGATGGAAGTCCATGCAAAACATCATCTAAAAATTAGATTCTATGGAACTTTTCAAAATGCAAGTTTAGGTCAAAAATCATAATATATTATACACTAGTTTATAATAGATTCGGTCAAAAATCAAATTAAATCAAGGTCTGTTCGAAATGATACGAAACATTTCTGAACATTTATTAATGTTACAAGGGAAGGTTATGATGGAAGTCCATGCAAAAAATCATCTGAAAATTAGATTCTATGGAACTTTTCAAAATGCATGTTTCGGTCAAAAATCATAATATATTATACACTAGTTTTTACTAGTTTCATTCATAAATCAAATTAAATCAAGGTCTGTTCGAAATGATACGAAACATTTCTGAACATTTATTAATGTTACAAGGGAAGGTTATGATGGAAGTCCATGCAAAAAATAATATGAAAATTAGATTCTATGGAACTTTTCAAAATGCAAGTTTCGGTTAAAAATCATAATATATTATACACTAGTTTTTACTAGTTTCGGTCAAAAATCAAATTAAATCAAGGTCTGTTCGAAATGATACGAAACATTTATGAACATTTATTAATGTTACAAGGGAAGGTTATGATGGAAGTCCATGCAAAAAATCCTCTGAAAATTAGATTCTATGGAACTTTTCAAAATGCAAGTTTCGGTCAAAAATCATAATATATTATACACTTGTTTCTAATAGTTTCGGTCAAAAATCAAATTAAATCAAGGTCTGTTCGAAATGATACGAAACATTTATGAACATTTATTAATGTTACAAGGGAAGGTTATGATGGAAGTCCATGCAAAAAATCATCTGAAAATTAGATTCTATGGAACTTTTCAAAATGCAAGTTTCGGTCAAAAATCATAATATATTATACACTAGTTTTTACTAGTTTCGGTCAAAAATCAAATTAAATCAAGGTCTGTTCGAAATGATACGAAACATTTATGAACATTTATTAATGTTACAAGGGAAGGTTATGATGGAAGTCCATGCAAAAAATCATCTGAAAATTAGATTCTATGGAACTTTTCAAAATACAAGTTTCGGTCAAAAATCATAATATATTATACACTAGTTTATAATAGTTTCGGTCAAAAATCAAATTAAATATAAGATTGTTCCAAATAATACGAACTTTTCAGAACATTATTATATGTTACAATGGAAGGTTTTTATGGAAGTCCTTGCAAAAAAATTCTTCTGAAAAATTAGATTCTGTGAAACTTTTCAAAATGCAAGTTTCGGTCAAAATTCATAATATATTATGCACTAGTTTTTACTAGTTTCGGTCAAACATCAAATTAAATCAAGGTCTGTTCGAAATGATACGAAACATTTCAGAACATTTATTATGTTTACAAGGGAAGGTTGTGATGGAATTTCATGCAAAACATCATCTAAAAATTAAATTCTATGGAACTTTTCAAAATGCAAGTTTCGGTCAAAAATCATAATATATTATACACTAGTTTATACTAGTTTCGGTCAAAAATCAAATTAAATCAAGGACTATTCGAAATGATACGAAACTTTTAAGAACAGTAATATATGTTACAAGGGAAGCTTTTGATGGAAGTCCATGCAACAAAATCATTTAAAAAATTAGATTCTTTAAAACTTTACAAAATGCAAGTTTCGGTCAAAATCATAATATATTATACACTACTTTATACTAGTTTCGGTCAAAATTAAAATTAAATCGGGGACTGTTCGAAATGATACGAAACTTTTCAGATAATTTATATATGTTAGGAGGGAAGGTTATGATGGAAGTCCATGCAAACAATCATTTGAATATTAGATTCTATGGAACTCTTCAAAATGCAAGTTTCGGTAAAAAATCATAATATATTATACACTAGTTTATACTAGTTTCGGTCAAATATCAAATTAAATCTAGGACTGTTCGATATAATACAAACTTTTCATAATATTAATATATGTTACAATGGAAGGTTTTTATGGAAGTCCATGCAAAAAAATCTTCTGAAAAATTAGATTCTGTAAAACTTTTCGAAATGAAAGTTTCGGTCAAAAATCATAATATTTTATACACTAGTTTTTACTAGTTTTGGTCAAAAAACAAATTAAATCAAGGTCTGTTTGAAATGATAAAAATTATTTCAGAACATTTATTAATTTTACAAGGGAAGGTTGTGATGGAAGTCCATGCAAAACATCATCTAAAAATTAGATTCTATGGAACTTTTCAAAATGCAAGTTTAGGTCAAAAATCATAATATATTATACACTAGTTTATAATAGATTCGGTCAAAAATCAAATTAAATCAAGGTCTGTTCGAAATGATACGAAACATTTCTGAACATTTATTAATGTTACAAGGGAAGGTTATGATGGAAGTCCATGCAAAAAATCATCTGAAAATTAGATTCTATGGAACTTTTCAAAATGCATGTTTCGGTCAAAAATCATAATATATTATACACTAGTTTTTACTAGTTTCATTCATAAATCAAATTAAATCAAGGTCTGTTCGAAATGATACGAAACATTTCTGAACATTTATTAATGTTACAAGGGAAGGTTATGATGGAAGTCCATGCAAAAAATAATATGAAAATTAGATTCTATGGAACTTTTCAAAATGCAAGTTTCGGTTAAAAATCATAATATATTATACACTAGTTTTTACTAGTTTCGGTCAAAAATCAAATTAAATCAAGGTCTGTTCGAAATGATACGAAACATTTCTGAACATTTATTAATGTTACAAGGGAAGGTTATGATGGAAGTCCATGCAAAAAATCATCTGAAAATTAGATTCTATGGAACTTTTCAAAATGCAAGTTTCGGTCAAAAATCATAATATATTATACACTAGTTTATAATAGTTTCGGTCAAAAATCAAATTAAATATAGGATTGTTCCAAATAATACGAACTTTTCAGAACATTATTATATGTTACAATGGAAGGTTTTTATGGAAGTCCTTGCCAAAAAATTCTTCTGAAAAATTAGATTCTGTGAAACTTTTCAAAATGCAAGTTTCGGTCAAAAATCATAATATATTATGCACTAGTTTTTACTAGTTTCGGTCAAACATCAAATTAAATCAAGGTCTGTTCGAAATGATACGAAACATTTCAGAACATTTATTATGTTTACAAGGGAAGGTTGTGATGGAATTTCATGCAAAACATCATCTAAAAATTAAATTCTATGAAACTTTTCAAAATGCAAGTTTCGGTCAAAAATCATAATATATTATACACTAGTTTATACTAGTTTCGGTCAAAAATCAAATTAAATCAAGGACTATTCGAAATGATACGAAACTTTTAAGAACAGTAATATATGTTACAAGGGAAGCTTTTGATGGAAGTCCATGTAACAAAATCATTTAAAAAATTAGATTCTATAAAACTTTACAAAATGCAAGTTTCGGTCAAAATCATAATATATTATACACTACTTTATACTAGTTTCGGTCAAAATTAAAATTAAATCGGGGACTGTTCGAAATGATACGAAACTTTTCAGATAATTTATATATGTTAGGAGGGAAGGTTATGATGGAAGTCCATGCAAACAATCATTTGAAAATTAGATTCTATGGAACTCTTCAAAATGCAAGTTTCGGTCAAAAATCATAATATATTATACACTAGTTTATACTAGTTTCGGTCAAATATCAAATAAAATCTAGGACTGTTCGATATAATACGAACTTTTCACAACATTAATATATGTTACAATGGAAGGTTTTTATGGAAGTCCATGCAAAAAAATCTTCTGAAAAATTAGATTCTGTAAAACTTTTCGAAATGAAAGTTTCGGTCAAAAATCATAATATTTTATACACTAGTTTTTACTAGTTTTGGTCAAAAAACAAATTAAATCAAGGTCTGTTTGAAATGATAAAAATTATTTCAGAACATTTATTAATTTTACAAGGGAAGGTTGTGATGGAAGTCCATGCAAAACATCATCTAAAAATTAGATTCTATGGAACTTTTCAAAATGCAAGTTTAGGTCAAAAATCATAATATATTATACACTAGTTTATAATAGATTCGGTCAAAAATCAAATTAAATCAAGGTCTGTTCGAAATGATACGAAACATTTCTGAACATTTATTAATGTTACAAGGGAAGGTTATGATGGAAGTCCATGCAAAAAATCATCTGAAAATTAGATTCTATGGAACTTTTCAAAATGCAAGTTTCGGTCAAAAATCATAATATATTATACACTAGTTTTTACTAGTTTCATTCATAAATCAAATTAAATCAAGGTCTGTTCGAAATGATACGAAACATTTCTGAACATTTATTAATGTTACAAGGGAAGGTTATGATGGAAGTCCATGCAAAAAATAATCTGAAAATTAGATTCTATGGAACTTTTCAAAATGCAAGTTTCGGTTAAAAATCATAATATATTATACACTAGTTTTTACTAGTTTCGGTCAAAAATCAAATTAAATCAAGGTCTGTTCGAAATGATACGAAACATTTCTGAACATTTATTAATGTTACAAGGGAAGGTTATGATGGAAGTCCATGCAAAAAATCATCTGAAAATTAGATTCTATGGAACTTTTCAAAATGCAAGTTTCGGTCAAAAATCATAATATATTATACACTAGTTTTTACTAGTTTCAGTCAAAAATCAAATTAAATCAAGGTTTGTTCGAAATGATACGAAACATTTCTGAACATTTATTAATGTTACAAGGGAAGGTTATGATGGAAGTCCATGCAAAAAATCATCTGAAAATTAGATTCTATGGAACTTTTCCAAATTAAAGTTTCGGTCAAAAATCATAATATATTATACACTAGTTTTTACTAGTTTCGGTCAAAAATCAAATTAAATCAAGGTCTGTTCGAAATGATACGAAACATTTCTGAACATTTATTAATGTTACAAGGGAAGGTTATGATGGAAGTCCATGCAAAAAATCATCTGAAAATTAGATTCTATGGAACTTTTCGAAATGCAAGTTTCGGTCAAAAATCATAATATATTATACACTAGTTTATAATAGTTTCGGTCAAAAATAAAATTAAATATAGGATTGTTCCAAATAATACGAACTTTTCAGAACATTAATATATGTTACAATGGAAGGTTTTTATGGAAGTCCTTGCCAAAAAATTCTTCTGAAAAATTAGATTCTGTGAAACTTTTCAAAATGCAAGTTTCGGTCAAAAATCATAATATATTATGCACTAGTTTTTAATAGTTTCGGCCAAACATCAAATTAAATCAAGGTCTGTTCGAAATGATACGAAACATTTCAGAACATTTATTATGTTTACAAGGGAAGGTTGTGATGGAATTTCATGCAAAACATCATCTAAAAATTAAATTCTATGGAACTTTTCAAAATGCAAGTTTCGGTCAAAAATCATAATATATTATACGCTAGTTTATACTAGTTTCGGTCAAAAATCAAATTAAATCAAGGACTATTCGAAATGATACGAAACTTTTAAGAACAGTAATATATGTTACAAGGGAAGCTTTTGATGGAAGTCCATGCAACAAAATCATCTAAAAAATTAGATTCTATAAAACTTTACAAAATGCAAGTTTCGGTCAAAATCATAATATATTATACACTACTTTATACTAGTTTCGGTCAAAATTCAAATTAAATCGGGGACTGTTCGAAATGATACGAAACTTTTCAGATAATTTATATATGTTAGGAGGGAAGGTTATGATGGAAGTCCATGCAAAAAATCATTTGAAAATTAGATTCTATGGAACTCTTCAAAATGCAAGTTTCGGTAAAAAATCATAATATATTATACACTAGTTTATACTAGTTTCGGTCAAATATCAAATTAAATCTAGGACTGTTCGAAATAATACGAACTTTTCACGACATTAATATATGTTACAATGGAAGGTTTTTATGGAAGTCCATGCAAAAAAATCTTCTGAAAAATTAGATTCTGTGAAACTTTTCAAAATGCATGTTTCGGTCAAAAATCATAATATTTTATACACTAGTTTTTACTAGTTTTGGTCAAAAAACAAATTAAATCAAGGTCTGTTTGAAATGATACGAATTATTTCAGAACATTTATTAATTTTATAAGGGAAGGTTGTGATGGAAGTCCATGCAAAACATCATCTAAAAATTAGATTCTATGGAACTTTTCAAAATGCAAGTTTAGGTCAAAAATCATAATATATTATACACTAGTTTATAATAGATTCGGTCAAAAATCAAATTAAATCAAGGTCTGTTCGAAATGATACGAAACATTTCTGAACATTTATTAATGTTACAAGGGAAGGTTATGATGGAAGTCCATGCAAAAAATCATCTGAAAATTAGATTCTATGGAACTTTTCAAAATGCAAGTTTCGGTCAAAAATCATAATATATTATACACTAGTTTATAATAGTTTCGGTCAAAAATCAAATTAAATATAGGATTGTTCCAAATAATACGAACTTTTCAGAACATTATTATATGTTACAATGGAAGGTTTTTATGGAAGTCCTTGCAAAAAAATTCTTCTGAAAAATTAGATTCTGTGAAACTTTTCAAAATGCAAGTTTCGGTCAAAAATCATAATATATTATGCACTAGTTTTTACTAGTTTCGGTCAAACATCAAATTAAATCAAGGTCTGTTCGAAATGATACGAAACATTTCAGAACATTTATTATGTTTACAAGGGAAGGTTGTGATGGAATTTCATGCAAAACATCATCTAAAAATTAAATTCTATGGAACTTTTCAAAATGCAAGTTTCGGTCAAAAATCATAATATATTATACACTAGTTTATACTAGTTTCGGTCAAAAATCAAATTAAATCAAGGACTATTCGAAATGATACGAAACTTTTAAGAACAGTAATATATGTTACAAGGGAAGCTTTTGATGGAAGTCCATGCAACAAAATCATTTAAAAAATTAGATTCTATAAAACTTTACAAAATGCAAGTTTCGGTCAAAATCATAATATATTATACACTACTTTATACTAGTTTCGGTCAAAATTAAAATTAAATCGGGGACTGTTCGAAATGATACGAAACTTTTCAGATAATTTATATATGTTAGGAGGGAAGGTTATGATGGAAGTCCATGCAAACAATCATTTGAATATTAGATTCTATGGAACTCTTCAAAATGCAAGTTTCGGTAAAAAATCATAATATATTATACACTAGTTTATACTAGTTTCGGTCAAATATCAAATTAAATCTAGGACTGTTCGATATAATACAAACTTTTCACAATATTAATATATGTTACAATGGAAGGTTTTTATGGAAGTCCATGCAAAAAAATCTTCTGAAAAATTAGATTCTGTAAAACTTTTCGAAATGAAAGTTTCGGTCAAAAATCATAATATTTTATACACTAGTTTTTACTAGTTTTGGTCAAAAAACAAATTAAATCAAGGTCTGTTTGAAATGATAAAAATTATTTCAGAACATTTATTAATTTTACAAGGGAAGGTTGTGATGGAAGTCCATGCAAAACATCATCTAAAAAATAGATTCTATGGAACTTTTCAAAATGCAAGTTTAGGTCAAAAATCATAATATATTATACACTAGTTTATAATAGATTCGGTCAAAAATCAAATTAAATCAAGGTCTGTTCGAAATGATACGAAACATTTCTGAACATTTATTAATGTTACAAGGGAAGGTTATGATGGAAGTCCATGCAAAAAATCATCTGAAAATTAGATTCTATGGAACTTTTCAAAATGCAAGTTTCGGTCAAAAATCATAATATATTATACACTAGTTTTTACTAGTTTCATTCATAAATCAAATTAAATCAAGGTCTGTTCGAAATGATACGAAACATTTCTGAACATTTATTAATGTTACAAGGGAAGGTTATGATGGAAGTCCATGCAAAAAATAATATGAAAATTAGATTCTATGGAACTTTTCAAAATGCAAGTTTCGGTTAAAAATCATAATATATTATACACTAGTTTTTACTAGTTTCGGTCAAAAATCAAATTAAATCAAGGTCTGTTCGAAATGATACGAAACATTTCTGAACATTTATTAATGTTACAAGGGAAGGTTATGATGGAAGTCCATGCAAAAAATCATCTGAAAATTAGATTCTATGGAACTTTTCAAAATGCAAGTTTCGGTCAAAAATCATAATATATTATACACTAGTTTATAATAGTTTCGGTCAAAAATCAAATTAAATATAGGATTGTTCCAAATAATACGAACTTTTCAGAACATTATTATATGTTACAATGGAAGGTTTTTATGGAAGTCCTTGCCAAAAAATTCTTCTGAAAAATTAGATTCTGTGAAACTTTTCAAAATGCAAGTTTCGGTCAAAAATCATAATATATTATGCACTAGTTTTTACTAGTTTCGGTCAAACATCAAATTAAATCAAGGTCTGTTCGAAATGATACGAAACATTTCAGAACATTTATTATGTTTACAAGGGAAGGTTGTGATGGAATTTCATGCAAAACATCATCTAAAAATTAAATTCTATGAAACTTTTCAAAATGCAAGTTTCGGTCAAAAATCATAATATATTATACACTAGTTTATACTAGTTTCGGTCAAAAATCAAATTAAATCAAGGACTATTCGAAATGATACGAAACTTTTAAGAACAGTAATATATGTTACAAGGGAAGCTTTTGATGGAAGTCCATGCAACAAAATCATTTAAAAAATTAGATTCTATAAAACTTTACAAAATGCAAGTTTCGGTCAAAATCATAATATATTATACACTACTTTATACTTGTTTCGGTCAAAATTAAAATTAAATCGGGGACTGTTCGAAATGATACGAAACTTTTCAGATAATTTATATATGTTAGGAGGGAAGGTTATGATGGAAGTCCATGCAAACAATCATTTGAAAATTAGATTCTATGGAACTCTTCAAAATGCAAGTTTCGGTAAAAAATCATAATATATTATACACTAGTTTATACTAGTTTCGGTCAAATATCAAATAAAATCTAGGACTGTTCGATATAATACGAACTTTTCACAACATTAATATATGTTACAATGGAAGGTTTTTATGGAAGTCCATGCAAAAAAATCTTCTGAAAAATTAGATTCTGTAAAACTTTTCGAAATGAAAGTTTCGGTCAAAAATCATAATATTTTATACACTAGTTTTTACTAGTTTTGGTCAAAAAACAAATTAAATCAAGGTCTGTTTGAAATGATAAAAATTATTTCAGAACATTTATTAATTTTACAAGGGAAGGTTGTGATGGAAGTCCATGCAAAACATCATCTAAAAATTAGATTCTATGGAACTTTTCAAAATGCAAGTTTAGGTCAAAAATCATAATATATTATACACTAGTTTATAATAGATTCGGTCAAAAATCAAATTAAATCAAGGTCTGTTCGAAATGATACGAAACATTTCTGAACATTTATTAATGTTACAAGGGAAGGTTATGATGGAAGTCCATGCAAAAAATCATCTGAAAATTAGATTCTATGGAACTTTTCAAAATGCAAGTTTCGGTCAAAAATCATAATATATTATACACTAGTTTTTACTAGTTTCATTCATAAATCAAATTAAATCAAGGTCTGTTCGAAATGATACGAAACATTTCTGAACATTTATTAATGTTACAAGGGAAGGTTATGATGGAAGTCCATGCAAAAAATAATCTGAAAATTAGATTCTATGGAACTTTTCAAAATGCAAGTTTCGGTGAAAAATCATAATATATTATACACTAGTTTTTACTAGTTTCGGTCAAAAATCAAATTAAATCAAGGTCTGTTCGAAATGATACGAAACATTTCTGAACATTTATTAATGTTACAAGGGAAGGTTATGATGGAAGTCCATGCAAAAAATCATCTGAAAATTAGATTCTATGGAACTTTTCAAAATGCAAGTTTCGGTCAAAAATCATAATATATTATACACTAGTTTTTACTAGTTTCAGTCAAAAATCAAATTAAATCAAGGTCTGTTCGAAATGATACGAAACATTTCTGAACATTTATTAATGTTACAAGGGAAGGTTATGATGGAAGTCCATGCAAAAAATCATCTGAAAATTAGATTCTATGGAACTTTTCCAAATTAAAGTTTCGGTCAAAAATCATAATATATTATACACTAGTTTTTACTAGTTTCGGTCAAAAATCAAATTAAATCAAGGTCTGTTCGAAATGATACGAAACATTTCTGAACATTTATTAATGTTACAAGGGAAGGTTATGATGGAAGTCCATGCAAAAAATCATCTGAAAATTAGATTCTATGGAACTTTTCGAAATGCAAGTTTCGGTCAAAAATCATAATATATTATACACTAGTTTATAATAGTTTCGGTCAAAAATAAAATTAAATATAGGATTGTTCCAAATAATACGAACTTTTCAGAACATTAATATATGTTACAATGGAAGGTTTTTATGGAAGTCCTTGCCAAAAAATTCTTCTGAAAAATTAGATTCTGTGAAACTTTTCAAAATGCAAGTTTCGGTCAAAAATCATAATATATTATGCACTAGTTTTTACTAGTTTCGGCCAAACATCAAATTAAATCAAGGTCTGTTCGAAATGATACGAAACATTTCAGAACATTTATTATGTTTACAAGGGAAGGTTGTGATGGAATTTCATGCAAAACATCATCTAAAAATTAAATTCTATGGAACTTTTCAAAATGCAAGTTTCGGTCAAAAATCATAATATATTATACGCTAGTTTATACTAGTTTCGGTCAAAAATCAAATTAAATCAAGGACTATTCGAAATGATACGAAACTTTTAAGAACAGTAATATATGTTACAAGGGAAGCTTTTGATGGAAGTCCATGCAACAAAATCATCTAAAAAATTAGATTCTATAAAACTTTACAAAATGCAAGTTTCGGTCAAAATCATAATATATTATACACTACTTTATACTAGTTTCGGTCAAAATTCAAATTAAATCGGGGACTGTTCGAAATGATACGAAACTTTTCAGATAATTTATATATGTTAGGAGGGAAGGTTATGATGGAAGTCCATGCAAAAAATCATTTGAAAATTAGATTCTATGGAACTCTTCAAAATGAAAGTTTCGGTAAAAAATCATAATATATTATACACTAGTTTATACTAGTTTCGGTCAAATATCAAATTAAATCTAGGACTGTTCGAAATAATACGAACTTTTCACGACATTAATATATGTTACAATGGAAGGTTTTTATGGAAGTCCATGCAAAAAAATCTTCTGAAAAATTAGATTCTGTGAAACTTTTCAAAATGCATGTTTTGGTCAAAAATCATAATATTTTATACACTAGTTTTTACTAGTTTTGGTCAAAAAACAAATTAAATCAAGGTCTGTTTGAAATGATACGAATTATTTCAGAACATTTATTAATTTTAAAAGGGAAGGTTGTGATGGAAGTCCATGCAAAACATCATCTAAAAATTAGATTCTATGGAACTTTTCAAAATGCAAGTTTAGGTCAAAAATCATAATATATTATACACTAGTTTATAATAGTTTCGGTCAAAAATCAAATTAAATCAAGGTCTGTTCGAAATGATACGAAACATTTCTGAACATTTATTAATGTTACAAGGGAAGGTTATGATGGAAGTCCATGCAAAAAATAATATGAAAATTAGATTCTATGGAACTTTTCAAAATGCAAGTTTCGGTTAAAAATCATAATATATTATACACTAGTTTTTACTAGTTTCGGTCAAAAATCAAATTAAATCAAGGTCTGTTCGAAATGATACGAAACATTTCTGAACATTTATTAATGTTACAAGGGAAGGTTATGATGGAAGTCCATGCAAAAAATCATCTGAAAATTAGATTCTATGGAACTTTTCAAAATGCAAGTTTCGGTCAAAAATCATAATATATTATACACTAGTTTATAATAGTTTCGGTCAAAAATCAAATTAAATATAGGATTGTTCCAAATAATACGAACTTTTCAGAACATTATTATATGATACAATGGAAGGTTTTTATGGAAGTCCTTGCCAAAAAATTCTTCTGAAAAATTAGATTCTGTGAAACTTTTCAAAATGCAAGTTTCGGTCAAAAATCATAATATATTATGCACTAGTTTTTACTAGTTTCGGTCAAACATCAAATTAAATCAAGGTCTGTTCGAAATGATACGAAACATTTCAGAACATTTATTATGTTTACAAGGGAAGGTTGTGATGGAATTTCATGCAAAACATCATCTAAAAATTAAATTCTATGAAACTTTTCAAAATGCAAGTTTCGGTCAAAAATCATAATATATTATACACTAGTTTATACTAGTTTCGGTCAAAAATCAAATTAAATCAAGGACTATTCGAAATGATACGAAACTTTTAAGAACAGTAATATATGTTACAAGGGAAGCTTTTGATGGAAGTCCATGCAACAAAATCATTTAAAAAATTAGATTCTATAAAACTTTACAAAATGCAAGTTTCGGTCAAAATCATAATATATTATACACTACTTTATACTTGTTTCGGTCAAAATTAAAATTAAATCGGGGACTGTTCGAAATGATACGAAACTTTTCAGATAATTTATATATGTTAGGAGGGAAGGTTATGATGGAAGTCCATGCAAACAATCATTTGAAAATTAGATTCTATGGAACTCTTCAAAATGCAAGTTTCGGTAAAAAATCATAATATATTATACACTAGTTTATACTAGTTTCGGTCAAATATCAAATAAAATCTAGGACTGTTCGATATAATACGAACTTTTCACAACATTAATATATGTTACAATGGAAGGTTTTTATGGAAGTCCATGCAAAAAAATCTTCTGAAAAATTAGATTCTGTAAAACTTTTCGAAATGAAAGTTTCGGTCAAAAATCATAATATTTTATACACTAGTTTTTACTAGTTTTGGTCAAAAAACAAATTAAATCAAGGTCTGTTTGAAATGATAAAAATTATTTCAGAACATTTATTAATTTTACAAGGGAAGGTTGTGATGGAAGTCCATGCAAAACATCATCTAAAAATTAGATTCTATGGAACTTTTCAAAATGCAAGTTTAGGTCAAAAATCATAATATATTATACACTAGTTTATAATAGATTCGGTCAAAAATCAAATTAAATCAAGGTCTGTTCGAAATGATACGAAACATTTCTGAACATTTATTAATGTTACAAGGGAAGGTTATGATGGAAGTCCATGCAAAAAATCATCTGAAAATTAGATTCTATGGAACTTTTCAAAATGCAAGTTTCGGTCAAAAATCATAATATATTATACACTAGTTTTTACTAGTTTCATTCATAAATCAAATTAAATCAAGGTCTGTTCGAAATGATACGAAACATTTCTGAACATTTATTAATGTTACAAGGGAAGGTTATGATGGAAGTCCATGCAAAAAATAATCTGAAAATTAGATTCTATGGAACTTTTCAAAATGCAAGTTTCGGTGAAAAATCATAATATATTATACACTAGTTTTTACTAGTTTCGGTCAAAAATCAAATTAAATCAAGGTCTGTTCGAAATGATACGAAACATTTCTGAACATTTATTAATGTTACAAGGGAAGGTTATGATGGAAGTCCATGCAAAAAATCATCTGAAAATTAGATTCTATGGAACTTTTCAAAATGCAAGTTTCGGTCAAAAATCATAATATATTATACACTAGTTTTTACTAGTTTCAGTCAAAAATCAAATTAAATCAAGGTCTGTTCGAAATGATACGAAACATTTCTGAACATTTATTAATGTTACAAGGGAAGGTTATGATGGAAGTCCATGCAAAAAATCATCTGAAAATTAGATTCTATGGAACTTTTCCAAATTAAAGTTTCGGTCAAAAATCATAATATATTATACACTAGTTTTTACTAGTTTCGGTCAAAAATCAAATTAAATCAAGGTCTGTTCGAAATGATACGAAACATTTCTGAACATTTATTAATGTTACAAGGGAAGGTTATGATGGAAGTCCATGCAAAAAATCATCTGAAAATTAGATTCTATGGAACTTTTCGAAATGCAAGTTTCGGTCAAAAATCATAATATATTATACACTAGTTTATAATAGTTTCGGTCAAAAATAAAATTAAATATAGGATTGTTCCAAATAATACGAACTTTTCAGAACATTAATATATGTTACAATGGAAGGTTTTTATGGAAGTCCTTGCCAAAAAATTCTTCTGAAAAATTAGATTCTGTGAAACTTTTCAAAATGCAAGTTTCGGTCAAAAATCATAATATATTATGCACTAGTTTTTACTAGTTTCGGCCAAACATCAAATTAAATCAAGGTCTGTTCGAAATGATACGAAACATTTCAGAACATTTATTATGTTTACAAGGGAAGGTTGTGATGGAATTTCATGCAAAACATCATCTAAAAATTAAATTCTATGGAACTTTTCAAAATGCAAGTTTCGGTCAAAAATCATAATATATTATACGCTAGTTTATACTAGTTTCGGTCAAAAATCAAATTAAATCAAGGACTATTCGAAATGATACGAAACTTTTAAGAACAGTAATATATGTTACAAGGGAAGCTTTTGATGGAAGTCCATGCAACAAAATCATCTAAAAAATTAGATTCTATAAAACTTTACAAAATGCAAGTTTCGGTCAAAATCATAATATATTATACACTACTTTATACTAGTTTCGGTCAAAATTCAAATTAAATCGGGGACTGTTCGAAATGATACGAAACTTTTCAGATAATTTATATATGTTAGGAGGGAAGGTTATGATGGAAGTCCATGCAAAAAATCATTTGAAAATTAGATTCTATGGAACTCTTCAAAATGAAAGTTTCGGTAAAAAATCATAATATATTATACACTAGTTTATACTAGTTTCGGTCAAATATCAAATTAAATCTAGGACTGTTCGAAATAATACGAACTTTTCACGACATTAATATATGTTACAATGGAAGGTTTTTATGGAAGTCCATGCAAAAAAATCTTCTGAAAAATTAGATTCTGTGAAACTTTTCAAAATGCATGTTTTGGTCAAAAATCATAATATTTTATACACTAGTTTTTACTAGTTTTGGTCAAAAAACAAATTAAATCAAGGTCTGTTTGAAATGATACGAATTATTTCAGAACATTTATTAATTTTAAAAGGGAAGGTTGTGATGGAAGTCCATGCAAAACATCATCTAAAAATTAGATTCTATGGAACTTTTCAAAATGCAAGTTTAGGTCAAAAATCATAATATATTATACACTAGTTTATAATAGTTTCGGTCAAAAATCAAATTAAATCAAGGTCTGTTCGAAATGATACGAAACATTTCTGAACATTTATTAATGTTACAAGGGAAGGTTATGATGGAAGTCCATGCAAAAAATCATCTGAAAATTAGATTCTATGGAACTTTTCAAAATGCAAGTTTCGGTCAAAAATCATAATATATTATACACTAGTTTTTACTAGTTTCGGTCAAGAATCAAATTAAATCAAGGTCTGTTCGAAATGATACGAAACATTTCTGAACATTTATTAATGTTACAAGGGAAGGTTATGATGGAAGTCCATGCAAAAAATCATCTGAAAATTAGATTCTATGGAACTTTTCAAAATGCAAGTTTCGGTCAAAAATCATAATATATTATACACTAGTTTATAATAGTTTCGGTCAAAAATCAAATTAAATATAGGATTGTTCCAAATAATACGAACTTTTCAGAACATTAATATATGTTACAATGGAAGGTTTTTATGGAAGTCCTTGCAAAAAAATTCTTCTGAAAAATTAGATTCTGTGAAACTTTTCAAAATGCAAGTTTCGGTCAAAAATCATAATATATTATGCACTAGTTTTTACTAGTTTCGGTCAAACATCAAATTAAATCAAGGTCTGTTCGAAATGATACGAAACATTTCAGAACATTTATTATGTTTACAAGGGAAGGTTGTGATGGAATTTCATGCAAAACATCATCTAAAAATTAAATTCTATGGAACTTTTCAAAATGCAAGTTTCGGTCAAAAATCATAATATATTATACACTAGTTTATACTAGTTTCGGTCAAAAATCAAATTAAATCAAGGACTATTCGAAATGATACGAAACTTTTAAGAACAGAAATATATGTTACAAGGGAAGCTTTTGATGGAAGTCCATGCAACAAAATCATCTAAAAAATTAGATTCTATAAAACTTTACAAAATGCAAGTTTCGGTCAAAATCATAATATATTATACACTACTTTATACTAGTTTCGGTCAAAATTCAAATTAAATCGGGGACTGTTCGAAATGATACGAAACTTTTCAGATAATTTATATATGTTAGGAGGGAAGGTTATGATGGAAGTCCATGCAAACAATCATTTGAAAATTAGATTCTATGGAACTCTTCAAAATGCAAGTTTCGGTAAAAAATCATAATATATTATACACTAGTTTATACTAGTTTCGGTCAAATATCAAATTAAATCTAGGACTGTTCGAATTAATACGAACTTTTCACAACATTAATATATGTTACAATGGAAGGTTTTTATGGAAGTCCATGCAAAAAAATCTTCTGAAAAATTAGATTCTGTGAAACTTTTCGAAATTAAAGTTTCGGTCAAAAATCATAATATTTTATACACTAGTTTTTACTAGTTTTGGTCAAAAAACAAATTAAATCAAGGTCTGTTTGAAATGATAAAAATTATTTCAGAACATTTATTAATTTTACAAGGGAAGGTTGTGATGGAAGTCCATGCAAAACATCATCTAAAAATTAGATTCTATGGAACTTTTCAAAATGCAAGTTTAGGTCAAAAATCATAATATATTATACACTAGTTTATAATAGATTCGGTCAAAAATCAAATTAAATCAAGGTCTGTTCGAAATGATACGAAACATTTCTGAACATTTATTAATGTTACAAGGGAAGGTTATGATGGAAGTCCATGCAAAAAATCATCTGAAAATTAGATTCTATGGAACTTTTCAAAATGCAAGTTTCGGTCAAAAATCATAATATATTATACACTAGTTTTTACTAGTTTCTTTCATAAATCAAATTAAATCAAGGTCTGTTCGAAATGATACGAAACATTTCTGAACATTTATTAATGTTACAAGGGAAGGTTATGATGGAAGTCCATGCAAAAAATAATCTGAAAATTAGATTCTATGGAACTTTTCAAAATGCAAGTTTCGGTCAAAAATCATAATATATTATGCACTAGTTTTTACTAGTTTCGGTCAAACATCAAATTAAATCAAGGTCTGTTCGAAATGATACGAAACATTTCAGAACATTTATTATGTTTACAAGGGAAGGTTGTGATGGAATTTCATGCAAAACATCATCTAAAAATTAAATTCTATGGAACTTTTCAAAATGCAAGTTTCGGTCAAAAATCATAATATATTATACACTAGTTTATACTAGTTTCGGTCAAGAATCAAATTAAATCAAGGTCTGTTCGAAATGATACGAAACATTTCTGAACATTTATTAATGTTACAAGGGAAGGTTATGATGGAAGTCCATGCAAAAAATAATCTTAAAATTAGATTCTATGGAACTTTTCAAAATGCAAGTTTCGGTCAAAAATCATAATATATTATACACTAGTTTTTAGTAGTTTCGGTCAAAAATCAAATTAAATCAAGGTCTGTTCGAAATGATACGAAACATTTATGAACATTTATTAATGTTACAAGGGAAGGTTATGATGGAAGTCCATGCAAAAAATCATCTGAAAATTAGATTCTATGGAACTTTTCAAAATGCAAGTTTCGGTCAAAAATCATAATATATTATACACTAGTTTATAATAGTTTCGGTCAAAAATCAAATTAAATATAGGATTGTTCCAAATAATACGAACTTTTCAGAACATTAATATATGTTACAATGGAAGGTTTTTATGGAAGTCCTTGCCAAAAAATTCTTCTGAAAAATTAGATTCTGTGAAACTTTTCAAAATGCAAGTTTCGTTCAAAAATCATAATATATTATGCACTAGTTTTTACTAGTTTCGGCCAAACATCAAATTAAATCAAGGTCTGTTCGAAATGATACGAAACATTTCAGAACATTTATTATGTTTACAAGGGAAGGTTGTGATGGAATTTCATGCAAAACATCATCTAAAAATTAAATTCTATGGATCTTTTCAAAATGCAAGTTTCGGTCAAAAATCATAATATATTATACACTAGTTTATACTAGTTTCGGTCAAAAATCAAATTAAATCAAGGACTATTCGAAATGATACGAAACTTTTAAGAACAGTAATATATGTTACAAGGGAAGCTTTTGATGGAAGTCCATGCAACAAAATCATCTAAAAAATTAGATTCTATAAAACTTTACAAAATGCAAGTTTCGGTCAAAATCATAATATATTAAACACTACTTTATACTAGTTTCGGTCAAAATTCAAATTAAATCGGGGACTGTACGAAATGATACGAAACATTTCAGATAATTTATATATGTTAGGAGGGAAGGTTATGATGGAAGTCCATGCAAAAAATCATTTGAAAATTAGATTCTATGGAACTCTTCAAAATGCAAGTTTCGGTAAAAAATCATAATATATTATACACTAGTTTATACTAATTTCGGTCAAATATCAAATTAAATCTAGGACTCTTCGAAATAATACGAACTTTTCACAACATTAATATATGTTACAAGGGAAGGTTTTTATGGAAGTCCATGCAAAAATATCTTCTGAAAAATTAGATTCTAAGAATCTTTTCGAAATGCAAGTTTCGGTCATAAATCATAATATATTATACACTAGTTTTTACTAGTTTCGGTCAAAAATCAAATTAAATCAAGGTCTGTTTGAAATGATACGAAATATTTCTGAACATTTATTAATGTTACAAGGGAAGGTTATGATGGAAGTCCATGCAAAAAATCCTTTGAAAATTAGATTCTATGGAACTTTTCAAAATGCAAGTTTCGGTAAAAAATCATAATATATTATAAACTAGTTTATACTAGTTTCGGTCAAATATCAAATTAAATCTAGGACTGTTCGAAATAATACGAACGTTTCACAACATTAATATATGTTACAATGGATGGTTTTTATGTAAGTCCATGCAAAAAAATCATCTAAAAAATTAGATTCTGTGAAACTTTTCGAAATGCAAGTTTCGGTCAAAAATCATAATATTTTATACACTAGTTTTTACTAGTTTTGGTCAAAAAACAAATTAAATCAAGGTCTGTTCGAAATGATACGAATTATTTCAGAACATTTATTAATTTTACAAGGGAAGGTTGTGATGGAAGTCCATGCAAAACATCATCTAAAAATTAGATTCTATGGAACTTTACAAAATGCAAGTTTCGGTAAAAAATCATAATATATTATACACTAGTTTATAATATTTTCGGTCAAAAATCAAATTAAATCAAGGTCTGTTCGAAATGATACGAAACGTTTCAAAACATTAATATATGTTACAAGGGAAGGTTTTTTATGGAAGTCCATGCAAAAAAATCTTCTGAAAAATTAGATTCTATGAAACTTTTCGAAATGCAAGTTTCGGTCAAAAATCATAATATATTATACACTAGTTTTTTCTTGTTTCGGTCAAAAATCAAATTAAATCAAGGTCTGTTCGAAATGATACGAAACATTTCTGAACATTTATTAATGTTACAAGGGAAGGTTATGATGGAAGTCCATGCAAAAAATCATCTGAAAATTAGATTCTATGGAACTTTTCGAAATGCAAGTTTCGGTCAAAAATAATAATATATTATACACTAGTTTATAATAGTTTCGGTCAAAAATCAAATTAAATCAAGGACTGTTCGAAATGATACGAAACTTTTCTAAACATTAATATATGTTACAAGGGAAGGTTTTTATGGAAGTCCATGCAAAAATATCTTCTGAAAAATTAGATTCTATGAATCTTTTCGAAATGCTAGTTTCGGTCATAAATCATAATATATTATACACTAGTTTATAATAGTTTCGGTCAAAAATCAAATTAAATCAAGGTCTGTTCGAAATGATACGAAACATTTCTGAACATTTATTAATGTTTCAAGGGAAGGTTATGATGGAAGTCCATGCAAAAAATCATCTGAAAATTAGATTCTATGGAACTTTTCAAAATGCAAGTTTCGGTCAAAAATCATAATATATTATAAACTAGTTTATAATAGTTTCGGTCAAATATTAAATTAAATCTAGGATTGTTCGAAATAATACGAACTTTTCACAACATTAATATATGTGACAATGGAAGGTTTTTATGGAAGTCTATGCAAAAAACCTTCTGAAAAATTAGATTCTGTGAAACTTTTCGAAATGCAAGTTTCGGTCAAAAATCATAATATATTATACACTAGTTTTTTCTTGTTTCGGTCAAAAATCAAATTAAATCAAGGTCTGTTCGAAATGATACGAAACATTTCTGAACATTTATTAATGTTACAAGGGAAGGTTGTGATGGAAGTCCATGCAAAAAAACATCTGAAAATTAGATTCTATGGAACTTTTCGAAATGCAAGTTTCGGTCAAAAATAATAATATATTATACACTAGTTTATAATAGTTTCGGTCAAAAATCAAATTAAATCAAGGACTGTTCGAAATGATACGAAACTTTTCTAAACATTAATATATGTTACAAGGGAAGGTTTTTATGGAAGTCCATGCAAAAATATCTTCTGAAAAATTAGATTCTATGAATCTTTTCGAAATGCAAGTTTCGGTCATAAATCATAATATATTATACACTAGTTTATAATAGTTTCGGTCAAAAATCAAATTAAATCAAGGTCTGTTCGAAATGATACGAAACATTTCTGAACATTTATTAATGTTTCAAGGGAAGGTTATGATGGAAGTCCATGCAAAAAATCATCTGAAAATTAGATTCTATGGAACTTTTCAAAATGCAAGTTTCGGTCAAAAATCATAATATATTATAAACTAGTTTATAATAGTTTCGGTCAAATATTAAATTAAATCTAGGATTGTTCGAAATAATACGAACTTTTCACAACATTAATATATGTGACAATGGAAGGTTTTTATGGAAGTCTATGCAAAAAACCTTCTGAAAAATTAGATTCTGTGAAACTTTTCGAAATGCAAGTTTCGGTCAAAAATCATAATATATTATACACTAGTTTTTTCTTGTTTCGGTCAAAAATCAAATTAAATCAAGGTCTGTTCGAAATGATACGAAACATTTCTGAACATTTATTAATGTTACAAGGGAAGGTTGTGATGGAAGTCCATGCAAAAAAACATCTGAAAATTAGATTCTATGGAACTTTTCGAAATGCAAGTTTCGGTCAAAAATAATAATATATTATACACTAGTTTATACTAGTTTCGGTCAAAAATCAAATTAAATCAAGGACTGTTCGAAATGATACGAAACTTTTCAAAACATTAATTTATGTTACAAGGGAAGGTTTTTATGGAAGTCCATGCAAAAATATCTTCTGAAAAATTAGATTCTATGAAACTTTTCAAAATGCAAGTTTCGGTCAAAAATCATAATATATTATACACTAGTTTATAATAGTTTCGGTCAAATATTAAATTAAATCTAGGATTGTTCGAAATAATACGAACTTTTCACAACATTAATATATGTGACAATGGAAGGTTTTTATGGAAGTCTATGCAAAAAACCTTCTGAAAAATTAGATTCTGTGAAACTTTTCGAAATGCAAGTTTCGGTCAAAAATCATAATATATTATACACTAGTTTTTTCTTGTTTCGGTCAAAAATCAAATTAAATCAAGGTCTGTTCGAAATGATACGAAACATTTCTGAACATTTATTAATGTTACAAGGGAAGGTTGTGATGGAAGTCCATGCAAAAAAACATCTGAAAATTAGATTCTATGGAACTTTTCGAAATGCAAGTTTCGGTCAAAAATAATAATATATTATACACTAGTTTATACTAGTTTCGGTCAAAAATCAAATTAAATCAAGGACTGTTCGAAATGATACGAAACTTTTCAAAACATTAATATATGTTACAAGGGAAGGTTTTTATGGAAGTCCATGCAAAAATATCTTCTGAAAAATTAGATTCTATGAAACTTTTCAAAATGCAAGTTTCGGTCAAAAATCATAATATATTATACACTAGTTTATAATAGTTTCGGTCAAATATCAAATTAAATCTAGGATTGTTAGAAATAATACGAACTTTTCACAACATTAATATATGTTACAATGGAAGGTTTTTATGGAAGTCCATGTAAAAAAACCTTCTGAAAAATTAGATTCTGTGAAACTTTTCGAAATGCAAGTTTCGGTCAAAAATCATAATATATTATACACTAGTTTATACTAGTTTCGGTCAAAAATCAAATTAAATCAAGGACTGTTCGAAATGATACGAAACTTTTCAAAACATTAATATATGTTACAAGGGAAGGTTTTTATGGAAGTCCATGCATAAATATCTTCTGAAAAATTAGATTCTATGAAACTTTTCAAAATGCAAGTTTCGGTCAAAAATCATAATATATTATACACTAGTTTATAATAGTTTCGGTCAAAAATCAAATTAAATCAAGGTCTGTTCAAAAAGATACGAAACGTTTCAAAATATTAAAATATGTTACAAGGGAAGGTTTTTATGGAAGTCCATGCAAAAAAATCTTCTGAAAAATTAGATTCTATGAAACTTTTCGAATTGCAAGTTTCGGTCAAAAATCATAATATATTATACACTAGTTTTACTTGTTTCGTTCAAAAATCAAATTAAATCAAGGTCTATTCGAAATGATACGAAACATTTCTGAACATTTATTAATGTTACAAGGGAAGGTTATGATGGAAGTCCATGCAAAAAATCATCTGAAAATTAGATTCTATGGAACTTTTCGAAATGCAAGTTTCGGTCAAAAATAATAATATATTATACACTAGTTTATACTAGTTTCGGTCAAAAATCAAATTAATTCAAGGACTGTTCGAAATGATACGAAACTTTTCAAAACATTAATATATGTTACAAGGGAAGGTTTTTATGGAAGTCCATGCAAAAATATCTTCTGAAAAATTAGATTCTATGAAACTTTTCGAAATGCAAGTTTCGGTCAAAAATCATAATATATTATACACTAGTTTTTAATAGTTTTGGTCAAAAATCAAATTAAATCAAGGTCTGTTCGAAATGATACGAAATATTTCCGAACATTTATTAATGTTACAAGGGAAGGTTATGATGGAAGTCCATGCAAAAAATCATCTGAAAATTAGATTCTATGGAACTTTTCAAAATGCAAGTTTCGGTCAAAAATCATAATATATTATACACTAGTTTATAATAGTTTCGGTCAAAAATCAAATTAAATCAAGGTCTGTTGGAAATGATAGGAAACATTTCTGAACATTTATTAATGTTACAAGGGAAGGTTATGATGGAAGTCCATCCAAAAAATCATCTGAAAATTAGATTCTATGGAACTTTTCAAAATGCAAGTTTCGGTTAAAAATCATAATATATTATAAACTAGTTTATAATAGTTTCGGTCAAATATTAAATTAAATCTAGGATTGTTCGAAATAATACGAACTTTTCACAACATTAATATATGTTACAATGGAAGGTTTTTATGGAAAAGTATGCAAAAAACCTTCTGAAAAATTAGATTCTGTGAAACTTTTCGAAATGCAAGTTTCGGTCAAAAATCATAATATATTATACACTAGTTTTTACTAGTTTCGGTCAAAAACAAATTAAATCAAGGTCTGTTCGAAATGATACGAAACATTTTAGAACATTTATTAATTTTACAAGGGAAGGTTGTGATGGAAGTCCATGCAAAACATTATCTAAAAATTAGATTCTATGGAACTTTACAAAATGCAAGTTTCGGTAAAAAATCATAATATATTATACACTAGTTTATAATAGTTTCGGTCAAAAATCAAATTAAATCAAGGTCTGTTCGAAATGATACGAAACATTTCTGAACATTTATTAATGTTACAAGGGAAGGTTATGATGGAAGTCCATGCAAAAAATCCTCTGAAAATTAGATTCTATGGAACTTTTCAAAATGCAAGTTTCGGTCAAAAATCATAATATATTATACACTAGTTTTTTCTTGTTTCGGTCAAAAATCAAATTAAATCAAGGTCTGTTCGAAATGATACGAAACATTTCTGAACATTTATTAATGTTACAAGGGAAGGTTATGATGGAAGTCCATGCAAAAAATCATCTGAAAATTAGATTCTATGGAACTTTTCGAAATGCAAGTTTCGGTCAAAAATAATAATATATTATACACTAGTTTATACTAGTTTCGGTCAAAAATCAAATTAAATCAAGGACTGTTCGAAATGATACGAAACTTTTCTAAACATTAATATATGTTACAAGGGAAGGTTTTTATGGAAGTCCATGCAAAAATATCTTCTGAAAAATTAGATTCTATGAATCTTTTCGAAATGCAAGTTTCGGTCATAAATCATAATATATTATACACTTGTTTTTACTAGTTTCGGTCAAAAATCAAATTAAATCAAGGTCTGTTTGAAATGATACGAAATATTTCTGAACATTTATTAATGTTACAAGGGAAGGTTATGATGGAAGTCCATGCAAAATATCATATGAAAATTAGATTCTATGGAACTTTTCAAAATGCATGTTTCGGTCAAAAATCATAATATATTATACACTAGTTTATAATAGTTTCGGTCAAATATCAAATTAAATCTAGGATTGTTAGAAATAATACGAACTTTTCACAACATTAATATATGTTACAATGGAAGGTTTTTATGGAAGTCCATGCAAAAAAACCTTCTGAAAAATTAGATTCTATGAAACTTTTCGAAATGCAAGTTTCGGTCAAAAATCATAATATATTATACACTAGTTTTTACTAGTTTCGGTCAAAAACAAATTAAATCAAGGTCTGTTCGAAATGATACGAAACATTTCTGAACATTTATTAATGTTACAAGGGAAGGTTGTGATGGAAGTCCATGCAAAAAATCATCTGAAAATTAGATTCTATGGAACTTTTCGAAATGCAAGTTTCGGTCAAAAATAATAATATATTATACACTAGTTTATACTAGTTTCGGTCAAAAATCAAATTAAATCAAGGACTGTTCGAAATGATACGAACCTTTTCAAAACATTAATATATGTTACAAGGGAAGGTTTTTATGGAAGTCCATGCAAAAATATCTTCTGAAAAATTAGATTCTATGAAACTTTTCGAAATGCAAGTTTCGGTCAAAAATCGTAATATATTATACACTAGTTTTTAATAGTTTCGGTCAAATATTAAATTAAATCTAGGATTGTTCGAAATAATACGAACTTTTCACAACATTAATATATGTTACAATGGAAGGTTTTTATGGAAGTGTATGCAAAAAACCTTCTGAAAAATTGGATTCTGTGAAACTTTTCGTAATGCAAGTTTCGGTCAAAAATCATAATATATTATACACTAGTTTATAATAGTTTCGGTATAAAATCAAATTAAATCAAGGTCTGTTCAAAAAGATACGAAACGTTTCAAAACATTAATATATGTTACAAGGGAAGGTTTTTATGGAAGTCCATGCAAAGAAATCTTCTGAAAAATTAGATTCTATGAAACTTTTCGAAATGCAAGTTTCGGTCAAAAATCATAATATATTATACACTAGTTTTACTTGTTTCGGTCAAAAATCAAATTAAATCAAGGTCTATTCGAAATGATACGAAACATTTCTGAACATTTATTAATGTTACAAGGGAAGGTTATGATGGAAGTCCATGCAAAAAATCATCTGAAAATTAGATTCTATGGAACTTTTCGAAATGCAAGTTTCGGTTAAAAATAATAATATATTATACACTAGTTTATACTAGTTTCGGTCAAAAATCAAAATAAATCAAGGACTGTTCGAAATGATACGAAACTTTTCAAAACATTAATATATGTTACAAGGGAAGGTTTTTATGGAAGTCCATGCAAAAATATCTTCTGAAAAATTAGATTCTATGAAACTTTTCGAAATGCAAGTTTCGGTCAAAAATCATAATATATTATACACTAGTTTTTAATAGTTTCGGTCAAAAATCAAATTAAATCAAGGTCTGTTCGAAATGATACGAAATATTTCCGAACATTTATTAATGTTACAAGGGAAGGTTATGATGGAAGTCCATGCAAAAAATCATCTGAAAATTAGATTCTATGGAACTTTTCAAAATGCAAGTTTCGGTCAAAAATCATAATATATTATACACTAGTTTATAATAGTTTCGGTCAAAAATCAAATTAAATCAAGGTCTGTTGGAAATGATAGGAAACATTTCTGAACATTTATTAATGTTACAAGGGAAGGTTATGATGGAAGTCCATCCAAAAAATCATCTGAAAATTAGATTCTATGGAACTTTTCAAAATGCAAGTTTCGGTTAAAAATCATAATATATTATAAACTAGTTTATAATAGTTTCGGTCAAATATTAAATTAAATCTAGGATTGTTCGAAATAATACGAACTTTTCACAACATTAATATATGTTACAATGGAAGGTTTTTATGGAAAAGTATGCAAAAAACCTTCTGAAAAATTAGATTCTGTGAAACTTTTCGAAATGCAAGTTTCGGTCAAAAATCATAATATATTATACACTAGTTTTTACTAGTTTCGGTCAAAAACAAATTAAATCAAGGTCTGTTCGAAATGATACGAAACATTTTAGAACATTTATTAATTTTACAAGGGAAGGTTGTGATGGAAGTCCATGCAAAACATTATCTAAAAATTAGATTCTATGGAACTTTACAAAATGCAAGTTTCGGTAAAAAATCATAATATATTATACACTAGTTTATAATAGTTTCGGTCAAAAATCAAATTAAATCAAGGTCTGTTCGAAATGATACGAAACATTTCTGAACATTTATTAATGTTACAAGGGAAGGTTATGATGGAAGTCCATGCAAAAAATCCTCTGAAAATTAGATTCTATGGAACTTTTCAAAATGCAAGTTTCGGTCAAAAATCATAATATATTATACACTAGTTTTTTCTTGTTTCGGTCAAAAATCAAATTAAATCAAGGTCTGTTCGAAATGATACGAAACATTTCTGAACATTTATTAATGTTACAAGGGAAGGTTATGATGGAAGTCCATGCAAAAAATCATCTGAAAATTAGATTCTATGGAACTTTTCGAAATGCAAGTTTCGGTCAAAAATAATAATATATTATACACTAGTTTATACTAGTTTCGGTCAAAAATCAAATTAAATCAAGGACTGTTCGAAATGATACGAAACTTTTCTAAACATTAATATATGTTACAAGGGAAGGTTTTTATGGAAGTCCATGCAAAAATATCTTCTGAAAAATTAGATTCTATGAATCTTTTCGAAATGCAAGTTTCGGTCATAAATCATAATATATTATACACTTGTTTTTACTAGTTTCGGTCAAAAATCAAATTAAATCAAGGTCTGTTTGAAATGATACGAAATATTTCTGAACATTTATTAATGTTACAAGGGAAGGTTATGATGGAAGTCCATGCAAAATATCATATGAAAATTAGATTCTATGGAACTTTTCAAAATGCATGTTTCGGTCAAAAATCATAATATATTATACACTAGTTTATAATAGTTTCGGTCAAATATCAAATTAAATCTAGGATTGTTAGAAATAATACGAACTTTTCACAACATTAATATATGTTACAATGGAAGGTTTTTATGGAAGTCCATGCAAAAAAACCTTCTGAAAAATTAGATTCTATGAAACTTTTCGAAATGCAAGTTTCGGTCAAAAATCATAATATATTATACACTAGTTTTTACTAGTTTCGGTCAAAAACAAATTAAATCAAGGTCTGTTCGAAATGATACGAAACATTTCTGAACATTTATTAATGTTACAAGGGAAGGTTGTGATGGAAGTCCATGCAAAAAATCATCTGAAAATTAGATTCTATGGAACTTTTCGAAATGCAAGTTTCGGTCAAAAATAATAATATATTATACACTAGTTTATACTAGTTTCGGTCAAAAATCAAATTAAATCAAGGACTGTTCGAAATGATACGAACCTTTTCAAAACATTAATATATGTTACAAGGGAAGGTTTTTATGGAAGTCCATGCAAAAATATCTTCTGAAAAATTAGATTCTATGAAACTTTTCGAAATGCAAGTTTCGGTCAAAAATCGTAATATATTATACACTAGTTTTTAATAGTTTCGGTCAAATATTAAATTAAATCTAGGATTGTTCGAAATAATACGAACTTTTCACAACATTAATATATGTTACAATGGAAGGTTTTTATGGAAGTGTATGCAAAAAACCTTCTGAAAAATTGGATTCTGTGAAACTTTTCGTAATGCAAGTTTCGGTCAAAAATCATAATATATTATACACTAGTTTATAATAGTTTCGGTATAAAATCAAATTAAATCAAGGTCTGTTCAAAAAGATACGAAACGTTTCAAAACATTAATATATGTTACAAGGGAAGGTTTTTATGGAAGTCCATGCAAAGAAATCTTCTGAAAAATTAGATTCTATGAAACTTTTCGAAATGCAAGTTTCGGTCAAAAATCATAATATATTATACACTAGTTTTACTTGTTTCGGTCAAAAATCAAATTAAATCAAGGTCTATTCGAAATGATACGAAACATTTCTGAACATTTATTAATGTTACAAGGGAAGGTTATGATGGAAGTCCATGCAAAAAATCATCTGAAAATTAGATTCTATGGAACTTTTCGAAATGCAAGTTTCGGTTAAAAATAATAATATATTATACACTAGTTTATACTAGTTTCGGTCAAAAATCAAAATAAATCAAGGACTGTTCGAAATGATACGAAACTTTTCAAAACATTAATATATGTTACAAGGGAAGGTTTTTATGGAAGTCCATGCAAAAATATCTTCTGAAAAATTAGATTCTATGAAACTTTTCGAAATGCAAGTTTCGGTCAAAAATCATAATATATTATACACTAGTTTTTAATAGTTTCGGTCAAAAATCAAATTAAATCAAGGTCTGTTCGAAATGATACGAAATATTTCCGAACATTTATTAATGTTACAAGGGAAGGTTATGATGGAAGTCCATGCAAAAAATCATCTGAAAATTAGATTCTATGGAACTTTTCAAAATGCAAGTTTCGGTCAAAAATCATAATATATTATACACTAGTTTATAATAGTTTCGGTCAAAAATCAAATTAAATCTAGGATTGTTCGAAATAATACGAACTTTTCAGAACATTAATATATGTTACAATGGAAGATTTTTATGGAAGTCCATGCAAAAAAATCTTCTGAAAAATTAGATTCTGTGAAATTTTTCAAAATGCAAGTTTCGGTCAAAAATCATAATATATTATACACTAGTTTTTACTAGTTTCTGTCATAAATCAAATTAAATCAAGGTCTGTTTGAAATGATACGAAACATTTCAGAACATTTATTAATTTTACAAGGGAAGGTTGTGATGGAAGTCCATGCAAAACATCATCTAAAAATTATATTCTATGGAACTTTTCAAAATGCAAGTTTCGGTAAAAAATCATAATATATTATACACTAGTTTATAATAGTTTCGGTCAAAAATCAAATTAAATCAAGGACTGTTCGAAATGATACGAAACGTTTCAAAACATTAATATATGTTACAAGGGAAGGTTTTTATGGAAGTCCATGCAAAAAAATCTTCTGAAAAGTTAGATTCTATGAAACTTTTCGAAATGCATGTTTCGGTCAGAAATCATAATATGTTATACACTAGTTTTTACTAGTTTAGGTCAAAAATCAAATTAAATCAAGGTCTATTCGAAATGATACGAAATATTGCTGAACATTTATTAATGTTACAAGGGAAGGTTATTATGGAAGTCCATGCAAAAAATCATCTGAAAATTAGATTCTATGGAACTTTTCGAAATGCAAGTTTCCGTCAAAAATAATAATATATTATATACTAGTTTATACTAGTTTCGGTCAAAAATCAAATTAAATCAAGGACTGTTCGAAATGATACGAAACTTTTCAAAACATTAATATATGTTACAAGGGAAGGTTTTTATGGAAGTCCATGCAAAAATATCTTCTGAAAAATTAGATTCTATGAAACTTTTCGAAATGCAAGTTTCGATCAAAAATCATAATATATTATACACTAGTTTTTACTAGTTTCGGTCAAAAATCAAATTAAATCAAGGTCTGTTCAAAATGATACGAAACATTTCTGAACTTTTATTAATGTTACAAGGGAAGGTTATGATGGAAGTCCATGCAAAAAATCATTTGAAAATTAGATTCTATGGAACTTTTCAAAATGCAAGTTTCGGTCAAAAATCATAATATATTATACACTAGTATATAATAGTTTCGGTTAAAAATAAATTAAATCTAGGATTGTTCGAAATAATACGAACTTTTCAGAACATTAATATATGTTACAAGGGAAGGTTTTTATGGAAGTCCATGCAAAAAAATCTTCTGAAAAATTATATATGTTAGGAGGGAATGTTATGATGGAAATCCATGCAAAAAAATTATTTGAAAATTAAATTCTATGAATCTTTTCGTAATGCAAGTTTCTGTCAAAAAATCATAATATATTATACACTAGTTTATACTAGTTCCATTCAAAAATTAAATTAAATCGGGGACTGTTCGAAATGATATGAAACTTTTCATATAATTAATATATGTTAGGAGGGAAGGTTAGATTCTATGAAACGTTTCGAAATGCAAGTTTCGGTCAAAAAATCATAATATTATATACACTAGTTTATACTCAGTAAAAAATCAAATTAAATCAGGGACTGTTCGAAATGATGCGAAACTTTTCAGATTATTTAAAATGTTATGAGGGAAGGTTATGATGGAAGTCCATGCAAAAAATCATCTATAAATTATATTCTATGGAACTTTTCAAAATGCAAGTTTCGGTCATAAATCATAATATATTATACACTAGTTTATACTAGTTTCGGTCAAAAATCAAATTAAATCAAGGACTCTATGAAATGATACGAAACTTTTCAGAACATTAATATATGTTACAAGGGAAGGTTTTGATGGAAGTCCATGCAAAAAAATCATCTGTAAAATTAGATTCTATAAAACTTTTCAAAATGCAAGTTTCGGTCAAAAATCATAATATATTATACACTACTTTATACTAGTTTCGGTCAAAATTCAAATTAAATCGGGGACTGTTCGAAATAATACGAAACTTTTCAGATAATTTATATATGTTAGGAGGGAAGTTATGATGGAAATCCATGCAAAAAAATTATTTGAAAATTAAATTCTATGAATCTTTTCGAAATCCAAGTTTCGGTCAAAAATCATAATGTATTATACAATAGTTTATACTAGTTTCAATCAAAAATTAAATTAAATCGGGGACTGTTCGAAATGATATGAAACTTTTCAGATAATTAATATATGTTAGGAGGGAAGGTTATGATGGAAGTCCATGCAAAAAAATTATTTCAAATTTTGATTCTATGAAATTTTTCGTAATGCAATTGTCGGTAAAAAATCATAATATATTATGCACTAATTTATACTAGTTTCGGTCAAAAATCAAATGAAATTAGGGACTGTTCGAAATGATACGAAACTTTCAGATCATTTATATAGGATACGAGGGAAGGTTATGATGGAAGTCCATGCAAAAAATCATCTGAAAAATTAGATATTATGGAACTTTTCGAAATACAAGTTTCGGTCAAAACATCATAATATATTATAAACTAGTTTTGGTAAAAAAAATTAAATTAAATCGAGGATTGTACGAAGTGATACAAGCCTTTTTAGATCCTTGCTATATGATACGTTGAAAAGTTATGACGGAAGTCCATGCAAAAAATCATCTGAAAATTAGATTTTATGAAACGTTTTGAAATGCAAGTTTCGGTCAAAAAATCATAATATTATATCCACTAGTTTATACTTGTTTCGATAAAAAATAAATTAAATCAGGGACTGTTCGAAATAATGCGAAACGTTTTTAGATTATTTATATTTGTTATGATGGAAGGTTATGATGGAAGTCCATGCAAAAGATAATCTGAAAATTAGATTCTATGGAAGTTTTCAAAATGCAAGATTCGGTCAAAAATAATAATATATTATACACAAGTTTATACTAGTTTCGGTCAAAAATCAAATTAAATCATGGTCTGTTCGAAATGATACGAAACTTTTCAGAACATTAATATATGTTACAAGGGAAGGTATTTATGGAAGTCCATGCAAAAAAATCTTCTGAAAAATTAGATTCTATGAAACTTTTCAAAATGCAAGTTTCGGTCAAAAATCATAATATATTATACACTAGTTTTTACTAGTTTCGGTCAAAAATCAAATTAAATCAAGGTCTATTCGAAATGATACGAAACATTGCTGAACATTTATTAATGTTACAAGGGAAGGTTATTATGGAAGTCCATGCAAAAAATCATCTGAAAATTAGATTCTATGGAACTTTTCGAAATGCAAGTTTCGGTCAAAAATCATAATATATTATACACTAGTTTATACTAGTTTCGGTCAAAAATCAAATTAAATCAAGGATTATTCGAATGATATGAAACTTTTCAGAACATTAATATATGTTACAAGGGAAGGTTTTTATGGAAGTCCATGCAAAAAAATCATCTGAAAAATTAGATTCTATAAATCTTTTCAAAATGCAAGTTTCGGTCAAAAATCATAATATATTATACACTACTTTATACTAGTTTCGGTCAAAATTCAAATTAAATCGGTGACTGTTCGAAATGATACGAAACTTTTCAGATAATTTATAAATGTTAGGAAGGAAGGTTATGATGGAAATCCTTGCAAAAAAAATTATTTGAAAATTAAATTCTATGAATCTTTTCGAAATACACGTTTCGGTCAAAAATCACAATATATTATACAATAGTTTATACTAGTTTCAATCTAAAATAAAATTAAACCGGGGACTGTTCGAAATGATATCACACTTTTCAGATAATTAATATATGTTAGGAGGGAAGGTTATGAAGGAAGTCCATGCAAAAAAATATTTGAAATTTAGATTCTATGAAACTTTTCGTAATGAAATTGTCGGTCAAAAATCATAATATATTATGCAGTAGTTTATACTAGTTTCGGTCAAAAATCAAATGAAATCAGGGACTGTTCGAAACGATACGAAACTTTCAGATCATTTATATAGGATATGAGGGAAGGTTATGATGGAAGTCCATGCAAAAAATCATCTGAGAAATTAGAAATTATGAAACTTTTCGAAATACAAGTTTCGGTCAAAAAATCATAATATATTATACACTAGTTTTGGTAAAAAAAATTAAATTAAATCAAGGATTGTACGAAGCGATACAAACCTTTTTAGATCCTTGCTATATGATACGATGGAACGTTAGGACGGAAATCCATGCAAAAAATCATCTGATAATTAGATTCTATGAAACATTTCGAAATGCAAGTTTCGGTCAAAAAATCATAATATTATATACACTAGTTTATACTTGTTTCGGTAAAAAATAAATTAAATCATGGACTGTTCGAAATGATGCGAAACTTTTCAGATTATTTATATATGTTATGATGGAAGTCCATGCAAAATATCATCTAAAAATTAGATTCTATAGAACTCTTCAAAATGCAAGTATCGGTCAAAAATCATAATATATTATACATTAGTTTATACAAGTTTCGGTCAAAAATCAAATTAAATCAAGGATTGTTAAAAATGTTTCGAAACTTTTAAGAACATTAATATATGTTACAAGGGAAGGTTTTTATGAAAGTCCATGCAAAAAAATTTTCCAAAAAATTAGATTCTATGAAACTTTTCGAAATGCAAGTTTCGGTCAAAAATCATAATATATTATACACTACTTTATACTAGCTTTGGTAAAAAATCAAATTAAATCAAGGTCTGTTCGAAATGATACGAAACTTTTCAGAACATTTATTAAGGTTACAAGGGGAGGTTATGATGGAAGTCCATGCAAAAAATCATCTGAAAATTAGATTATATGGAACGTTTCAAAATGCATGATTTGGTCAAAAATCATAATATATTATACACTAATTTATACTAGTTTCGGACAAAATCAAATTAAATCAAGAACTGTTCGAAATGATATGAAACTTTTCAGAACATTAATATATGTTACAAGGGAAGGTTTTTATGGAAGTCCATGCAAAAAAATCTTCTGAAAAATTAGATACTGTGAAACTTTTCGAAATGCAAGTTTTGGTCAAAAAATCATAATATATTATACACTAGGTTTTACCTTTTTCGGTCAAAACTCAAATTAAATAAAGTTCTCTTCGAAATGATACGAAACATTTTTGAACATTTATTAATGTTACAAGGGAAGGTTATGATGGAAGTCCATGCAAAAAATCATCTGAAAATTAGATTCTATGGAACTTTTCGAAATGCAAGTTTCGGTCAAAAATAATAATATATTATACATTAGTTTATAATAGTTTCGGTCTAAAATCAAATTAAGTCAAGGACTGTTCGAAATGATACGAAACTTTTCAGAACATTAGTATATGTTATAAGGGAAGGTTTTTATGGAAGTCCATGCAAAAAAATCTTCTGAAAAATTAGATTCTATGAAACTTTTCGAAATGCATGTTTCGGTCAAAAATCATAATATATTATACACTAATTTTCACTAGTTTCGGTCAAAAATCAAATTAAAACAAGGTCTCTTCGAAATGATACGAAACATTTCTGAAGATTTATTAATGTTACAAGGGAAGGTTATGATGGAATTGCATGCAAAAAATAATCTGAAAATTAGATTGTATGGAACTTTTCAAAATGCATGTTTCGGTTAAAAATAATAATATATTATACACTAGTTTATACTAGTTTCGGTCAAAAATCAAATTAAATCTAGGATTGTTCGAAATGATACGAAACTTTTCAGAACATTAATATATGTAACAAGGGAAGGTTTTTATGGAAGTCCATGGAAAAAAATATTCTGAAAAATTAGATTCTGTGAAACTTTTCAAAATGCAAGTTTCGGTCAAAAACTATAATATATTATACACTAGTTTTTACTAGTTTCGGTAAAAAAACAAATTAAATCAAGGTCTGTTTGAAATGATACGAAACAATTCAGAACATTTATTAATTTTACAAGGGAAGGTTGTGATGGAAGTCCATTCAAAACATCATCTAAAAATTAGATTCTATGGAACTTTTCAAAATGCAAGTTTCGGTCAAAAATCATAATATATTATACACTAGTTTATACTAGTTTCGGTCAAAAATCAAATTAAATCAGGGACTGTTCGAAATGATACGAAACTTTCAGAACATTAATATATGTTACAAGGAAAGGTTTTTATGGAAGTCCATGCAAAAAAATCATTTGAAAAATTAGATTCTATAAAACTTTACAAAATGCAAGTTTCGGTCAAAAATCATAATATATTATACACTACTTTTTACTAGTTTTTGTCAAAATTCAAATTAAATCGGGGACCGTTCGAAATGATACGAAACTTTTCAGATAATTTATATATGTTAGGAGGGAAGGTTATGATGGAAATCCATGCAAAAACATTATTTGAAAATTAAATTCTATGAATCTCTTCGTAATGCAAGTTTCGGTAAAAAAATCATAATATATTATACACTAGTTTATACTAGTTTCAGTCAAAAATTAAATTAAATCGGGGACTGTTCGAAATGATATGAAACTTTTCAGATAATTAATATATGTTAAGAGGGAAGGTTATGATGGAAGTCCATGCAAAAAATCATTTGAAATTTAGATTCTATGAAACTTTTCGTAATGCAATTGTCGGTCAAAAATCATAATATATTATGCACTAGTTTATACTAGTTTCAGTCAAAAATCAAATGAAATCAGGGACTGTTCGAAACGATACAAAACTTTCATATCATTTATATAGGATACGAGGGAAGGTTATGATGGAAGTCCATGCAAAAAATCATCTGAAAAATTAGAAATTATGAAACTTTTCGAAACACAAGTTTCGGTCAAAAAATCATAATATATTATACACTAGTTTTGGTAAAAAAAATTAAATTAAATCGAGGATTGTACGAAGCGATACAAACCTTTTTAGATCCTTGCTATATGATACGATAGAACGTTAGGACGGAAGTCCATGCAAAAAATCATCTGAAAATTAGATTCTATGAAACGTTTCGAAATGCAAGTTTCGGTCAAAAAATCATAATATTATATACACTAGTTTATACTTGTTTCGGTAAAAAATAAATTAAATCATGGACTGTTTGAAATGATGCGAAACTTTTCAGATTATTTATATATGTTATGATGGAAGGTTATGATTGAAGTCCATGCAAAATATTATCTAAAAATTAGATTCTATGGAACTCTTCAAAATGCAAGTATCGGTCAAAAATCATAATATATTATACATTAGTTTATACTAGTTTCTGTCAAAAATCAAATTAAATCAAGGATTGTTCGAAATGTTTCGAAACTTTTAAGAACATTAATATATGTTACAAGGGAAGGTTTTTATGGAAGTCCATGCAAAAAAATCTTCTGAAAAATAAGATTCTATGAAACTTTTCGAAATGTAAGTTTCGGTCAAAAATCATAATATATTATACACTAGTTTATACTAGCTTCGGTAAAAAATCAAATTAAATCAAGGTCTGTTCGAAATGATACGAAACTTTTCAGAATATTTATTAAGGTTACAAGGGGAGGTTATGATGGAAGTCCATGCAAAAAGTCATCTGAAAATTAGATTCTATGGAACTTTTCAAAATGCATGTTTTGGTCAAAAATCATAATATATTATACACTAGTTTATACTAGTTTCGGTCAAAAATCAAATTAAATCAAGGACTGTTCGAAATGATAAGAAACTTTTCAGAACATTAATATTTGTTACAAGGGACGATTTTTATGGAAGTCCGTTCAAAAAAATCTTCTGAAAAATTAGATTCTATGAAACTTTTCGAAATGCAAGTTTTGGTCAAAAAATCATAATATATTATACACTAGTTTTTACTTGTTTCGGTCAAAACTCAAATTAAATCAAGGTGTGTTCGAAATGATACGAAACATTTCTGAACATCTATTAATATTACAAGGGAAGGTTATGATGGAAGTCCATGCAAAAAATCATCTGAAAATTAGATTCTATGGAACTTTTCGAAATGCAATTTTTGAGCAAAAATAATAATATATTATACACTAGTTTATACTAGATTCGGTCAAAAAGTAAATTAAGTCAATGACTGTTCGAAATGATACGAAACTTTTCAGAACATTAGTATATGTTACAAGGGATGGTTTTTATGGAAGTCCATGCAAAAAAATCTTCTGAAAAATTAGATTCTATGAAACTTTTCGAAATGCAAGTTTCGGTCAAAAATCATAATATATTATACACTAATTTTCACTATTTCGGTCAAAAATCAAATTAAATCAAGGTCTGTTCGAAATGATACGAAACATTTCTGAACATTTATTAATGTTACAAGGGAAGGTTATGATGGAAGTCCATGCAAAAAATAATCTGAAAATTAGATTGTATGGAACTTTTCAAAATGCAAGTTTCGTTCAAAAATAATAATATATTATACACTAGTTTATACTAGTTTCGGTCAAAAATCAAATTAAATCTAGGATTGTTCGAAATGATACGAAACTTTTCAGAACATTAATATATATTACAAGGGAAGGTTTTTAAGGAAGTCCATGCAAAAAAATCTTCTGAAAAATTAGATTCTGTGAATCTTTTCAAAATGCAAGTTTCGGTCAAAAATCATAATATATTATACACTAGTTTTTACTAGTTTCGGTCAAAAATCAAATTAAATCAAGGTCTGTTCGAAATGATACGAAACATTTCTGAACATTTATTAATTTTACAAGGGAAGGTTGTGATGGAAGTCCATGCAAAATATCATCTAAAAATTAGATTCTGTGGAACTTTTCAAAATGCACGTTTCGGTCAAAAATTATAATATATTATACACTAGTTTATACTAGTTTCGGTCAAAAATCAAATTAAATCAAGGACTGTTCGAAATGATAAGAAACTTTTCAGAACATTAATATATGTTACAAGGGAAGGTTTTTATGGAAGTCCGTGCAAAAAAATCTTCTGAAAAATTAGATTCTATGAAACTTTTCGAAATGCAAGTTTTGGTCAAAAAATCATAATATATTATACACTAGTTTTTACTTGTTTCGGTCAAAACTCAAATTAAATCAAGGTGTGTTCGAAATGATACGAAACATTTCTGAACATCTATTAATATTACAAGGGAAGGTTATGATGGAAGTCCATGCAAAAAATCATCTGAAAATTAGATTCTAAGGAACTTTTCGAAATGCAAGTTTTGATAAAAAATAATAATATATTATACACTAGTTTATACTAGATTCGGTCAAAAATCAAATTAAGTCAATGATTGTTCGAAATGATACGAAACTTTTCAGAACATTAGTATATGTTACAAGGGAAGGTTTTTATGGAAGTCCATGCAAAAAAATCTTCTGAAAAATTAGATTCTATGGAACTTTTCGAAATGCAAGTTTCGGTCCAAAATCATAATATATTATACACTAATTTTAACTATTTCGGTCAAAAATCAAATTAAATCAAGGTCTGTTCGAAATGATACGAAACATTTCTGAACATTTATTAATGTTACAAGGGAAGGTTATGATGGAAGTCCATGCAAAAAATAATCTGAAAATTAGATTGTATGGAACTTTTCAAAATGCAAGTTTCGTTCAAAAATAATAATATATTATACACTAGTTTATACTAGTTTCGGTCAAAAATCAAATTAAATCTAGGATTGTTCGAAATGATACGAAACTTTTCAGAACATTAATATATGTTACAAGGGAAGGTTTTTAAGGAAGTCCATGCAAAAAAATCTTCTGAAAAATTAGATTCTGTGAATCTTTTCAAAATGCAAGTTTCGGTCAAAAATCATAATATATTATACACTAGTTTTTACTAGTTTCGGTCAAAAATCAAATTAAATCAAGGTCTGTTCGAAATGATACGAAACATTTCTGAGCATTTATTAATTTTACAAGGGAAGGTTGTGATGGAAGTCCATGCAAAACATCATCTAAAAATTAGATTCTATTGAACTTTTTAAAATGCAAGTTTCTGTCAAAAATCATAATATATTATACACTAGTTTATACTAGTTTCGGTCAAAAATCAAATTAAATCAAGGACTATTCGAAATGATACGAAACTTTTAAGAACATTATTATATGTTACAAGGGAAGCTTTTGATGGAAGTCCATGCAAAAAAATCATCTGAAAAATTAGATTCTATAAAACTTTACAAAATGCAAGTTTCGGTCAAAAATCATAATATATTATACACTACTTTATACTAGTTTCGGTCAAAATTCAAATTAAATCGGGGACTGTTCGAAATGATACGAAACTTTTCAGATAATTTATATATGTTAGGAGGGAAGGTTATGATGGAAATCCATGCAAATAAATTATTTGAAAATTAAATTCTATGAATCTCTTCGTAATGCATGTTTCGGTAAAAAAATCATAGTATATTATACACTAGTTTATACAAGTTTCAGTCAAAAATTAAATTAAATCGGGGACTGTTCGAAATGATATGAAACTTTTTAGATAATTAATATATGTTAGGAGGGAAGGTTATGATGGAAGTCCATGCAAAAAATCATTTGAAATTTAGATTCTATGAAACTTTTCGTAATGCAATTGTCGGTCAAAAATCATATTATATTATGCACTAGTTTATACTAGTTTCAGTCAAAAATCAAATGAAATCAGGGACTGTTCGAAACGATACAAAACTTTCATATCATTTATATAGGATACGAGGGAAGGTTATGATGGAAGTCCATGCAAAAAATCATCTGAAAAATTAGAAATTATGAAACTTTTCGAAACACAAGTTTCGGTCAAAAAATCATAATATATTATACACTAGTTTTGGTAAAAAAAATTAAATTAAATCGAGGATTGTATGAAGCGATACAAACCTTTTTAGATCCTTGCTATATGATACGATGGAACGTTAGGACGGAAGTCCATGCAAAAAATCATCTGAAAATTAGATTCTATGAAACGTTTCGAAATGCATGTTTCGGTCAAAAAATCATAATATTATATACACTAGTTTATACTTGTTTCGGTAAAAAATAAATTAAATCATGGACTGTTTGAAATGATGCGAAACTTTTCAGATTATTTATATATGTTATGATGGAAGGTTATGATTGAAGTCCATGCAAAATATTATCTAAAAATTAGATTCTATGGAACTCTTCAAAATGCAAGTATCGGTCAAAAATCATAATATATTATACATTAGTTTATACTAGTTTCTGTCAAAAATCAAATTAAATCAAGGATTGTTCGAAATGTTTCGAAACTTTTAAGAACATTAATATATGTTACAAGGGAAGGTTTTAATGGAAGTCCATGCAAAAAAATCTTCTGAAAAATAAGATTCTATGAAACTTTTCGAAATGTAAGTTTCGGTCAAAAATCATAATATATTATACACTAGTTTATACTAGCTTCGGTAAAAAATCAAATTAAATCAAGGTCTGTTCGAAATGATACGAAACTTTTCAGAATATTTATTAAGGATACAAGGGAAGGTTATGATGGAAGTCCATGCAAAAAGTCATATGAAAATTAGATTCTATGGAACTTTTCAAAATGCATGTTTTGGTCAAAAATCATAATATATTATACACTAGTTTATACTAGTTTCGGTCAAAAATCAAATTAAATCAAGGACTGTTCGAAATGATAAGAAACTTTTCAGAACATTAATATATGTTACAAGGGAAGGTTTTTAAGGAAGTCCATGCAAAAAAATCTTCTGAAAAATTAGATTCTGTGAATCTTTTCAAAATGCAAGTTTCGGTCAAAAAATCATAATATATTATACACTAGTTTTTACTAGTTTCGGTCAAAAATCAAATTAAATCAAGGTCTGTTCGAAATGATACGAAACATTTCTGAACATCTATTAATTTTACAAGGGAAGGTTGTGATGGAATTCCATGCAAAATATCATCTAAAAATTAGATTCTGTGGAACTTTTCAAAATGCACATTTCGGTCAAAAATCATAATATATTATACACTAGTTTATACTAGTTTCGGTCAAAAATCAAATTAAATCAAGGACTGTTCGAAATGATAAGAAACTTTTCAGAACATTAATATATGTTACAAGGGAAGGTTTTTATGGAAGTCCGTGCAAAAAAATCTTCTGAAAAATTAGATTCTATGAAACTTTTCGAAATGCAAGTTTTGGTCAAAAAATCATAATATATTATACACTAGTTTTTACTTGTTTCGGTCAAAACTAAAATTAAATCAATGTGTGTTCGAAATGATACGAAACATTTCTGAACATCTATTAATATTACAAGGGAAGGTTATGATGGAAGTCCATGCAAAAAATCATCTGAAAATTAGATTCTAAGGAACTTTTCGAAATGCAAGTTTTGATCAAAAATAATAATATATTATACACTAGTTTATACTAGATTCGGTCAAAAATCAAATTAAGTCAATGACTGTTCGAAATGATACGAAACTTTTCAGAACATTAGTATATGTTACAAGGGAAGGTTTTTATGGAAGTCCATGCAAAAAAATCTTCTGAAAAATTAGATTCTATGAAACTTTTCGAAATGCAAGTTTCGGTCAAAAATCATAATATATTATACACTAATTTTCACTATTTCGGTCAAAAATCAAATTAAATCAAGGTCTGTTCGAAATGATACGAAACATTTCTGAACATTTATTAATGTTATAAGGGAAGGTTATGATGGAAGTCCATGCAAAAAATAATCTGAAAATTAGATTGTATGGAACTTTTCAAAATGCAAGTTTCGTTAAAAAATAATAATATATTATACACTAGTTTATACTAGTTTCGGTCAAAAATCAAATTAAATCTAGGATTGTTCGAAATGATACGAAACTTTTCAGAACATTAATATATGTTACAAGGGAAGGTTTTTAAGGAAGTCCATGCAAAAAAATCTTCTGAAAAATTAGATTCTGTGAATCTTTTCAAAATGCAAGTTTCGGTCAAAAATCATAATATATTATACACTAGTTTTTACTAGTTTCGGTCAAAAATCAAATTAAATCAAGGTCTGTTCGAAATGATACGAAACATTTCTGAGCATTTATTAATTTTACAAGGGAAGGTTGTGATGGAAGTCCATGCAAAACATCATCTAAAAATTAGATTCTATTGAACTTTTTAAAATGCAAGTTTCGGTCAAAAATCATAATATATTATACACTAGTTTATACTAGTTTCGGTCAAAAATCAAATTAAATCAAGGACTATTCGAAATGATACGAAACTTTTAAGAACATTAATATATGTTACAAGGGAAGCTTTTGATGGAAGTCCATGCAAAAAAATCATCTGAAAAATTAGATTCTATAAAACTTTACAAGATGCAAGTTTCGGTCAAAAATCATAATATATTATACACTACTTTATACTAGTTTCGGTCAAAATTCAAATTAAATCGGGGACTGTTCGAAATGATACGAAACTTTTCAGATAATTTATATATGTTAGGAGGGAAGGTTATGATGGAAATCCATGCAAAAAAATTATTTGAAAATTAAATTCTATGAATCTCTTCGTAATGCATGTTTCGGTAAAAAAATCAGTATATTATACACTAGTTTATACTAGTTTCAGTCAAAAATTAAATTAAATCGGGGACTGTTCGTAATGATATGAAACTTTTTAGATAATTAATATATGTTAGGAGGGAAGGTTATGCTGGAAGTTCATGCAAAAAATCATTTGAAAATTAGATTCTATGAAACTTTTCGTAATGCAATTGTCGGTCAAAAATCATATTATATTATGCACTAGTTTATACTAGTTTCAGTCAAAAATCAAATGAAATCAGGGACTGTTCGAAACGATACAAAACTTTCATATCATTTATATAGGATACGAGGGAAGGTTATGATGGAAGTCCATGCAAAAAATCATCTGAAAAATTAGAAATTATGAAACTTTTCGAAACACAAGTTTCGGTCAAAAAATCATAATATATTATACACTAGTTTTGGTAAAAAAAATTAAATTAAATCGAGGATTGTACGAAGCGATACAAACCTTTTTAGATCCTTGCTATATGATACGATGGAACGTTAGGACGGAAGTCCATGCAAAAAATCATCTGAAAATTAGATTCTATGAAACGTTTTGAAATGCATGTTTCGGTCAAAAAATCATAATATTATATACACTAGTTTATACTTGTTTCGGTAAAAAATAAATTAAATCATGGACTGTTTGAAATGATGCGAAACTTTTCAGATTATTTATATATGTTATGATGGAAGGTTATGATTGAAGTCCATGCAAAATATTATCTAAAAATTAGATTTTATGGAACTCTTCAAAATGCAAGTATCGGTCAAAAATCATAATATATTATACATTAGTTTATACTAGTTTCGGTCAAAAATTAAATTAAATCAAGGATTGTTCGAAATGTTTCGAAACTTTTAAGAACATTAATATATGTTACAAGGGAAGGTTTTTATGGAAGTCCATGTAAAAAAATCTTCTGAAAAATAAGATTCTATGAAACTTTTCGAAATGTAAGTTTCGGTCAAAAATCATAATATATTATACACTAGTTTATACTAGCTTCGGTAAAAAATCAAATTAAATCAAGGTCTGTTCGAAATGATACGAAACTTTTCAGAATATTTATTAAGGTTACAAGGGAAGGTTATGATGGAAGTCCATGCAAAAAGTCATATGAAAATTAGATTCTATGGAACTTTTCAAAATGCATGTTTTGGTCAAAAATCATAATATATTATACACTAGTTTATACTAGTTTCGGTCAAAAATCAAATTAAATCAAGGACTGTTCGAAATGATAAGAAACTTTTCAGAACATTAATATATGTTACAAGGGAAGGTTTTTATGGAAGTCCGTGCAAAAAAATCTTCTGAAAAATTAGATTCTATGAAACTTTTCGAAATGCAAGTTTTGGTCAAAAAATCATAATATATTATACACTAGTTTTTACTTGTTTCGGTCAAAACTCAAATTAAATCAATGTGTGTTCGAAATGATACGAAACATTTCTGAACATCTATTAATATTACAAGGGAAGGTTATGATGGAAGTCCATGCAAAAAATCATCTGAAAATTAGATTCTAAGGAACTTTTCGAAATGCAAGTTTTGATCAAAAATAATAATATATTATACACTAGTTTATACTAGATTCGGTCAAAAATCAAATTAAGTCAATGACTGTTCGAAATGATACGAAACTTTTCAGAACATTAGTATATGTTACAAGGGAAGGTTTTTATGGAAGTCCATGCAAAAAAATCTTCTGAAAAATTAGATTCTATGAAACTTTTCGAAATGCAAGTTTCGGTCAAAAATCATAATATATTATACACTAATTTTCACTATTTCGGTCAAAAATCAAATTAAATCAAGGTCTGTTCGAAATGATACGAAACATTTCTGAACATTTATTAATGTTATAAGGGAAGGTTATGATGGAAGTCCATGCAAAAAATAATCTGAAAATTAGATTGTATGGAACTTTTCAAAATGCAAGTTTCGTTAAAAAATAATAATATATTATACACTAGTTTATACTAGTTTCGGTAAAAAATCAAATTAAATCTAGGATTGTTCGAAATGATACGAAACTTTTCAGAACATTAATATATGTTACAAGGGAAGGTTTTTAAGGAAGTCCATGCAAAAAAATCTTCTGAAAAATTAGATTCTGTGAATCTTTTCAAAATGCAAGTTTCGGTCAAAAATCATAATATATTATACACTAGTTTTTACTAGTTTCGGTCAAAAATCAAATTAAATCAAGGTCTGTTCGAAATGATACGAAACATTTCTGAGCATTTATTAATTTTACAAGGGAAGGTTGTGATGGAAGTCCATGCAAAACATCATCTAAAAATTAGATTCTATAGAACTTTTTAAAATGCAAGTTTCGGTCAAAAATCATAATATATTATACACTAGTTTATACTAGTTTCGGTCAAAAATCAAATTAAATCAAGGACTATTCGAAATGATACGAAACTTTTAAGAACATTAATATATGTTACAAGGGAAGCTTTTGATGGAAGTCCATGCAAAAAAATCATCTGAAAAATTAGATTCTATAAAACTTTACAAGATGCAAGTTTCGGTCAAAAATCATAATATATTATACACTACTTTATACTAGTTTCGGTCAAAATTCAAATTAAATCGGGGACTGTTCGAAATGATACGAAACTTTTCAGATAATTTATATATGTTAGGAGGGAAGGTTATGATGGAAATCCATGCAAAAAAATTATTTGAAAATTAAATTCTATGAATCTCTTCGTAATGCATGTTTCGGTAAAAAAATCAGTATATTATACACTAGTTTATACTAGTTTCAGTCAAAAATTAAATTAAATCGGGGACTGTTCGTAATGATATGAAACTTTTTAGATAATTAATATATGTTAGGAGGGAAGGTTATGATGGAAGTCCATGCAAAAAATCATTTGAAAATTAGATTCTATGAAACTTTTCGTAATGCAATTGTCGGTCAAAAATCATATTATATTATGCACTAGTTTATACTAGTTTCAGTCAAAAATCAAATGAAATCAGGGACTGTTCGAAACGATACAAAACTTTCATATCATTTATATAGGATACGAGGGAAGGTTATGATGGAAGTCCATGCAAAAAATCATCTGAAAAATTAGAAATTATGAAACTTTTCGAAACACAAGTTTCGGTCAAAAAATCATAATATATTATACACTAGTTTTGGTAAAAAAAATTAAATTAAATCGAGGATTGTACGAAGCGATACAAACCTTTTTAGATCCTTGCTATATGATACGATGGAACGTTAGGACGGAAGTCCATGCAAAAAATCATCTGAAAATTAGATTCTATGAAACGTTTTGAAATGCATGTTTCGGTCAAAAAATCATAATATTATATACACTAGTTTATACTTGTTTCGGTAAAAAATAAATTAAATCATGGACTGTTTGAAATGATGCGAAACTTTTCAGATTATTTATATATGTTATGATGGAAGGTTATGATTGAAGTCCATGCAAAATATTATCTAAAAATTAGATTTTATGGAACTCTTCAAAATGCAAGTATCGGTCAAAAATCATAATATATTATACATTAGTTTATACTAGTTTCGGTCAAAAATTAAATTAAATCAAGGATTGTTCGAAATGTTTCGAAACTTTTAAGAACATTAATATATGTTACAAGGGAAGGTTTTTATGGAAGTCCATGTAAAAAAATCTTCTGAAAAATAAGATTCTATGAAACTTTTCGAAATGTAAGTTTCGGTCAAAAATCATAATATATTATACACTAGTTTATACTAGCTTCGGTAAAAAATCAAATTAAATCAAGGTCTGTTCGAAATGATACGAAACTTTTCAGAATATTTATTAAGGTTACAAGGGAAGGTTATGATGGAAGTCCATGCAAAAAGTCATATGAAAATTAGATTCTATGGAACTTTTCAAAATGCATGTTTTGGTCAAAAATCATAATATATTATACACTAGTTTATACTAGTTTCGGTCAAAAATCAAATTAAATCAAGGACTGTTCGAAATGATAAGAAACTTTTCAGAACATTAATATATGTTACAAGGGAAGGTTTTTATGGAAGTCCGTGCAAAAAAATCTTCTGAAAAATTAGATTCTATGAAACTTTTCGAAATGCAAGTTTTGGTCAAAAAATCATAATATATTATACACTAGTTTTTACTTGTTTCGGTCAAAACTCAAATTAAATCAATGTGTGTTCGAAATGATACGAAACATTTCTGAACATCTATTAATATTACAAGGGAAGGTTATGATGGAAGTCCATGCAAAAAATCATCTGAAAATTAAATTCTAAGGAACTTTTCGAAATGCAAGTTTTGATCAAAAATAATAATATATTATACACTAGTTTATACTAGATTCGGTCAAAAATCAAATTAAGTCAATGACTGTTCGAAATGATACGAAACTTTTCAGAACATTAGTATATGTTACAAGGGAAGGTTTTTATGGAAGTCCATGCAAAAAAATCTTCTGAAAAATTAGATTCTATGAAACTTTTCGAAATGCAAGTTTCGGTCAAAAATCATAATATATTATACACTAATTTTCACTATTTCGGTCAAAAATCAAATTAAATCAAGGTCTGTTCGAAATGATACGAAACATTTCTGAACATTTATTAATGTTATAAGGGAAGGTTATGATGGAAGTCCATGCAAAAAATAATCTGAAAATTAGATTGTATGGAACTTTTCAAAATGCAAGTTTCGTTAAAAAATAATAATATATTATACACTAGTTTATACTAGTTTCGGTCAAAAATCAAATTAAATCTAGGATTGTTCGAAATGATACGAAACTTTTCAGAACATTAATATATGTTACAAGGGAAGGTTTTTAAGGAAGTCCATGCAAAAAAATCTTCTGAAAAATTAGATTCTGTGAATCTTTTCAAAATGCAAGTTTCGGTCAAAAATCATAATATATTATACACTAGTTTTTACTAGTTTCGGTCAAAAATCAAATTAAATCAAGGTCTGTTCGAAATGATACGAAACATTTCTGAGCATTTATTAATTTTACAAGGGAAGGTTGTGATGGAAGTCCATGCAAAACATCATCTAAAAATTAGATTCTATAGAACTTTTTAAAATGCAAGTTTCGGTCAAAAATCATAATATATTATACACTAGTTTATACTAGTTTCGGTCAAAAATCAAATTAAATCAAGGACTATTCGAAATGATACGAAACTTTTAAGAACATTAATATATGTTACAAGGGAAGCTTTTGATGGAAGTCCATGCAAAAAAATCATCTGAAAAATTAGATTCTATAAAACTTTACAAGATGCAAGTTTCGGTCAAAAATCATAATATATTATACACTACTTTATACTAGTTTCGGTCAAAATTCAAATTAAATCGGGGACTGTTCGAAATGATACGAAACTTTTCAGATAATTTATATATGTTAGGAGGGAAGGTTATGATGGAAATCCATGCAAAAAAATTATTTGAAAATTAAATTCTATGAATCTCTTCGTAATGCATGTTTCGGTAAAAAAATCAGTATATTATACACTAGTTTATACTAGTTTCAGTCAAAAATTAAATTAAATCGGGGACTGTTCGTAATGATATGAAACTTTTTAGATAATTAATATATGTTAGGAGGGAAGGTTATGATGGAAGTCCATGCAAAAAATCATTTGAAAATTAGATTCTATGAAACTTTTCGTAATGCAATTGTCGGTCAAAAATCATATTATATTATGCACTAGTTTATACTAGTTTCAGTCAAAAATCAAATGAAATCAGGGACTGTTCGAAACGATACAAAACTTTCATATCATTTATATAGGATACGAGGGAAGGTTATGATGGAAGTCCATGCAAAAAATCATCTGAAAAATTAGAAATTATGAAACTTTTCGAAACACAAGTTTCGGTCAAAAAATCATAATATATTATACACTAGTTTTGGTAAAAAAAATTAAATTAAATCGAGGATTGTACGAAGCGATACAAACCTTTTTAGATCCTTGCTATATGATACGATGGAACGTTAGGACGGAAGTCCATGCAAAAAATCATCTGAAAATTAGATTCTATGAAACGTTTTGAAATGCATGTTTCGGTCAAAAAATCATAATATTATATACACTAGTTTATACTTGTTTCGGTAAAAAATAAATTAAATCATGGACTGTTTGAAATGATGCGAAACTTTTCAGATTATTTATATATGTTATGATGGAAGGTTATGATTGAAGTCCATGCAAAATATTATCTAAAAATTAGATTTTATGGAACTCTTCAAAATGCAAGTATCGGTCAAAAATCATAATATATTATACATTAGTTTATACTAGTTTCGGTCAAAAATTAAATTAAATCAAGGATTGTTCGAAATGTTTCGAAACTTTTAAGAACATTAATATATGTTACAAGGGAAGGTTTTTATGGAAGTCCATGTAAAAAAATCTTCTGAAAAATAAGATTCTATGAAACTTTTCGAAATGTAAGTTTCGGTCAAAAATCATAATATATTATACACTAGTTTATACTAGCTTCGGTAAAAAATCAAATTAAATCAAGGTCTGTTCGAAATGATACGAAACTTTTCAGAATATTTATTAAGGTTACAAGGGAAGGTTATGATGGAAGTCCATGCAAAAAGTCATATGAAAATTAGATTCTATGGAACTTTTCAAAATGCATGTTTTGGTCAAAAATCATAATATATTATACACTAGTTTATACTAGTTTCGGTCAAAAATCAAATTAAATCAAGGACTGTTCGAAATGATAAGAAACTTTTCAGAACATTAATATATGTTACAAGGGAAGGTTTTTATGGAAGTCCGTGCAAAAAAATCTTCTGAAAAATTAGATTCTATGAAACTTTTCGAAATGCAAGTTTTGGTCAAAAAATCATAATATATTATACACTAGTTTTTAATTGTTTTGGTCAAAACTCAAATTAAATCAAGGTGTGTTCGAAATGATACGAAACATTTCTGAACATCTATTAATGTTACAAGGGAAGGTTATGATGGAAGTCAATGCAAAAAATCATCTGAAAATTAGATTCTATGGAACTTTTCGAAATGCAAGTTTTGATCAAAAATAATAATATATTATACACTAGTTTATACTAGTTTCGGTCAAAAATCAAATTAAGTCAATGACTGTTCGAAATGATACGAAACTTTTCAGAACATTAGTATATGTTACAAGGGAAGGTTTTTATGGAAGTCCATGCAAAAAAATCATCTGAAAAATTAGATTCTATGAACCTTTTCGAAATGCAAGTTTCGGTCAATAATCATAATATATTATACACTAATTTTCACTATTTCGGTCAAAAATCAAATTAAATCAAGGTCTGTTCGAAATGATACGAAACATTTTTGAACATTTATCAATGTTACAAGGGAAGGTTATGATGGAAGTCCATGCAAAAAATCATCTGAAAATTAGATTCTAAGGAACTTTTCGAAATGCAAGTTTTGATCAAAAATAATAATATATTATACACTAGTTTATACTAGATTCGGTCAAAAATCAAATTAAGTCAATGACTGTTCGAAATGATACGAAACTTTTCAGAACATTAGTATATGTTACAAGGGAAGGTTTTTATGGAAGTCCATGCAAAAAAATCTTCTGAAAAATTAGATTCTGTGAATCTTTTCAAAATGCAAGTTTCGGTCAAAAATCATAATATATTATACACTAGTTTTTACTAGTTTCGGTCAAAAATCAAATTAAATCAAGGTCTGTTCGAAATGATACGAAACATTTCTGAGCATTTATTAATTTTACAAGGGAAGGTTGTGATGGAAGTCCATGCAAAACATCATCTAAAAATTAGATTCTATTGAACTTTTTAAAATGCATGTTTCTGTCAAAAATCATAATATATTATACACTAGTTTATACTAGTTTCGGTCAAAAATCAAATTAAATCAAGGACTATTCGAAATGATACGAAACTTTTAAGAACATTAATATATGTTACAAGGGAAGCTTTTGATGGAAGTCCATGCAAAAAAATCATCTGAAAAATTAGATTCTATAAAACTTTACAAAATGCAAGTTTCGGTCAAAAATCATAATATATTATACACTACTTTATACTAGTTTCGGTCAAAATTCAAATTAAATCGGGGACTGTTCGAAATGATACGAAACTTTTCAGATAATTTATATATGTTAGGAGGGAAGGTTATGATGGAAATCCATGCAAAAAAATTATTTGAAAATTAAATTCTATGAATCTCTTCGTAATGCATGTTTCGGTAAAAAAATCATAGTATATTATACACTAGTTTATACAAGTTTCAGTCAAAAATTAAATTAAATCGGGGACTGTTCGAAATGATATGAAACTTTTTAGATAATTAATATATGTTAGGAGGGAAGGTTATGATGGAAGTCCATGCAAAAAATCATTTGAAATTTAGATTCTATGAAACTTTTCGTAATGCAATTGTCGGTCAAAAATCATATTATATTATGCACTAGTTTATACTAGTTTCAGTCAAAAATCAAATGAAATCAGGGACTGTTCGAAACGATACAAAACTTTCATATCATTTATATAGGATACGAGGGAAGGTTATGATGGAAGTCCATGCAAAAAATCATCTGAAAAATTAGAAATTATGAAACTTTTCGAAACACAAGTTTCGGTAAAAAAATCATAATATATTATACACTAGTTTTGGTAAAAAAAATTAAATTAAATCGAGGATTGTACGAAGCGATACAAACCTTTTTAGATCCTTGCTATATGATACGATTGAACGTTAGGACGGAAGTCCATGCAAAAAATCATCTGAAATCTAGATTCTATGAAACGTTTCGAAATGCAAGTTTCGGTCATATGATCATAATATTATATACACTAGTTTATACTTGTTTCGGTAAAAAATAAATTAAATCATGGACTGTTTGAAATGATGCGAAACTTTTCAGATTATTTATATATGTTATGATGGAAGGTTATGATTGAAGTCCATGCAAAATATTATCTAAAAATTAGATTCTATGGAACTCTTCAAAATGCAAGTATCGGTCAAAAATCATAATATATTATACATTAGTTTATACTAGTTTCGGTCAAAAATTAAATTAAATCAAGGATTGTTCGAAATGTTTCGAAACTTTTAAGAACATTAATATATGTTACAAGGGAAGGTTTTTATGGAAGTCCATGCAAAAAAATCTTCTGAAAAATAAGATTCTATGGAACTTTTCGAAATGTAAGTTTCGGTCAAAAATAATAATATATTATACACTAGTTTATACTAGCTTCGGTAAAAAATCAAATTAAATCAAGGTCTGTTCGAAATGATACGAAACTTTTCAGAATATTTATTAAGGTTACAAGGGAAGGTTATGATGGAAGTCCATGCAAAAAGTCATATGAAAATTAGATTCTATGGAACTTTTCAAAATGCATGTTTTGGTCAAAAATCATAATATATTATACACTAGTTTATACTAGTTTCGGTCAAAAATTAAATTAAATCAAGGATTGTTCGAAATGATAAGAAACTTTTCAGAACATTAATATATGTTACAAGGGATGGTTTTTAAGGAAGTCCATGCAAAAAAATCTTCTGAAAAATTAGATTCTGTGAATCTTTTCAAAATGCAAGTTTCGGTCAAAAATCATAATATATTATACACTAGTTTTTACTAGTTTCGGTCAAAAATCAAATTAAATCAAGGTCTGTTCGAAATGATACGAAACATTTCTGAACATTTATTAATTTTACAAGGGAAGGTTGTGATGGAAGTCCATGCAAAATATCATCTAAAAATTAGATTCTGTGGAACTTTTCAAAATGCACGTTTCGGTCAAAAATCATAATATATTATACACTAGTTTATACTAGTTTCGGTCAAAAATCAAATTAAATCAAGGACTGTTCGAAATGATAAGAAACTTTTCAGAACATTAATATATGTTACAAGAGAAGGTTTTTATGGAAGTCCGTGCAAAAAAATCTTCTGAAAAATTAGATTCTATGAAACTTCTCGAAATGCAAGTTTTGGTCAAAAAATCATAATATATTATACACTAGTTTTTACTTGTTTCGGTCAAAACTCAAATTAATTTAAGGTGTGTTCGAAATGATACGAAACATTTCTGAACATCTATTAATATTACAAGGGAAGGTTATGATGGAAGTCCATGCAAAAAATCATCTGAAAATTAGATTCTAAGGAACTTTTCGAAATGCAAGTTTTGATCAAAAATAATAATATATTATACACTAGTTTATACTAGATTCGTTCAAAAATCAAATTAAGTCAATGACTGTTCGAAATGATACGAAACTTTTCAGAACATTAGTATATGTTACAAGGGAAGGTTTTTATGGAAGTCCATGCAAAAAAATCTTCTGAAAAATTAGATTTTATGAAACTTTTCGAAATGCAAGTTTCGGTCAAAAATCATAATATATTATACACTAATTTTCACTATTTCGGTCAAAAATCAAATTAAATCAAGGTCTGTTCGAAATGATACGAAACATTTCTGAACATTTATTAATGTTACAAGGGAAGGTTATGATGGAAGTCCATGCAAAAAATAATCTGAAAATTAGATTGTATGTAACTTTTCAAAATGCAAGTTTCGTTCAAAAATAATAATATATTATACACTAGTTTATACTAGTTTCGGTCAAAAATCAAATTAAATCTAGGATTGTTCGAAATGATACGAAACTTTTCAGAACATTAATATATGTTACAAGGGAAGGTTTTTAAGGAAGTCCATGCAAAAAAATCTTCTGAAAAATTAGATTCTGTGAATCTTTTCAAAATGCAAGTTTCGGTCAAAAATCATAATATATTATACACTAGTTTTTACTAGTTTCGGTCAAAAATCAAATTAAATCAAGGTCTGTTCGAAATGATACGAAACATATCTGAGCATTTATTAATTTTACAAGGGAAGGTTGTGATGGAAGTCCATGCAAAACATCATCTAAAAATTAGATTCTATTGAACTTTTTAAAATGCAAGTTTCGGTCAAAAATCATAATATATTATACACTAGTTTATACTAGTTTCGGTCAAAAATCAAATTAAATCAAGGACTATTCGAAATGATACGAAACTTTTAAGAACATTAATATATGTTACAAGGGAAGCTTTTGATGGAAGTCCATGCAAAAAAATCATCTGAAAAATTAGATTCTATAAAACTTTACAAGATGCAAGTTTCGGTCAAAAATCATAATATATTATACACTACTTTATACTAGTTTCGGTCAAAATTCAAATTAAATCGGGGACTGTTCGAAATGATACGAAACTTTTCAGATAATTTATATATGTTAGGAGGGAAGGTTATGATGGAAATCCATGCAAACAAATTATTTGAAAATTAAATTCTATGAATCTTTTCGTAATGCAAGTTTCGGTCAAAAAATCATAATATATTATACACTAGTTTATACTAGTTTCGGTCAAAAATCAAATGAAATCAGGGATTGTTCGAAACGATACGAAACTTTCATATCATTTATATAGGATACGAGGGAAGGTTATGATGGAAGTCCATGCAAAAAATCATCTGAAAAATTAGAAATTATGAAACTTTTCGAAACACAAGTTTCGGTCAAAAAATCATAATATATTTTACACTAGTTTTGGTAAAAAAAATTAAATTAAATCGAGGATTGTACGAAGCGATACAAACCTTTTTAGATCCTTGCTATATGATACGATGGAACGTTAGGACGAAAGTCAATGCAAAAAATAATCTGAAAATTAGATTCATTGAAACGTTTCGAAATGCAAGTTTCGGTCAAAAAATCATAATATTATATACACTAGTTTATACTTGCTTCGGTAAAAAATAAATTAAATCATGGACTGTTTGAAATGATGCGAAACTTTTCAGATTATTTATATATGTTATGATGGAAGGTTATGATTGAAGTCCATGCAAAATATTATCTAAAAATTAGATTCTATGGAACTCTTCAAAATGCAAGTATCGGTCAAAAATCATAATATATTATACATTAGTTTATACTAGTTTCGGTCAAAAATCAAATTAAATCAAGGATTGTTCGAAATGTTTCGAAACTTTTAAGAACATTAATATATGTTACAAGGGAAGGTTTTTATGGAAGTCCATGCAAACAAATCTTTTGAAAAATAAGATTCTATAAAACTTTTCGAAATGTAAGTTTCGGTCAAAAATCATAATATATTATACACTAGTTTATACTAGCTTCGGTAAAAAATCAAATTAAATCAAGGTCTGTTCGAAATGATACGAAACTTTTCAGAACATTTATTAAGGTTACAAGGGGAGGTTATGATGGAAGTCCATGCAAAAAGTCATATGAAAATTAGATTCTATGGAACTTTTCAAAATGCATGTTTTGGTCAAAAATCATAATATATTATACACTAGTTTATACTAGTTTCGGTCAAAAATCAAATTAAATCAAGGACTGTTCGAAATGATAAGAAAATTTTCAGAACATTAATATATGTTACAAGGGAAGGTTTTTATGGAAGTCAGTGCAAAAAAATCTTCTGAAAAATTAGATTCTATGAAACTTTTCGAAATCCAAGTTTCGGTCAATAAATCATAATATATTATACACTAGTTTTTACTTGTTTCGGTCAAAACTCAAATTAAATCAAGGTCTGTTCGAAATGATACGAAACATTTCTGAACATCTATTAATGTTACAAGGGAAGGTTATGATGGAAGTCCATGCAAAAAATCATCTGAAAATTAGATTCTATGGAACTTTTCGAAATGCAAGTTTTGATCAAAAATAATAATATATTATACACTAGTTTATACTAGTTTCGGTCAAAAATCAAATTAAGTCAATGACAGTTCGAAATGAGACAAAACTTTTCAGAACATTAGTATATGTTACAAAGGAAGGTTTTTATGGAAGTCCATGCAAAAAAATCTTCTGAAAAATTAGATTCTATGAATCTTTTCGAAATGCAAGTTTCGGTCAAAAATCATAATATATTATACACTAATTTTCACTATTTCGGTCAAAAATCAAATTAAATCAAGGTCTGTTCGAAATGATACGAAACATTTCTGAACATTTATTAATGTTACAAGGGAAGGTTATGATGGAAGTCCATGCAAAAAATAATCTAAAAATTAGATTGTATGGAACTTTTCAAAATGCAAGTTTCGTTCAAAAATAATAATATATTATACACTAGTTTATACTAGTTTCGGTCAAAAATCAAATTAAATCTAGGATTGTTCGAAATGATACGAAACTTTTCAGAACATTAATATATGTTACAAGGGAAGGTTTTTATGGAAGTCCATGCAAAAAAATCTTCTGACAAATTATTTTCTGTGAATCTTTTCAAAATGCAAGTTTCGGTCAAAAATCATAATATATTATAGACTAGTTTTTACTAGTTTTGGTCAAAAATCAAATTAAATCAAGGTCTGTTCGAAATGATACGAAACATTTCTGAACATTTATTAATTTTACAAGGGAAGGTTGTGATGGAAGTCCATGCAAATCATCATCTAAAAATTAGATTGTATGGAACTTTTCAAAATGCAAGTTTCGGTCAAAAATCATAATATATTATACACTAGTTTATACTAGTTTCGGTCAAAAATCAAATTAAATCAAGGACTATTCGAAATGATACGAAACTTTTAAGAACATTAATATATGTTACAAGGGAAGCTTTTGATGGAAGTCCATGCAAAAAAATCATCTGAAAAATTATATTCCATAAAACTTTACAAAATTCAAGTTTCGGTCAAAAAATCATAATATATTATACACTACTTTATACTAGTTTCGGTCAAAATTCAAATTAAATCGGGGACTGTTCGAAATGATACGAAACTTTTCAGATAATTTATATATGTTAGGAGGGAAGGTTATGATGGAAATCCATGCAAAAAAATTATTTGAAAATTAAATTCTATGAATCTTTTCGTAATGCAAGTTTCGGTCAAAAAATCATAATATATTATACACTAGTTTATACTAGTTTCAGTCAAAAATTAAATTAAATCGGGGACAGTTCGAAATGATATAAAACTTTTCAGATAATTAATATATGTTAGGAGGGAAGGTTATGATGGAAGTCCATGGAAAAAATCATTTAAAATTTAGATTCTATGAAACTTTTTGTAATGCAACTGTCGGTCAAAAATCATAATATATTATACACTAGTTTATACTAGTTTCGGTCAAAAATCAAATGAAATCAGGGAATGTTTGAAACGATACGAAACTTTCAGATCATTTATATAGGATACGAGGGAAGGTTACGATGGAAGTCCATGCAAAAAATCATCTGAAAAATTAGAAATTATGAAACTTTTCGAAATACAATTTTTGGTCAAAAAATGATAATATATTATACACTAGTTTTGGTAAAAAAATTAAATTAAATCGAGGATTGTACGAACCGATACAAACCTTTTTAGATCCTTGCTATATGATACGATGGAACGTTAGGACAGAAGTCAATGCAAAAAATAATCTGAAAATTAGATTCATTGAAACGTTTCGAAATGCAAGTTTCGATCAAAAAATCATAATATTATATACACTAGTTTATACTTGTTTCGGTAAAAAATAAATTAAATCATGGACTGTTCGAAATGATGCGAAACTTTTCAGATTATTTATATATGTTATGATGGAAGGTTTTGATGGAAGTTCATGCAAAAATCATCTAAAAATTAGATTCTATGGAACTCTTCAAAATGCAAGTATCGGTCAAAAATCCTAATATATTATACATTAGTTTATACTAGTTTCGGTCAAAAATCAAATTAAATCAAGGATTGTTCGAAATGTTTCGAAACTTTTAAGAACATTAATATATGTTACAAAGGAAGGTTTTTATGGAAGTCCATGCAAAAAAATCTTCTGAAAAATTAGATTCTATGAATCTTTTCGAAATGCAAGTTTCGGTCAAAAATCATAATATATTATACACTAATTTTCACTATTTCGGTCAAAAATCAAATTAAATCAAGGTCTGTTCGAAATGATACGAAACTTTTCAGATCATCTATTAATGTTACAAGGGGAGGTTATGGTGGAAGTCCATGCAAAAAATCATCTGAAAATTAGATTTTATAGAACTTTTCAAAATGCATGTTTTGGTCAAAAATCATAATATATTATACACTAGTTTATACTAGTTTCGGTCAAAAATCAAATTAAATCATGGACTGTTCGAAATGATAAGAAACTTTCAGAACATTAATATATGTTACAAGGTAAGGTTTTTATGGAAGTCCATGCAAAAAAATCTTCTGAAAAATTAGATTCTATGAAACTTTTAGAAATGCAAGTTTCGGTCAAAAAATCATAATATATTATGCACTAATTTTTACTTGTTTCAGACAAAACTCAAATTAAATCAAGGTCTATTCGAAATTATACGAAAAATTTCTGAACATTTATTAATGTTACAAGGGAAGGTTATGATGGAAGTCCATGCAAAAAATCATCTGAAAATTAGATTCTATGGAACTTTTCGAAATTCAAGTTTCGTTCAAAAATAATAATATGTTATACACTAGTTTATACTAGTTTCGGTCAAAAATCAAATTAAGTCAAGGACTGTTCGAAATGATACGAAACTTTTCAGAACATTAGTATATGTTACAAGGGAAGGTTTTTTTGGAAGTCCATGCAAAAAAATCTTCTGAAAAATTAGATTTTGTGAATCTTTTCAAAATGCAGGTTTCGGTCAAAAATCATAATATATTATACACTATTTTTTACTAGTTTCGGTCAAAAATGAAATTAAATCAATGTCTGTTCGAAGTGATACGAAACATTTCTGAACAATTATTAATTTTACAAGGGAAGGTTGTGATGGAAGTCCGTGCATAATATCATCTAAAAATTAGATTCTATGGAACTTTTCAAAATGCAAGTTTCGGTCAAAAATCATAATATATTATACATTAGTTTATACTAGTTTAAGTTAAAAATCATATTAAATCAAGGACTATTCGAAATGATACGAAACTTTTAAGAACATTAATATATGTTACAAGGGAAGCTTTTGAAGGAAGTCCATGCAAAAAAATCATCTGAAAAATTAGATTCTATAAAACATTACAAAATGCAAGTTTCGGTCAAAAATCATAATATATTATACACTACTTTATACTAGTTTCGGTCAAAATTCAAATTAAATCGGGGACTGTTCGAAATGATACGAAACTTTTCAGATAATTTATATATGTTAGGAGGGAAGGTAATGATGGAAATCCATGCAAAAATATTATTTGAAAATTAAATTCTATGAATCTTTTCGTAATGCAAGTTTCGGTCAAAAAATCATAATATATTATACACTAATTTATACTAGTTTCAGTAAAAAATTAAATTAAATCGGGGATTCTTGGAAATGATATGAAACTTTTCAGATAATTAATATATGTTAGGAGGGAAGATTATGATGGAAGTCCATGCAAAAAATCATTTGAAATTTAGATTCTACGAAACTTTTCGTAATGCAATTGTCGGTCAAAAATCATAATATATTATGCACTACTTTATACTAGTTTCGGTCAAAAATCAAATGAAATCAGGGACTGTTCGAAACAATACGAAACTTTTCAGATCATTTATATAGGATACGAGGGAAGGTTATGATGGAAGTCCATGCAAAAAATCATCTGAAAAATTAGAAATTATGAAACTTTTCGAAATACAAGTTTCGGTAAAAAAATCATAATATATTATACACTAGTTTTGGTAAAAAAAATTAAATTAAATCAAGGATTGTACGAAGCGATATAAACCTTTTTAGATGCTTGCTATATGATACGATGGAACGTTAGGACGGAAGTCAATGCAAAAAATAATCTGAAAATTAGATTCATTGAAATGTTTCAAAATGCAAGTTTTGGTCAAAAAATCATAATATTATATACACTAGTTTATACTTGTTTCGGTAAAAAATAAATTAAATCATGGACTGTTCGAAATGATGCGAAACTTTTCAGATTATTTATATATGTTATGATGTAAGGTTATGATGGAAGTTCATGCAAAATATCATCTAAAAATTAAATTCTATGGAACTCTTCAAAATGCAAATATCGGTCAAAAATCCTAATATATTATACATTAGTTTATACTAGTTTCGGTCAAAAATCAAATTAAATCAAGGATTGTTCGAAATGTTTCGAAAATTTTAAGAACATTAGTATATGTTACAAAGGAAGGTTTTTATGGAAGTCAATGCAAAATTTTTTTCTGAAAAATAAGATTCTATGAAACTTTTCGAAATGCAAGTTTCGGTCAAAAATCATAATATATTATACACTAGTTTATACTAGCTTCGGTAAAAAATCAAATTAAATCAAGGTCTGTTCGAAATGATACGAACCTTTTCAGAACATCTATTAATGTTACAAGGGGAGGTTATGATGGAAGTCCATGCAAAAAATCATCTGAAAATTAGATTTTATAGAACTTTTCAAAATGCATGTTTTGGTCAAAAATCATAATATGTTATACACTAGTTTATACTAGTTTCGGTCAAAAATCAAATTAAATCAAGGACTGTTCGAAATGATAAGAAACTTTTCAGAACATTAATATATGTTACAAGGGAAGGTTTTTATGGAAGTCCATGCAAAAAAATCTTCTGAAAAATTAGATTCTTTGAAACTTTTTGAAATGCAAGTTTCAGTCAAAAAATCATAATATATTATACACTAGTTTTTACTTGTTTCGGTCAAAACTCAAATTAAATCAAGGTCTGTTCGAAATGATACGAAACTTTTCAGAACATTTATTAAGGTTACAAGGGGAGGTTATGATGGAAGTCCATGCAAAAAATCATCTGAAAATTAGATTTTATACAACGTTTCAAAATGCAAGTTTCGGTCAAAAATCATAATATATTATACACTAGTTTATACTAGTTTCGGTCAATAATCAAATTAAATCAAGGACTATTCGAAATGATACGAAACTTTTAAGAACATTAATATATGTTACAAGGGAAGCTTTTGATGGAAGTCCATGCAAAAAAATCTTCTGAAAAATTAGATTCTGTGAAACTTTTCAAAATGCAAGTTTCAGTCAAAAATCATAATATATTATACACTAGTTTTTACTAGTTTCGGTCAAAAATCAAATTAAATCGGGGACTGTTCGAAATGATACGAAACTTTTCAGATAATTTATATATGTTAGGAGGGATGGTTATGATGGAAATCCATGCAAAAAAATTATTTGAAAATTAAATACTATGAATCTTTTCGTAATGCAAGTTTCGGTCAAAAAATCATAAAATATTATACACTAGTTTATACAAGTTTCAGTCAAATATTAAATTAAATCGGGGACTGTTCGAAATGATATGAAACTTTTCAGATAATTAATATATGTTAGGAGGGAAGGTTATGATGGAAGTCCATGCAAAAAATCATTTGAAATTTAGATTCTACGAAACTTTTCGTAATGCAATTGTCGGTCAAAAATCATAATATATTATGCACTAGTTTATACTAGTTTCGGTCAAAAATCAAATGAAATCAGGGAATGTTCGAAACGATACGAAACTTTCAGATCATTTATATAGGATACGAGGGAAGGTTATGATGGAAGTCCATGCAAAAAAATCATCTGAAAAATTAAAAATTATGAAACTTTTCGAAATACAAGTTTCGGTCAAAAAATGATAATATATTATACACTAGTTTTGGTAAAAAAAATTAAATTAAATCGAGGATTGTACGAAGCGATACAAACCTTTTTAGATCCTTGCTATATGATACGATGGAACGTTAGGTCGAAAGTCAATGCATAAAATAATCTAAAAATTAGATTCATTGAAACGTTTCGAAATGCAAGTTTCGGTCAAAAAATCATAATATTATATACATTAGTTTATACTTGTTTCGGTAAAAAATAAATTAAATCATGGACTGTTCGAAATGATGCGAAACTTTTCAGATTATTTATATATGTTATGATGGAAGGTTATGATGGAAGTCCATGCAAAATATCATCTAAAAATTAGATTCTATGGAACTCTTCAAAATGCAAGTATCGGTCAAAAATCATAATATATTATACATTAATTTATACTAGTTACGGTCAAAAATCAAATTAAATCAAGGATTGTTCGAAATGTTTCGAAACTTTTAAGAACATTAATATATGTTAAAAAGGAAGGTTTTTATGGATGTCCATGCAAAAAAAATTTCTGAAAAATAAGATTCTATGAAACTTTTCGATATGCAAGTTTCGGTCAAAAATCATAATATATTATACACTAGTTTATACTAGCTTCGGTAAAAAATCAAATTAAATCAAGGTCTGTTCGAAATGATACAAAACTTTTCAGAACATTTATTAAGGTTACAAGGGGAGGTTATGATGGAAGTCCATGCAAAAAATCATCTGAAAATTAGATTTTATAGAACTTTTCAAAATGCATGTTTTGGTCAAAAATCATAATATATTATACACTAGTTTATACTAGTTTCGGTCAAAAATCAAATTAAATCAAGGACTGTTCGAAATGATAAGAAACTTTTCAGAACATTAATATATGTTACAAGGGAAGGTTTTTATGGAAGTCCATTCAAAAAAATCTTCTGAAAAATTAGATTCTATGAAACTTTTTGAAATGCAAGTTTCGGTCAAAAAATCATAATATATTATACACTAGTTTTTACTTGTTTCGGTCAAAACTCAAATTAAATGAAGGTCTGTTCGAAATTATACGAAACATTTCTGAACATTTATTAATGTTACATGGGAAGGTTATGATGGAAGTCCATGCAAAAAATCATCTGAAAATTAGATTCTATGGAACTTTTCGAAATGCAAGTTTCGGTCAAAAATCATAATATATTATACATTAGTTTATACTAGTTTCGGTCAAAAATCAAATTAAGTCAAGGACTATTCAAAATGATACGAAACTTTTCAGAACATTAGTATATGTTACAAGGGAAGGTTATGATGGAAGTCCATGCAAAAAAATCTTCTGAAAAATTAGATTCTGTGAAACTTTTCAAAATGCAAGTTTCAGTCAAAAATCATAATATATTATACACTAGTTTTTACTAGTTTCGGTCAAAAATCAAATTAAATCAAGGTCTGTTCGAAATGATACGAAACATTTCTGAACATTTATTAATTTTACAAGGGAAGGTTGTGATGGAAGTCCATGGAAAACATCATCTAAAAATTAGATTCTATGGAACTTTACAAAATGCAATTTTCGGTCAAAAAATCATAATATATTATACACTAGTTTATACTAGTTTCGGTCAAAAATCAAATTAAATCAAGGACTATTCGAAATGATACGAAACTTTTAAGAACATTAATATATGTTACAAGGGAAACTTTTGATGGAAGTCCATGCAAAAAAATAATCTGAAAAATTATATTCTATAAAACTTTACAAAATGCAAGTTTCAGTCAAAAATCATAATATATTATACACTACTTTATACTAGTTTCGGTCAAAATTCAAATAAAATCGGGGACTGTTCGAAATGATACGAAACTTTTCGGATAATTTATATATGTTAGGAGGGAAGGTTATGATGGAAATCCATGCCAAAAAATTATTTGAAAGTTAAATTCTATGAATCTTTTCGTAATGCAAGTTTCGGTCAAAAAATCATAAAATATTATACACTAGTTTATACTATCTTCAGTCAAAAATTAAATTAACTCGGGGACTGTTCGAAATGATATGAAACTTTTCAGATAATTAATATATGTTAGGAGGGAAGGTTATGATGGAAGTCCATGCAAAAAATCATCTAAAAATTAGATTCTATGGAACTCTTCAAAATGCAAGTATCGGTCAAAAATCATAATATATTATACATTAGTTGATACTAGTTTCGGTCAAAAATCAAATTAAATCAAGGATTGTTCGAAATGTTTTGAAACTTTTAAGAACATTAATATATGTTAAAAAGGAAGGTTTTTATGGAAGTCCATGCAAAAAAAAATTCTGAAAAATAAGATTCTATGAAACTTTTCGAAATGCATGTTTCGGTCAAAAATCATAATATATTATACACTAGTTTATACTAGCTTCGGTAAAAAATCAAATTAAATCAAGGTCTGTTCGAAATGATACGAAACTTTTCAGAACATTTATTAAGGTTACAAGGGGAGGTTATGATGGAAGTCCATGCAAAAAATCATCTGAAAATTAGATTTTATAGAACTTTTCAAAATGCATGTTTTGGTCAAAAATCATAATATATTATACACTAGTTTATACTAGTTTCTGTTAAAAATCAAATTAAATCAAGGACTGTTCGAAATGATAAGAAACTTTTCAGAACATTAATATATGTTACAAGGGAAGGTTTTTATGGAAGTCCATTCAAAAAAACCTTCTGAAAATTTAGATTCTATGAAACTTTTTGAAATGCAAGTTTCGGTCAAAAAATCATAATATATTATACACTAGTTTTTACTTGTTTCGGTCAAAACTCAAATTAAATGAAGGTCTGTTCGAAATTATACGAAACATTTCTGAACATTTATTAATGTTACAAGGGAAGGTTATGATGGAAGTCCATGCAAAAAATCATCTGAAAATTAGATTCTATGGAACTTTTCGAAATGCAAGTTTCGGTCAAAAATCATAATATATTATACACTAGTTTATACTAGTTTCGGTCAAAAATCAAATTAAGTCAAGGACTATTCGAAATGATACGAAACTTTTCAGAACATTAGTATATGTTACAAGGCAAGGTTTTTATGGAAGTCCATGCAAAAAAATCTTCTGAAAAATTAGATTCTGTGAAACTTTTCAAAATGCAAGTTTCAGTCAAAAATCATAATATATTATACACTAGTTTTTACTAGTTTCGGTCAAAAATCAAATTAAATCAAGGTCTGTTCGAAATGATACGAAACATTTCTGAACATTTATTAATTTTACAAGGGAAGGTTGTGATGGAAGTCCATGGAAAACATCATCTAAAAATTAGATTCTATGGAACTTTACAAAATGCAATTTTCGGTCAAAAATCATAATATATTATACACTAGTTTATACTAGTTTCGGTCAAATATCAAATTAAATCAAGGACTATTCGAAATGATACGAAACTTTTAAGAACATTAATATATGTTACAAGGGAAACTTTTGATGGAAGTCCATGCAAAAAAATCATCTGAAAAATTATATTATATAAAACTTTACAAAATGCAAGTTTCAGTCAAAAATCATAATATATTATACACTACTTTATACTAGTTTCGGTCAAAATTCAAATAAAATCGGGGACTGTTCGAAATGATACGAAACTTTTCGGATAATTTATATATGTTAGGAGGGAAGGCTATGATGGAAATCCATGCCAAAAAATTATTTGAAAGTTAAATTCTATGAATCTCTTCGTAATGCAAGTTTCGGTCAAAAAATCATAAAATATTATACACTAGTTTATACTATCTTCAGTCAAAAATTAAATTAACTCGGGGACTGTTCGAAATGATATGAAAATTTTCAGATAATTAATATATGTTAGGAGGGAAGGTTATGATGGAAGTCCATGCAAAAAATCATCTAAAAATTAGATTCTATGGAACTCTTCAAAATGCAAGTATCGGTCAAAAATCATAATATATTATACATTAGTTGATACTAGTTTCGGTCAAAAATCAAATTAAATCAAGGATTGTTCGAAATGTTTTGAAACTTTTAAGAACATTAATATATGTTAAAAAGGAAGGTTTTTATGGAAGTCCATGCAAAAAAAATTTCTGAAAAATAAGATTCTATGAAACTTTTCAAAATGCAAGTTTCGGTCAATAATCATAATATATTATACACTAGTTTATACTAGCTTCGGTAAAAAATCAAATTAAATCAAGGTCTGTTCGAAATGATACGAAACTTTTCAGAACATTTATTAAGGTTACAAGGGGAGGTTATGATGGAAGTCCATGCAAAAAATCATCTGAAAATTAGATTTTATAGAACTTTTCAAAATGCATGTTTTGGTCAAAAATCATAATATATTATACACTAGTTTATACTAGTTTCGGTCAAAAATCAAATTAAATCAAGGATTGTTCGAAATGATAAGAAACTTTTCAGAACATTAATATATGTTACAAGGGAAGGTTTTTATGGAAGTCCATTCAAAAAAACCTTCTGAAAATTTAGATTCTATGAAACTTTTTGAAATGCAAGTTTCGGTCAAAAAATCATAATATATTATACACTAGTTTTTACTTGTTTCGGTCAAAACTCAAATTAAATGAAGGTCTGTTCGAAATTATACGAAACATTTCTGAACATTTATTAATGTTACAAGGGAAGGTTATGATGGAAGTCCATGCAAAAAATCATCTGAAAATTAGATTCTATGGAACTTTTCGAAATGCAAGTTTCGGTCAAAAATCATAATATATTATACACTAGTTTATACTAGTTTCGGTCAAAAATCAAATTAAGTCAAGGACTATTCGAAATGATACGAAACTTTTCAGAACATTAGTATATGTTACAAGGCAAGGTTTTTATGGAAGTCCATGCAAAAAAATCTTCTGAAAAATTAGATTCTGTGAAACTTTTCAAAATGCAAGTTTCAGTCAAAAATCATAATATCTTATACACTAGTTTTTACTAGTTTCGGTCAAAAATCAAATTAAATCAAGGTCTGTTCGAAATGATACGAAACATTTCTGAACATTTATTAATTTTACAAGGGAAGGTTGTGATAGAAGTCCATGCAAAACATCATCTAAAAATTAGATTCTATGGAACTTTTCAAAATGCAATTTTCGGTCAAAAATCATAATATATTATACACTAGTTTATACTAGTTTCGGTCAAAAATCAAATTAAATCAAGGACTATTCGAAATGATACGAAACTTTTAAGAACATTAATATATGTTACAAGGGAAGCTTTTGATGGAAGTCCATGCAACAAAATCATCTGAAAAATTATATTCTATAAAACTTTACAAAATGCAAGTTTCAGTCAAAAATCATAATATATTATACACTACTTTATACTAGTTTCGGTCAAAATTCAAATAAAATCGGGGACTGTTCGAAATGATACGAAACTTTTCAGATAATTTATATATGTTAGGAGGGAAGGTTATGATGGAAATCTATGCCAAAAAATTATTTGAAAGTTAAATTCTATGAATCTTTTTGTAATGCAAGTTTCGGTCAAAAAATCATAAAATATTATACACTAGTTTATACTATCTTCAGTCAAAAATTAAATTAACTCGGGGACTGTTGAAATGATATGAAACTTTTCAGATAATTAATATATGTTAGGAGGGAAGGTTATGATGGAAGTCCATGAAAAAAATCATCTAAAAATTAGATTCTATGGAACTCTTCAAAATGCAAGTATTGGTCAAAAATCATAATATATTATACATTAGTTGATACTAGTTTCGGTCAAAAATCAAATTAAATCAAGGATTGTTCGAAATGTTTTGAAACTTTTAAGAACATTAATATATGTTAAAAAGGAAGGGTTTTATGGAAGACCATGCAAAAAAAATTTCTGAAAAATAAGATTCTATGAAACTTTTCGAAATGCAAGTTTCGCTCAAAAATCATAATATATTATACACTAGTTTATACTAGCTTCGGTAAAAAATCAAATTAAATCAAGGTCTGTTCGAAATGATACGAAACTTTTCAGAACATTTATTAAGGTTACAAGGGGAGGTTATGATGGAAGTCCATGCAAAAAATCATCTGAAAATTAGATTTTATAGAACTTTTCAAAATGCATGTTTTGGTCAAAAATCATAATATATTATACACTAGTTTATACTAGTTTCGGTCAAAAATCAAATTAAATCAAGGACTGTTCGAAATGATAAGAAACTTTTCAGAACATTAATATATGTTACAAGGGAAGGTTTTTATGGAAGTCCATTCAAAAAAACCTTCTGAAAATTTAGATTCTATGAAACTTTTTGAAATGCAAGTTTCGGTCAAAAAATCATAATATATTATACACTAGTTTTTACTTGTTTCGGTCAAAACTCAAATTAAATGAAGGTCTGTTCGAAAATATACGAAACATTTCTGAACATTTATTAATGTTACAAGGGAAGGTTATGATGGAAGTCCATGCAAAAAATCATCTGAAAATTAGATTCTATGGAACTTTTCGAAATGCAAGTTTCGGTCAAAAATCATAATATATTATACACTAGTTTATACTAGTTTCGGTCAAAAATCAAATTAAGTCAAGGACTATTCGAAATGATACGAAACTTTTCAGAACATTAGTATATGTTACAAGGCAAGGTTTTTATGGAAGTCCATGCAAAAAAATCTTCTGAAAAATTAGATTCTGTGAAACTTTTCAAAATGCAAGTTTCAGTCAAAAATCATAATATATTATACACTAGTTTTTACTAGTTTCGGTCAAAAATCAAATTAAATCAAGGTCTGTTCGAAATGATACGAAACATTTCTGAACATTTATTAATTTTACAAGGGAAGGTTGTGATGGAAGTCCATGGAAAACATCATCTAAAAATTAGATTCTATGGAACTTTACAAAATGCAATTTTCGGTCAAAAATCATAATATATTATACACTAGTTTATACTAGTTTCGGTCAAATATCAAATTAAATCAAGGACTATTCGAAATGATACGAAACTTTTAAGAACATTAATATATGTTACAAGGGAAACTTTTGATGGAAGTCCATGCAAAAAAATCATCTGAAAAATTATATTATATAAAACTTTACAAAATGCAAGTTTCAGTCAAAAATCATAATATATTATACACTACTTTATACTAGTTTCGGTCAAAATTCAAATAAAATCGGGGACTGTTCGAAATGATACGAAACTTTTCGGATAATTTATATATGTTAGGAGGGAAGGCTATGATGGAAATCCATGCCAAAAAATTATTTGAAAGTTAAATTCTATGAATCTCTTCGTAATGCAAGTTTCGGTCAAAAAATCATAAAATATTATACACTAGTTTATACTATCTTCAGTCAAAAATTAAATTAACTCGGGGACTGTTCGAAATGATATGAAAATTTTCAGATAATTAATATATGTTAGGAGGGAAGGTTATGATGGAAGTCCATGCAAAAAATCATCTAAAAATTAGATTCTATGGAACTCTTCAAAATGCAAGTATCGGTCAAAAATCATAATATATTATACATTAGTTGATACTAGTTTCGGTCAAAAATCAAATTAAATCAAGGATTGTTCGAAATGTTTTGAAACTTTTAAGAACATTAATATATGTTAAAAAGGAAGGTTTTTATGGAAGTCCATGCAAAAAAAATTTCTGAAAAATAAGATTCTATGAAACTTTTCAAAATGCAAGTTTCGGTCAATAATCATAATATATTATACACTAGTTTATACTAGCTTCGGTAAAAAATCAAATTAAATCAAGGTCTGTTCGAAATGATACGAAACTTTTCAGAACATTTATTAAGGTTACAAGGGGAGGTTATGATGGAAGTCCATGCAAAAAATCATCTGAAAATTAGATTTTATAGAACTTTTCAAAATGCATGTTTTGGTCAAAAATCATAATATATTATACACTAGTTTATACTAGTTTCGGTCAAAAATCAAATTAAATCAAGGATTGTTCGAAATGATAAGAAACTTTTCAGAACATTAATATATGTTACAAGGGAAGGTTTTTATGGAAGTCCATTCAAAAAAACCTTCTGAAAATTTAGATTCTATGAAACTTTTTGAAATGCAAGTTTCGGTCAAAAAATCATAATATATTATACACTAGTTTTTACTTGTTTCGGTCAAAACTCAAATTAAATGAAGGTCTGTTCGAAATTATACGAAACATTTCTGAACATTTATTAATGTTACAAGGGAAGGTTATGATGGAAGTCCATGCAAAAAATTATCTGAAAATTAGATTCTATGGAACTTTTCGAAATGCAAGTTTCGGTCAAAAATCATAATATATTATACACTAGTTTATACTAGTTTCGGTCAAAAATCAAATTAAGTCAAGGACTATTCGAAATGATACGAAACTTTTCAGAACATTAGTATATGTTACAAGGCAAGGTTTTTATGGAAGTCCATGCAAAAAAATCTTCTGAAAAATTAGATTCTGTGAAACTTTTCAAAATGCAAGTTTCAGTCAAAAATCATAATATCTTATACACTAGTTTTTACTAGTTTCGGTCAAAAATCAAATTAAATCAAGGTCTGTTCGAAATGATACGAAACATTTCTGAACATTTATTAATTTTACAAGGGAAGGTTGTGATAGAAGTCCATGCAAAACATCATCTAAAAATTAGATTCTATGGAACTTTTCAAAATGCAATTTTCGGTCAAAAATCATAATATATTATACACTAGTTTATACTAGTTTCGGTCAAAAATCAAATTAAATCAAGGACTATTCGAAATGATACGAAACTTTTAAGAACATTAATATATGTTACAAGGGAAGCTTTTGATGGAAGTCCATGCAACAAAATCATCTGAAAAATTATATTCTATAAAACTTTACAAAATGCAAGTTTCAGTCAAAAATCATAATATATTATACACTACTTTATACTAGTTTCGGTCAAAATTCAAATAAAATCGGGGACTGTTCGAAATGATACGAAACTTTTCAGATAATTTATATATGTTAGGAGGGAAGGTTATGATGGAAATCTATGCCAAAAAATTATTTGAAAGTTAAATTCTATGAATCTTTTTGTAATGCAAGTTTCGGTCAAAAAATCATAAAATATTATACACTAGTTTATACTATCTTCAGTCAAAAATTAAATTAACTCGGGGACTGTTGAAATGATATGAAACTTTTCAGATAATTAATATATGTTAGGAGGGAAGGTTATGATGGAAGTCCATGAAAAAAATCATCTAAAAATTAGATTCTATGGAACTCTTCAAAATGCAAGTATTGGTCAAAAATCATAATATATTATACATTAGTTGATACTAGTTTCGGTCAAAAATCAAATTAAATCAAGGATTGTTCGAAATGTTTTGAAACTTTTAAGAACATTAATATATGTTAAAAAGGAAGGGTTTTATGGAAGACCATGCAAAAAAAATTTCTGAAAAATAAGATTCTATGAAACTTTTCGAAATGCAAGTTTCGGTCAAAAATCATAATATATTATACACTAGTTTATACTAGCTTCGGTAAAAAATCAAATTAAATCAAGGTCTGTTCGAAATGATACGAAACTTTTCAGAACATTTATTAAGGTTACAAGGGGAGGTTATGATGGAAGTCCATGCAAAAAATCATCTGAAAATTAGATTTTATAGAACTTTTCAAAATGCATGTTTTGGTCAAAAATCATAATATATTATACACTAGTTTATACTAGTTTCGGTCAAAAATCAAATTAAATCAAGGATTGTTCGAAATGATAAGAAACTTTTCAGAACATTAATATATGTTACAAGGGAAGGTTTTTATGGAAGTCCGTTCAAAAAAACCTTCTGAAAATTTAGATTCTATGAAACTTTTTGAAATGCAAGTTTCGGTCAAAAAATCATAATATATTATACACTAGTTTTTACTTGTTTCGGTCAAAACTCAAATTAAATGAAGGTCTGTTCGAAATTATACGAAACATTTCTGAACATTTATTAATGTTACAAGGGAAGGTTATGATGGAAGTCCATGCAAAAAATCATCTGAAAATTAGATTCTATGGAACTTTTCGAAATGCAAGTTTCGGTCAAAAATCATAATATATTATACACTAGTTTATACTAGTTTCGGTCAAAAATCAAATTAAGTCAAGGACTATTCGAAATGATACGAAACTTTTCAGAACATTAGTATATGTTACAAGGCAAGGTTTTTATGGAAGTCCATGCAAAAAAATCTTCTGAAAAATTAGATTCTGTGAATCTTTTCAAAATGAAAGTTTCAGTCAAAAATCATAATATATTATACACTAGTTTTTACTAGTTTCGGTCAAAAATCAAATTAAATCAAGGTCTGTTCGAAATGATACGAAACATTTCTGAACATTTATTAATTTTACAAGGGAAGGTTGTGATAGAAGTCCATGCAAAACATCATCTAAAAATTAGATTCTATGGAACTTTTCAAAATGCAATTTTCGGTCAAAAATCATAATATATTATACACTAGTTTATACTAGTTTCGGTCAAAAATCAAATTAAATCAAGGACTATTCGAAATGATACGAAACTTTTAAGAACATTAATATATGTTACAAGGGAAGCTTTTGATGGAAGTCCATGCAAAAAAATCATCTGAAAAATTATATTCTATAAAACTTTAAAAAATGCAAGTTTCAGTCAAAAATCATAATATATTATACACTACTTTACACTAGTTTCGGTCAAAATTCAAATTAAATCGGGGACTGTTCAAAATGATACGAAACTTTTCAGATAATTTATATATGTTAGGAGGGAAGGTTATGATGGAAATCCATGCCAAAAAATCATTTGAAATTTAGATTCTACGAAACTTTTCGTAATGCAATTGTCGGTCAAAAATCAGAATATATTATGCACTAGTTTATACTAGTTTCTGTCAAAAATCAAATTAAATCAGGGACTGTTCGAAACGATACGAAACTTTCAGATCATTTATATAGGATACGAGGGAAGGTTATGATGGAAGTCCATGCAAAAAAATCATCTGAAAAATTAGAAATTATGAAACTTTTCGAAATACAAGTTTCGGTCAAAAAATCATAATATATTATACACTAGTTTTGGTAAAAAAAAATTAAATTAAATCGAGGATTGTACGAAGCGATACAAACCTTTTTAGATCCTTGCTATATGATACGATGGAACGTTAGGACGGAAGTCAATGCAAAAAATAATATGAAAATTAGATTCATTGAAACGTTTCGAAATGCAAGTTTCGGTCAAAAAATCATAATATTATATACACTAGTTTATACTTGTTTCGGTAAAAAATAAATTAAATCATGGACTTTTCGAAATGATGCGAAACTTTTCAGATTATTTAACTATGGTATGATGGAAGGTTATGATGGAAGTCCATGCAAAATATCATCTAAAAATTAGATTCTATGGAACTCTTCAAAATGCAAGTATCGGTCAAAAATCATAATATATTATACATTAGTTTATACTAGTTTCGGGCAAAAATCAATTTAAATCAAGGATTGTTCGAAATGTTTCGAAACTTTTAAGAACATTAATATATGTTACAAAGGAAGGTTTTTATGGAAGTCCATGCAAAAAAAATTTCTGAAAAATAAGATTCTATGAAACTTTTCGAAATGCAAGTTTCGGTAAAAAATCATAATATATTATACACTAATTTATACTAGCTTCGGTAAAAAATCAAATTAAATCAAGGTCTGTTCGAAATGATACGAAACTTTTCAGAACATTTATTAAGGTTACAAGGGGAGGTTATGATGGAAGCCCATAAAAAAAATCATCTGAAAATTAAATTTTATAGAACTTTTCAAAATGCATGTTTTGGTCAAAAATCATAATATATTATACACTAGTTTAGACTAGTTTCGGTCAAAAATCAAATTAAATCAAGGACTGTTCGAAATGATAAGAAACTTTTCAGAACATTAATATATGTTACAAGGGAAGGTTTTTATGGAAGTCCATTCAAAAAAATCTTCTGAAAAATTAGATTCTATGAAACTTTTTGAAATGCAAGTTTCGGTCAAAAAATCATAATATATTATACTCTAGTTTTTACTTGTTTCGGTCAAAACTCAAATTAAATGAAGGTCTGTTCGAAATTATACGAAACATTTCTGAACATTTATTAATGTTACAAGGGAGGGTTATGATGGAAGTCCATATAAAAATTCATCTGAAAATTAGATTCTATGGAACTTTTCGAAATGCAAGTTTCGGTCAAAAATCATAATATATTATACACTAGTTTATACTAGTTTCGGTCAAAAATCAAATTAAATCAAGGACTATTCGAAATGATACGAAACTTTTAAGAACATTAATATATGTTACAAGGGAAGCTTTTGATGGAAGTCCATGCAAAAAAATCATCTGAAAAATTAGATTCAATAAAACTTTACAAAATGCAAGTTTCAGTCAAAAATCATAATATGTTATACACTACTTTATACTAGTTTCGGTCAAAATTCAAATTAAATCGGGGACTGTTCGAAATGATACGAAACTTTTCAAATTATTTATATATGTTAGGAGGGAAGGTTATGATGGAAATCCATGCAAAAAAATTATTTGAAAGTTAAATTCTATGAATCTTTTCGTAATGTAAGTTTCGTTCAAAAAATCATAAAATATTATACACTAGTTTATACAAGTTTCAGTCAAATATTAAATTAAATCGGGGACTGTTCGAAATGATATGAAACTTTTCAGATAATTAATATATGTTAGGAGGGAAGGTTATGATGGAAGTCCATGCAAAAAATCATTTGAAATTTAGATTCTACGAAACTTTTCGTAATGCAATTGTCGGTCAAAAATCATAATATATTATGCACTAGTTTATACTAGTTTTGGTCAAAAATCAAATGAAATCATGGACTGTTCGATACGATACTAAAATTTCAGATCATTTATATAGGATACGAGGGAAGGTTATGATGGAAGTCCATGCAAAAAAATCATCTGAAAAATTAGAAATTATGAAACTTTTCGAAATACAAGTTTCGGTAAAAAAATCATAATATATTATACACTAGTTTTGGTAAAAAAAATTAAATTAAATCGAGGATTGTACGAAGCGATACAAACCTTTTTAGATCCTTGCTATATGATACGATGGAACTTTAGGACGGAAGTCAATGCAAAAAATAATATGAAAATTAGATTCATTGAAACGTTTCGAAATGCAAGTTTCGGTCAAAAAATCATAATATTATATACACTAGTTTATACTTGTTTCGGTAAAAAATAAATTAAATCATGGACTGTTCGAAATGATGCGAAACTTTTCAGATTATTTATATATGGTATGATGGAAGGTTATGATGGAAGTCCATGCAAAATATCATCTAAAAATTAGATTCTATGGAACTCTTCAAAATGCAAGTATCGGTCAAAAATCATAATATATTATACATTAGTTTATACTAGTTTCGGGCAAAAATCAATTTAAATCAAGGATTGTTCGAAATGTTTCGAAACTTTTAAGAACATTAATATATGTTACAAAGGAAGGTTTTTATGGAAGTCCATGCAAAAAAAATTTCTGAAAAATAAGATTCTATGAAACTTTTCGAAATGCAAGTTTCGGTAAAAAATCATAATATATTATACACTAATTTATACTAGCTTCGGTAAAAAATCAAATTAAATCAAGGTCTGTTCGAAATGATACGAAACTTTTCAGAACATTTATTAAGGTTACAAGGGGAGGTTATGATGGAAGCCCATGCAAAAAATCATCTGAAAATTAAATTTTATAGAACTTTTCAAAATGCATGTTTTGGTCAAAAATCATAATATATTATACACTAGTTTATACTAGTTTCAGTCAAAAATCAAATTAAATCAAGGACTGTTCGAAATGATAAGAAACTTTTCAGAACATTAATATATGTTACAAGGGAATGTTTTTATGGAAGTCCATGCAAAAAAATCTTCTGAAAAATTAGATTCTATTAAACTTTTTGAAATGCAAGTTTCGGTTAAAAAATCATAATATATTATACACTAGTTTTTACTTGTTTCGGTCAAAACTCAAATTAAATCAAGGTCTGTTCGAAATTATACGAAACATTTCTAAACATTTATTAATGTTACAAGGGAAGGTTATGATGGAAGTCCATGCAAAAAATCATCTGAAAATTAGATTCTATGGAACTTTTCGAAATGCAAGTTTCGGTCAAAAATCATAATATGTTATACACTAGTTTATACTAGTTTCGGTCAAAAATCAAATTAAGTCAAAGACTGTTCGAAATGATACGAAACTTTTCAGAACATAAGTACATGTTACAAGGGAAGGTTTTTATGGAAGTCCATGCAAAAAAATCTTTTGAAAAATTAGATTCTGTGAAACTTTTCAAAATGCAAGTTTCAGTCAAAAATCATAATATATTATACACTAGTTTTTACTAGTTTCGGTCAAAAATGAAATTAAATCAAGGTCTGTTCAAAATGATACGAAACATTTCTGAACATTTATTAATTTTACAAGGGAAGGTTGTGATGGAAGTCCATGCAAAACATCATCTAAAAATTAGATTCTATGGAACATTTCAAAATGATAATTTCGGTCAAAAATCATAATATATTATACACTAGTTTATACTAGTTTCGGTCAAAAATCAAATTAAATCAAGGACTATTCGAAATGATACGAAACTTTTAAGAACATTAATATATGTTACAAGGGAAGCTTTTGATGGAAGTTCATGCAAAAAAATCATCTGAAATATTAGATTCTATAAAACTTTATAAAATGCAAGTTTCGGTCAAAAATCATAATATATTATACACTACTTTATACTAGTTTCGGTCAAAATTCAAATTAAATCGGGGACTGTTCAAAATGATACGAAACTTTTCAGATAATTTATATATGTTAGGAGCGAAGGTTATGATGGAAATCCATGCAAAAAAATTATTTGATGAATTTTTTCGTAATGCATGTTTCGGTCAAAAAATCATAAAATATTATACACTAGTTTATACTAGTTTTAGTCAAAAATTAAATTAACTCGGGGACTGTTCGAAATGATATGAAACTTTTCAGATAATTAATATATGTTAGGAGGGAAGGTTATGATGGAAGTCCATGCAAAAAATCATTTGAAATTTAGATTCTACGAAACTTTTCGTAATGCAATTGTCGGTCAAAAATCAGAATATATTATGCACTAGTTTATACTAGTTTCTGTCAAAAATCAAATTAAATCAGGGACTGTGTGAAACGATACGAAACTTTCAGATCATTTATATAGGATACGAGGGAAGGTTATGATGGAAGTCCATGCAAAAAAATCATCTGAAAAATTAGAAATTATGAAACTTTTCGAAATACAAGTTTCGGTCAAAAAATCATAATATATTATACACTAGTTTTGGTAAAAAAAAATTAAATTAAATCGAGGATTGTACGAAGCGATACAAACCTTTTTAGATCCTTGCTATATGATACGATGGAACGTTAGGACGGAAGTCAATGCAAAAAATAATATGAAAATTAGATTCATTGAAACGTTTCGAAATGCAAGTTTCGGTCAAAAAATCATAATATTATATATACTAGTTCATACTTGTTTCGGTAAAAAATAAATTAAATCATGGACTGTTCGAAATGATGCGAAACTTTTCAGATTATTTATATATGTTATGATGGAAGGTTATGATGGAAGTCCATGCAAAATATCATCTAATAATTAGATTCTATGGAACTCTTCAAAATGCAAGTATCGGTCAAAAATCATAATATATTATACATTAGTTTATACTAGTTTCGGGCAAAAATCAAATTAAATCAAGGATTGTTCGAAATGTTTCGAAACTTTTAAGAACATTAATATATGTTACAAAGGAAGGTTTTTATGGAAGTCCATGCAAAAAAAATTTCTGAAAAATAAGATTCTATGAAACTTTTCGAAATGCAAGTTTCGGTAAAAAAACATAATATATTATACACTAGTTTATACTAGCTTCGGTAAAAAATCAAATTAAATCAAGGTCTGTTCGAAATGAAACGAAACTTTTCAGAACATTTATTAAGGTTACAAGGGGAGGTTATGATGGAAGTCCATGCAAAAAATCATCTGAAAATTAGATTTTATAGAACTTTTCAAAATGCATGTTTTGGTCAAAAATCATAATATATTATACACTAGTTTATACTAGTTTCGGTCAAAAATCAAATTAAATCAAGGACTGTTCGAAATGATAAGAAACTTTTCAGAACATTAATATATGTTACAAGGGAAGGTTTTTATGGAAGTCCATTCAAAAAAATCTTCTGAAAAATTAGATTCTATGAAACTTTTTGAAATGCAAGTTTCGGTCAAAAAATCATAATATATTATACTCTAGTTTTTACTTGTTTCGGTCAAAACTCAAATTAAATGAAGGTCTGTTCGAAATTATACGAAACATTTCTGAACATTTATTAATGTTACAAGGGAGGGTTATGATGGAAGTCCATATAAAAATTCATCTGAAAATTAGATTATATGGAACTTTTCGAAATGCAAGTTTCGGTCAAAAATCATAATATATTATACACTAGTTTATACTAGTTTCGGTCAAAAATCAAATTAAATCAAGGACTATTCGAAATGATACGAAACTTTTAAGAACATTAATATATGTTACAAGGGATGCTTTTGATGGAAGTCCATGCAAAAAAATCATCTGAAAAATTAGATTCTATAAAACTTTACAAAATGTAAGTTTCAGTCAAAAATCATAATATATTATACACTACTTTATACTAGTTTCGGTCAAAATTCAAATTAAATCGGGGACTGTTCGAAATGATACGAAACTTTTCAAATAATTTATATATGTTAGGAGGGAAGGTTATGATGGAAATCCATGCAAAAAAATTATTTGAAAGTTAAATTCTATGAATCTTTTCGTAATGTAAGTTTCGGTCAAAAAATCATAAAATATTATACACTAGTTTATACAAGTTTCAGTCAAATATTAAATTAAATCGGGGACTGTTCGAAATGATATGAAACTTTTCAGATAATTAATATATGTTAGGAGGGAAGGTTATGATGGAAGTCCATGCAAAAAATCATTTGAAATTTAGATTCTACGAAACTTTTCGTAATGCAATTGTCGGTCAAAAATCATAATATATTATGCACTAGTTTATACTAGTTTCGGTCAAAAATCAAATGAAATCATGGACTGTTCGAAACGATACTAAACTTTCAGATCATTTATATAGGATACGAGGGAGGGTTATGATGGAAGTCCATGCAAAAAAATCATCTTAAAAATTAGAAATTATGAAACTTTTCGAAATACAAGTTTCGGTCAAAAAATCATAATATATTATACACTAGTTTTGGTAAAAAAAATTAAATTAAATCGAGGATTGTACGAAGCGATACAAACCTTTTTAGATCCTTGCTATATGATACGATGGAACGTTAGGACGGAAGTCAATGCAAAAAATAATCTGAAAATTAGATTCATTGAAACGTTTCGAAATGCAAGTTTCGGTCAAAAAATCATAATATTATATACACTAGTTTATACTTGTTTCGGTAAAAAATAAATTAAATCATGGACTGTTCGAAATGATGCGAAACTTTTCAGATTATTTATATATGGTATGATGGAAGGTTATGATGGAAGTCCATGCAAAATATCATCTAAAAATTAGATTCTATGGAACTCTTCAAAATGCAAGTATCGGTCAAAAATCATAATATATTATACATTAGTTTATACTAGTTTCGGTCAAAAATCAAATTAAATCAAGGATTGTTCGAAATGTTTCGAAACTTTTAAGAACATTAATATATGTTACAAAGGAAGGTTTTTATGGAAATTCATGCAAAAAAAATTTCTGAAAAATAAGATACTATGAAACTTTTAGAAATGCAAGTTTCGGTAAAAAATCATAATATATTATACACTAGTTTATACTAGCTTCGGTAAAAAATCAAATTAAATCTAGGTCTGTTCGAAATGATACGAAACTTTTCAGAACATTTATTAAGGTTACAAGGGGAGGTTATGATGGAAGTCCATGCAAAAAAATCATCTGAAAATTAGATTTTATAGAACTTTTCAAAATGCATGTTTTGGTCAAAAATCATAATATATTATACACTACTTTATACTAGTTTCGGTCAAAAATCAAATTAAATCAAGGACTGTTCGAAATGATAAGAAACTTTTCAGAACATTAATATATGTTACAAGGGAAGGTTTTTATGGAAGTCCATGCAAAAAAATCTTCTGAAAAATTAGATTCTATGAAACTTTTTGAAATGCAAGTTTCGGTCAAAAAATCATAATATATTATACACTAGTTTTTACTTGTTTCGGTCAAAACTCAAATTAAATCAAGGTCTGTTCGAAATTATACGAAACATTTCTAAACATTTATTAATGTTACAAGGGAAGGTTATGATGGAAGTCCATGCAAAAAATAATTTGAAAATTAGATTCTATGGAACTTTTCGAAATGCAAGTTTCGGTCAAAAATCATAATATGTTATACACTAGTTTATACTAGTTTCGGTCAAAAATCAAATTAAGTCAAAGACTGTTCGAAATGATACGAAACTTTTCAGAACATAAGTATATGTTACAAGGGAAGGTTTTTATGGAAGTCCATGCAAAAAAATCTTTTGAAAAATTAGATTCTGTGAAACTTTTCAAAATGCAAGTTTCAGTCAAAAATCATAATATATTATACACTAGTTTTTACTAGTTTCGGTCAAAAATGAAATTAAATCAAGGTTTGTTCGAAATGATACGAAACATTTATGAACATTTATTAATTTTACAAGGGAAGGTTGTGATGGAAGTCCATGCAAAACATCATCTAAAAATTAGATTCTATGGAACTTTTCAAAATGATAATTTCGGTCAAAAATCATAATATATTATACACTAGTTTATACTATTTCGGTCAAAAATCAAATTAAATCAAGGACTATTCGAAATGATACGAAACTTTTAAGAACATTAATATATGTTACAAGGGAAGCTTTTGATGGAAGTCCATGCAAAAAAATCATCTGAAAAATTAGATTCTATAAAACTTTACAAAATGCAAGTTTCGGTCAAAAATCATAATATATTATACACTACTTTATACTAGTTTCGGTCAAAATTCAAATTAAATCGGGGACTGTTCGAAATGATACGAAACTTTTCAGATAATTTATATATGTTAGGAGCGAAGGTTATGATGGAAATCCATGCAAGAAAATTATTTGAAAATTAAATTCTATGAATCTTTTCGTAATGCAAGTTTCGGTCAAAAAATCATAATATATTATATACTAGTTTATACTAGTTTCAGTAAAAAATTAAATTAAATCGGGGACTGTTCGATATGATATGAAACTTTTTCAGATAATTAATATATGTTAGGAGGGAAGGTTATGATGGAAGTCCATACAAAAAATCATTTGAAATTTAGATTCTATGAAACTTTTCGTAATGCAATTGTCGGTCAAAAATCATAATATATTATGCACTAGTTTATACTAGTTTCTGTCAAAAATCAAATGAAATCAGGGACTGTTCAAAACGATACGAAACTTTCAGATCATTTATATAGGATACGAGGGAAGGTTATGATGGAAGTCCATGCAAAAAAATCATCTGAAAAATTAGAAATTATGAAACTTTTCGAAATACAAGTTTCGGTCAAAAAATCATAATATATTATACACTAGTTTTGGTATAAAAAATTAAATTAAATCAAGGATTGTACCAAGCGATACAAACCTTTTTAGATCCTTGCTATATGATACGATGGAACGTTAGGACGGAAGTCAATGCAAAATATAATCTGAAAATTTGATTCATTGAAACGTTTCGAAATGCAAGTTTCGGTCAAAAAAATCATAATATTATATACACTAGATTATACTTTTTTCGGTAAAAAATAAATTAAATCATGGACTGTTTGAAATGATGCGAAACTTTTTAGATTATTTATATATGTTATGATGCAAGGTTATGATGGAAGTCCATGCAAAATATCATCTAAAAATTAGATTCTATGGAACTCTTCAAAATGCAAGTATCGGTCAAAAATCATAATATATTATACATTTGTTTATACTAGTTTCGGTCAAAAATCAAATTAAATCAAGGATTGTTCGAAATGTTTCGAAACTTTTAAGAACATTAATATATGTTACAAAGGAAGGTTTTTAGGGAAGTCCATGCAAAAAAAAATTCTGAAAAATAAGATACTAAGAAACTTTTCGAAATGCAAGTTTCGGTCAAAAATCATAATATATTATACACTAGTTTAATAAGGTTACAAGGGGAGGTTATGATGGAAGTCCATGCAAAAAATCATCTGAAAATTAGATTTTATAGAACTTTTCAAAATGCATGTTTTGGTCAAAAATCATAATATGTTATACACTAGTTTATACTAGTTTCGGTCAAAAATCAAGTTAAATCAAGGACTGTTCGAAATGATAAGAAACTTTTCAGAACATTAATATATGTTACAAGGGAAGGTTTTTATGGAAGTCCATGCAAAAAAATCTTCTGAAAAATTAGATTCTATGAAACTTTTTGAAATGCAAGTTTCGGTCAAAAAATCATAATATATTATACACTAGTTTTTACTTGTTTCGGTCAAAACTCAAATTAAATCAAGGTCTGTTCGAAATTATACGAAACATTTTTAAATATTTATTAATGTTACAAGGGAAGGTTATGATGGAAGTCCATATAAAAAATCATCTGAAAATTAGATTCTATGGAACTTTTCGAAATGCAAGTTTCGGTCAAAAATCATAATATATTATACACTAGTTTATACTAGTTTCGGTCAAAAATCAAATTAAGTCAAGGACTGTTCGAAATGTAACGAAACTTTTCAGAACATTAGTATATGTTACAAGGGAAGGTTTTTATGGAAGTCCATGCAAAAAAATCTTCTGAAAAATTAGATTCTGGGAAAGTTTTCAAAAAGCAAGTTTCGGTCAAAAATCATAATATATTATACACTAGTTTTTACTAGTTTCGGTCAAAAATCAAATTAAATCAAGGTATGTTCGAAATGATACGAAACATTTCAGAACATTTATTAATTTTACAAGGGAAGGTTGTGATGGAAGTCCATGCAAAACATCATCTAAAAATTAGATTCTATGGGACTTTTCAAAATGAGAGTTTCGGTCAAAAATCATAATATATTATACACTAGTTTATACCAGTTTCGGTCCAAAATCAAATTAAATCAAGGACTATTCGAAACGATACGAAAATTTCAGATCTTTTATATTGGATACGAGGGAAGGTTATGATGGAAGTACATGCAAAAAATCATTTAAAAATTAGAAACTATGAAACTTTTCGAAATACAAGTTTCGGTCAAAAAATCATAATAAATTAGAAACTAGTTTTGGAATATAAAAATTAAATTAAATCGCGGATTGTACGAAGCGATACAAAGCTTTTTTGATCCTTGCTATATGATACGATGGAACGTTATGACGGAAGTCCATGCAAAAAATCATCTGAAAATTAGATTCTATGAAACGTTTCGAAATATAAGTTTCGGTCAAAAAATCATAATATTATATACACTAGTTTATACTTGTTTCAGTAAAAAATAAATTAAATTAGGGACTGTTCAAAATGATTTGAATCTTTTCAGATTATTTATATATGTTATGATGGAAGGTTATGATGGAAGACCATGCAAAATATCATCTAAAAATTAGATTCTATGGAACTTTTCAAAATGCATGTTTCGGTCAAAAATCATAATATATTATACACTAGTTTATACTAGTTTCGGTCAAAAATCAAATTAAATCAAGGATTGTTTTAAATGTTTTGAAACTTTTCAGATAATTGATATATGTTACAAGGGAAGGTTTTTATGGAAGTCCATGCAAAAAAATCTTCTGAAAAATAAGATTCTATGAAACTTTTCGAAATGGAAGTTTCGTACAAAAATCATAATATATTATACACTAGTTTATACTAGTTTCGGTAAAAAAAATAAAATTAAATCAAGGTTTGTTTGAAATGATACGAAACTTTTCAGAACAATTATTAAGGTTACAAGTGAAGGTTATGATGGAAGTCCATGCAAAAAATCATCTGAAAATTAGATTCTATGGAAATTTTCAAAATGCAAGTTTCGGTCAAAAATCATAATATATTACACACTAGTTTATACTAGTTTCAGTCAAAAATCAAATTAAATCAAGGACTATTCAAAATGATACAAAACTTTTCAGAACATTAATATATGTTACAAGGAAAAGTTTTTATGGAAGTCAGTGAAAATAAATCTTCTGAAAAATTAGATTCTATGAAACTTTTCGAAATGCATGTTTCAGTCAAACATCATAATATATTATACACTTGTTTATACTAGTTTCGGTCAAAAAAATCAAATTAAATCAAGGTCTGTTCGAAATGATACGAAGCTTTTCAGAACATTTATTAATGTTAAAGGGAAAGGTTATGATGGAAGTCCATGCAAAAAATCATCTGAAAAGTAGATTCTATGAAACTTTTCAAAATGCAAGTTTTGGTCAAAAATCATAATATATTATACACTAGTTTTTGCTAGTTTCGGTCAAAAATCAAATTAAATCTAGGACTATTCGAAATGATACGAAACTTTTCAGAACATTAATATATGTTACAAGGGAAGGTTTTGATGGAAGTCCATGCAAAAAAATCATCTGAAAATTTAGATTCTATAAAACTTTTCAAAATGCAAGTTTCGGTTAAAAATCATAATATATTATACACTGCTTTATACTAGTTAAGGTCAAAATTTAAATTAAATCGGGGACTATTCGAAATGATACGAAACTTTTCAGATAATTTATATATGTTAGGAGGGAAGGTTATGATGGAAATCCATGCAAAAAAATTATTTGAAACTTAAATTCTATGAATCCTTTCGAAATGCATGTTTCGGTCAAAAATCATAATATATTATACACTAGTTTATACTAGTTTCAATCAAAAATTAAATTAAATCGGGGATTGTTCGAAATGATATGAAACTTTTCAGATAATTAATATATGTTAGGAGGGAAGGTTATGATGGAAGTCCATGCAAAAAATTATTTGAAATTTAGATTCTATGAAACTTTTCATAATGCAATTGTCGGTCAAAAATCATAATATATTATGCACTAGTTTATACTAGTTTCGGTCAAAAATCAAATGAAATCAGGGACTGTTCAAAACGATACAAAAATTTCAGATCATTTATATAGGATACGAGGGAAGTTTATGATTGAAGTCCATGCAAAAAATCATCTGAAAAATTAGATATTATGAAACTTTTCGAAATACAAGTTCCGGTCAAAAAATCAATATATTATACACTAGTTTTGGTATAAAAAAAATTAAATCGAGGATTGTACGAAGCGATACAAAATAATTAAATCGGTCAAAATTCAAATTAAATCAAGTACTATTCGTAATGATACGAAACTTTTCAGAACATTTATATATGTTACAAGGGAAGGTTATGATGGAGTTCCATGCAAAAAAATAATTTGAAAATTAGATTCTATGAATCTTTTCGTAATGCAAGTTTCGGTCAAAAATCATAATATATTATACACTAATTTATACTAGTTTCGGTCAAAAATCAAATTAAATCAAGGATTGTTCGAAAGGTTTCGAATCTTTTCAGAAAATTTATATATGTTACAAGGGAAGGTGTTTATGGAAGTCCATGCAAAAAAATCTTCTGAAAAATAAGATTCTAAGAACTTTTCGAAATGCAAGTTTCGGCCAAAAATCATAATATATTATGCACTAGTTTATACTAGTATCGGTAAAAAAAATCAAATTAAATCAAGGTTTGTTCGAAATTAGAAAATCATCAGAAAATCAAATTAATGTTACAAGGGAAGCTTATGATGGAAGTCCATGTAAAAAATCATCAGAAAATTAGATTCTATGGAACTTTTCAAAATGCAAGTTTCGGTCAAAAATCATAATATATTATACACTAGTTTATGCTAGTTTCGGTTAAAAATCAAATTAAATCATGGACTATTTGAAATGATACAAAACTTTTCATAACATTAATATATATTACAAGGGAAGGTTTTGATGGAAGTCCATGCAAAAAAATCATCTGAAAATTTAGATTCTATAAAACTTTTCAAAATGCAAGTTTCGGTAAAAAATCATAATATATTTTACACTACTTTATACAAGTTACGGTCAAAATTACATATAAATCGGGGACTATTCGAAATGATACGAAACTTTTCAGATAATTTATATATGTTAGGAGGGAAGGTTATGATGGAAATCCATTCAAAAAAATTATTTGAAACTTAAATTCTATGAATCTTTTCGTAATGCAATTGTCAGTCAAAAATCATAATATATTATGCACTAGTTTATACTAGTTTCAATCAAAAATCAAATGAAATCAGGGACTGTTCGAAACAATACGAAACTTTCAGATCATTTATATTGGATACGAGGGAAGGTTATGATGGAAGTCCATGCAAAAAATCATCTGAAAAATTAGATATTATGAAACTTTTCAAAATACAAGTTTCGTGCAAAAAATCATAATATATTATACACTATTTTATACTAGTTTCAATCAAAAATTAAATAAAATCGGGGACTATTCGAAATGATATGAAATTTAGACTCTATGAAACTTTTTGTAATGCAATTGTCGGTCAAAAATCATAATATATTAGACACTAGTTTATACTAGTTTCGGTCAAAAATCAAATGAAATCAGGGACTGTTCGAAATGATACGAAACTTTCAGATCATTTATATAGGATACGAGGGAAGGTTATGATGGAAGTCCATGCAAAAAATCATCTGAAAAATTAGATATTATGAAACTTTTCGAAATACAAGTTTCGATCAAAAAATCATAATATATTATACACTAGTTTTAGTAAAAAAAAATTAAATCGAGGATTGTACGAAGCGATACAAACCTTTTTAGATCCTTGCTATATGATATGATGGAACGTTATGACGGAAGTCCATGCAAAAAATCATCTGAAAATTAGATTCTATGAAACGTTTCAAAATCCCAGTTTCGGTCAACAAATCATAATATTATATACACAAGTTTATACTTGTTTCGGTAAAAAATAAATTAAATCAGGGACTGTTCGAAATGATGAGAAACTTTTCAGATTATTTATATATGTTATGATGGAAGGTTATGATGGAAGTCCATGCAAAATATCATCTAAAAATTAGATTCTATGGAACTTTTCAAAATGCATGTATCGGTCAAAAATCATAATATATTATACACTAGTTTATACTAGTTTCGGTCAAAAATCAAATTAAATCAAGGATTGTTCGAAATGTGTTGAAACTTTTCAGAACATTAATATATGTTACAAGGGAAGGTTTTTATGGAAGTCCATGGAAAAAAATCTTCTGAAAAATAAGAATCTATAAAACTTTTCGAAATGCAAGTTTCGGTCAAAAGTTATAATATATTATACACTAGTTTATACTAGTTTCGGTAAAAAAAATCAAATTAAATCAAGGTCTGTTCGAAATGATACGAAACTTTTCAGAACATTTATTAATGTTACAAGGGAAGGTTATGATGGAAGTCCATGCAAAAAAATCATCTGAAAATTAGATTCTATGGAAAATTTCAAAATGCAAGTTTTGGTTAAAAATCATAATATATTATACACTAGTTTATACTAGTTTCGGTCAAAAATCAAATTAAATCAAGGACTGTTCGAAATGATACGAAAATTTTCAGAACATCAATATATGTTACAAGGGAAGGTTTTTATGGAAGTCCATGCTAAAAAATCTTCTGAAAAATTAGATTCTATGAAACTTTTCGAAATGCAAGTTTCGGTCAAAAATCATAATATATTATACACTACTTTTTATTAGTTTCGGTCAAAAATCAAATTAAATCAAGGTCTTTTAGAAATGATACGAAACATTTCAGAACATTTATTAATGTTACAAGGGAAGGTTATGATGGAAGTCCATGCAAAACATCATCTAAAAATTATATTCTATGGAACTTTTTAAAATGCAAGTTTCGGTCAAAAATCATAATATATTATACACTAGTTTATACTAGTTTCGGTCAAAAATCAAATTAAATAAAGGACTATTCGAAATGATACGAAACTTTTCAGAACATTAATATATGGTAGAAGGGAAGGTTTTTATGGAAGTCCATGCAAAAAGTCATCTGAAAAATTAGATTCTATAAAACTTTTCAAAATGCAAGTATCGGTCAAAAATCATAATATATTATACACTACTTTATACTAGTTTCGGTCAAAATTCATATTAAATTGGGGACTGTTCGAAATGATACGAAACTTTTCAGATAATTTATATATGTTAGGATGGAAGGTTATGATGGAAATCCATGCAAAAAAATTATTTGAAAACTATATTCTATGAATCTTTTCGAAATGCAAGTTTCGATCAAAAAATCATAATATATTATACACTAGTTTATACTAGTTTCAGTCAAAATTTAAATTAAATCGGGGACTGTTCGAAATGAAACGAAACTTTTCAGATAATTAATATATGTTAAGAGGGAAGGTTATGATGGAAGTCCATGCAAAATAACATTTGAAAATTAGATTCTAAGAAACTTTTCGTAATGCAATTGTCGGTCAAAAATCATAATATATTATACACTAGTTTATACTAGTTTCGGTCAAAAATTCAAATGAAATCGGGGACTGTTCGAAACGATACGAAACTTTCACATCATTTATATAGGATATGAGGGAAGGTTATGATGGAAGTCTATGCAAAAAAATCATCTAAAAATTAGATTCTATGCAAAAATCATAATATATTATACACTAGTATATACTAGTTTCGATAAAAAATTAAATTAAATCAAGGATTGTTCGAAATGTTACGAAACTTTTCAGAAAATTAATATATGTTACAAGGGTAGGTTTTGATGGAAGTCCATGCAAAAAAATCATCTGAAAAATTAGATTCTATGACACTTTTCGAAATGCACGTTTCGGTCAAAAATCATAATATATTATACACTAGTTTATACTAGTTTCGGTCAAAATTCAAATTAAATCAAGGACTATTCATAAAGATACGAAACTTTTCAGAACATTTATATATGTTACAACGGAAGGTTATGATGGAAGTCCATGCAAAAAAATCATTTGAAAATTAGATTCTATGAATCTTTTCGAAATGAGAGTTTCGGTCAAAAAATCATAATATATTATACACTAGTTTATACTAATTTAAGTCAAAAATTAAATTAAATCAGGGACTATTCGAAATGATGCGAAACATTTCAGATAATTTATATATGTTAGGAGGGAAGGTTATGATGGAAGTCCATGCAAAAAATCATTTGAAAATTAGATTCTATGAAACTTTTCGTAATGTAAGTTTCGGTAAAAGAGTCATAATATATTATACACTAGTTTATACTAGATTCAGTTTAAAATCAAATTAAATCAGGGACTGTTCGAAATGATACGAAACTTTGAAGATCATTAATATATGATACGAGGGAAGGTTATGATGGAAGTCCATGCAAAAAAATCATCTGATAATTAGATTCTATGAAACTTTTCGAAATGCAAGTTTCGGTCAAAAACTCATAATATATTATACACTAGTTTTGGTAAAAAAATTAAATTAAATCTAGGATTTTAAGAAGCGATATAAACCTTTTTAGATCCTTGCTATATGATATGATGGAATGTTATGATTGAAGTCCATGCAAAAAATCATCTGAAAATTAGATTCTATGAAACGTTTAGAAATGCAAGTTTCGGTCAAGAAATCATAATATTATATACACTAGTATATACTTGTTTCGGTCAAAAATCAAATTAAATCGGGGTATGTTTGAAATGATGCGAAAATTTTCAAATCATTTATATATGTTAAGATGGAAGGTTATGATGGAAGTCCATGCAAAACAATTATCTAAAAATTAGATTCTATGGAACTTTTCAAATATCAAATTAAATCATGGTTTGTTCGAAATGATACGAAACTTTTCTGAACATTTATTAATGTTACAAGGGAAGGTTGTGATGGAAGTCCATGCAAAAAAAATATGAAAATTAGATTCTATGGAACTTTTCGAAATGCAAGTTTCGGTAAAAAAAATCAAATTAAATCAAAGATGGTTCGAAATGATACGAAACTTTTCAGAATATTTATATATGTTACTTGGGAAGGTTATAATGGAAGTCCATGCAAAAAAAATCAACTGAGAATTAGACTCTATGAATTTTTTTGAAATGAGAGTTTTCGTCAAAAAATCATAGTGTATTATACACTAGTTTATACTAGTTTCGATCAAAAATCCAATTAAATCGGGGACTGTTCGATATGATGCGAAGCTTTCCAGATCATTTATATATGTTAGCATTGAAGGTTATGATGGAAGTCCATGCAAAAAATCATCTGAAAATTTGATTCTATGGAACTTTTAAAAAAGCAATTTTCAATCAAAAATCATAATATATTATACACTAGTTTATACTAGTTTCGGTAAAAAAAATCAAATTAAATCAAGGACTGTTCGAAATATTACGAAACTTTTCAAAACATTAATATATGTTACAAGGGAAGGTTTTAATGGAAGTCCGTGCAAACAAATCATCTGAAAAATTAGATTCTATGAAATTTTTCAAAATGCAATTTTCGGTCAAAAATCATAATATATTATACACTACTTTATACTAGTTTCAGTCAAAATTCAAATTAAATCTAGGACTGTTCGAAATGATACGAAACTTTTTAGAACATTTATATATTTTACAAGGGAAGGTTATGATGGAAGTCCATGCAAAAAAAAATCATTTGAAAATTAGATTCTATGAATCTTTTCGAAATCGAAGTTTAGGTCAAAAAATCATAATATATTATACACTAGTTTATACTAGTTTCAGTAAAAAATTAAATTAAATCGGGGACTGTTCGAAATGATGCGAAACTTTTCAGATAATTTATATATGTTAGAAGGGAAGGTTATGATGGAAGTCCATGCAAAAATCATTTGAAAATTAGATTCTATGAAAGTTTTCGTAATGCAAGTTTCGGTAAAACATCATAATATATTATGAAGGGACGTAAAACACAAGGAATGGGGGTTGGAATTGGGTTTTTTAATAACTAATAAAAATGACTTTAGAAACACTTTAATTTATCCTGGTTCGTTTGAAATCAAATTACATCCAGGATAATTGTTATCATCAAAACTATTAGAGGATTAGAATCAAAATTGTTCTAACAAACTCCCCCTTTTTGATGATGACAAAACATTATTTTGATTTAAGAATAGAGCTTAAGAGTTAGAAGGACTCCCTTTAGATAATGAGAATTATCCTTTTAGATATTTCCATTAGAAGTTCTTTTCGCAGATTCTATGGAACTTTTAAAAAAGCAATTTTCAGTCAAAAATCATAATATATTATACACTAGTTTATACTAGTGGTCAAAAATCAAATTAAATCAAGGATTGTTCGAAATGTTACAAAACTTTTTAGAACATTAATTTATGTTACAAGGGAAGGTTTTGATGGAAGTCCATGCAAAAAAATCATTTGAATAATTAGATTCTTTGAAACTTTTCGAAATGCAAGTTTCGGTCAAAAATCATAATATATTACACACTAGTTTATACAAGTTTCGGTCAAAATTCATATTAAATCAAGGACTGTTTGAAATGATGTGAAACTTTTCATAACATTTATATATGTTACAAGGGAAGGTTATGATGGAACTCCATGCAAAAAACATCATTTGAAATTTAGATTCACTGAACCTTTTCGAAATGCAAGATTCGGTCAAAAAATCACAATATATTATACACTAGTTTATACTAGTTTCAGTCAAAATTCATATTAAATCGGGGACTGCTCGAAATGATAGGAAACTTTTCAAATAATTAATATATGTGAGGAGGGAAGGTTATGATGGAAGTCCATGCAAAAAATCATTTGAAAATGTGATTCTATGAAACTTTTCGTAATGCAAGTTTCGGTAAAAATCATAATATATTATACACTAAATTATACTAGTTTCGGTCAAAAATCAAATTAAATCGGGGACTGTTCAAAATGATACGAAACTTTGAAGATCATTAATATATGATACGAGGGAAGGTTATGATGGAAGTCCATGCAAAAATATCATCTGAAAATTAGATTCTATGAAACTTTTCGAAATGTAAGTTTCGGTAAAAAAAACCATAATAAATTATACACTAGTTTTGGTCAAAAAATTAAATTATAAGCGATACAAACCTTTTTAGATCCATGCTATATGATATGATGGAACGTTATGATGGAGTCCATGCAAAAAATCATCTGAAAATTAGATTCTATGAAACGTTTCGAAATGCAAGTTTCGGTCAAAAATCATAATATTAGATACACTAGTTTATACTTGTTTCGGTTAAAAATAAAATAAAATCAAGGTCTGTTTGAAATGATGTGAAACTTTTAAGATCATTTATATATGTTATGATGGAAGGTTATGATGGAAGTCCATGCAAAAAATCATCTAAAAATTAGATTCTATGGAACTTTTCAAAATTCAAGTTTCGGTCAAAAATCATAATATATTATACACTAGTTTATACTAGTTTCGGTGAAAATTAAATAAAATCAAGGACTATTAGAAATGTTACGAAAAATTTCATAACATTAATATATGTAACAAGGGAAGGTTTTGATGGAAGTCCATGCAAAAAAAAATCATATGAAAAATTAGATTGTATGAAATTTTTCGAAATGCAAGTTTCGGTTAAAAATCATAATATATTATACACTAGTTTATACTTGTTTTGGTCAAAATTCAAATTAAATCAAGGACTGTTCGAAATGATGTTTAACTTTTCAGAACATTTATATATGTTACAAGGGAAGGTAATGATGGAAGTCCATGCAAAAAAAATCATTTGAAAATTAGATTCACTGAGCCTTTTCGAAATGCAAGTTTCGGTCAAAAAATCATAATATATTATACACTAGTTTATACTAGTTTCAGTCAAAATTCAAATTAAATTGGGGACTGTTCGAAATGATAGAAACTTTTCAGATAATTTATATATGTTTGGAGGGAAGGTTATGATGGAAGTCCATGCAAAAAATCATTTCAAAATTAGATTCTATGAATCTTTTCGTAATGCAAGTTTCAGTAAAAAATCATAATATATTATGCACTAGTTTATACTAGTTTCGGTCAAAAATCAAATTAAATAGGGGACTGTTCGAAATGATACGAAACTTTGAAGATCATTAATATATGATACTTGGGAAGGTTATGATGGAAGACCATGCAAAAAATCATCTAAAACTTAGGAGGGAAGGTTTGAAATGATACGAAGTTTTTCAGATAATTTATATATGTTAGGAGGGAAGGTTATGATGGAAGTCCATTCAAAAAATCATCTGAAAAGTAGATTCTATGAAACTTTTCATAATGCAATTGCCGGTCAAAAATCATAATATATTATACATTAGTTTATACTAGTTTCGGCAAAAATTAAATAAAGTCCAGGACTGTTAGAAATGTTACGAAACTTTTCAGAATATTAATATATATTACAAGGGATGGTTTTAATGGAAGTCCATGCATAAAAAATCATATGAAACATTAGATTCTATGAAAGTTTTCGAAATGCAAGTTTCGGTCAAAAATCATAATATATTATACACTAGTTTATACTAGTTTCGGTCAAAATTCAAGTTAAATCAAGGACTGTTTGAAATGATGCGAAACATTTCAGAATATTTATATATGTTACAAGGGAAGGTTATGATGGAAGTCCATGCAAAAAAAATAATTTAAAAATTAGATTCACTGAACCTTTTCGAAATGCAAGTTTCGGTCAAAACATCATAATATATTATACACTAGTTTATACTAGTTTCAGTCAAAATTCAAATTAAATCGGGGACTGTTCGAAATGATACGAAACTTTGCAGATAATTTATATATGTTAGGAGGGAAGGTTATGATGAAAGTCCATGCAAAAAATCATTCGAAAATTAGATTCTATGAAACTTTTCGTAATGCAAGTTCGGTAAAAAATCATAATATATTATACACTAATTTATACTAGTTTCGGTCAAACATCAAATTAAATCGGGGACTGTTCGAAACGATACGAAACTTTGAAGATCATTAATATATGATACGAGAGAAGGTTATGATTGAAGTCAATGCAAGAAATCATCTGAAAATTAGATTCTATGAAACTTTTCTAAATGCAAGTTTTGGTCAAAAAATCATAATATTAGATACACTAGTGTTGTTCCCTGGATTTTCATCCTAGTACAAACACGAAAGTGACGCGGAAAAGGTAGAGTCGCCATCCAGACATTTTTATCCCGAATGAATGGGAAAGGTAATGTTGCACAAACCTAAGGAAGAAGGAAAGGACAAGGTCCTGCGAACCAAAGATCTGGGTTCGGGAGTCGGTTACGACCTGGGAAGGTATTAGAACCCCAGACCATCCGTGGTACCCGACGGGATCCACGCTTGCTTGTTTGTTTCAAAGGGTGAGAAAATAAAGTTGTTGTTGAACAAATGAACTGCTAACTGGAATGGGAGTGGAAAGGGAACTGGAAAAAAGAAAAACAAGAAAGAAGGGGGAAAATGTATGGAAAATAAAGATTATGCTCGAATGGGCCCTACCCCGCTTCCTACGTACCTCATCGGGAAAATGAGGATCAGAGTCGACGTAGTTCGCCTAACTAAGGCGGAAACTAATTGTTTGTGTTTTTTATAGCTGGAACTGCGTATGTCTCTGCTCATGTGTTGCAGGCTCGTCTGGTACGAGTGCATTTATCATCTTGCAAATGAGACAAGTCGCCACAAGTTCGCGTTGAGAATTAATGAGGTGAGAGAAGAAGTTCCCGCAGGAAAGTCGCTTATTGTTTGTTGTTTGCTTTTTAAGTGTTTTTCATGAATTTGGCACAAGGAAGTGAATTCAAACTTTTTCCATGGAATGTGTACTTACTGCTACATTCCAAGATGGAATAATAGAACAAGCACACCAACCAAGGAGAATTTATCCAAGACTTGTTTCCAAGGATTAGGGTTTAAGTTCACTAGCTTATTGTTCTTATTACATGTTTTGGTAGTTTGTGTGAAGAACTATCTTTTAGGTTTTCCTTGTGAAACAACCCCTTGATAAGACTTGTACATCATGCTAGACAAGCCTACACCATTCCAAGATGGAAGGAATGCAAGTGCCCCATGGAATAAGGCTATACACAAGGGATCCTTTCATATATTTATTATGTATTTTTTGGATTTTGTTTGAAGATGAGGAGAGAAAGACTCAAGAGGCAAAGGTCAAAGCTAATGAGGGACTAAGACACAATCCTAAGTCATCATTATGTACAAAAGTGTGGTCCTATGGTTAATGAGGTATTCTAACCTAAGGGAAAAAAAGCAAGTTAGAATTCAACTTACTTCTTAAGGAAGTTAAGTTGAATCTAAAGGAAAAGAGGAGCCCTATGAACAAAGCACCAAGGTGCTAAGGAAAAAACAAATAAATGCATAAGAGATTAAGAATGAAGTGATTATCATATCTTCCCCCCCCCCCCTCCCCCTACAAAACAAATGTTAGCATGATGAAGAAAAATGAACAATTAAGATATGTCAAACTTCTTAAATAACTCTTACTAGCTAAGGAAGGATATTAATGAACTCCTAAGGTTAGTACTTAAGCCTAAGTAATCCTATAAGATAACAAACTTAAAAAGTCTATATCTAAACTCAACTTAAGTATTCTAAAGCTATAAGAATGAACAACTTCAAACTATGCCCTAAAAGGAAGCTAAACCCCAATAGGAGTTAAGGTGAAGTTACATGAGGAAACCTAAATGGTTAAGAATGCTAAACTTGTATGAAATCAAAGGTGAATGGAAAATCCAGGAGCTAACACTTAATGAAAGTATCCTTATATGTAAAACAAAATGGGAGAAAAGAGATTCAAGTGAAAGAGATTCAAACACTATGTAGAATGGTGTGAAAATAAGAAGAAATGAACATTGAACTTCAAAGGAAGGAAAAGACTTAGAATAAAATCAAACATGATCAAGAGGATTTGAATTTCTCATGCAAAAACCAGGAGCTTGATGAAGTGTTAAAATGTGGTTTAAACACAAAAGTTGGTCACAAAGGACATGGAGTAATGGCATTAGGGTTAAGGAACCAAAATGTGAAGTTTTGAAGTCTTAAGGAAGCATATGACACTACATGAAGTACAAGGACCAAAGACTTGAAGTGAACACGTGAAAGTTCGTATGAAAAGCTTATGAGGTATATGACAATGATTTAACAAGTATGACATGGTCACAAAGTTGGTTTTGAGGGGTTAAGATGGAAGATGAGATGAAATTAGGTCAAAAGGAGACAAGGAAGACTTATGGCTCAAACAAACCCTAAAATCAAAAGACAAGGACCTAGTGAATGTACTCAACATTTAAGGACCTCTAACATGACCTAAGAGACTCACAACCAAGGCTTTAGAGCAATGGCATAAATGCCTTATTCAAATGGATTAAAGGAAACCTATAAAAGGGACCAAAAATGGCTTAGGACCCAAGCAACTTGAAAAAAATATCAAATGTTATTTAGAAAATTATGAAATTTAACATTGTACATCACAATCCAGAGAATGACTTATGTACCAAAAATATCACAAAAAATACAAATTTTGAGTGGTCAAATGAATACTAGAATGGGATTAGGGTTTATATGGACCTATGTGAGAGAATGGACTTAAAATGACCTAAACATGACCTAAAAATCCAGAGAAAAATATTTTGAAGAAGTATGATGAATTATTAAGAGGATGCAAAAAGAATGGGAGATTTATCATTTTTGGTTTAGGAGAACAAAAATGGAAAAATTGCTTGGTCTAAAATGAAGAAAATATGAAACAATTTAATGGAAAATTAATTCTGGTTTCAAAAATGGACAAAAATAAAATCTAAAAATATGGAAAATTAGAGAAAAATGTAAAGAGTGCTCATGAATTTAATTGGAATGTTTGGATGCAATTTGATATTTTTAATAAGAGGAAACGAAATTGAATAAAATGGAAAAAGAAAATAAAAGAAATAAAAATGCATTGGGCCTGGGGGGTTCAGGAAGCAACAAAAACCACACAAATGGGCTGAGACAATTGCGTATGGGGAAAAATGGGCACGTGAGAAGCACAAGTTCATTAATGTGCTGGCAATGTCATGAGCGTTGGATGAGTTTGATCTAAAGGTTGTGTTTTAAAGTTATGGAAATTAGGGCAACACTGTTCAGATGACCGGAGATGAATTCCGGTCATCTTCTCCGGCCATGCTCCGGTAGGGAAATCACAAATCAACACTAAAATGAAAACTAAAACCATCAATGTGTTCTTCTCTCTTCCCTGATCACAAATATGGCCTCACAATCCATTTAGGGTTCCTAAATCTCATGAATCGAAAGCAAGAAGATCAACCTGGAAAATTGAATCTAAGCACCTAGAGTGCATATCAACTAGCCAGTCATCCAATAGCTTCTATCAAGCTTCAATCAACATGAAACCAATGGAAAACATACAATTCGAGCAAGTGAAATTTTAGGACATACCTGAATTGAAGAGAGATCAAAGTGTTGCTAGAAGACCAGAGAGGAGGATCCTTAGATTGCTTGTTCTTGATCTTGATCAAAGAGAGTGAAATAATTCTAGCTGATTGAAGATGAACTCTCCTTGAAGCCAAATGCAGTGTGAAAATTCAGAGAGAATGCTTGAGAATTTTGGGGATTTGTGATGAAATGATGCTAACCTCTCAAACTGAAGTGGTGAGGTCTTTTTATAGGGCCCTTAACCATGGTTAACATGCCCTGAGTTAACTAAGTGAGTGAAGTTAAGTGAGTGAGGTTGTTATGGCAGTTATGCCAGCTGGATATTCTAGAATCCTCTAGGTTCGAGCTCAATCCCATGTTTCAAGCTTCATGCTACTTAAACTGAGGATGAGAGTATTACAATGAAGCTGAAGGCATGATCATCTTGGCATTGGCCCTGATGATTTGCTTCCCATGGTAATTGTTATGATCTTAAGTGCACACGATTGCAGCAACCTGAACTTGAGGCCAATGGATCTAATGCAACCATGACCATGCTCCTTATGGTGAGATGAATTATGATACCAACTGTGGTTTGACCATGTGTGCATCCAATGCAGCCCATATGCAGTTTCACTCTCTTGGATTGGATTCTTCATGATAGTGTATGGTAGGAAGTATGGTAATGCAGTCATGGGATCACTCTTCTAATGCAGTGACCTTTGACCACCATGTGATGAGCAATACAAATGAAGCTGAGGTGAAATGAGGTTTGATGCCTTGCTGCATAAGGCACCGGTTGGATATAAAGAACTTCCCTAGATGTTTGCTTCATGATCAAGCAATCAAAGGCCATGGTTCTTTGACTCAAATTAAAGAGAATGATATGTAGAACATGTTTGATATTGATACCATCACAATACAAGACCTTAAGATGCCTCTAAAATGTCTTTGAAGTTCATGGCACCAAACTGCACCATTAGCTTGAGGTGTATGGAAAGGCATGCGCCCATGGCTAGTGAATCATGCAGTGTTAATATCCTCTCTTTGTCCCTCCATAACTCTCAATCCCTTGCTCAAGTAAAAAATCTTTGAACATCAAAGTTGTAGAAAACATGTCAATAAACAACTTTGAAGTTCAAAGAATATTCATTTGGAGTCTCCTTAATGGAGAAAAATGGCTTGACATGTTGAACCCCACCTGTTTGATGAATTTCCAGGCAGGGCGCGCGTGCTGGCCTGCAAGTTGCCTCGCCCATGACCTAGTTTTGCCCTAATTTGCTCAAACTTTGCAAGATCATATCTCTCTCAATTTTTATGCTATGAGTGAGTTCCACTTATGGATTTGAAGCTCAAGATTCCCTATTTTATTGGCTCAAGGTAGAATTTTGATAGCCCTCATAGTTTGGGAGAAGGCCTCTCTCAAAGATGCTGCAATAATGGCCAAAACTTGCCATTTTTGGAAACCCTAATTTTCCAAAAATGGTAAGTTTTGGTTTTCTTGGTTTCTCTTGATTCCTCCATAATTTTATGATTAAATTTGAACCATAGGATCCTTGTAACCCTAATTTCATGATTTTAACCTCAAAAAGTAAGGAGTTGACTTTTTCTTTAGCATGGTTGACTTTTCCCCAAATCCCTTATTTTTAGTCATCTGGCCAATTGAACCTCTTCCAAAATGTTTCTATGGATGAAATTTGAAACCTAGGCACTTGACATCATATATAAGACAATGGAATCCACTTTGAATCAAAATTTCATGGAGAAGCCCAATAGAAGTGAAACCCTATTTTGGCCCCTTTCATCAGGAGATGTTGCACTGCTTGCCTCCTCTGATTAATTCAAATCCTTCCATGGCTTGTGGCTTCAAATGAAGAATTGTGGTATATTGTGAACCCCTTGCACAAGGTTGAGAAGCTTTGTGGCCCCTTGATTGCCTTTGTATAGCCTTCAATTGCTCTAGTCATTGATCACATACCTATGCCTTAACCATGATAAATATGATGCAATGTTTTTTCATGAATATATGTATGCTAAATGTTATGCAAAATGTTGAGGGAGTGAGAGGGAAAATTTTGCGGTATTACAGCTGCCCCTATTCAATCATCTGCCAGCCTGAACGAATAATTGCAACAACTTTTAGACGTTCAAGGTATAGAGTGATTGAATACTCGAATAAAACCTAGAAATTTGAACTCTGTGGATGAGAGAAGTGTCATCTTCTTTTTAGTATTTTTTTTCCTGTTTTGACCTCTGAATAGGTAGCGGGAGTAGAACACGATGGAATAGGATCGTTGTACATAACGATAACATGCGATGTGACTGCTGAGCGAATCAAGCCACGAAGCGGGAGCCTGTTGGCGAAACAGGGTTTAAAAACGAGATCATTGTACAAAAAGGAACTCGACATTGTGATTGTTAAGCGAATCAAGCCACAAAAAGGGTGCCTGTTGGCAAAATATGGCTTAACAACGCGATTGCTGAGCGAATCAAGCCACGGAAAGGGTGCTTGTTGGCGAAACAAGGCTTAACAACGAGACCATTGGCAAAACGGAACCCGACAACGTGACTGTTGAGCGAATCAAGCCACGAAATGGGTGCATGTTGGCGAAACAAGGCTTAAAAACGAGACCATTGGCGAAACAGAACTTGACAACGTGACTGCTGAGCGAATCAAGCCACGAAATGGGTGCCTGTTGGCGAAACATGGCCTAAAAACGAGACCATTGGCGAAACGGAACTCGACAACGTGACTGCTGAGCGTATCAAGCCACAAAATGGGTGCCTGTTGGCGAAACAGGGCTTAAAAACGAGATCATTGGCGAAACGGAACTCGACAACGTGACTGCTGAGCGAATCAAGCCACGAAAAAGATGATGAACATTGACTTGGAAAGACAAAGGTGCCTGGAAAATGATATTAGTATCTCCTGCGGGGGAGTATTTCAGGTTAAAAAGATGTTATAGGTCGTATGTAATATACCTCAAAACTAGCCCAAGCTAACATGCACATGTTTGAATTTATGGCGTAATGCTCCATGATGATGGAAATGCTACGCTGTGGAGGATGCACATGTAATGATGATTATGCATATGCAAATACAAAAGGTCTCCTGACAAGGAGACTGCAAGTGTCCCAGATGGCTTGGCTGGGGAAAAATGATGATCACTACATTGATCTGGTTGATCCTGGCGAGGAGGAAACAACTCTGCGGGGAACGTTGTTAATGATACGCCGGCTCTGAACTGCCGCCATTGCCAAAAATAAATTGGACTTTGAGATTAGAGAGCCAGGACCCTGGTGTAGATAAACTCTTCTTGAACTCTGATGGGGAAATTGAGACCATCTGACTTGGTTGGGGAGCCAGATGTATGGCACTGCTGAGGAAGCAACCTGTCGGGGAGAAAAGACATTCCTTGTACTGTTGGGGGTTGCCCCTGTATTGAAAAGAAACTTATGCTTGGGGAGGACAAACATCTTTTGTCATCACTGCTGGGGAAGAATTTCAACTTCACTTCTACTGGTGATAACAGGACATAAACGGGAAGACACCTGTTCTTGTTCGAGTACTGTCGAAATATTCCTCCTGGAAATCTACTTTAGCTCTGCTAGCAACACATGTACCTGCACCTGCGTAAACACAACTGATAGTGCCTGCGACATAGAGAGTTAATATGGACCTATATGCCCCAGGCTTATGGTATGAATCATCATCCTGGACACTTAACACACTTTTTAGAGTTGTATTAGATGTTTTTGTCCTCCTGCATGAGTTAGAAAGCATTTGAATGTTTGCAACACAATATAAATCACAATTTGCTGGACGTTTTTGCAATCAAACAATGTTAGATGAAAAAAACAAAAACAAAAGCAACTAGTCACAAGTTGACTGAAATTGAATTTTATTGATTTGGAACATGGCCATGAATAGGCATTACATCAGGAAGCAATTCCCTGGAAAGAGGAAATAGCCAAAAAGGAAAACAGACTATCCTATCGGCAATGTGAAAAATGGATCTCATCAAGTTTTGACCCGGCTATGACTCGTATTTCTTCAAGACTGTCCGCTTGCTCTGGCCCTTGAGAAAGGTGATTGAACTGGTCTTCAACCCTTAGAATAACCTTAGTTGCAGATGGATTATGGACTTCGCAGATTGTAGTCGTTCGTGTTAGTCCCTCTTTTGCGTGGATCGCCCTTTCGGGTTTTCAATCCACCGGGATACCCTTTTTGCCTGAGCTGTCCGATGTGGCTTTTCAACTCAGCGGGTGTACATTTTTTTTCAATATTTCCCTAAATTTTGCCCGAGCCTTTTATTCTGTTTTTGGCTCGCCGGGATGCCCATTTTTGCCTGGATCTTTATTCTGTTTTTATCCAGCGGGTCTTTTTACACGAAGTATTTTCTTACTCCATCTGCGTTGACTGGGGAATGGAAGTCTTCTCCATCCATGGTTGTTAACATCAAGGCTCCGCCCGAGAAAACCTTTTTAACCACGAATGGTCCTTCATAATTTAGCATCCATTTGCCCCTGTGATCGTTAAGAGGAGGAAGAATCCTTTTCAGGACCAGGTCATCTGGTATATACCTTTGAGGTCGTACCTTCTTGTCGAAGGCCTGTTTCATGCATCGTTGATACAACTGTCCATGGCATACATCTGTTAGGCATTTTTCTTCAATGAGGCTCAGTTAATTGTATCTGGATCAGAGACACTCAGCTTCATCTAGCTTAATATACATCATTAACCTCAACGAGGGGATCTCCAATTCAATTGGAAGGACTGCCTCCATACCATACACTAATGAAAACCGGGTTGCCCCTGTTGAGGTACGCACTGACGTTTGGTACCCATGTAGCACGAATGGTAGTATTTCATGCCAGTCTTTGTATGTCACGACCATCTTCTACACGATCTTCTTGATGTTCTTGTTGGTCGCCTCAACGGCGCCATTCATTTTCGGGCGATACAGAGAAGAGTTGTGATGTTCTATTTTGAAATCCTGACACAAGTCAGCCATTATCTTGTTGTTGAGGTTAGAACCATTATCAGTAATGATTCTTTCGGGAATTCCATACCGACAGATAATGTCTCTTTTGATAAACCGGGCTACCACTTGTTTAGTAACATTGGCATAAGACGCCGCTTCAACCTACTTCGTGAAATAGTCTATAGCAACCAGGATGAAGCGGTGACCATTGGAAGCTGTTGGCTCAATCTTGCCAATCATATCAATGCCCTACATGGAGAACAACCAAGGTGAAGACATAACACTCAAAGGATTCAGAGGTACATGTACCTTATCGGCATAGATCTGGCACTTGTGACATTTACAGGAATATTTACAGCAATTGGATTCCATGGTGATCCAATAATATCCCGATACCAAAAGTTTCTTGGCCATAGCATGTCCTCCAGCACGGGTACCGAAGGAGCCTTCATGAACCTCTTGCATCAACAAATTTGCTTCGTGTCTATCCATGCATCTGAGCAGAACCATCTCGAAGTTTCGCTTGTATAGCACACCATCTTGATTCAAGAAGAAACCACCTGTTAGTCTTCTGAGGGTTTTCTTGTCTTTACTGGATGCCCCAGTCGGGTACTCTTGAGTCTTCAAGAAGTGCTTGATATCATGATACTAAGGTTTGTTCACCACTGTCGACTGCAAAGACATAGGCAGGTCTTTCAAGACGGGAGACCATGATCTGAGGCACAAAATTCTCTTGACAAACTTTAATCATGGATGAAAAAGTTGCTAGAGCATCGGCGAATTGATTTTCATCTCGGGGAATATAACTCAACTTGACCTAAGTTAAGAAAGTTAACAGCCTCCTGGTATAATCCCTGTAAGGAACCAAGTGAGGTTGGTGAACTAACCATTTGTCATTGACTTGGTTCACCACAAGAGCAAAATCTCCGAAGATCTCGAGGTTCTTGACACACAAGTTGATTGCCTCTTCAACACCCAAGATGCAAGCTTCATACTCTGCCTCATTGTTAGTGCATTCAAAAGTCAACCGAGCAGCTAAAGGTGTATGGACCCCTTTTGGTGAGATGATAACAACACCTACTCCGCTTCCGTTAATGTTCACAGCTCTGTCAAACATCAATTTCCATTTGGATTTAGGCTCTGGCCCCTCCTCCGGAAGTGGTTCTTCACAGTCTTTCAACTTGAGGAACATGATGTCCTCATCCGAAACTCGAATTTCATGGGTTGATAATCGTCAATTGGCTGCTGAGCCAGGTATTCTAACAATACACTCCCTTTGATGGCTTTTTGCAAAGTGTAATGGATATCATACTCCGTTAGAATCATCTTCCATCGGTCTACCCTTCCTGTTAGAGCTGGCTTCTCGAAGATATATTTCACATGATCCATCTTGAAAATCAGGAAAGTGGTGTGAGTCAGCATGTACTGTCTTAGCCGGCGAGCAGCCCATGCCAAAGCGCAACAAGTTTTCTCGAGTAGTGAGTAGCGTGTCTCACAATCGGTAAACTTTTTTATAAGGTAATAAATAGCATGCTCTTTTCGACCAGACTCGTCTTGTTGACCCAGCACACATCCCATCGATCCTTCAAGTACGGTAAGATACATGATTAAAGGTCTCCCTGGCACATGAGGCATGAGAATATGAGGCTCTAACAGGTACTCCTTGATTCGGTCAAAGGCTTGCTGGCAATCCTCATTCCATTTGATGGCCTGATTCTTCCTCATAAGCTTAAAGATGGGCTCACACGTGGCTGTTAGGTGAGAGATGAATCGTGCAATGTAGTTTAGTCTCCCTAAGAATCCATGCACTTGCTTTTCATTCTTTGGCTCAGGCATCTCTTGGATGGCTTTTACTTTGGTTGGGTCAACCTCAATTCCCCACTCACTAACAATGAAACCCAGTAACTTGCCGGAACGTACCCCAAAAGTGCACTTGTTCGGATTCAACCTCAAACTGAACTTCCGGAGTCTGTCAAACAATTTTGCTAGATTGACCAAGTGCTCTTCTTCTGTTTGGGATTTTGCTATCATATCATCAACATAAACCTCAATTTCATGATGAATCATGTCGTGAAATAGCGTCACCATTGTCCGTTGGTAAGTGGCTCCAGCATTCTTAATACCAAACGACATGACCTTGTAACAGAAGGTGCCCCAAGGCGTGATGAAGGTAGTCTTTTCCATATCATCGGGAGACATCTTAATTTGGTTATAACCTGAAAACCCGTCCATGAAAGAGAACACAGAAAATTGAGCAGTATTGTCAACAAGCACATCGATGTGAGGCAGAGGGAAATCATCTTTAGGGCTGGCCCAGTTCAAATCCTTGTAGTCTACACACATCCTAACTTTATCGTCTTTTTTAACGACCGGTACAATATTGGAAACCCACGGAGGGTAACTAGTCACAGCCAAGAAACCATCATTAAATTGTTTTTGTACTTCCTCTTTGATTTTGATTTCCATATCAGGGTGTGTGTGCCTCAACTTTTGCTTCACTGGCAGGAAGTCTTCTCTCAAAGGCAACTTGTGTACCACAATGTTAGTGTCTAAACCAGGCATGTCCTGGTAAGACCAGGTGAAGACATCAACATATTCTCGAAGCATGGCGATTAGACGAGTCTTGATAGATTCTTCTAATGTAGCCCCAATCTTTACCTCTTTCTTGTCCTCTTCGGTACCCAGGTTTATCACTTCGACGGCCTTTTCATGTGGCTGAATCATATTTTCTTCCTGTTTAGTAGTCTGGCTAACTCTTCACGTAGTTCACAATCTACTTCACCTTCCTCATCAGCTTAGTAAATCGGATTGTCAAAGTCATACTTAGCCATAAATGGGTCGTGGTTGATAAGGTCCGGTGAAGAGCACCTGAATGAATGATGATTCATGCAAAGCTTTAGAAGGAGTTTGAAAAATGAAAACTTTTCTTTCTTTTTTTTTAAAAACAAAAGCAAAAAATGAAAGACAAGGAACAACATGGATGAATGCAAAATGTCAGCTTTATTAATGATTATGTATTGTGTTAGGAACAAAAGAACCCTTACAATAAGCTACTATTCCCCGAGCAAGACATAGCGCTTGATTACAGGAAAGATAAAAGCAAAAATGATTACTCTTCAAAGGAAGTGACTGAAATGAGCCTTTCAGATGACCAATTCCTAAGCTGAGTCTCTGGAGCACAAGGTTTGATCCACCCGTCCAAGTCATAATCACTATCAACTGTGTCATCTTGCACGGCATTGATACTCCCGTAATCCACCATTCCTGCACTCGTGAAGGTAATCGGGCCTTGACGACCTCTGGCGCTCTATTGAATTGATGACTGCCCAGGCTGGTATCCAACACCAAACTATCCTTCTTTTCTGATACTTCCACTGGACTGCCCCAGCCTTCTCATATTCCTGATTTCACTACCTTAAGAGCTTGTTTATAAGAGGTTATGGAAACCCTTTTCTTTGATTCTTCGGAAGAAGCTGCTGATGAAGATGTTAATTCAGTCTTCAAGGGCTCGAAAGCTTGACACGGAGTCTCAACTATCTCACTGTCCATCTCTATATATTTAAATGAAGCCAGATGATTGATAAAGATATCCTCTTCTCAAAAAACCGTTACGATTTGCCCTTCCCAGACAAATTTCAGTTTCTGATGAAGCGTGGACGATATTTCCCCTGCCGAATGTGTCCAGGGTCTCCCCAGTAAATAACTATATGCAGGTTGTATGTCCATTACATAAAATGTGGCATTGAAAATTTGTGGACCTACTTTGATTGGTAAGTCCACTTCCCCAAACACTAATCTCCACGATCCATCAAATGCTCGAACCACCAGATCACTGGGCTTCAGAACCACTCTGTCATAATCCAACTTCATTAATGCCTTCTTGGGAAGAACATTCAGTGATGATCCGGTATCCACCAATACATGAGATAACATTGCACCTTTACACTCCAAAGAAATATGTAGTGCCCGATTGTGAGCACGACCCTCAGATGTTAGATTCATGTCAGTAAAACCCAATCCATCATTGGAATTGACACTAGACACCACAGTTTCTAATTAGTTCACCGAGATATCCTGAGGTACATAGGCTTTGTTCAGGATGTTCAAGAGAGCTTTCTTGTGAGAGTCAGAACACATTAACAGAGATAAGATGGAAATCTTTGATGGAGTCTGTTGCAAATGGTCCACAATTTTATAATCTCTCTTTTTGATGATTCTAAAAAATTCTTCAGCTTCTTTGTCAAATGTAATGTCAGGGTCAACCACAGGTGTAGGCCCATTAGCAGTCACTGGTTTCTTCCCTCTTGCCTTAGCTTGGGCTTCTACAGTATCTCTGAGTGGTATTACACTATTTCTTAGTGTCTCCGACGCAAACAACCTTCCACTCCTAGTAAAACCTCCTACTCCAACATTCTCTACTTGAGCTGGAGATATACTAGGCGTGGACAAATCTTGCTTCTGACTGTTACAATATACTTCACCTCCGTAATGCCATGGGATGGCCTTATGACTCTGGTACATCACTGGCCCTGCAATAGTGATAGTTATTGGTGCTACTCTGGCTTGAGGAGGAACTTGAGATGGATCATAGAAAATGGTTACTGTAGAAACTTCTTTTTCTTTTACAATTTTGTCAAACTGCAAGACCCCTTCATCAATCATGCTCTGTATCCCCTTTTTCAATTGTTCACAACTATCAGGAGCTTTATCACACTCTGGACAATCATGCTTACAGCCTAGAAAGATACCCTTCTGTTCCAAGCAAGCTTTGACAGCACTCAACGGAGTTTGCAGGTCACTGACATCACACACCAAATTCAGATTCTCTCCGTCATCAATTTCCCCAACTGTACCTCTGTGAGGAGGCATGGGGTTTTGTATCACATTCAGAGTGGGAGCAAAGTTAATCGCTTTGGAATCTAACAGGTCTTGGAGAACATACATCAGGGTTTTGCAGTTTTTTGTGGTATGTACGGGGGCTCCGGAATGGAATTCGCATCGGGCATTTGTATCATAACCTTCGGGGAGTTGCCCGACTTCGGAGGTTGTAAAGTTCTGAGCTGAAACATTTGGAGCTGGAGAAGATTCTTCAAAAGTTGTGAGTAATACATAGGTGGAGTTTCAAACTTCCTTTCTCTGGTCTTCTGAGAATAATAGGGATGGGGAGCCCTTTGTTGATAACCTTGTTGGCATTGTTGTTACAGTTGTTGAACTTGTTGTTGAATAGGATAAGAGATAGTGACAGGAGCCACTTGCTGATAAACACCTCTATTACCTCCACATCTCTGTGCATATACTTCCCCAGTCTCTCCCTCCCTCTTCTTCAAGAAAGGTTTCTTGATGCCGGAAGTTGAAGCGCCACCATTCTGAATCTTTCCCTGCTTAATCCAACTCTCTATCCTCTCGCCAGTCAAGATAATATCTTAAAAACTGCTTGACGAGCACCCAACCAACCTTTCCATGAAATTCCCGGGAAGGGTATCCATGAAAAGGTCCACCACTTTCTCTTTCTAGCAAGGGTGGTTGCACCCTGGCGGCCACTTCACGCCATCTTTGTGCGTAATATTTGAAGCTCTCTGAACCTTTCTGTGTCAGACTCTAGAGCTGAGTGCGACTAGGTTTCATGTCAATGTTATACTGATATTGTTTAAGAAAAGATTCTCCCAACTCCTTCCAGCTGCTTACAGAGCTTCTCTCCAACTTCATATATCATTCCAAGGATCCTCCGGAGAGACTATCCTGGAAATAGTACATCTAGAGTTTCTCGTCCCTAGCATGGGCAGCAATCATTTGGTAGAAGGCCTGCAAATGAGTTTTAGGGAAGGAGCTACCATTGTACTTATCGAAAGTAGGTGGCCTGAACTTGTGAGGAATAACCACCCCTGGGACTAAGCCCATGTCAAATACATCTATCCCAAGAGTGTCTTTACACTCAAGGGATTTGACCTTCTCAGCTAGCAGCAAAAAGTCTTGAAAATTTCCTTCCACACCAAATCCCATATCATTGTTAAAGGAAGGAAACTGATCCTCTTGTCTATCTTGCACGGGGATGAAGGTTGTTGTGCCAGGCTCTGGAACTAGAGGTCCACCTGTTCCATTGTTGGTGTTGGGAGGATTCACTTGAACTTTTGGAGTGACTACAGAAGGGTTAGTCTGAGGAGGGTTGAGTCCTTGAATAGCATTCCTCAAATCTTGTTGTCCTTGGGCCATCCCTTGCATCATAACCATGAATTCCCCCATCCTAGTGCGGAGTTCATTGAGCTCAGTTTGCATAGAGTCCTTGACGGTCCTCTGGTTGTTCCTTGTTGCGTAACGATGAGGAATATTCTGTCTGAAGTGTCGGGTCTTGGCAGCTCGTGCAATCTTTTCCTGTAATGCAGATAAGTTAAGTAACCTGGAGAAACCTGCAAAATAAAGAAAAAATGCAAATGATATGTATGCAATGCAATGTGTTCCTTTTATCCTCAAGGTTTTGTTTACTTTCCCATTCCGCTGTTAAGAAAAGAAGACATTGTGTGACATTTAGATGTGAAGTGACAGTCTTTAATATCTCATGTCCGTGCAACAGATAATCAACCAGAGACTTCAGGTGAATCAAAAGAAAACTGGAATAAAAAACCCTCATGGGGTACAAGTTCATACGTCAAAGAGAGAAAAGTACATCAGCATGAGAGAGGATTCCCACAACAAGCCTGTGGGTAATCCAAATCACATGTATACAAGACTAAAGCCTAGGAAGATCTACATCCTGCAACCTCCAACTAAGGCACTTAACACCTTGTAGCAGCTGAGTTATATCTGGATGTGATGGTTCTTGTATGAGCTTTTGAATCAGGATATCCCTAAGGTCAAAAGAGGCATGTAGTTCCTCAACTTGTTGTAGGAACACCTTTTCACTTTCCTAGCTTGTGATAGGATCAATTTTGGTCCTCTTGACATCAGCTCTCAGCTTCAACTCTTATATCTCTTTCTGAGCTTCCTTCACTGCTTGTTGATTCTTTGCTATATCTTAAAGGTTATCCTTCTCTTGGTGATAGGCCTTTTGAAGGAGCTTTCCCTGTTAATCTAAAGAGTCTTGAAGGCCTTTGATCTCTAACTTGTACTTGACTTCCAGCTCTTTCTGCCTCTTCAAGTTGTCTTCCCATTTCTCTTTCCATAAGGTGATAGCTTCATTAGCTTCATTAAACTCTTTCTTATCCTTCCGGCGCTGGTCTGCCCTGTGAGTTTCAGCTAATCCCTTTTTCTTGAAATAAAGCTCCCTCTCTTGAAAGGCTTGCTGCTTAAGCCTGACCACTTCTTCATCTTTGTGAGCCCTTTCTTCCAATTTCTGGTTTTGCATTTTCAACTTCTGGCATGAATTGTTGGCTTCTTGATTCTCCAACCTGAGTTGTTTAACTAAAGCTTCTAATTTTTGATACTCCTGAAGAGGAACTGAAGTTGTGGGTGCTACCTCCTTAGGGTAGAGAGGTGGTTCCTTAGAGAATGGGAGCAACAAAGTCTTTACACGATCTTCCAGCCAGGTGGCAAAAGGATCATAAGTCTTGGGATCTACTTTCCCAAAGTCTGTCTTCCCCTTCATCACTCTAACCTCCCAAGCTTGGGATGCTAGCAAGTTCATCTTCAGGTTACCTTCTGTTGGAAAGTATAATGACTCATTAATCTCCTCAATCAAAGGTACAACTCTTAGAGGATAGCCAAACTGTTTCTTGGATAAGATAGGATTGTAGCTGATTCCACCTTTTCTTCCTATCAAGGGCACATTTGGGAAACTCCCACAATTGACCAAGATCTCTTTGCCTACAAGATCCCTATTGCATCCCCAAGCAATGTCAACTGAGGTTAAGCCCATCAATCTTTTGGACCACTTCCAAGATTGTTTCAAATCCTGGAAAGGCCCTGATTTAGGGAGTTGCCTTACAAACCAGTCAGCAAACAAGGGAGCACAACAATTCACATGTCCCTTCCTCTTTACATTCCTATGGTGAACCCCATAGTAAAAGTCACCCAACAAGGTAGGCATTGGGTTTCTTCTGACAAATATGGTAACAGCTTCCATGTTGATTAGCCATTTCTCATCTGGAAACAAGCTGATCCCATACACTATCAAAGCAAGCAAGGTACAGAACTTAGCCCATTTATTTTCAGAGGCTAGGTCTTGAGCTTCTTGGATAAGAAAGTATAAGAGAAGTCCTTTACCTTTGCTGGCATCCAGCCCTTTACTGACCTTGGATAAATCCAAATGAAAAGAATCAGTTATGTCTTTGCATGAAGGCACCTTCTCTAAGCCATAGTAAGGAATACCATCCTTGATGGGAATCCCGAGGATGTTGGATATCTCTTCTAATGTAGGAGCCAAGATCTAATTAGGGAAAACAAAGACCCTTAGCTGTGGATCATAAAATTGCAACAGAGAATGCAGGCTATCCCTCTGGTCAATTGTTGGTTTGCTCACATAATCTAGGATTTTTCCAAACTCCCTTCTGAAATCATCAAGAACTTTGTCACCCATCAAGCTAATCAACTTCTGAATACTCTCTGTCTCTGGTTAGGGGAAAGTATAGTGGACATTTCTTTTCCTTGGAACCTCCATTTTGAAGCAGCAACATGACCAAGAATAGGAAGTAATATGGACCCTGAGAATAAAAAGAACACAAATGATTAATGATGTTATGATGTTTATGTAAGGCAAGGCATGTGATCAGTGATGTGTCTGTGTAGTGAATCAGGTAATCAAGTGTCTGTGCAAGGTCACAACATCATCATAAGTATCTTTCTGATCAGAGGTTCAGATCTCATAATCCATGTGTAATAGAACAAGATCATATCACTGAAGTATGTTGGTACAATGGGTATGCTGAAGGTTAAGGCTCCTGCAATCCTGTAAACCCCTCCCAATCTCATAGGTGTGCTACTCGGGTCAAACATCACGGACTCTCAAAGCCGAATAGCAATAATACGTTCACCATCTCCGAGAAATGGCTCGTGACCAAATCAGGGAATCGGTTTGGCATTATGTACTAATCAGGGAGGTCTTAGTTGAGTCCAAGGAAACAAGCATCCCTCATAAGTCCCCAACTTCAAGCACTGAATCGAGAAACAATAGTACATTCATCCCGAAGGGTATAATACTATCTTCATACAAACAGTTTTCCTTAACTAGGTTCCTATGAGAGAACCAGGCCATCCTACACGAGTCCCCAGTGGGCCCTCAGATGCGAGTGGGTTTGCAAACAAATGTGGTCTTCCACTTTCATCACTGGGGAGGGATGTTTCCCTAAAGGCTCTCAATTATCGGTCCATTAACTGCACATAACTATCAAGGTAGTGTATTGCCCCAGAAAAATTCCAGCATCAATACATTTCCGAGAAGGTCGCAAGTCAAGGCGTGGAACATACTAATACCAACATAGCAAAATGACATGAAGCCAAAGGGGAACCACTCTAAGTCCTAGGTGCACTCAAGCCGGGTATTTGGCTTATCTCACAGTAACAAATCCCATCCCACAGAAAAATGAAACCAACACAGTCCAGTATGTGATGCATGTGAAAATAAATACTGTAAGCAGTAAATAAAGCTGTAAAATAAATTGTAAACAAAATAGTAAATAAACACAACAACACACATATAAACACCCAAAGAAACAAAAACAAACAGGCTAGGAGTGACTCTACAAGGGAAACACGAGATTCTGGGTTCGGTCCCCAGCAGAGTCGCCAATTGTCGCTCCCGGGATTTTCATCCTAGTACAAACGCGAAAGTGGCGCGGAAAACGTAGAGTCGCCAACCAAACATTTTTATCCCGAATGAATGGGAAAGGTAATGTTGCACAAACCTAAGGAAGAAGGAAATGACAAGGCCCTGCGAACCAAAGATCTGGGTTCGGGAGTCAGTTACGACCTTGGAAGGTATTAGCACCCCAGACCGTCCGTTGTACCCGACGGGATCCACGCTTGCTTGTTTGTTTCAAAGGGTAAGAAAATAAAGCTGCTGCTGAACAAATGAACTGCTAACTGGAATGGGAGTGGAAAGGGAACTGGAAAAGAGAACAACAAGAAAGAAGAGGGGAAATGTAGGAAAAATAAAGAATGTGCTCGAACGGGCCCTACCCCGCTACCTACGTACCTCATCGGGAAAATGAGGATTAGAGTCGACGTAGTTTGCCTAACTAAGGCGGGAAATTTTTATTTGTGTTTTTTATAGCTGGAACTGAGTATGTTTATGCTCAGGTGTTGCAGGCTCGTCTGGTACGAGTGAGTTTACCGTCTTGAAAATGAGACAAGTCGCCGCAAGTTCGCGTTGAGAATGAATAAGGTGAGAGAAGAAGTTCCTGCAGGAAAGTCGCTTATTGTTTGTTGTTTTCTTTTTAAGAGTTTTTCATGAATTTGGCACAAGGAAGTGAATTCAGACTCTTTTCCATAGAATGTGTACTTGATACTACATTCTAAGATGGAATAATAGAACAAGCACACCAAGCAAGGAGAATTTATCCAAGACTTGTTTCCAAGAATTAGGGTTTAAGTTCACTAGCTTGTTGAACTTATTACATGTTTTTGTAATTTGTGTGAAGAACTATCTTTTAGGTTATCTTTGTGAAACAACCCCTTGATAAGACTTGTACATCATGCTAGACAAGCCTACACCATTCCAAGATGAAATGAATGCAAGTGCCCCATGGAATAAGGCTATACACAAGGGATCCTTTCATATATTTATTAAGTCTTTTTTTGGATTTTGTTTGAAGATGAGGAGAGAAAGACTCAAGAGGCAAAGGTCAAAGCTAATGGGGGACTAAGACATAATCCTAAGTCATCATTATATACAAAAGTGTGGTCCTATGGTTAATGAGGTATTCTAACCTAAGGGAAAAAAAGAAATTTAGAATTCAACTTACTTAAATAAATAAAATCAAGGACTGTCAAAAATGATAAAATCAAGGATTGTTAGAAATGATACGAAACTTTTCATAACATTAATATATGTTACAAGGGAAGCTTTTTATGGAAGTCCATGCAAAAAAAGCATCTGAATAATTAGATTCTTTGAAACTTTTCGAAATGCAAGTTTCGGTCAAAAATCATAATATATTACACACTAGTTTATACAAGTTTCGGTTTAAATTCAAATTAAATCAAGGACTGTTTGAAATGATGTGAAACTTTTCATAACATTTATATATGTTACAAGGGAAGGTTATGATGGAACTCCATGCAAAAAACATCATTTGAAATTTAGATTCACTGAACCTTTTCGAAATGCAAGATTCGGTCAAAAAATCACAATATATTATACACTAGTTTATACTAGTTTCAGTCAAAATTCATATTAAATCGGGGACTGCTCGAAATGATACGAAACTTTTCAAATAATTAATATATGTTAGGAGGGAAGGTTATGATGGAAGTCCATGCAAAAAATCATTTGAAAATGTGATTCTATGAAACTTTTCGTAATGCAAGTTTCGGTAAAAATCATAATATATTATACACTAGTTTATACTAGTTTCGGTCAAAAATCAAATTAAATCGGGGACTGTTCAAAATGATACGAAACTTTGAAGGTCATTAATATATGATACGAGGGAAGGTTATGATGGAAGTCCATGCAAAAATATCATCTGAAAATTAGATTCTATGAAACTTTTCGAAATGTATGTTTCGGTAAAAAAACCATAATAAATTATACACTAGTTTTGGTCAAAAAATTAAATTAAATAGAGGATTGAACGAAGCGATACAAACCTTTTTAGATCCATGCTATATGATACGATGGAACGTTATGATGGAAGTCCATGCAAAAAATCATCTGAAAATTAGATTCTATGAAACGTTTCGAAATGCAAGTTTCGGTCAAAAATCATAATATTAGATACACTAGTTTATACTTGTTTCGGTCAAAAATAAAATTAAATCAAGGTCTGTTTGAAATGATGTGAAACTTTTAAGATCATTTATATATGTAATGATGGAAGGTTATGATGGAAGTCCATGCAAAAAATCATCTAAAATTAGATTCTATGGAACTTTTCAAAATGCAAGTTTCGGTCAAAAATCATAATATATTATACACTAGTTTATACTAGATTCGGCGAAAATTAAATAAAATCAAGGACTATTAGAAATGTTACGAAAATTTTCATCACATTAATATATGTAACAAGGGAAGGTTTTGATGGAAGTCCATGCAAAAAAAATCATATGAAAAATTAGATTGTATGAAATTTTTCGAAATGCAAGTTTCGGTCAAAAATCATAATATATTATACACTAGTTTATACTAGTTTTGGTCAAAATTCAAATTAAATCAAGAACTGTTCGAAATGATGTTTAACTTTTCAGAACATTTATATATATTACAAGGGAAGGTAATGATGGAAGTCCATGCAAAAAAAATCATTTGAAAATTAGATTCACTGAACCTTTTCGAAATGCAAGTTTCGGTCAAAAAATCATAATATATTATACACTAGTTTATACTAGTTTCAGTCAAAATTCAAATTAAATTGGGGACTGTTCGAAATGATAGAAACTTTTCAGATAATTTATATATGTTTGGAGGGAAGGTTATGATGGAAGTCCATGCAAAAAATTATTTCAAAATTAGATTCTATGAATCTTTTCGTAATGCAAGTTTCAGTAAAAAATCATAATATATTATGCACTAGTTTATACTAGTTTCGGTCAAAAATCAAATTAAATAGGGGACTGTTCGAAACGATACGAAACTTTGAAGATCATTAATATATGAAACGTGGGAAGGTTATAATGGAAGACCATGCAAAAAATCATCTAAAAATTAGATTCTATGGAACTTTTCAAAATGTAAGTTTCGGTCAAAAATCATAATATATTATACACTAGTTTATACTAGTTTCGGCAAAAATTAAATAAAGTCCAGGACTGTTAGAAATGTTACGAAACTTTTCAGAATATTAATATATGTTACAAGGGATGGTTTTGATGGAAGTCCATGCAAAAAAAATCATATGAAAAATTAGATTCTATGAAAGTTTTCGAAATGCAAGTTTCGGTCAAAAATCATAATATATTATACACAAGTTTATACTAGTTTCGGTCAAAATTCAAGTTAAATCAAGGACTGTTTGAAATGATGCGAAACTTTTCAGAATATTTATATATGTTACAAGGGAAGGTTATGATGGAAGTCCATGCAAAAAAAATCATTTGAAAATTAGATTCACTGAACCTTTTCGAAATGCAAGTTTCGGTCAAAACATCATAATATATTATACACTAGTTTATACTAGTTTCAGTCGAAATTCAAATTAAATCGGGGACTGTTCGAAATGATACGAAACTTTTCAGATAATTTATATATGTTAGGAGGGAAGGTTATGATGAAAGTCCATGCAAAAAATCATTTGAAAATTAGATTCTATGAAACTTTTCGTAATGCAAGTTTCGGTAAAATATCACAATATATTATACACTAGTTTATACTAGTTTCGGTCAAACATCAAATTAAATCGGGGACTGTTCAAAACGATACGAAACTTTGAAGATCATTAATATATGATACGAGAGAAGGTTATGATTGAAGTCAATGCAAAAAATCATCTGAAAATTAGATTCTATGAAACTTTTCTAAATGCAAGTTTTGGTCAAAAAATCATAATATTAGATACACTAGTGTTGTTCCCCGGATTTTCATCCTAGTACAAACACGAAAGTGACGCGGAAAACGTAGAGTCGCCAGCCAGACATTTTTATCCCGAATGAATGGGAAAGGTAATGTTGCACAAACCTAAGGAAGAAGGAAAGGACAAGGTCCTGCGAACCAAAGATCTGGGTTCGGGAGTCGGTTACGACCTGGGAAGGTATTAGAACCCCAGACCATCCGCGGTACCCGACGAGATCCACGCTTGCTTGTTTGTTTCAAAGGGTGAGAAAATAAAGTTGTTGTTGAACAAATGAACTTCTAACTTGAATGGGAGTGGAAAGGGAACTGGAAAAAAGAACAACAAGAAAGAAGGGGGAAAATGTATGGAAAATAAAGATTATGCTCAAATGGGCCCTACCCCGCTTCCTACGTACCTCATCGGGAAAATGAGGATCAGAGTCGACGTAGTTAGCCTAACTAAGGCGGAAACTATTTGTTTGTGTTTTTTATAGCTGGAACTGCGTATGTCTCTGCTCATGTGTTGCAGGCTCGTCTGGTACGAGTGCATTTATCATCTTGCAAATGAGACAAGTCGCCACAAGTTCGCGTTGAGAATGAATGAGGTGAGAGAAGAAGTTCCTGCAGGAATGTCGCTTATTGTTTGTTGTTTGCTTTTTAAGTGTTTTTCATGAATTTGGCACAAGGAAGTGAATTCAAACTTTTTCCATGGAATGTGTACTTGCTACTACATTCCAAGATGGAATAATAGAACAAGCACACCAAGCAAGGAGAATTTATCCAAGACTTTTTTCCAAGGATTAGGGTTTAAGTTCACTAGCTTATTGAACTTATTACATGTTTTGGTAGTTTGTGTGAAGAACTATCTTTTAGGTTTTCCTTGTGAAACAACCCCTTGATAAGACTTGTACATCATGCTAGACAAGCCTACACCATTCCAAGATGGAAGGAATGCAAGTGCCCCCATGGAATAAGGCTACACACAAGGGATCCTTTCATATATCTATTATGTATTTTTTGGATTTTGTTTGAAGATGAGGAGAGAAAGACTCAAGAGGCAAAGGTCAAAGCTAATGGGGGACTAAGACACAATCCTAAGTCATCATTATGTACAAAAGTGTGGTCCTATGGTTAATGAGGTATTCTAACCTAAGGGAAAAAAAGCAAGTTAGAATTCAACTTACTTCTTAAGGAAGTTAAGTTGAATCTAAAGGAAAAGAGGAGCCCTATGAACAAAGCACCAAGGTGCTAAGGCAAAAACAAATAAATGCATAAGAGATGAGGAATGAAGGGATTACCATATCTTCCCCCCCTACAAAACAAATGTTAGCATGATGAATAAAAATGAACAATTAAGATATGTCAAACTTCTTAAACAACTCTTACTAGCTAAGGAAGGATATTAATGAACTCCTAAGGTTAGTACTTAAGCCTAAGGCATCCTATAAGATAAAAAACTTAAAAAGTCATTAGCTAAACTCAACTTAAGTATTCTAAAGCTATAATAATGAACAACTTCAAACTATGCCCTAAAAGGAAGCTAAACCCTAATAGGAGTTAAGGTGAAGTTACATGAGGAAACCTAAATGGTTAAGTATGCTAAACTTGTATTAAATCAAAGGTGAATGGAAACTCCAGGAGCTAACACTTAATGAAAGTATCCTAAGATGTATAACAAAATGTGAGAAAAGAGATTCAAGTGAAAGAGATTCAAACACTATGTGGAATGGTGTGAAAATAAGAAGAAATAAACATTGAACTTCAAAGGAAGGAAAATACTTAGAATAAAATCAAACATGATCAAGAGGATTTGAATTTATCATGCAAAAACCAGGAGCTTGATGAAGTGTTAAAATGTGGTTTAAACAAAAAAGTTGGTCACAAAGGACATGGAGTGAATGGCATTAGGGTTAAGGAACCAAAGTGTGAAGTTTTGAAGTCTTAAGGAAGCATATGACACTGCATGAAGCACAAGGACCAAATACTTGAAGTGAACACTTGAAAGTGTGTATGAAACACTTATGAGATATATGACAATTATTTAACAAGTATTACATGGTCACAAATTTGGTTTTGAGGGGTTAAGATGGAAGATGAGATGAAATTAGGTCAAAAGGAGACAAGGAAGACTTATGGCTCAAACAAACCCTAAAATCAAAAGACAAGGACCTAGTGAATGTACTCAACATTTAAGGACCTCTAACATGACCTAAGAGACTCACAACCAAGGCTTTAGAGAAATGGCATAAATGCCTTATTCAAATGGATTAAAGGAAACCTATAAAAGGGACCAAAAATGGCTTAGGACCCAAGCAACTTGAAAAAAATATCAAATGACTTAGAAAAATTATGAAATTTAACATTGAACATCACAATCTAGATAATGACTTATGTACCAAAAATATCACAAAAACGCCTAATTTTGAGTGGTCAAATGAATACTAGAATGGGATTAGGGTTTATATGGACCTATGTGAGAGAATGGACTCAAAATGACCTAAAAATCCAGAGAAAATTATTTTGAAGAAGTATGATGAATTATTAAGAGGATGCAAAAAGAATGGGACATTTATCGTTTTTGGTTTAGGAGAACAAAAATGGACAAATTGCTTGGTCTAAAATGAAGAAAATATGAAACAATTTAATGGAAAATTAATTCTGGTTTAAAAAATGGACAAAAATAAAATCTAAAAATATGGAAAATTAGAGAAAAATGTAAAGAGTGCTCATGAATTTAATTGGAATTTTTGGATGCAATTTGATATTTTTAATAAGAGGAAACAAAATTGAATAAAATGGAAAAAGAAAATAAAAGAAATAAAAATGCATTGGGCTGGGGGGTTCAGGATGCAACACAAACCACACAAATGGGTTGAGACAATTACACATGGGGGTGTGAATATAAGTCTGAGAATTTGTACACAAAAATGGGCACGTGAGAATCCTGTAATGTTACCATCAAAGTAAAAAATCTTTGTCCCTCCACAACTCTCAATCCCTTGCTCAAGTAAAAAATCTTTGAACATCAAAGTTGTAAAAAACATGTCAATAAACAACTTTGAAGTTCAAAGAAAATTCATTTGGAGCCTCCTTGATGGAGAAAAATGGCTTGACATGTTGAACCCCATCTGTTTGATGAATTGCCAGGCAGGGCGCGCGTGCTGGCCTGCAAGTTGCCTTGCCCATGACCTAGTTTTGACCTAATTTGCTCAAACTTTGCAAGATCATATCTCTCTCAAGTTTTATGCTATGAGTGAGTTCCACTTATGGATTTGAAGCTCAAGATTCCCTCTTTGATTGGATCAAGATAGAATTTTGATAGCCCTCATATTTTGGGAGAAGGCCTCTCTCAAATATGCTGCAAAAATGGCCAAAACTAGCCATTTTTGGAAACCCTAATTTTCCAAAAATGGTAAGTTTTGGTTTTCTTGGTTTCTCTTGATTCCTCCATCATTTATTGATAAAATTTGAATCATAGGATCCTTGTAACCCTAATTTCATGATTTTGACCTCGAAAAGTCAAGAGTTGACTTTTTCTTCAGCATGGTGACTTTTCCCCAAATCCCCGATTTTCAGTCATCTGGCCAATTGAACCTCTTTCAAAATGTTTCTATGGATGAAATTTGAACCATAGGCACTTGACATCATATATAAGACAATGATATCTACTTTGAATCAAAATTTCATGGAAAAGCCCAGTAGAAGTGAAACCCTAATTTGGCCCCTTTCATCAAGAGATGTTGCACTGCTTGCCTCCTCTGATTAATTCAAATCCTTCCATGGCTTATGGCTTCAAATGAAGACTTGTGGGATGTTTTGAACCCCTTGCACAAGGTTGAGAAGCTTTGTGGCCCCTTTATTGCCTTTGTAAAGCCTTCAATTGCTACAGTCATTGATCACATACCTATGACTCAGCCATGATGAATATGATGCAATGTTTTTGGTTATTTCATGAATATATGTATGCTAAATACTATGAAAAATGTTGAGGGAACGAGAGGGAAAATTTTGAGGTATTACAACTAGTTTATACATGTTTCGGTCAAAAATCAAATTAAATCAGGGTCTGTTCGAAATGATGCGAAACTTTTCAGATCATTTATATATGTTATGATGGAAGGTTGTGATGGAAGTCCATGCAAAAAATCATCTAAAAATTAGATTTTATTAAACTTTTCAAAATGCAAGTATCGGTCAAAAATCATAATATATTATACACTAGTTTATACTAGTTTCGGTCAAAATTTAAATAAAATCAAGGATTATTAGAAATGGTACGAAAATTTTTAGAACATTAATGTATGTTACAAGGGAAGGTTTTGATGGAAGTCCATGCAAAAAAATCATATAAAAAATTAGATTCTATGAAAATTTTCAAAATGCAAGTTTCAGTCAAAAATCATAATATATTATACACTAGTTTATACTAGTTTCGGACAAAATTCAGATTAAATCAAGGACTGTTCGAAATGATGCGAAACTTTTCAGAACATTTATATATGTTACAAGGGAATGTTATGATGGAAGTCCATGAAAAAAATCATTTGAAAATTAGATTCACTGAACCTTTTTGAAATGCAAGATTAGGTCAAAAAATCAAAATATATTATACACTAGTTTATACTAGTTTCAGTCAAAACTCAAATTAAATCGGGGACTGTTCGAAATGATACGAAACTTTTCAGATGATTTATATATGTTAGGAGGGAAGGTTATAACGGAAGTCCATGCAAAAAAAATCATTTGAAAATTAGATACTAGGAGACTTTTCGTAATGCAAGTTTCGGTAAAAAATCATAATATATTATACACTAGTTTTACTAGTTTCGGTCAAAAATAAAATTAAATCGGGGACTGTTCGAAATGATACGAAACTTTGAAGATCATTAATATATGATACGAGGGTAGGTTTTGATGGAAGTCCATTAAAAAAATCATCAAAAAATTAGACTCTATGAAACTTTTCGACATGCAAGTTTTGGTAAAAAAATCATAACATATTATACACTAGTTTTGGTCAAAAAATTAAATTAAATAGAGGATTGTACGAAGCGATACAAACCTTTTTAGATCCTTGCTATATGATACGACATAATGTTAAGATGGAAGTCCATGCAAAAAATCATCTTAAAATTAGATACTATGAAATGTTTCGAAATGCAAGTTTCGGTCAAAAAATCATTATATTATATACACTAGTTTATACTAGTTCCGATCAAAATTCAAATTAAATCTTGGACTGTTTGAAATGATACGAAACTTTTCAGATGATTTATATATGTTAGGAGGGAAGGCTATGATGGAAGTACATGCAAAAAAATCATTTGAAAATTAGATTCTATGAATCTTTTCGAAATGCAAGTTTCGGTCAAAAAATTATATTATATTATACACTAGTCTATACTAGTTTCAGTCAAAAATTAAATTAAATTGGTGACTGTTCGAAATGATACGAAACTTTTCAGATAATTTGTATATGTCAGGAGGGAAGGTTATGATGAAATTCCATGCAAAAAATCATTTAAAAATTAGATTCTATGAAATTTTACGTAATACAATTGCCGGTCAAAAATCATAATATATTATACACTAGTTTATACTAGTTTTGGTCAAAATTTAAATTAAATCAAGGACTATTCGAAATGATACAAAACTTTTCAGAACATTTATATATGTCACAAGGGAAGGTTATGATGGAAGTCCATGCAAAAAAAAAATCAATTGAAAATTAGATTCTATGAAACATTTCGAAATGCAAGTTTCGGTAAATTAAAATCATAATATATTATACACTAGTTTATACTAGTTTCGGTCAAAAATCAAATTAAATCGGGGACTGTTCGAAACTATACGAATCTTTGAAGATCATTAATATATGATACGAGGGAAGGTTATGATGGAAGTCCATGCAAACAATCATCTGAAAATTAGGTTTTATGAAACTTTTCGAAATGCAAGTTTCGGTAAAAAAATCATAATATATTATACACTAGTTTTGGTCAAAAAATTAAATTAAATAGAGGATTGTACGAAGCGATACAAACCTTTTTAGATCCATGCTATATGATACGATGGAACGTTATGATGGAAGTCCATTCAGAAAAATCATTTGAAAATTAGATTCTATCAAAAAATTAGATTCGATCAAAAAATCATAATATTATATACACTAGTTTATACTTGTTTCGGTCAAAAATTAAATTAAATCGGGGTCTGTTCAAAATGATGTGAAACTTTTTAGATTATTTATATATGTTATAATGGAAGGTTATGAGGGAAGTCCATGAAAAAATCATCTAAAAATTAGATTCTATGGAACTTTTTAAAATGCAAGTTTCGGTCAAAAATCATAATATATTATACATTAGTTTAAATTAGTTCCGGACAAAAATTAAATAAAATCAAGGATTGTTAGAAATGTTACGAAACTTTTCAGGACATTAATATATGTTACAAGGGAAGGTTTTGATGGAAGTCCATGCAAAAAAATCAGATGAAAAATTAGATTCTATGAAACTTTTCGAAATGCAAGTTTCGGTGAAAAATCATAATATATTATACACTAGTTTATACTAGTTTCGGTCAAAATTCAAATTAAATCAAGGACTATTCGAAATGATACGTAAATTTTAGAACATTTATATATGTTACAAGGGAAGGTTATGATGGAAGTCCATGCAAAATAATCATTTGAAAATTAGATTCTATGAATCTTTTCGAAAAAAATGATTTGGTCAAAAATAATAATATATTATACACTAGTTTATACTAGTTTCAGTAAAAAATTAAATTAAATTAGGGACTGTTTGAAATGAGACGAAACTTTTCTGATAATTTATATATGTTAGGAGGGAAGGTTATGATGAAAGTCCATGCAAAAAATCATTTTAAAATTAGATTCTGTGAAACTTTTCGTAATGTAATTGCCGGTTAAAAATCATTATATAGTATACACTAGTTTATACTCGTTTCGGTCAAACTTCAAATTAAATCAAGGACTGTTCGAAATGATACGAAACTTTTCAGAATATTTATATATGTTACAAGGGATGGATATTATGGAAGTCCATGCAAAAAAAATCATTTGAAAATTAGATTCTATGAATTTTTTCTTAATGCATGTTTCGGTCAAAAATCATAATATATTATACACTAGTTTATACTAGTTTCAGTCAAAATTCAAATTAAATCGGGGACTGTTCGAATTGATACGAAACTTTTTTGATAATTTATATATGTTAGGAGGGAATGTTATGATGGGAGTCCAGGTAAAAAATCATTTGAAAATTAGATTCTATGAAACTTTTCGTAATGCAAGTTTCGGTATAAAAAAATCATAATATATTATACACTAGTTTATACTAGTTTCGGTCAAAATTCAAATTAAATCAAGGACTGTTCGAAATTATACGAAACTTTTCAGAACATTTATATATGTTACAAGGGTAGGTTATTATGGAAGTCCATGCAAAAAAAATCATTTGAAAATTAGATTCTATAAATCTTTCTTAATGCATGTTTCGGTCAAAAATCATAATATATTATACACTAGTTTATACTAGTTTCAGTCAAAATTCAAATTAAATCGGGGACTGTTCGAATTGATACGATACTTTTTTCATAATTTATATATGTTAGGAAGGATGGTTATGATGGAAGTCCAGGAAAAAAATCATTTGAAAATTAGATTCTATGAAACTTTTCGTAATGCAAGTTTCGGTAAAAAAATCATAATATATTATACACTAGTTTATACTAGTTTCGGTCAAAATTCAAATTAAATCAAGGACTGTTCGAAATGATACGAAACTTTTCAGAACATTTATATATGTTACAAGGGTAGGTTATTATGGAAGTCCATTAAAAAAAAATCATTTGAAAATTAGATTCTATAAATTTTTTCTTAATGTATGTTTCGGTCAAAAATCCTAATATATTATACACTAGTTTATACTAGTTTCAGTGAAAATTCAAATTAAATCGGGGACTGTCCGAAATGATACGAAACTTTTCAGAATATTTATATATGTTACAAGGGAAGGTTATGATGGAAGTCCATGCAAAAAAAATCATTTGAAAATTAGATTCTTTGAATCATTTTGAAATGCATGTTTCGTTCAAAAATCATAATATATTATACACTTGTTTATACTAGTTTCGGTTAAAATTCAAATTAAATCGGGTTATGTTTGAAATGATACAAAACTTTTCAGATAATTTATATATCTTACGAGGGAAGGTTATGATGGAAGTCCATGCAAAAAAAATCATTTGAAAAGTAGATTCTATGAAACTTTTCGTAATGCAATTGGCTGTCAAAAATCATGATATATTATACACTAGTTTATACTAGTTTCGGTCAAAATTCAAATTAAATCAAGGACTGTTCGAAATGATACGAAACTTTTCAGAACATTTATATATGTTACAAGGAAAGGTTATGATGGAAGTCCATGCAAAAAAAATCATAATATATTATGCACTAGTTTATACTAGTTTCGGTCAAAATTCAAATTAAATCGGGGACTGTTTGAAATGAAACAAAACTTTTCAGATAATTTATATAGATTAGGAGAGAAGGTTATGATGGAAATCCATGCAAACAAATCATCTGAAAATTAGATTCTATGAAATGTTTTGAAATGCAAGTTTCGGTCGAAAAATCATAATATTATATACACTAGTTTATAATAGTTTCAATAAAAATTCAAATTAAATCGGGGACTGTTCGAAATGATGCGAAACTTTTTCAGATAATTTATATATGTTATGAGGGAAGGTTATGATGGAAGTCCAGGCAAAAAATCATTTGAAAATTATTTTCTATGAAACTTTTCGTAATGCAAGTTTCGGTAAAAAAAAATCATAATATATTATACACTAGTTTATATTAGTTTCGGTCAAAAATTAAATTAAATCGGGGACTGTTCGAAATGATACGAAACTTTGAATATCATTAATATATGTTACGCGGGAAGGTTATGATGGAAGTCCATGCAAACAATCATCTGAAAATTAGATTCTATGAAACTTTTCTAAATGCAAGTTTCGGTAAAAAAATCATAATATATTATACACTAGTTTTGTACAAAAAATTAAATTAAATAGAGGATTGTACGAAGCGATACAAATCTTTTTAGATCCTTGCTATATCATACGATGGAACGTTATGATGGAAGTCCATGCAAAAAAATCATCTGAAAATTAGATTCTATGAAACGTTTCGAAATGCAAGTTTCGGTCAATAAAATATAATATTATATACACTAGTTTATACTTGTTTCGGTCAAAAATCAAATTAAGTCGGGTTCTGTATGAAATGATGCGAAACTTTTCAGATCATTTATATATGTTATGATGGAAGGTTATGATGGAAGTCCATGAAAAAAATCATCTAAAAATTAGATTCTATGGAACTTTTCAAAATGCAAGTTTCGGTCAAAAATCATAATATATTATACACTAGTGTATACTAGTTTCGGTCAAAAATTAAATAAAATCAAGGATTGTTAGAAATGTTATGAAACTTTTCATGCAAAAAAATTTATTAGATTTTCATGCAACTTCTTGTTATGAAACTTTTTATTAGAAATGTTATGAAACTTTTCATGCAAAAAAATGTTAGAAATGTTACAAGGGAAGGTTTTGATGGAATTCCATGCAAAAAAATCATGTGAAATATTAGATTCTATGAAACTTTTCGAAATGTAAGTTTCGATGAAAAATCATAATATATTGTACACTAGTTTATACTAGTTTCGGTCAAATTTCAAATTAAATCAAGGACTGTTTGAAATGATACGGAATTTTTCAGTAAAAAATCATAATATATTATACACTAGTTTATACTAGTTTCGGTCAAAAATCATAATATATTATACACTAGTTTATACTAGTTTCGTTCAAAAATTAAATCAAATCGGGGACTATTCGAAATGATACAAAACTATTCAGATAATTTATATATGTTAGGAGGGAAGGTAATGATGGAAGTCCATTAAAAAAATCATCTAAAAAGTAGATTCTATGAAATGTTTCGTAATGCAATTGCCGGTCAAAAATCATAATATAGTATACACTAGTTTATACAAGTTTCAATCAAAATTTAAATTAAATCAAGGACTATTCGAAATGATACGAAACGTTTCAGAACATTTATATATCTTACCAGGGAAGATTATGATGGAGGTCCATGCAAAAAAAACCATTTGAAAATTAGATTCTATGAATCATTTAGAAATGCACGTTTCGGTCAAAAAATCATAATATATTATACACTAGTTTATACTAGTTTCGGTTAAAATTCAAATTAAATCGGGTACTATTCGAAATGATACGAAACTTTTCAGGAAAAAAATCATTTGAAAATTAGATTGTATGAAACTTTTCGCTATTAAGTTTCGGTCAAAAAATTATAATATATTATACACTAGTTTATACTAGTTTCAGTTAAAATTAAATTAAATCAGGGACTGTTCGAAATGATAAGAAACTTTTCAGATAATTTATATATGTTAAGAGGGAAGGTTCTGATGAAAGTCCATGCAAAAAATCATTTGAAAATTAGATTCTATGAAACTTTTCGTAATGTAATTGCCGGTCAAAAATCATGATATATTATACACTAGTTTATACTAGTTTCGGTCAAAATTCGAATTAAATCAAGGACTGTTCGAAATGATACGAAACTTTTCATAACATTTATATATGTTATAAGGGAAGGTTATGATGGAAGTCCATGCAAAAAAAATCATTTGACAATTAGATTCTATGAATCTTTTCGAAATGCATGTTTCGGTTAAAAATCATAATATATTATACACTATTTTATACTAGTTTCAGTCAAAATTCAAATTACATCGGGGATTGTTAGAAATGATACTAAACTTTTCAGATAATTTATATATGTTAGGAGGGAAGGTTATGATAGAAGTCAATGCAAAAAATTCATCTGAAAATTAGATTCTATGAAACGTTTTGAAATGCATGTTTCGGTCAAATAATTATAATATATTAAACACTAGTTCATACTAGTTTCGGTTAAAATTCAAATTAAACCGGGTACTGTTCGAAATGATACGAAATTTTTCAGATAATTTATATATGTTAGGAGGGAAGGTTATGATAGAAGTCCATTCAAAAAATCATCTGAAAAGTAGATTCTATGAAACTTTTCGTAATGCAATTACCGATCAAAAATCATAATATATTATACCCTAGTTTATACTAGTTTCAGTCAAAATTCAAATTAAATCAAGGACTGTTCGAAATGATACAAAACTTTTCAGAACATTATTATATCTTACAAGGGAAGGTTATGATGGAGGTCCATGCAAAAAAAAACCATTTGAAAATTAGATTCTATGAATCATTTAGAAATGCAAGTTTCGGTCAAAAAATCATAATATATTATACACTAGTTTATACTAGTTTCGGTTAAAATTCAAATTAAATCGGGTACTATTCGAAATGCTACGAAACTTTTCAGATAATTTATATATGGTAGGTGGGAAGGTTATGATGGAAGTCCAGGAAAAAAATCATTTGAAAATTAGATTGTATGAAACTTTTCGCAATGTAAGTTTCGGTTAAAAAATTATTATATATTATACACTAGTTTATACTAGTTTCAGTTAAAAATTAAATTAAATCAGGGACTGTTCGAAATGATAAGAAACTTTTCAGATAATTTATATATGTTAAGAGGGAAGGTTCTGATGAAAGTCCATGCAAATTTTTTTTTGAAAATTAGATTCTATGAAACTTTTCGTAATGCAATTGCCGGTAAAAAATCATGATAATACACTAGTTTATACCAGTTTCGGTCAAAATTCAAATTAAATCAAGGACTGTTCGAAATGATACGAAACTTTTCAGAACATTTATATATGTTACAAGGGAATGTTATGATGGAAGTCCATGCAAAAAAAATCATTTGACAATTAGATTCTATAAATCTTTTCGAAATGAATGTTTCGGTTAAAAATCAAATTAAATCGGGGACTGTTCGAAATGATACTAAACTTTTCAGATAATTTATATATGTGAGGAGGGAAGGTTATGATCGAAGTCCATTCAAAAAATCATCTGAAAAGTAGATTCTATGAAATGTTTCGTAATGCAATTGCCGGTCAAAAATCATAATACATTATACACTAGTTTATACTAGTTTCAGTCAAAATTCAAATTAAATCAAGGACTATTCGAAATGATACGAAACGTTTCAGAACATTTATATATCTTACAAGGGAAGGTTATGATGGAGGTCCATGCAAAAAAAACCATTTGAAAATTAGATTCTATGAATCATTTAGAAATGCAAGTTTCGGTAAAAAAATCATAATATATTATACACTAGTTTATACTAGTTTCGGTTAAAATTCAAATTAAATCGGGTACTATTCGAAATGATACGAAACTTTTCAGATAATTTATGTATGTTAGGAGGGAAGGTTATGATGGAAGTCCATGCAAAAAAAAATCATTTGAAAATTAGATTCTATGAATCATTTCGAAATGCAAGTTTCGGTCAAAAAATCATAATATATTATTCACTAGTTTATACTAGTTTCGGTTAAATTTCTAATTAAATCGGGTACTGTTCGAAATGATACGAAACTTTTCAGATAATTTATATATGTTAGGAGGGAAGGTTATGATGGAAGTCCAGGCAAAAAATCATTTGAAAATTAGATTGTATGAAACTTTTCGCAATGCAAGTTTCGGTCAAAAAATTATAATATATTATACACTAGTTTATACTAGTTTCAGTGAAAAATTAAATTAAATCGGGGACTGTTCGAAATGATAAGAAACTTTTCAGATAATTTATATATCTTAAGAGGGAAGGTTATGATGGAAGTCCATTCAAAAAATCATCTGAAAAGTAGATTCTATGAAACTTTTTCGTAATGCAATTGCCGGTCAAAAATCATAATATATTATACACTAGTTTATACTAGTTTCAGTCAAAATTCAAATTAAATCAAGGACTGTTCGAAATGATACGAAACTTTTCAGAACATTTATATATCTTACAAGGGAAGGTTATGATTGAGGTCCATGCAAAAAAAATCATTTGAAAATTAGATTCTATGAATCATTTAGAAATGCATGTTTCGGTCAAAAAATCATAATATATTATACACTAGTTTATACTAGTTTCGGTTAAAATTCAAATTAAATCTGGTACTGTTCGAAATGATACGAAACTTTACAGATAATTTATATATGTTAGGAGGGAAGTTTATGATGGAAGTCCAGGAAAAAAATCATTTGAAAATTAGATTGTATGAAACTTTTCGCAATGTAAGTTTCGGTCAGAAAATTATAATATATTATACACTAGTTTATACTAGTTTCAGTTAAAAATTAAATTAAATCAGGGACTGTTCGAAATGATAAGAAACTTTTCAGATAATTTATATATGTTAAGAGGGAAGGTTCTGATGAAAGTTCATGCAAAAAATCATTTGAAAATTAGATTCTATGAAACTTTTCGTAATGCAATTGCCGGTCAAAAATCATGATATATTATACACTTGTTTATACCAGTTTCGTTCAAAATCCAAATTAAATCAAGGACTGTTCGAAATGATACGAAACTTTTCAGAACATTTATATATGTTACAAGGGAAGGTTATGATGGAAGTCCATGCAAAAAATTCATTTGAAAATTAGATTCTATGAATCTTTTCGAAATCCATGTTTCGGTTAAAAATCATAATATATTATACACTTGTTTATCTAGTTTCGGTCGAAATTCAAATTAAATCAGGGACTGTTCGAAATGATACGAAACTTTTCAGAACATTTATATATGTTACAAGGGAAGGTTATGATGGAAGTCCATGCAAAAAAAATCATTTGAAAATTAGATTCTATGAATCTTTTCGAAATGCATGTTTCGGTTAAAAATCATAATAGGTTATACACTAGTTTATACTAGTTTCGGTCAAAATTCAATATTAAATCGGGGACTGTTCGAAATGATACTAAACTTTTCAGACAATTTATATATGTTAGATGGGAAGGTTATGATGGAAGTCCATGCAAAAAAATCATCTGAAAATTAGATTCTATGAAACGTTTTCGAAATTCAAGTTTCGGTCAAAAAATTATAATATATTATACACTAGTTCATACTAGATTCAGTCAAAAATTAAATTAAATCGGGGACTGTTCGAAATGATACGAAATTTTTCAGATAATTTATATATGTTAGGAGGGAAGGTTATGATGGATGTCCATTCAAAAAATCATCTGAAAAGTAGATTCTATGAAACTTTTCATAATGCAATTGCCGGTCAAAAATCATAATATATTATACACTAGTTTATACTAGTTTTAGTCAAAATTCAAATTAAATCAAGGACTGTTCGAAATGATACGAAACTTTTCAGAACATTTATATATCTTACAAGGGAAGGTTATGATGGAGGTCCATGCAAAAAAAAATCATTTGAAAATTAGATTCTATGAATCATTTAGAAATGCAAGTTTCGGTCAAAAAATCATAATATATTATTCACTAGTTTATACTAGTTTCGGTTAAATTTCTAAATAAATCGGGTACTGTTCAAAATGATACGAAACTTCTCAGATAATTTAAATATGTTAGGAGGGAAGGTTATGATGGAAGTCCAGGCAAAAAATCATTTGAAAATTAGATTGTATGAAACTTTTCGCACTGTATGTTTCGGTCAAACAATTATAATATATTATACACTAGTTTATACTAGTTTCAGTTAAAAATTAAATTAAATCAGGGACTGTTCGAAATGATAAGAAAATTTTCAGGTAATTTATATATGTTAAGAGGGAAGGTTCTGATGAAAGTCCATGCAAAAAATCATTTGAAAATTAGATTCTATGAAACTTTTCGTAATGCAATTGCCGGTCAAAAATCATGATAATACACTAGTTTATACCATTTTCGGTCAAAATTCAAATTAAATCAAGGACTGTTCGAAATGATACGAAACTTTTCATAACATTTATATATGTTACAAGGGAAGGTTATGATGGAAGTCCATGCAAAAAAAATCATTTGAAAATTAGATTCTATGAATCTTTTCGAAATGCATGTTTCGGTTAAAAATCATAATAGGTTATACACTAGTTTATACTAGTTTCGGTCAAAATTCAATATTAAATCGGGGACTGTTCGAAATGATACTAAACTTTTCAGACAATTTATATATGTTAGATGGGAAGGTTATGATGGAAGTCCATGCAAAAAAATCATCTGAAAATTAGATTCTATGAAACGTTTCGAAATGCAAGTTTCGGTCAAAAAATTATAATATATTATACACTAGTTCATATTAGATTCAGGCAAAAATTAAATTAAATCGGGGACTGTTCGAAATGATACGAAATTTTTCAGATAATTTATATATGTTAGGAGGGAAGGTTATGATGGAAGTCCATTCAAAAAATCATTTTAAAATTAGATTCTATGAAACTTTTCATAATGCAATTGTCGGTCAAAAATCATAATATATTATACACTAGTTTATACTAGTTTTAGTCAAAATTCAAATTAAATCAAGGACTGTTCGAAATGATACGAAACTTTTTAGAACATTTATATATCTTACAAGGGAAGGTTATGAAGGAGGTCCATGCAAAAAAAAATCATTTGAAAATTAGATTCTATGAATCATTTATAAATGCAAGTTTCGGTCAAAATATCATAATATATTATTCACTAGTTTATACTAGTTTCGGTTAAATTTCTAATTAAATCGGGTACTGTTTAAAATGATACGAAACTTCTCAGATAATTTATATATGTTAGGAGGGAAGGTTATGATGGAAGTCCAGGCAAAAAATCATTTGAAAATTAGATTGTATGAAACTTTTCGCACTGTATGTTTCGGTCAAACAATTATAATATATTATACACTAGTTTATACTAGTTTCAGTTAAAAATTAAATTAAATCAGGGACTGTTCGAAATGATAAGAAACTTTTCAGGTAATTTATATATGTTAAGAGGGAAGGTTCTGATGAAAGTCCATGCAAAAAATCATTTGAAAATTAGATTCTATGAAACTTTTCGTAATGCAATTGCCGGTCAAAAATCATGATAATACACTAGTTTATACCATTTTCGGTCAAAATTCAAATTAAATCAAGGACTGTTCGAAATGATACGAAACTTTTCAGAACATTTATATATGTTACAAGGGAAGGTTATGATGGAAGTCCATGCAAAAAAAATCATTTGACAATTATATTCTATAAATCTTTTCGAAATGCATGTTTCGGTTAAAAATCATAATATATTATACAATATTTTATACTAGTTTCGGTCAAAATTCAAATTAAATCAAGGACTGTTCGAAACGATACGAAACTTTTCAGATATTTTATATATGTTACAAGGGAAGGTTATGATGGAAGTCAATGCAAAAAAAATCATTTGAAAATTAGATTCTATGAATCTTTTCGAAATGCATGTTTCGGTTAAAAATCATAATATATTATACACTAGTTTATACTAGTTTCGGTCAAAATTCAAATTAAATCTGGGACTGTTCGAAATGATACTAAACTTTTCAGATAATTTATATTTGTTAGGAGGGAAGGTTATGATGGAAGTCCATGCAAAAAAATCATCTGAAAATTAGATTGTATGAAACTTTTCGAAATGCAAGTTTCGGTCAAAAATTATTATATATTATACACTAATTCATACTAGATTCAGTCAAAAATTAAATTAAATCGGGGACTGTTCGAAATGATACGAAATTTTTCAGATAATTTATATATGTTAAGAGGGAAGGTTATGTTGGAAGTCCATACAAAAAATCATCTGAAAAGTAGATTCTATGAAACTTTTCATAATGCAATTGCCGGTCAAAAATCATAATATATTATACACTAGTTTATACTAGTTTCATTCAAAATTCAAATTAAATCAAGGACTGTTCGAAATGATACGAAACTTTTCAAAACATTTATATATCTTACAAGGGAAGGTTATGATGGAGGTCCATGCAAAAAAAAATCATTTGAAAATTAGATTCTATGAATCATTTAGAAATGCAAGTTTCGGTCAAAAAATCATAATATATTATTATTCACTAGTTTATACTAGTTTCGGTTAAATTTCTAATTAAATCGGGTACTGTTCGAAATGATACGAAACTTCTCAGATAATTTATATATAATAGGAGGGAAGGTTATGATGGAAGTCTAGGCAAAAAATCATTTGAAAATTAGATTGTATGAAACTTTTCGCAATGTAAGTTTCGGTCAAAAAATTATAATATATTATACCCTAGTTTATACTAGTTTCAGTTAAAAATTAAACTAAATCAGGGACTATTCGAAATGATAAGAAACTTTTCAGATAATTTATATATGTTAAGAGGGAAGGTTCTGATGAAAGTCCATGCAAAAACTCATTTGAAAATTAGATTCTTTGAAACTTTTCGTAATGCAATTGCTGGTCAAAAATCATGATAATACACTAGTTTATACCAGTTTCGGTCAAAATTCAAATTAAATCAAGGACTGTTCGATATGATACGAAACTTTTCAGAACATTTATATATGTTACAAGGGAAGGTTATGATGGAAGTCCATGCAAAAAAAATCATTTGACAATTATATTCTATAAATCTTTTCGAAATGCAAGTTTCAGTTAAAAATCATAATATATTATACAATATTTTATACTAGTTTCGGTCAAAATTCAAATTAAATCAAGGACTGTTCGAAATGATACGAAACTTTTCAGAACATTTATATATGTTACAAGGGAAGGTTATGATGGAAGTCCATGCAAAAAAAATCATTTGAAAATTAGATTCTATGAATCTTTTAGAAATGCATGTTTCGGTTAAAAATCATAATAGGTTATACACTAGTTTATACTAGTTTCGGTCAAAATTCAATATTAAATCGGGGACTGTTCGAAATGATACTAAACTTTTCAGACAATTTATATATGTTAGATGGGAAGGTTATGATGGAAGTCCATGCAAAAAAATCATCTGAAAATTAGATTCTATGAAACGTTTTCGAAATGCAAGTTTCGGTCAAAAAATTATAATATATTATATACTAGTTCATACTAGTTTCAGTCAAAAATTAAATTAAATCGGGGACTGTTCGAAATGATACGAAATTTTTCAGATAATTTATATATGTTAGGAGGGAAGGTTATGATGGAAGTCCATTCAAAAAATCATCTGAAAAGTAGATTCTATGAAACTTTTCATAATGCAATTGCCGGTCAAAAATCATAATATATTATACACTAGTTTATACTAGTTTTAGTCAAAATTCAAATTAAATCAAGGACTGTTCGAAATGATACGAAACTTTTCAGAACATTTATATATCTTACAAGGGAAGGTTATGATGGAGGTCCATGCAAAAAAAAAATCATTTGAAAATTAGATTCTATGAATCATTTAGAAATGCAAGTTTCGGTCAAAAAATCATAATATATTATTCACTAGTTTATACTAGTTTCGGTTAAATTTCTAATTAAATCGGGTACTGTTCGAAATGATACGAAACTTTTCAGATAATTTATATATGTTAGGAGGGAAGGTTATGATGGAAGTCTAGGAAAAATATCATTTGAAATTTAGATTGTATGAAACTTTTTGCAATGTAAGTTTCGGTCAAAAAATTATAATATATTATACACTAGTTTATACTAGTTTCAGTTAAAAATTAAATTAAATCAGGGACTGTTCGAAATGATAAGAAACTTTTCAGATAATTTATATATGTTAAGAGGGAAGGTTCTGATGAAAGTCCGTGCAAAAAATCATTTGAAAATTAGATTCTATGAAACTTTTCGTAATGCAATTGCCGGTCAAAAATCATGATAATACACTAGTTTATAACAGTTTCGGTCAAAATTAGAATTAAATCACGGACTGTTCGCAATGATACAAAACTTTTCAGAACATTTATATATGTTACAAGGGAAGGTTATGATGGTAGTCCATGCAAAAAAAATCATTTGACAATTATATTCTATAAAGCTTTTCGAAATGCATGTTTCGGTTAAAAATCATAATATATTATACAATATTTTATACTAGTTTCGGTCAAAATTCAAATTAAATCAAGGACTGTTCGAAATGATACGAAACTTTTCAGAACATTTATATATGTTACAAGGGAAGGTTATGATGGAAGTCCATGCAAAAAAAATCATTTGAAAATTAGATTCTTTGAATCATTTAGAAATGCAAGTTTCGGTCAAAAAATCATAATATATTATTCACTAGTTTATACTAGTTTCGGTTAAATTTCTAATTAAATCGGGTACTGTTCGAAATGATACGAAACTTTTCAGATAATTTATATATGTTAGGAGGGAAGGTTATGATGGAAGTCTAGGAAAAATATCATTTGAAATTTAGATTGTATGAAACTTTTTGCAATGTATGTTTCGGTCAAAAAATTATAATATATTATACACTAGTTTATACTAGTTTCAGTTAAAAATTAAATTAAATCAGGGACTGTTCGAAATGATAAGAAACTTTTCAGATAATTTATATATGTTAAGAGGGAAGGTTCTGATGAAAGTCCATGCAAAAAATCATTTGAAAATTAGATTCTATGAAACTTTTCGTAATGCAATTGCCGGTCAAATATCATGATAATACACTAGTTTATACAAGTTTCGGTCAAAATTCAAATTAAATCAAGGACTGTTCGAAATGATACGAAACTTTTCAGAACATTTATATATGTTACAAGGGAAGGTTATGATGGAAGTCCATGCAAAAAAATCATTTGACAATCATATTCTATAAATCTTTTCGAAATGCATGTTTCGGTTAAAAATCATAATATATTATACAATATTTTATACTAGTTTCGGTCAAAATTCAAATTAAATCACGGACTGTTCGAAATGATACAAAACTTTTCAGAACATTTATATATGTTACAAGGGAAGGTTATGATGGAAGTCCATGCAAAAAAATCATTTGAAAATTAGATTCTTTGAATCTTTTCGAAATGCATGTTTCGGTTAAAAATCATAATATATTATACACTAGTTTATACTAGTTTCGGTCAAAATTCAAATTAAATCGGGGACTGTTCGAAATGATACTAAACTTTTCAGACAATTTATATATGTTAGAAGGGAAGGTTTTGATGGAAGTCCATGCAAAAAAATCATCTGAAAATTAGATTCTATGGAACGTTTCGAAATGCAAGTTTCGGTCAAAAAATTATAATATATTATACACTAATTCATACCAGTTTCAGTCAAAAATTAAATTAAATCGAGGACTGTTTGAAATGATATGAAGTTTTTCAGATAATTTATATATGTTAGGAGGGAAGGTTATGATGGAAGTCCATTCATAAAATCATCTGAAAAGTAGATTCTATGAAACTTTTCATAATGCAATTGCCGGTCAAAAATCATAATATATTATACACTAGTTTATACTAGTTTCATTCAAAATTGAAATTAAATCAAGGACTGTTCGAAATGATACGAAACTTTTCAAAACATTTATATATGTTCGAATGGAAGGTTATGATGGAAGTCCATGCAAAAAAAATCATTTGACAATAATATTCTATAAATCTTTTCGAAATGCATGTTTCGGTTAAAAATCATAATATATTATACAATATTTTATACTAGTTTCGGTTAAAATTCAAATTAAATCAAGGACTGTTCGAAATGATACGAAACTTTTCAGAACATTTATATTTGTTACAAGGGAAGGTTATGATGGAAGTCCATGCATAAAAAATCATTTGAAAATTAGATTCTATGAATCTTTTCGAAATGCATGTTTTGGTTAAAAATCATAATATATTATACACTAGTTTATACTAGTTTCGGTCAAAATTCAACTTAAATCGGGGACTGTTCGAAATGATACTTAACTTTTCAGATAATTTATATATGTTAGGAGGGAAGGTTATGATGGAAGTCCATGCAAAAAAATCATCTGAAAATTAGATTCTATAAAACGTTTCGAAATGCATGTTTCGGTACAAAAAGTATAATATATTATATACTAGTTCATACTAGTTTTAGTCAAAAATTAAATTAAATCGGGGACTGTTCGAAATGATACGAAATTTTTCAGATAATTTATATATGTTAGGAGGGAAGGTTATGATGGAAGTCCATTCAAAAAATCATCTGAAAAGTAGATTCTATGAAACTTTTTACAATGCAATTGCCGGTCAAAAATCATAATATATTATACACTAGTTTATACTAGTTTCCGTAAAAATTCAAATTAAATCAAGGACTGTTCGAAATGATACGAAACGTTTCAGAACATTTATATATCTTACAAGGGAAGGTTATGATGGAGGTCCATGCAAAAAAAATCATTTGAAAATTAGATTCTATGAATCATTTAGAAATGCAAGTTTCGGTCAAAAAATCATAATATATTATTCACTAGTTTATACTAGTTTCGGTTAAATTTCTAATTAAATCGGGTACTGTTCGAAATGATACGAAACTTTTCAGATAATTTATATATGTTAGGAGGGAAGGTTATGATGGAAGTCTAGGAAAAATATCATTTGAAATTTAGATTGTATGAAACTTTTTGCAATGTAAGTTTCGGTCAAAAAATTATAATATATTATACACTAGTTTATACTAGTTTCAGTTAAAAATTAAATTAAATCAGGGACTGTTCGAAATGATAAGAAACTTTTCAGATAATTTATATATGTTAAGAGGGAAGGTTCTGATGAAAGTCCGTGCAAAAAATCATTTGAAAATTAGATTCTATGAAACTTTTCGTAATGCAATTGCCGGTCAAAAATCATGATAATACACTAGTTTATAACAGTTTCGGTCAAAATTAGAATTAAATCACGGACTGTTCGCAATGATACAAAACTTTTCAGAACATTTATATATGTTACAAGGGAAGGTTATGATGGTAGTCCATGCAAAAAAAATCATTTGACAATTATATTCTATAAAGCTTTTCGAAATGCATGTTTCGGTTAAAAATCATAATATATTATACAATATTTTATACTAGTTTCGGTCAAAATTCAAATTAAATCAAGGACTGTTCGAAATGATACGAAACTTTTCAGAACATTTATATATGTTACAAGGGAAGGTTATGATGGAAGTCCATGCAAAAAAAATCATTTGAAAATTAGATTCTTTGAATCATTTAGAAATGCAAGTTTCGGTCAAAAAATCATAATATATTATTCACTAGTTTATACTAGTTTCGGTTAAATTTCTAATTAAATCGGGTACTGTTCGAAATGATACGAAACTTTTCAGATAATTTATATATGTTAGGAGGGAAGGTTATGATGGAAGTCTAGGAAAAATATCATTTGAAATTTAGATTGTATGAATCTTTTTGCAATGTATGTTTCGGTCAAAAAATTATAATATATTATACACTAGTTTATACTAGTTTCAGTTAAAAATTAAATTAAATCAGGGACTGTTCGAAATGATAAGAAACTTTTCAGATAATTTATATATGTTAAGAGGGAAGGTTCTGATGAAAGTCCATGCAAAAAATCATTTGAAAATTAGATTCTATGAAACTTTTCGTAATGCAATTGCCGGTCAAAAATCATGATATATTATACACTAGTTTATACAAGTTTCGGTCAAAATTCAAATTAAATCAAGGACTGTTCGAAATGATACGAATTTTTTCAGAACATTTATATATGTTACAAAGGAAGGTTATGATGGAAGTCCATGCAAAAAATCATTTGAAAATTAGATTCTATGAATCTTTTTGAAATGCATGTTTCGGTTAAAAATCATAATATATTATACACTAGTTATGAAAAGTTTCGGTCAAAATGATACTAAACTAAATCGGGGACTGTTCGAAATGATACTAAACTTTTCAGACAATTTATATATGTTAGGAGGGTAGGTTATGATGGAAGTCCATGCAAAAACATCATCTGAAAATTAGATCCTAAGAAACGTTTCGAAATGCAAGTTTCGGTCAAAAAATTATAATATATTATACACTTGTTCATACTAGTTTCAGTAAAAAATTAAATTAAATCAGGGACTGTTCGAAATGATACGATGTTTTTCAGATAATTTATATATGTTAGGAGGGAAGGTTATGATGGAAGTCCATTGAAAAATCATCTGAAAAGTAGATTCTATGAAACTTTTCATAATGCAATTGCCGGTCAAAAATCATAATATATTATACACTAGTTCATACTAGTTTCAGTCAAAATTCAAATTAAATCAAGGACTGTTCGAAATGATACGAAACTTTTCAGAACATTTATATAACTTACAAGGGAAGGTTATGATGGAGGTCCATGCAAAAAAAAATCATTTGAAAATTAGATTCTATGAATCATTTAGAAATGCAAGTTTCGGTCAAAAAATCATAATATATTATTCACTAGTTTATACTAATTTAGGTTAAAATTCTAATTAAATCGGGTACTGTTCGAAATGATACGAAACTTTTCAGATAATTTATGTATGTTAGGAGGGAAGGTTATGATGGAAGTCCATGCAAAAAAAAATCATTTGAAAATTAGATTCTATGAATCATTTAGAAATGCAAGTTTCGGTCAAAAAATCATAATATATTATTCACTAGTTTATACTAATTTAGGTTAAAATTCTAATTAAATCGGGTACTATTCGAAATGATACGAAACTTTTCAGATAATTTATATATGTTAGGAGGGAAGGTTATGATGGAAGTCCAGGCAAAAAATCATTAGAAATTTAGATTGTATGAAACTTTTCGCAATGCAAGTTTCGGATAAAAATCATGATATATTATACACTAGTTTATACTAGGTTCGGTCAAAATTCAAATTAAATCAAGGACTATTCGAAATGATACTAAACTTTTAAGAACATTTATATATTTTACAAGAGAAGGTTATGATGGAAGTTCATGCAAAAAAAATCATTTGAAAATAGGATTCTATGAATCTTTTCAAAATTCATGTTTCGGTCAAAAATCATAATATATTATACACTAGTTTATACTAGTTTCGTTCAAAATTCAAATTAAATCGGGGACTGTTTGAAATGATACAAAACTTTTCAGATAATTTATATATGTTAGGATGGAAGGTTATGATGGAAGTTCATTCAAAAAAACACCTGAAAAGTAGATTCTATGAAACTTTTCGTAATGCAATTGCCGGTCAAAAATCATAATATATTATACACTAGTTTATACTAGTTTCAGTCAAAATTCAAATTAAATCAAGGACTGTTCGAAATGATACGAAACTTTTCAGAACATTTATATATCTTACAAGGGAAGGTTATGATGGAGGTCCATGCAAAAAAAAATCATTTGAAAATTAGATTCTATGAATCATTTAGAAATGCAAATTTCGGTCAAAAAATCATAATATATTATACACTAGTTTATACTAGTTTCGGTTAAAATTCAAATTAAATCGGGTACTGTTCGAAATGATACAAAAAATTTCAGATAATTTATATATGTTAGGAGGGAAGGTTATGATGGAAGTCCATTCAAAAAATCATCTGAAAAGTAGATTCTATGAAACTTTTTCGTAATGAAATTGCTGGTCAAAAATCATAATATATATTATACACTAGTTTATATTAGTTTCAGTCAAAATTCAAATTAAATCAAGGACAGTTCGAAATGATACCAAACTTTTAAGAATATTTATATTTCTTACAAGGGAAGGTTATGATGGAGGTCCATGCAAAAAAAAATCGTTTGAAAATTAGATTCTATGAATCATTTAGAAATGCAAGTTTTGGTCAAAAAATCATAATATATTATACACTAGTTTATACTAGTTTCGGTTAAAATTCAAATTAAATCAGGTACTGTTCGAAATGATACGAAACTTTTCTGATAATTTATATATGTTAGGAGGGAAGGTTATGATGGAAGTCCAGGCAATAAATCATTTGAAATTTAGATTGTATGAAACTTTTCGCAATGCAAGTTTCGGTCAAAAAATTATAATATATTATACACTAGTTTATACTAGTTTTAGTCAAAAATTAATTTAAATCGGGGACTGTTCGAAATGATAAGAAACTTTTCAAATAATTTATATATGTTAAGAGGGAAGGTTATGATGAAAGTCCATGCAAAAAATCATTTGAAAATTATATTCTATAAAACTTTTCGTAATACAATTGCCGGTCAAAAATCATGATATATTATACACTAGTTTATACTATGTTCGGTCAAAATTCAAATTAAATCAAGGACTGTTTGAAATGATACGACACTTTTAAGAACATTTATATATGTTACAAGGGAAGGTTATGATGGAATTTCATGCAAAAAAAATCATTTGAAAATTAGATTCTATGAATCTTTTCAAAATGCACGTTTCAGTCAAAACTCATAATATATTATACACTAGTATATACTAGTTTCAGTCAAAATTCAAATTAAATCGGGGACTGTTTGAAATGATACAAAACTTTTCAGATAATTTATATATGTTAGGAGGGAAGGTTATGATGGAAGTTCATTCAAAAACACACCTGAAAAAGTAGATTCTATGAAACTTTTCGTAATGCAATTGCCGGTCAAAAATCATAATATATTATACACTAGTTTATACTAGTTTCAGTCAAAATTCAAATTAAATCAATGACTGTTCGAAATGATACGAAACTTTTCATAACATTTATATATCTTACAAGGGAAGGTTATGATGGAGGTCCATGCAAAAAAAAAATCATTTGAAAATTAGATTCTATGAATCATTTAGAAATGCAAGTTTCGGTCAAAAAATCATAATATATTATACACTAGTTTATACTAGTTTCGGTTAAAATTCAAATTAAATCGGGTACTGGTCGAAATGTTACGAAATTTTTCAGATAATTTATATATATTAGGAGGGAAGGTTATGATGGAATTCCATTCAAAAAATCATCTGAAAAGCAAATTCTATGAAACTTTTTCGTAATGCAATTGCCGGTCAAAAATCATAATATATTATACACTAGTTTATACTAGTTTCAGTCAAAATACAAATTAAATCATGGACTGTTCGAAATGATAAGAAACTTTTCAGAATATTTATATATCTTACAAGGGAAGGTTATGATGGAGGTCCATGCAAAAAAAAATCATTTGAAAATTAGATTCTATGAATCATTTAGAAATGCAAGTTTCGGTCAAAAAATCATTGTATATTATACACTAGTTTATACTAGTTTCGGTTAAAATTCAAATTAAATCAGGTACTGTTCGAAATGATACGAAACTTTTCAGATAATTTATATATGTTAGGAGGGAAGGTTATGATGGAAGTCCATTCAAAAAATCATCTGAAAAGCAAATTCTATGAAACTTTTTCGTAATGCAATTGCCGGTCAAAAATTATAATATATTATACACTAGTTTATACAAGTTTCAGTCAAAATTCAAATTAAATCATGGACTGTTCGAAATGATAAGAAACTTTTCAGAACATTTATATATCTTACAAGGGAAGGTTATGATGGAGGTCCATGCAAAAAAAAAATCATTTGAAAATTAGATTCTATGAATCATTCAGAAATGCAAGTTTCGGTCAAAAAATCATAATATATTATACACTAGTTTATACTAGTTTCGGTTAAAATTCAAATTAAATCGGGTACTGTTCGAAATGTTACGAAATTTTTCAGATAATTTATATATGTTAGGAGGGAAGGTTATGATGGAAGTCCATTCAAAAAATCATCTGAAAAGCAAATTCTATGAAACTTTTCGTAATGCAATTGCCAGTCAAAAATCATGATATATTATACACTAGTTTATACTAGTTTCGGTCAAAATTCAAATTAAATCAAGGACTGTTCGAAATGATACGAAACTTTTCAGAACATTTATATATGTTACAAGGGAAGATTATGATGGAAGTCCATGCAAAAAAAAATCATTTGAAAATTAGATTCTATGAATCTTTTCGAAATGCATGTTTCGTTTAAAAATCAGAATATATTATACATTATTTTATACTAGTTTCGGTCAATATTCAAATTAAATCAGGGACTGTTCGAAATGATACTAATCTTTTCAGATAATTTATATATGTTAGGTGGGAAGGTTATGATGGAAGTCCCTGCAAAAAAATCATCTGAAAATTAGATTCTATGAAACGTTTCGAAATGCAAGTTTCGGTCAAAAATTAAATTAAATCGGGGAATGTTCGAAATGATACGAAATTTTTCAGATAATTTATATATGTTAGGAGGGAAGGTTATGATGGAAGTCCATTCAAAAAATCATTCGAAAAGTAGATTCTATGAAACTTTTCGTAATTTAATTGCCGGTCAAAAATCATAATATATTATACAATAGTTTATACTAGTTTTAGTCAAAATTCAAATTAAATCAAGGAATGTTCGAAATGATACGAAACTTTTCAGAACATTTATATATCTTACAACGGAAGGTTATGATGGAGGTCCATGAAAAAAAATCATTTGAAAATTAGATTCTATGAATCATTTAGAAATGCAAGTTTCGGTAAAAAAATCATAATATATTATTCACTAGTTTATACTAGTTTCGGTTAAAATTCTAATTAAATCGGGTATTGTTCGAAACGATACGAAACTTTTCAGATAATTTATATATGTTAGGAGGGAAGGTTATGATGAAAGTCCATGCAAAAAATCATTTGAAAATTAGATTCTATGAATCTTTTCGTAATGCAATTGCCGGTCAAAAATCATGATATATTATACACTAGTTTATACTAGGTTCGGTCAAAATTCAAATTAAATCAAGGACTGTTCGAAATGATACTAAACTTTTCAGATAATTTATATATGTTACAAGGGAAGGTTATGATGGAAGTTCATGCAAAAAAAAATCATTTGAAAATTAGATTCTATGAATCTTTTCAAAATGCATGTTTCGGTCAAAAAATTATAATATATTATACACTAGTTTATACTAGTTTCGGTCAAAAAATTCAATTAAATCGAGGACTGTTTGAAATGATACGAAACTTTTCAGATAATTTATATATGTTAGGAGTGAAGGTTATGATGGAAGTCCATTCAAAAAAACATCTGAAAAGTAGATTCTATGAAACTATTATACACTAGTTTATACTAGTTTCAGTCAAAATTCAAATTAAATCATGGACTGTTCGAAATGATAAGAAACTTTTCAGAATATTTATATATCTTACAAGGGAAGGTTATGATGGAGGTCCATGAAAAAAAAAATCATTTGAAAATTAGATTCTATGAATTATGTAGAAATGCAAGTTTCGGTCATAAAATCATAATATATTATGCACTAGTTTATACTAGTTTCGGTTAAAATTCAAATTAAATCGGGTACTGTTCGAAATGATACGAAACTTTTCAGATAATTTATATATGTTAGGAGGGAAGGTTATGATGGAAGTCCAGAAAAAATCATTTGAAAATTAGATTGTATGAAACTTTTCGCAATGTAAGTTTCGGTCAAAAAATTATAATATATTATACACTAGTTTATACTAGTTTCAGTTAAAAATTAAATTAAATCAGGGACTGTTCGAAATGATAAGAAACTTTTCAGAACATTTATATATGTTAAGAGGGAAGGTTCTAATGAAAGTCCATACAAAAAATCATTTGAAAATTAGATTCTATGAATCTTTTCGAAATGCATGTTTCGTTTAAAAATCATAATATATTATACACTAGTTTATACTAGTTTCGGTCAAAATTCAAATTAAATCGGGGACTGTTCGAAATGATACTAAACTTTCAGATAATTTATATATGTTAGGAGGGAAGGTTATGATGGAAGTCCAGGAAAAAAATCATTTGAAAATTAGATTGTATGAAAGTTTTCGCAATGTAAGTTTCGGTCAAAAAATTATAATATATTATACACTAGTTTATACTAGTTTCTGTTAAAAATTATATTAAATCAGGGACTATTCGAAATGAATAGAATTTTTACAGATAATTTATATATGTTAAGAGGGAAGGTTCTGATGAAAGTCCATGCAAAAAATCAATTGAAAATTAGATTCTATGAAACTTTTCGTAATGCAATTGCCAGTCAAAAATCATGATATATTATACACTAGTTTATACTAGTTTCGGTCAAAATTCAAATTAAATCAAGGACTGTTCGAAATGATACGAAACTTTTCAGAAAATTTATATATGTTACAAGGGAAGGTTATGATGGAATTCCTTATAAAAAAATCATTTGAAAATTAGATTCTATGAATCTTTTCGAAATGCATGTTTCGGTTAGAAATCATAATATATTATACACTATTTTATACTAGTTTCGGTCAATCTTCAAATTAAATCGGGGACTGTTCGAAATGATACTAAACTTTTCAGATAATTTATATATGTTAGGAGGGAAGGTTATGATGGAAGTCCATGCAAAAAAATCATCTGAAAATTAGATTCTATGAAACGTTTCGAAATGCAAGTTTCGGTCAAAAAATTATAATATATTATACACTAGTTCATACTACTTTCAGTCTAAAATTAATTAAATCGGGCACTGTTCGAAATGATACGAAACTTTTCAGATAATTTATATAGGTTAGGAGTGAAGGTTATGATGGAAGTCCATTCAAAACATCATCTGAAAAGTAGATTTTATGAAACTTTTCGTAATGCAATTGTCGTTCAAAAATCATAATATATTATACACTAGTTTATACTAGTTTCAGTCAAAATTCAAATTAAATCAAGGACTATTCGAAATGATACGAAACATTTCAGAACATTTATATATCTTACAAGGGAAGGTTATGATGGAGGTCCATGCAAAAAAAAAATCATTTGAAAATTAGATTCTATGAATCATTTAGAAATGCATGTTTCGGTCAAAAAATCATAATATATTATACACTAGTTTATACTAGTTTTGGTTAAAATTTAAATTAAATCGGGTACTGTTCGAAATGATACGAAACTTTTCAGATAATTTATATATGTTAGGAGGGAATGTTATGATGGAAGTCCAGGAAAACAATCATTTGAAAATTAGATTGTATGAAACTTTTCGCAATGTATGTTTCGGTCAAAAAATTATAATATATTATACACTAGTTTATACTAGTTTCAGTTAAAAATTAAATTAAATCAGGGACTTTTCGAAATGATAAGAAACATTTCAGATAATTTATATATGTTAAGAGGGAAGGTTCTGATGAAAGTCCATGCAAAAAATCATTTGAAAATTAGATTCTATGAAACTTTTCGTAATGCAATTGCCGGTCAAAAATCATGATATATTATACACTAGTTTATACCAGTTTCGGTCAAAATTCAAATTAAATCGGGTACTGTTCGAAATGATACGAAACTTTTCAGATAATTTATATATGTTAGGAGGGAAGGTTATGATGGAAGTCCAGGAAAAAATCATTTGAAAATTAGATTGTATGAAACTTTTCGCAATGTAAGTTTCGGTCAAAAAATTATAATATATTATACACTAGTTTATACTAGTTTCAGTTAAAAATTAAATTAAATCAGGGACTGTTCGAAATGATAAGAAACTTTTCAGAACATTTATATATGTTAAGAGGGAAGGTTCTAATGAAAGTCCATACAAAAAATCATTTGAAAATTAGATTCTATGAATCTTTTCGAAATGCATGTTTCGTTTAAAAATCATAATATATTATACACTAGTTTATACTAGTTTCGGTCAAAATTCAAATTAAATCGGGGACTGTTCGAAATGATACTAAACTTTCAGATAATTTATATATGTTAGGAGGGAAGGTTATGATGGAAGTCCATGCAAAAAAATCATCTAAAAATTAGATTCTATGAAACGTTTCGAAATGCAAGTTTCGGTCAAAAAATTATAATATATTATACACTAGTTAATACTAGTTTCAGTCAAAAATTAAATTAAATCGGGGATTGTTCGAAATGATACGAAATTTTTCAGATAATTTATATATGTTAAGAGGGAAGGTTCTGATGAAAGTCCATGCAAAAAATCATTTGAAAATTAGATTCTATGAAACTTTTCATAATGCAATTGCCGGTCAAAAATCATGATATATTATACACTAGTTTATACCAGTTTCGGTCAAAATTCAAATTAAATCGGGTACTGTTCGAAATGATACGAAACTTTTCAGATAATTTATATATGTTAGGAGGGAAGGTTATGATGGAAGTCCAGGAAAAAATCATTTGAAAATTAGATTGTATGAAACTTTTCGCAATGTAAGTTTCGGTCAAAAAATTATAATATATTATACACTAGTTTATACTAGTTTCAGTTAAAAATTAAATTAAATCAGGGACTGTTCGAAATGATAAGAAACTTTTCAGAACATTTATATATGTTAAGAGGGAAGGTTCTAATGAAAGTCCATACAAAAACTCATTTGAAAATTAGATTCTATGAATCTTTTCGAAATGCATGTTTCGTTTAAAAATCATAATATATTATACACTAGTTTATACTAGTTTCGGTCAAAATTCAAATTAAATCGGGGACTGTTCGAAATGATACTAAACTTTCAGATAATTTATATATGTTAGGAGGGAAGGTTATGATTGAAGTCCATGCAAAAAAATCATCTAAAAATTAGATTCTATGAAACGTTTCGAAATGCAAGTTTCGGTCAAAAAATTATAATATATTATACACTAGTTAATACTAGTTTCAGTCAAAAATTAAATTAAATCGGGGACTGTTCGAAATGATACGAAATTTTTCAGATAATTTATATATGTTAGGAGGGAAGGTTATGATGGAAGTCCATTCAAAAAATCATCTGAAAAGTAGATTCTATGAAACTTTTCGTAATGCAATTGCCGGTCAAAAATCATAATATATTATACACTAGTTTATACTAGTTTCAGTCAAAATTATAATAAAATCAAAGACTGTTCGAAATGATTCGAAATTTTTCAGAACATTTATATATCTTACAAGGGAAGGTAATTGATGGAGGTCCATGCTAAAAAAAATCATTTGAAAATTAGATTCTATGAATCATTTAGAAATGCATGTTTCGGTCAAAAAATCATAATATATTATACACTAGTTAATACTAGTTTCGGTTAAAATTCAAATTAAATCGGGTACTGTTCGAAATGATACGAAACTTTTCAGATAATTTATATATGTTAGGAGGGAAGGTTATGATGGAAGTCCAGGAAAAAAATCATTTGATAATTAGATTATATGAAACTTTTCGCAATGTAAGTTTCGGTCAAAAAATTATAATATATTATACACTTGTTTATATTAGTTTCAGTTAAAAATTAAATTAAATCAGGGACTATTCGAAATGATAAGAAACTTTTCAGAACATTTATATATATTAAGAGGGAAGGTTCTGATGAAAGTCCATGCAAAAAATTATTTGAAAATTAGATTCTATGAATCATTTAGAAATGCAAGTTTCGGTCAAAAAATCATATTATATTATACACTAGTTTATACTAGTTTCGGTTAAAATTCAAATTAAATCGGGTACTGTTCGAAATGATACGAAACTTTTCAGATAATTTATATATGTTGGGAGGGAAGGTTATGATGGAAGTCCAGGAAAAAAACATTTGAAAATTAGATTGTATGAAACTTTTCGCAATGTAAGTTTCGGTCAAAAAATTATAATATATTATACACTAGTTTATACTAGTTTCAGTTAAAAATTAAATTAAATCAGGGACTGTTCGAAATGATAAGAAACTTTTCAGAACATTTATATAGGTTAAGAGGGAAGGTTCTGATGAAAGTCCATGCAAAAAATCATTTGAAAATTAGATTCTATGAATCTTTTCGAAATGCATGTTTCGGTTAAAAATCATAATATATTATACACTAGTTTATACTAGTTTCGGTCAAAATTCAATTTAAATCGGGGACTGTTCGAAATGATACTAAACTTTCAGATAATTTATATATGTTAGGAGGGAAGGTTATGATGGAAGTCCAGGAAAAAATCATTTGAAAATTAGATTGTATGAAACTTTTCGCAATGTAAGTTTCGGTCAAAAAAATATAATATATTATACACTAGTTTATACTAGTTTCAGTTAAAAATTAAATTAAATCAGGGACTGTTCGAAATGATAAGAAACTTTTCAGAACATTTATATATGTTAAGAGGGAAGGTTATGATGAAAGTCCATGCAAAAAATCATTTGAAAACTAGATTCTATGAATCTTTTCGAAATGCATGTTTCAGTTAAAAATCATAATATATTATACACTAGTTTATACTAGTTTCGGTCAAAATTCAATTTAAATCGGGGACTGTTCGAAATGATATTAAACTTTCAGATAATTTATATATGTTAGGAGGGAAGGTTATGATGGAAGTCCATGCAAAAAAATCATCTGAAAATTAGATTCTATGAAACGTTTCGAAATGCATGTTTCGGTCAAAAATTTATAATATATTATACACTAGTTAATACTAGTTTCAGTCAAAAATTAAATTAAATCGGGGACTGTTCGAAATGATACGAAATTTTTCAGATAATTTATATATGTTAGGAGGGAAGGTTATGATGGAAGTCCAGGAAAAAAATCATTTGATAATTAGATTGTATGAAACTTTTCGCAATGTAAGTTTGGGTCAAAACATTATAATATATTATACACTAGTTTATATTAGTTTCAGTTAAAAATAAATTAAATCAGGGACTGTTCGAAAAGATAAGAAACTTTTCAGATAATTTATATATGATAAGAGGGAAGGTTCTGATGAAAGTCTCTAAAAAAAATCATTTGAAAATTAGATTCTATGAATCATTTAGAAATGCATGTTTCGGTTAAAAAATCATAATATATTATACACTAGTTAATACTAGTTTCGGTTAAAATTCAAATTAAATCGGGTACTGTTCGAAATGATACGAAACTTTTCAGATAATTTATATATGTTAGGAGGGAAGGTTATGATGGAAGTCCAGGAAAAAAATCATTAGATAATTAGATTGTATGAAACTTTTCGCAATGTAAGTTTCGGTCAAAAAATTATAATATATTATACACTAGTTTATATTAGTTTCAGTTAAAAATAAATTAAATCAGGGAATGTTCGAAAAGATAAGAAACTTTTCAGATAATTTATATATGTTAAGAGGGAAGGTTCTGATGAAAGTCCATGCAAAAAATTATTTGAAAATTAGATTCTATGAATCATTTAGAAATGCAAGTTTCGGTCAAAAAATCATATTATATTATACACTAGTTTATACTAGTTTCGGTTAAAATTCAAATTAAATCGGGTACTGTTCGAAATGATACGAAACTTTTCAGATAATTTATATATGTTAGGAGGGAAGGTTATGATGGAAGTCCAGGAAAAAATCATTTGAAAATTAGATTGTATGAAACTTTTCGCAATGTAAGTTTCGGTCAAAAAATTATAATATATTATACACTAGTTTATACTAGTTTCAGTTAAAAATTAAATTAAATCAGGGACTGTTCGAAATGATAAGAAACTTTTCAGATAATTTATATTTGTTAAGAGGGAAGGTTCTGATGAAAGTCCATGCAAAAAATCATTCGAAAATTAGATTCTATGAAACTTTTCGTAATGCAATTGCCGGTCAAAAATCATGATATATTATACACTAGTTTTTACCAGTTTCGGTCAAAATTCAAATTAAATCAAGGACTGTTTGAAATGATACGAAACTTTTCAGAACATTTATATATCTTACAAGGGAAGGTTATTATGGAAGGCCATGCAAAAAAAATCATTTGAAAATTAGATTTTATGAATCTTTTCGAAATGCATGTTTCGGTTAAAAATCATAATATATTATACACTAGTTTATACTAGTTTCAGTCAAAATTCAAATTAAATCGGGGACTGTTCGAAATGATACAAAATTTTTCAGATAATTTATATATGTTAGGAGGGAAGGTTATGATGGAAGTCCATTCAAAAAATCATCTGAAAAGTAGATTCTATGAAACTTTTCGTAATGCAATTGCCGGTCAAAAATCAAAATATATTATACACTAGTTTATACTAGTTTCAGTCAAAATTCAAATTAAATCAAGGACTGTTCGAAATAATACGAAATTTTTCAGAACATTTATATATCTTACAAGGGAAGGTTTTGATGGAGGTCCATGCTAAAAAAAATCATTTGAAAATTAGATTCTATGAATCATTTAGAAATGCAAGTTTCGGTCAAAAAATCATAATATATTATACACTACTTAATACTAGTTTCGGTTAAAATTCAAATTAAATTGGGTACTGTTCGAAATGATACGAAACATTTCAGATAATTTATATATGTTAGGAGGGGAGGTTATGATGGAAGTCCAGGAAAAAAATCATTTGATAATTAGATTGTATGAAACTTTTCGCAATGTAAGTTTCGGTCAAAACATTATAATATATTATACACTAGTTTATATTAGTTTCAGTTAAAAATAAATAAAATCAGGGACTGTTCGAAAAGATAAGAAACTTTTCAGATAATTTATATATGTTAAGAGGGAAGGTTCTGATGAAAGTCCATGCAAAAAATTATTTGAAAATTAGATTCTATGAATCATTTAGAAATGCAAGTTTCGGTCAAAAAATCATATTATATTATACACTAGTTTATACTAGTTTCGGTTAAAATTCAAATTAAATCGGGTACTGTTCGAAATGATACGAAACTTTTCAGATAATTTATATATGTTAGGAGGGAAGGTTATGATGGAAGTCCATGCAAAAAAATCATCTGAAAATTAGATTCTATGAAACGTTTCGAAATGCAAGTTTCGGTCAAAAATTATAATATATTATACACTAGTTAATACTAGTTTCAGTCAAAAATCAAATTAAATCGGGTACTGTTCGAAATGATACGAAACTTTTCAGATAATTTATATATGTTAGGAGGGAAGGTTATGATGGAAGTCCAGGAAAAAAATCATTTGATAATTAGATTTTATGAAACTTTTCGCAATGTAAGTTTCGGTCAAAAAATTATAATATATTATACACTAGTTTATATTAGTTTCAGTTAAAAATAAATTAAATCAGGGACTGTTCGAAAAGATAAGAAACTTTTCAGATAATTTATATATGTTAAGAGGGAAGGTTCTGATGAAAGTCCATGCAAAAAATTATTTGAAAATTAGATTCTATGAATCATTTAGAAATGCAAGTTTCGGTCAAAAAATCATATTATATTATACACTAGTTTATACTAGTTTCGGTTAAAATTAAAATTAAATCGGGTACTGTTCGAAATGATACGAAACTTTTCAGATAATTTATATATGTTAGGAGGGAAGGTTATGATGGAAGTCCAGGAAAAAATCATTTGAAAATTAGATTGTATGAAACTTTTCGCAATGTAAGTTTCGGTCAAAAAATTATAATATATTATACACTAGTTTATACAAGTTTCAGTTAAAAATTAAATTAAATCAGGGACTGTTCGAAATGATAAGAAACTTTTCAGATAATTTATATATGTTAAGAGGGAAGGTTCTGATAAAAGTCTATGCAAAAAAGCATTTGAAAATTAGATTCTATGAAACTTTTGGTAATGCAATTGCCGGTCAAAAATCATGATATATTATACACTAGTTTATACCTGTTTCGGTCAAAATTCAAATTAAATCAAGGACTGTTTGAAATGATACGAAACGTTTCAGAACATTTATATATGTTACAAGGGAAGGTTATTATGGAAGTCCATGCAAAAAAAATCATTTGAAAATTAGATTCTATGAATCTTTTCGAAATGCATGTTTCGGTTAAAAATCATAATATATTATACACTAGTTTATACTAGTTTCGGTCAAAATTCAAATTAAATCAGGGACTGTTCGAAATGATACTAAAATTTTCAGATAATTTATATATGTTAGGAGGGAAGGTTATGATGGAAGTCCAGGAAAAAAACATTTGAAAATTAGATTGTATGAAACTTTTCGCAATGTAAGTTTCGGTCAAAAAATTATAATATATTATACACTAGTTTATACTAGTTTCAGTTAAAAATTAAATTAAATCAGGGACTGTTCGAAATGATAAGAAACTTTTCAGATAATTTATATTTGTTAAGAGGGAAGGTTCTGATGAAAGTCCATGCAAAAAATCATTTGAAAATTAGATTCTATGAATATTTTCGAAATGCATGTTTCGGTTAAAAATCATAATATATTATACACTAGTTTATACTTGTTTATGTCAAAATTCAATTTAAATCGGGGACTATTCGAAATGATACTAAACTTTCAGATAATTTATATATGTTAGGAGGGAAGGTTATGATGGAAGTCCATGCAAAAAAATCATCTGAAAATTAGATTCTATGAAACGTTTCGAAATGCAAGTTTCGGTCAAAAAATTATAATATATTATACACTAGTTAATACTAGTTTCAGTCAAAAATTAAATTAAATCGGGGACTGTTCGAAATGATACGAAATTTTTCAGATAATTTATATATGTTAGGAGGGAAGGTTATGATGGAAGTCCATTCAAAAAATCCTCTGAAAAGTAGATTCTATGAAACTTTTCGTAATGCAATTGCCGGTCAAAAATCAAAATATATTATACACTAGTTTATACTAGTTTCAGTCAAAATTCAAATTAAATCAAGGACTGTTCGAAATAATACGAAATTTTTCAGAACATTTATATATCTTACAAGGGAAGGTTTTGATGGAGGTCCATGCTAAAAAAAATCATTTGAAAATTAGATTCTATGAATCATTTAGAAATGCAAGTTTCGGTCAAAAAATCATAATATATTATACACTACTTAATACTAGTTTCGGTTAAAATTCAAATTAAATTGGGTACTGTTCGAAATGATACGAAACATTTCAGATAATTTATATATGTTAGGAGGGAAGGTTATGATGGAAGTCCAGGAAAAAAATCATTTGATAATTAGATTGTATGAAACTTTTCGCAATGTAAGTTTCGGTCAAAACATTATAATATATTATACACTAGTTTATATTAGTTTCAGTTAAAAATAAATAAAATCAGGGACTGTTCGAAAAGATAAGAAACTTTTCAGATAATTTATATATGTTAAGAGGGAAGGTTCTGATGAAAGTCCATGCAAAAAATTATTTGAAAATTAGATTCTATGAATCATTTAGAAATGCAAGTTTCGGTCAAAAAATCATATTATATTATACACTAGTTTATACTAGTTTCGGTTAAAATTCAAATTAAATCGGGTACTGTTCAAAATGATACGAAACATTTCAGATAATTTATATATGTTAGGAGGGAAGGTTATGATGGAAGTCCATGCAAAAAAATCATCTGAAAATTAGATTCTATGAAACGTTTCGAAATGCAAGTTTCGGTCAAAAATTATAATATATTATACACTAGTTAATACTAGTTTCAGTCAAAAATCAAATTAAATCGGGTACTGTTCGAAATGATACGAAACTTTTCAGATAATTTATATATGTTAGGAGGGAAGGTTATGATGGAAGTCCAGGAAAAAAATCATTTGATAATTAGATTGTATGAAACTTTTCGCAATGTAAGTTTCGGTCAAAAAATTATAATATATTATACACTAGTTTATATTAGTTTCAGTTAAAAATAAATTAAATCAGGGACTGTTCGAAAAGATAAGAAACTTTTCAGATAATTTATATATGTTAAGAGGGAAGGTTCTGATGAAAGTCCATGCAAAAAATTATTTGAAAATTAGATTCTATGAATCATTTAGAAATGCAAGTTTCGGTCAAAAAATCATATTATATTATACACTAGTTTATACTAGTTTCGGTTAAAATTAAAATTAAATCGGGTACTGTTCGAAATTATACGAAACTTTTCAGATAATTTATATATGTTAGGAGGGAAGGTTATGATGGAAGTCCAGGAAAAAATCATTTGAAAATTAGATTGTATGAAACTTTTCGCAATGTAAGTTTCGGTCAAAAAATTATAATATATTATACACTAGTTTATACTAGTTTCAGTTAAAAATTAAATTAAATCAGGGACTGTTCGAAATGATAAGAAACTTTTCAGATAATTTATATATGTTAAGAGGGAAGGTTCTGATAAAAGTCTATGCAAAAAAGCATTTGAAAATTAGATTCTATGAAACTTTTGGTAATGCAATTGCCGGTCAAAAATCATGATATATTATACACTAGTTTATACCTGTTTCGGTCAAAATTCAAATTAAATCAAGGACTGTTTGAAATGATACGAAACGTTTCAGAACATTTATATATGTTACAAGGGAAGGTTATTATGGAAGTCCATGCAAAAAAAATCATTTGAAAATTAGATTCTATGATCTTTTCGAAATGCATGTTTCGGTTAAAAATCATAATATATTATACACTAGTTTATACTAGTTTCGGTCAAAATTCAAATTAAATCAGGGACTGTTCGAAATGATACTAAAATTTTCAGATAATTTATATATGTTAGGAGGGAAGGTTATGATGGAAGTCCAGGAAAAAAACATTTGAAAATTAGATTGTATGAAACTTTTCGCAATGTAAGTTTCGGTCAAAAAATTATAATATATTATACACTAGTTTATACTAGTTTCAGTTAAAAATTAAATTAAATCAGGGACTGTTCGAAATGATAAGAAACTTTTCAGATAATTTATATTTGTTAAGAGGGAAGGTTCTGATGAAAGTCCATGCAAAAAATCATTTGAAAATTAGATTCTATGAATATTTTCGAAATGCATGTTTCGGTTAAAAATCATAATATATTATACACTAGTTTATACTTGTTTATGTCAAAATTCAATTTAAATCGGGGACTGTTCGAAATGATACTAAACTTTCAGATAATTTATATATGTTAGGAGGGAAGGTTATGATGGAAGTCCATGCAAAAAAATCATCTGAAAATTAGATTCTATGAAACGTTTCGAAATGCAAGTTTCGGTCAAAAAATTATAATATATTATACACTAGTTAATACTAGTTTCAGTCAAAAATTAAATTAAATCGGGGACTGTTCGAAATGATACGAAATTTTTCAGATAATTTATATATGTTAGGAGGGAAGGTTATGATGGAAGTCCATTCAAAAAATCATCTGAAAAGTAGATTCTATGAAACTTTTCGTAATGCAATTGCCGGTCAAAAATCAAAATATATTATACACTAGTTTATACTAGTTTCAGTCAAAATTCAAATTAAATCAAGGACTGTTCGAAATAATACGAAATTTTTCAGAACATTTATATATCTTACAAGGGAAGGTTTTGATGGAGGTCCATGCTAAAAAAAATCATTTGAAAATTAGATTCTATGAATCATTTAGAAATGCAAGTTTCGGTCAAAAAATCATAATATATTATACACTACTTAATACTAGTTTCGGTTAAAATTCAAATTAAATTGGGTACTGTTCGAAATGATACGAAACATTTCAGATAATTTATATATGTTAGGAGGGAAGGTTATGATGGAAGTCCAGGAAAAAAATCATTTGATAATTAGATTGTATGAAACTTTTCGCAATGTAAGTTTCGGTCAAAACATTATAATATATTATACACTAGTTTATATTAGTTTCAGTTAAAAATAAATAAAATCAGGGACTGTTCGAAAAGATAAGAAACTTTTCAGATAATTTATATATGTTAAGAGGGAAGGTTCTGATGAAAGTCCATGCAAAAAATTATTTGAAAATTAGATTCTATGAATCATTTAGAAATGCAAGTTTCGGTCAAAAAATCATATTATATTATACACTAGTTTATACTAGTTTCGGTTAAAATTCAAATTAAATCGGGTACTGTTCAAAATGATACGAAACATTTCAGATAATTTATATATGTTAGGAGGGAAGGTTATGATGGAAGTCCATGCAAAAAAATCATCTGAAAATTAGATTCTATGAAACGTTTCGAAATGCAAGTTTCGGTCAAAAATTATAATATATTATACACTAGTTAATACTAGTTTCAGTCAAAAATCAAATTAAATCGGGTACTGTTCGAAATGATACGAAACTTTTCAGATAATTTATATATGTTAGGAGGGAAGGTTATGATGGAAGTCCAGGAAAAAAATCATTTGATAATTAGATTGTATGAAACTTTTCGCAATGTAAGTTTCGGTCAAAAAATTATAATATAATATACACTAGTTTATATTAGTTTCAGTTAAAAATAAATTAAATCAGGGACTGTTCGAAAAGATAAGAAACTTTTCAGATAATTTATATATGTTAAGAGGGAAGGTTCTGATGAAAGTCCATGCAAAAAATTATTTGAAAATTAGATTCTATGAATCATTTAGAAATGCAAGTTTCGGTCAAAAAATCATATTATATTATACACTAGTTTATACTAGTTTCGGTTAAAATTAAAATTAAATCGGGTACTGTTCGAAATGATACGAAACTTTTCAGATAATTTATATATGTTAGGAGGGAAGGTTATGATGGAAGTCCAGGAAAAAATCATTTGAAAATTAGATTGTATGAAACTTTTCGCAATGTAAGTTTCGGTCCAAAAATTATAATATATTATACACTAGTTTATACTAGTTTCAGTTAAAAATTAAATTAAATCAGGGACTGTTCGAAATGATAAGAAACTTTTCAGATAATTTATATATGTTAAGAGGGAAGGTTCTGATAAAAGTCTATGCAAAAAAGCATTTGAAAATTAGATTCTATGAAACTTTTGGTAATGCAATTGCCGGTCAAAAATCATGATATATTATACACTAGTTTATACCTGTTTCGGTCAAAATTCAAATTAAATCAAGGACTGTTTGAAATGATACGAAACGTTTCAGAACATTTATATATGTTACAAGGGAAGGTTATTATGGAAGTCCATGCAAAAAAAATCATTTGAAAATTAGATTCTATGATCTTTTCGAAATGCATGTTTCGGTTAAAAATCATAATATATTATACACTAGTTTATACTAGTTTCGGTCAAAATTCAAATTAAATCAGGGACTGTTCGAAATGATACTAAAATTTTCAGATAATTTATATATGTTAGAGGGAAGGTTATGATGGAAGTCCAGGAAAAAAACATTTGAAAATTAGATTGTATGAAACTTTTCGCAATGTAAGTTTCGGTCAAAAAATTATAATATATTATACACTAGTTTATACTAGTTTCAGTTAAAAATTAAATTAAATCAGGGACTGTTCGAAATGATAAGAAACTTTTCAGATAATTTATATTTGTTAAGAGGGACGGTTCTGATGAAAGTCCATGCAAAAAATCATTTGAAAATTAGATTCTATGAATCTTTTCGAAATGCATGTTTCGGTTAAAAATCATAATATATTATACACTAGTTTATACTTGTTTATGTCAAAATTCAATTTAAATCGGGGACTGTTCGAAATGATACTAAACTTTCAGATAATTTATATATGTTAAGAGGGAAGGTTATGATGGAAGTCCATGCAAAAAAATCATCTGAAAATTAGATTCTATGAAACGTTTCGAAATGTAAGTTTCGGTCAAAAAATTATAATATATTATACACTAGTTAATACTAGTTTCAGTCAAAAATTAAATTAAATCGGGGACTGTTCGAAATGATACGAAATTTTTCAGATAATTTATATATGTTAGGAGGGAAGGTTATGATGGAAGTCCATTCAAAAAATCATCTGAAAAGTAGATTCTATGAAACTTTTCGTAATGCAATTGCCGGTCAAAAATCATAATATATTATACACTAGTTTATACTAGTTTCAGTCAAAATTCAAATTAAATCAAAGACTGTTCGAAATGATTCGAAATTTTTCAGAACATTTAAATATCTTACAAGGGAAGGTTATGATGGAGGTCCATGCTAAAAAAAATTATTTGAAAATTAGATTCTATGAATCATTTAGAAATGCATGTTTCGGTCAAAAAATCATAATATATTATACACTAGTTAATACTAGTTTCGGTTAAAATTCAAATTAAATCGGGTACTGTTCGAAATGATACGAAACTTTTCAGATAATTTATATATGTTAGGAGGGAAGGTTATGATGGAAGTCCAGGAAAAAAATCATTTGATAATTAGATTGTATGAAACTTTTCGCAATGTAAGTTTCGGTCAAAAAATTATAATATATTATACACTAGTTTATATTAGTTTCAGTTAAAAATAAATTAAATCAGGGACTGTTCGAAAAGATAAGAAACTTTTCAGATAATTTATATATGTTAAGAGGGAAGGTTCTGATGAAAGTCCATGCAAAAAATTATTTAAAAATTAGATTCTATGAATCATTTAGAAATGCAAGTTTCGGTCAAAAAATCATATTATATTATACACTAGTTTATACTAGTTTCGGTTAAAATTAAAATTAAATCGGGTACTGTTCGAAATGATACGAAACTTTTCAGATAATTTATATATGTTAGGAGGGAAGGTTATGATGGAAGTCCAGGAAAAAATCATTTGAAAATTAGATTGTATGAAACTTTTCGCAATGTAAGTTTCGGTCAAAAAATTATAATATATTATACACAAGTTTATATTAGTTTCAGTTAAAAATTAAATTAAATCAGGGACTGTTCGAAATGATAAGAAACTTTTCAGATAATTTATATATGTTAAGAGGGAAGGTTCTGATAAAAGTCTATGCAAAAAAGCATTTGAAAATTAGATTCTATGAAACTTTTGGTAATGCAATTGCCGGTCAAAAATCATGATATATTATACACTAGTTTATACCTGTTTCGGTCAAAATTCAAATTAAATCAAGGACTGTTTGAAATGATACGAAACGTTTCAGAACATTTATATATGTTACAAGGGAAGGTTATTATGGAAGTCCATGCAAAAAAAATCATTTGAAAATTAGATTCTATGATCTTTTCGAAATGCATGTTTCGGTTAAAAATCATAATATATTATACACTAGTTTATACTAGTTTCGGTCAAAATTCAAATTAAATCAGGGACTGTTCGAAATGATACTAAAATTTTCAGATAATTTATATATGTTAGGAGGGAAGGTTATGATGGAAGTCCAGGAAAAAAACATTTGAAAATTAGATTGTATGAAACTTTTCGCAATGTAAGTTTCGGTCAAAAAATTATAATATATTATACACTAGTTTATACTAGTTTCAGTTAAAAATTAAATTAAATCAGGGACTGTTCGAAATGATAAGAAACTTTTCAGATAATTTATATTTGTTAAGAGGGACGGTTCTGATGAAAGTCCATGCAAAAAATCATTTGAAAATTAGATTCTATGAATCTTTTCGAAATGCATGTTTCGGTTAAAAATCATAATATATTATACACTAGTTTATACTTGTTTATGTCAAAATTCAATTTAAATCGGGGACTGTTCGAAATGATACTAAACTTTCAGATAATTTATATATGTTAAGAGGGAAGGTTATGATGGAAGTCCATGCAAAAAAATCATCTGAAAATTAGATTCTATGAAACGTTTCGAAATGTAAGTTTCGGTCAAAAAATTATAATATATTATACACTAGTTAATACTAGTTTCAGTCAAAAATTAAATTAAATCGGGGACTGTTCGAAATGATACGAAATTTTTCAGATAATTTATATATGTTAGGAGGGAAGGTTATGATGGAAGTCCATTCAAAAAATCATCTGAAAAGTAGATTCTATGAAACTTTTCGTAATGCAATTGCCGGTCAAAAATCATAATATATTATACACTAGTTTATACTAGTTTCAGTCAAAATTCAAATTAAATCAAAGACTGTTCGAAATGATTCGAAATTTTTCAGAACATTTAAATATCTTACAAGGGAAGGTTATGATGGAGGTCCATGCTAAAAAAAATTATTTGAAAATTAGATTCTATGAATCATTTAGAAATGCATGTTTCGGTCAAAAAATCATAATATATTATACACTAGTTAATACTAGTTTCGGTTAAAATTCAAATTAAATCGGGTACTGTTCGAAATGATACGAAACTTTTCAGATAATTTATATATGTTAGGAGGGAAGGTTATGATGGAAGTCCAGGAAAAAAATCATTTGATAATTAGATTGTATGAAACTTTTCGCAATGTAAGTTTCGGTCAAAAAATTATAATATATTATACACTAGTTTATATTAGTTTCAGTTAAAAATAAATTAAATCAGGGACTGTTCGAAAAGATAAGAAACTTTTCAGATAATTTATATATGTTAAGAGGGAAGGTTCTGATGAAAGTCCATGCAAAAAATTATTTAAAAATTAGATTCTATGAATCATTTAGAAATGCAAGTTTCGGTCAAAAAATCATATTATATTATACACTAGTTTATACTAGTTTCGGTTAAAATTAAAATTAAATCGGGTACTGTTCGAAATGATACGAAACTTTTCAGATAATTTATATATGTTAGGAGGGAAGGTTATGATGGAAGTCCAGGAAAAAATCATTTGAAAAATAGATTGTATGAAACTTTTCGCAATGTAAGTTTCGGTCAAAAAATTATAATATATTATACACAAGTTTATATTAGTTTCAGTTAAAAATTAAATTAAATCAGGGACTGTTCGAAATGATAAGAAACTTTTCAGATAATTTATATATGTTAAGAGGGAAGGTTCTGATAAAAGTCTATGCAAAAAAGCATTTGAAAATTAGATTCTATGAAACTTTTGGTAATGCAATTGCCGGTCAAAAATCATGATATATTATACACTAGTTTATACCTGTTTCGGTCAAAATTCAAATTAAATCAAGGACTGTTTGAAATGATACGAAACGTTTCAGAACATTTATATATGTTACAAGGGAAGGTTATTATGGAAGTCCATGCAAAAAAAATCATTTGAAAATTAGATTCTATGAATCTTTTCGAAATGCATGTTTCGGTTAAAAATCATAATATATTATACACTAGTTTATACTAGTTTCGGTCAAAATTCAAATTAAATCAGGGACTGTTCGAAATGATACTAAAATTTTCAGATAATTTATATATGTTAGGAGGGAAGGTTATGATGGAAGTCCAGGAAAAAAACATTTGAAAATTAGATTGTATGAAACTTTTCGCAATGTAAGTTTCGGTCAAAAAATTATAATATATTATACACTAGTTTATACTAGTTTCAGTTAAAAATTAAATTAAATCAGGGACTGTTCGAAATGATAAGAAACTTTTCAGATAATTTATATTTGTTAAGAGGGAAGGTTCTGATGAAAGTCCATGCAAAAAATCATTTGAAAATTAGATTCTATGAATCTTTTCGAAATGCATGTTTCGGTTAAAAATCATAATATATTATACACTAGTTTATACTTGTTTATGTCAAAATTCAATTTAAATCGGGGACTGTTCGAAATGATACTAAACTTTAAGATAATTTATATATGTTAGGAGGGAAGGTTATGATGGAAGTCCATGCAAAAAAATCATCTGAAAATTAGATTCTATGAAACGTTTCGAAATGCAAGTTTCGGTCAAAAAATTATAATATATTATACACTAGTTAATACTAGTTTCAGTCAAAAATTAAATTAAATCGGGGACTGTTCGAAATGATACGAAATTTTTCAGATAATTTATATATGTTAGGAGGGAAGGTTATGATGGAAGTCCATTCAAAAAATCATCTGAAAAGTAGATTCTATGAAACTTTTCGTAATGCAATTGCCGGTCAAAAATCATAATATATTATACACTAGTTTATACTAGTTTCAGTCAAAATTATAATAAAATCAAAGACTGTTCGAAATGATTCGAAATTTTTCAGAACATTTATATATCTTACAAGGGAAGGTAATTGATGGAGGTCCATGCTAAAAAAAATCATTTGAAAATTAGATTCTATGAATCATTTAGAAATGCATGTTTCGGTCAAAAAATCATAATATATTATACACTAGTTAATACTAGTTTCGGTTAAAATTCAAATTAAATCGGGTACTGTTCGAAATGATACGAAACTTTTCAGATAATTTATATATGTTAGGAGGGAAGGTTATGATGGAAGTCCAGGAAAAAAATCATTTGATAATTAGATTGTATGAAACTTTTCGCAATGTAAGTTTCGGTCAAAAAATTATAATATATTATACACTTGTTTATATTAGTTTCAGTTAAAAATTAAATTAAATCAGGGACTATTCGAAATGATAAGAAACTTTTCAGAACATTTATATATATTAAGAGGGAAGGTTCTGATGAAAGTCCATGCAAAAAATTATTTGAAAATTAGATTCTATGAATCATTTAGAAATGCAAGTTTCGGTCAAAAAATCATATTATATTATACACTAGTTTATACTAGTTTCGGTTAAAATTCAAATTAAATCGGGTACTGTTCGAAATGATACGAAACTTTTCAGATAATTTATATATGTTGGGAGGGAAGGTTATGATGGAAGTCCAGGAAAAAATCATTTGAAAATTAGATTGTATGAAACTTTTCGCAATGTAAGTTTCGGTCAAAAAATTATAATATATTATACACTAGTTTATACTAGTTTCAGTTAAAAATTAAATTAAATCAGGGACTGTTCGAAATGATAAGAAACTTTTCAGAACATTTATATATGTTAAGAGGGAAGGTTCTGATGAAAGTCCATGCAAAAAATCATTTGAAAATTAGATTCTATGAATCTTTTCGAAATGCATGTTTCGGTTAAAAATCATAATATATTATACACTAGTTTATACTAGTTTCGGTCAAAATTCAATTTAAATCGGGGACTGTTCGAAATGATACTAAACATTCAGATAATTTATATATGTTAGGAGGGAAGGTTATGATGGAAGTCCAGGAAAAAATCATTTGAAAATTAGATTGTATGAAACTTTTTGCAATGTAAGTTTCGGTCAAAAAAATATAATATATTATACACTAGTTTATACTAGTTTCAGTTAAAAATTAAATTAAATCAGGGACTGTTCGAAATGATAAGAAACTTTTCAGAACATTTATATATGTTAAGAGGGAAGGTTATGATGAAAGTCCATGCAAAAAATCATTTGAAAACTAGATTCTATGAATCTTTTCGAAATGCATGTTTCGGTTAAAAATCATAATATATTATACACTAGTTTATACTAGTTTCGGTCAAAATTCAATTTAAATCGGGGACTGTTCGAAATGATACTAAACTTTCAGATAATTTATATATGTTAGGAGGGAAGGTTATGATGGAAGTCCATGCAAAAAAATCATCTGAAAATTAGATTCTATGAAACGTTTCGAAATGCATGTTTCGGTCAAAAAATTATAATATATTATACACTAGTTAATACTAATTTCAGTCAAAAATTAAATTAAATCGGGGACTGTTCGAAATGATACGAAATTTTTCAGATAATTTATATATGTTAGGAGGGAAGGTTATGATGGAAGTCCAGGAAAAAAATCATTTGATAATTAGATTGTATGAAACTTTTCGCAATGTAAGTTTGGGTCAAAACATTATAATATATTATACACTAGTTTATATTAGTTTCAGTTAAAAATAAATTAAATCAGGGACTAATCGAAAAGATAAGAAACTTTTCAGATAATTTATATATGTTAAGAGGGAAGGTTCTGATGAAAGTCTCTAAAAAAAATCATTTGAAAATTAGATTCTATGAATCATTTAGAAATGCATGTTTCGGTCAAAAAATCATAATATATTATACACTAGTTAATACTAGTTTCGGTTAAAATTCAAATTAAATCGGGTACTGTTCGAAATGATACGAAACTTTTCAGATAATTTATATATGTTAGGAGGGAAGGTTATGATGGAAGTCCAGGAAAAAAATCATTAGATAATTAGATTGTATGAAACTTTTCGCAATGTAAGTTTCGGTCAAAAAATTATAATATATTATACACTAGTTTATATTATTTTCAGTTAAAAATAAATTAAATCAGGGAATGTTCGAAAAGATAAGAAACTTTTCAGATAATTTATATATGTTAAGAGGGAAGGTTCTGATGAAAGTCCATGCAAAAAATTATTTGAAAATTAGATTCTATGAATCATTTAAAAATGCAAGTTTCGGTCAAAAAATCATATTATATTATACACTAGTTTATACTAGTTTCGGTTAAAATTCAAATTAAATCGGGTACTGTTCGAAATGATACGAAACTTTTCAGATAATTTATATATGTTAGGAGGGAAGTTTATGATGGAAGTCCAGGAAAAAATAATTTGAAAATTAGATTGTATGAAACTTTTCGCAATGTAAGTTTCGGTCAAAAAATTATAATATATTATACACTAGTTTATACTAGTTTCAGTTAAAAATTAAATTAAATCAGGGACTGTTCGAAATGATAAGAAACTTTTCAGATAATTTATATTTGTTAAGAGGGAAGGTTCTGATGAAAGTCCATGCAAAAAATCATTCGAAAATTAGATTCTATGAAACTTTTCGTAATGCAATTGCCGGTCAAAAATCATGATATATTATACACTAGTTTATACCAGTTTCGGTCAAAATTCAAATTAAATCAAGGACTGTTTGAAATGATACGAAACTTTTCAGAACATTTATATATCTTACAAGGGAAGGTTATTATGGAAGGCCATGCAAAAAAAATCATTTGAAAATTAGATTCTATGAATCTTTTCGAAATGCATGTTTCGGTTAAAAATCATAATATATTATACACTAGTTTATACTAGTTTCAGTCAAAATTCAAATTAAATCGGGGACTGTTCGAAATGATACAAAATTTTTCAGATAATTTATATATGTTAGGAGGGAAGGTTATGATGGAAGTCCATTCAAAAAATCATCTGAAAAGTAGATTCTATGAAACTTTTCGTAATGCAATTGCCGGTCAAAAATCAAAATATATTATACACTAGTTTATACTAGTTTCAGTCAAAATTCAAATTAAATCAAGGACTGTTCGAAATAATACGAAATTTTTCAGAACATTTATATATCTTACAAGGGAAGGTTATGATGGAGGTCCATGCTAAAAAAAATCATTTGAAAATTAGATTCTATGAATCATTTAGAAATGCAAGTTTCGGTCAAAAAATCATAATATATTATACACTACTTAATACTAGTTTCGGTTAAAATTCAAATTAAATTGGGTACTGTTCGAAATGATACGAAACATTTCAGATAATTTATATATGTTACGAGGGAAGGTTATGATGGAAGTCCAGGAAAAAAATCATTTGATAATTAGATTGTATGAAACTTTTCGCAATGTATGTTTCGGTCAAAACATTATAATATATTATACACTATTTATATTAGTTTCAGTTAAAAATAAATTAAATCAGGGACTGTTCGAAAAGATAAGAAACTTTTCAGATAATTTATATATGTTAAGAGGGAAGGTTCTGATGAAAGTCCATGAAAAAAATTATTTGAAAATTAGATTCTATGAATCATTTAGAAATGCAAGTTTCGGTCAAAATATCATATTATATTATACACTAGCTAATACTAGTTTCGGTTAAAATTCAAATTAAATCGGGTACTGTTCGAAATGATACGAAACTTTTCAGATAATTTAAATATGTTAGGAGGGAAGGTTATGATGGAAGTCCATGCAAAAAAATCATCTGAAAATTAGATTCTATGAAACGTTTCGAAATGCAAGTTTCGGTCAAAAATTATAATATATTATACACTAGTTAATACTAGTTTCAGTCAAAAATTAAATTAAATCGGGTACTGTTTGAAATGATACGAAACTTTTCAGATAATTTATATATGTTAGGAGGGAAGGTTATGATGGAAGTCCAGGAAAAAAATCATTTGATAATTAGATTGTATGAAACTTTTCGCAACGTAAGTTTCGGTCAAAAAATTATAATATATTATACACTAGTTTATATTAGTTTCAGTTAAAAATAAATTAAATCAGGGACTGTTCGAAAAGATAAGAAACTTTTTAGATAATTTATATATGTTAAGAGGGAAGGTTCTGATGAAAGTCCATGCAAAAAATTATTTGAAAATTAGATTCTATGAATCATTTAGAAATGCAAGTTTCGGTCAAAAAATCATAATATATTATACACTACTTAATACTAGTTTCGGTTAAAATTCAAATTAAATTGGGTACTGTTCGAAATGATACGAAACATTTCAGATAATTTATATATGTTAGGAGGGAAGGTTATGATGGAAGTCCAGGAAAAAAATCATTTGATAATTAGATTGTATGAAACTTTTCGCAACGTAAGTTTCGGTCAAAAAATTATAATATATTATACACTAGTTTATATTAGTTTCAGTTAAAAATAAATTAAATCAGGGACTGTTCGAAAAGATAAGAAACTTTTCAGATAATTTATATATGTTAAGAGGGAAGGTTCTGATGAAAGTCCATGCAAAAAATTATTTGAAAATTAGATTCTATGAATCATTTAGAAATGCAAGTTTCGGTCAAAAAATCATAATATATTATACACTACTTAATACTAGTTTCGGTTAAAATTCAAATTAAATTGGGTACTGTTCGAAATGATACGAAACATTTCAGATAATTTATATATGTTAGGAGGGAAGGTTATGATGGAAGTCCAGGAAAAAAATCATTTGATAATTAGATTGTATGAAACTTTTCGCAATGTAAGTTTCGGTCAAAACATTATAATATATTATACACTAGTTTATATTAGTTTCAGTTAAAAATAAATTAAATCAGGGACTGTTCGAAAAGATAAGAAACTTTTCAGATAATTTATATATGTTAAGAGGGAAGGTTCTGATGAAAGTCCATGCAAAAAATTATTTGAAAATTAGATTCTATGAATCATTTAGAAATGCAAGTTTCGGTCAAAAAATCATATTATATTATACACTAGTTTATACTAGTTTCGGTTAAAATTCAAATTAAATCGGGTACTGTTCGAAATGATACGAAACTTTTCAGATAATTTATATATGTTAGGAGGGAAGGTTATGATGGAAGTCCATGCAAAAAAATCATCTGAAAATTAGATTCTATGAAACGTTTCGAAATGCAAGTTTCGGTCAAAAATTATAATATATTATACACTAGTTAATACTAGTTTCAGTCAAAAATCAAATTAAATCGGGTACTGTTCGAAATGATACGAAACTTTTCAGATAATTTATATATGTTAGGAGGGAAGGTTATGATGGAAGTCCAGGAAAAAAATCATTTGATAATTAGATTGTATGAAACTTTTCGCAATGTAAGTTTCGGTCAAAAAATTATAATATATTATACACTAGTTTATATTAGTTTCAGTTAAAAATAAATTAAATCAGGGACTGTTCGAAAAGATAAGAAACTTTTCAGATAATTTATATATGTTAAGAGGGAAGGTTCTGATGAAAGTCCATGCAAAAAATTATTTGAAAATTAGATTCTATGAATCATTTAGAAATCCAAGTTTCGGTCAAAAAATTATAATATATTATACACTAGTTAATACTAGTTTCGGTTAAAATTCAAATTAAATCGGGTACTGTTCGAAATGATACGAAACTTTTCAGATAATTTATATATGTTAGGAGGGAAGGTTATGATGGAAGTCCAGGAAAAAAATCATTTGATAATTAGATTGTATGAAACGTTTCGAAATGCAAGTTTCAGTCAAAAAATTATAATATATTATACATTAGTTCATACTAGTTTCAGTCAAAAATTAAATTAAATCGGGGACTGTTCGAAATGATACGAAATTTTTCAGATAATTTATATATGTTAGGAGGGAAGGTTATGATGGAAGTCCATTCAAAAAATCATCTGAAAAGTAGATTCTATGAACCTTTTCGTAATGCAATTGCCGGACAAAAATCATAATATATTATACACTAGTTTATAATAGTTTTAGTCAAAATTCAAATTAAATTAAGGACTGTTCGAAATGATACAAAAATTTTCAGAACATTTATATATCTTAAAAGGGAAGGTTATGATAGAGGTCCATGCAAAAAAAATCATTTGAAAATTAGATTCTATGAATCATTTAGAAATGCAAGTTTAGGTCAAAATATCATAATATATTATACATTAGTTTATACTAGTTTCGGTTAAAATTCAAATTAAATCGGGTACTGTTCGAAATTATACGAAACTTTTCAGATAATTTATATATGTTAGGAGGGAAGGTTATGATGGAAGTCCAGGAAAAAAATCATTTGAAAATTAGATTGTATGAAACTTTTCGCAATGTATGTTTCGGTCAAAACATTATAATATATTATACACTAGTTTATATTAGTTTCAGTTAAAAATTAAATTAAATCAAGGACTGTTCGAAATGATAAGTAACTTTTCAGATAATTTATATATGTTAAGAGGGAAGGTTCTGATGAAAGTCCATGCAAAAAATCATTTGAACATTTGATTCTATGAAACTTTTCGTAATGCAATTGCCGGTCAAAAATCATGATATATTATACACTAGTTTATACTAGTTTCGGTCAAAATTCAAATTAAATCAAGGACTGTTCGAAATGATACGAAACTTTTCAGAACATTTATATATGTTACAAGGGAAGGTTATAATGGAAGTCCATGCAAAAAAATCAATTGAAAATCAGATTCTATGAATCTTTTCGAAATGCATGTTTCGGTCAAAAATCATAATATATTATACACTAGTTTATACTAGTTTCGGTCAAAATTCAAATTAAATCGGGGACTGTTTAAAATGATACAAAACAATTCAGATAATTTATATATGTTAGGAGGGAAGGTTATGATGGATGTCCCTGCAAAAAATCATCTGAAAATTAGATTCTATGAAACGATATGAAATGCAAGTTTCAATAAAAAAATTATAATATTATATACACTAGTTTATACTAGTTTCAGTCAAAAGTCAAATTAAATCGGGGACTGTTCGAAATGATACGAAACTTTTTCAGATAGTTTATATATGTTAGGAGGGAAGGTTATGATGGAAGTCCAGGCAAAATATCATTTGCAAATTAGATTCTATTAAACTTTTCGTAATGCAAGTTTCGGTAAAAAAAATCATCATATATTATACAATAGTTTATACTAGTTTCGGTCAAAAATTAAATTAAATCGAGGACTGTTCGAAACGATACGAAACTTTAATATATGATACGCGGGAAGGTTATGATGGAAGTCCATGCAAACAATCATCTGAAAATTAGATTCTATGAAACTTTTTGAAATGCAAGTTTCGGTCAAAAAAATATAATATTATATACACTAGTTTATACTTGTTTCGGTCAAAAATCAAATTAAATCGGGGTCTGTTTTAAATGATGCGAAACTTTTCAGATTATTTATATATGTTATGATGGAAGGTTATGATGGAAGTCCATTAAAAAAATCATCTAATAATTAGATTCTATGGAACTTTTCAAAATGCAAGTTTCGGTCAAAAATCATAATATATTATAAGCTAGTTTATACTAGTTTCGGTCAAAAATTAAATAAAATCAAGGATTGTTAGAAATGTTACGAAACTTTTCAGAACATTATATATGTTACAAGGGAAGGTTTTGATGGAAGTCCATGCAAAAAATCATGTGAAAAATTAGATTCTATGAAACTTTTCAAAATGAAAGTTTCGGGGGAAAATAATAATATATTATACACTAGTTTATACTAGTTTCGGTCATAATTCAAATTAAATCAAGGACTATTCGAAATGATACGAAACTTTTCAGAACATTTATATATGTTGCAAGGGAAGGTTTTGATGGAAGTCCATGCAAAAAAAATCATTTTGAAATTAGATTCTATGAATCTTTTTGAGATGCATGTTTCGGTCAAAAATCATAATATATTATACACTAGTTTATACTAGTTTCGGTCAAAAATTAAATTAAATCAGGGACTATTCGAAATGATACAAAACTTTTCAGATAATTTATATATGTTAGGTGGGAAGGTTATGATGGAAGTCCATTCAAAAAATCATCTGAAAAGTAGATTCTATGAAACTTTTTGTAATGCAATTGCCATTCCAAAATCATAATATATTATACACTAATTTATACTAGTTTTGGTTAAAATTCAAATTAAATCGGGTACTTATCGAAATGATAGGAAAATTTTCAGATAATTTATATATGTTATGAGGGAAGGTTATGATGCAAGTCCAGGCAAATAATCATTTGAAAATTAGATTGTATGTAACTTTTCGCGATGCAAGTTTCGGTAAAAAAACATCATTATATATTATACCCTAGTTTATACTAGTTTTAGTCAAAAATCAAATTAAATCAGGGAATGTTCGAAACTATACGAAACTTTGAAGATCTTTAATACATGATACGAGGGAAGGTTATGATCGAAGTCCATGCAAAAAATCATCTGAAAATTAGATTAAATAGAGGATTGTACGAGGCGATACAAAACTTTTTAGATCCATGCTATATGATACGATGGAACATTATGATGGAAGTCCATGCAAAAATCATCTGAAAAATAGATTCTATGAAAAGTTTCAAAATGCAAGTTTCGATCAAAAAATCATAAAATTATATACACTAGTTTATACTTGTTTCTGTCAAAAATTAAATTAAATCAAGGACTGTGCGAAATGATGCGAAACTTTCCAGATCATTTATATATGTTATTATGGAAGGTTATGATGGAAGTCCATGCAAAAAATCCTCTAAAAATTAGATTCTATAGAACTTTTCAAAATGCATGTTTCGGTCAAAAATCATAATATATTATACACTAGTTTATACTAGTTTCGGTCAAAATTCAAATTAAATCAAGGAATGTTCGAAATGATACGAAACGTTTCAGAACATTTATATATGTTACAAGGGAAGGTTATGATGGAAGTCCGTGCAAAAAAATCATTTGAAAATTAGATTCTATGAATCTTTTCGAAATGCAAGTTTCGGTCAAAAAATCAAAATATATTATACATTAGTTTATACTAGTTTTAGTCAAAAATTAAATTAAATCGGGGACTGTTCGAAATGATACGAAACTTTTCAAATAATTTATATAAGTTAGAAGGGAAGGTTATGATGGAAGTCCATGCAAAAAATCATTTGAAAATTAGATTCTATGAAACTTTTCGTAATGCAAATTTCGGTAAAAAAAATCATAATATTTTATACACTAGATTATACTAGTTTCAGTCAAAAATCAAATTAAACCGGGACTATTCAAAACAATACGAAACTTTGAAGATCATTAATATATGATACGAGGGAAGGATATGATGGAAGTACATGCAAAACATCATCTGAAAATTAGATTCTATGAAACTTTTTGAAATGCAAGTTTCGGTCAAAAAATCATAATATATTATACACTGGTTTTGGTCAAAAAATTAAATTAAATCGAGGATTGTACGAAGTGATACAAACCTTTTCAGATAATTTATATATGTTAGGAGGGAAGGTTATGATGGAAGTCCATGCAAGAAAATCATTTGAAAATTCGATAATATGAATCTTTTCGAAATGCATGTTTCGGTCAAAAAATCATAATATATTATACACTAGTTTATACTAGTTTCAGTCAAAAATTAATTTAAATCGGGGACTGTTCGAAATGATACGAAACTTTTTAGATAATTAATATAAGTTAGGAGGGAAGGTTATGATGGAAGTCCATGCAAAAAATCATTTGAAAATTAGATTCTATGAAACTTTATGTAATGCAAGTTTCGGTAAAAAATCATAATATATTATACACTAGTTTATACTAGTTTCAGTCAAAAATCAATTTAAACCGGGGACTATTCGAAACGATATGAAACTTTTAAGATCATTAATATATGATACGAGGGAATGTTATGATCGAAGTTCGTGCAAAATATCATCTGAAAATTAGATTCTATGAAACTTTTCGAAATGCATGTTTCGGTCAAAAAATCATAATATATTATACACTAGTTTTGTTCAAAAAATTAAATAAATCGAGGATTGTACGAAGCGATACAAATCTTCTTAGATCCTTGCTATATGATACGATGGAACGTTATGATGGAAGTCCATGCAAAAAATCATCTGAAAATTAGATTCTATGAAACGTTTCGAAATGCAAGTTTCGGTCAAAAAATCATAAAATTATATACACTAGTTTATACATGTTTCTGTCAAAAATCAAATTAAATCGGGGACTGTTCGAAATGATGCGAAACTTTCCAGATCATATATATATGTTATTATGGAAGGTTATGATGGAATTCCATGCAAAAAATCATCTAAAAATTAGATTCTACGGAACTTTTCAAAATGCATGTTTCGGTCTAAAATCATAAAATATTATACGATAGTTTATACTAGTTTCGGTCAAAAATTAAATTAAATCAAGGACTGTTCGAAATGTTACGAAACTTTTCAGAACATTAAAATATGTTACAAGGGAAGGTTTTGATGGAAGTCCATGCATAAAAAATCATCTGAAAATTAGATTCTATGACACTTTTCGAAATGCAAGTTTTGGTCAAAAATCATAATATATTATACACTAGTTTATACTAGTTTCGGTCAAAATTCAAATTAAATCAAGGAATGTTCGAAATGATACGAAACGTTTCAGAACATTTATATATGTTACACGGGAAGGTTATGATGGAAGTCCGTGCAAAAAAATCATTTAAAAATTAGATTCTATGAATCTTTTCGAAATGCAAGTTTCGGTCAAAAAATCAAAATATATTATACATTAGTTTATACTAGTTTTAGTCAAAAATTAAATTAAATTGGGGACTGTTCGAAATGATACGAAACTTTTCAAATAATTTATATAAGTTAGGAGGGAAGGTTATGATGGAAGTCCATGCAAAAAATCATTTGAAAATTAGATTCTATGAAACTTTTCGTAATGCAAATTTCGGTAAAAAAAAATCATAATATTTTATACACTAGATTATACTAGTTTCAGTCAAAAATCAAATTAAACCGGGACTATTCGAAACGATACGAAAGTTTGAAGATCATTAATATATGATACGAGGGAAGGTTATGATGGAAGTACATGCAAAACATCATCTGAAAATTAGATTCTATGAAACTTTTTGAAATGCAAGTTTCGGTTAAAAAATCATAATATATTATACACTAGTTTTGGTCAAAAAATTAAATTAAATCGAGGATTGTACGAAGTGATACAAACCTTTTCAGATAATTTATATATGTTAGGAGGGAAGGTTATGATGGAAGTCCATGCAAGAAAATCATTTGAAAATTCGATTCTATGAATCTTTTCGAAATGCAAGTTTCGGTCAAAAAATCATAATATATTATACACTAGTTTATACTAGTTTCAGCCAAAAATTAATTTAAATCGGGGACTGTTCGAAATGATACGAAACTTTTTAGATAATTAATATAAGTTAGGAGGGAAGGTTATGATGGAAGTCCATGCAAAAAATCATTTGAAAATTAGATTCTATGAAACTTTATGTAATGCAAGTTTCGGTAAAAAATCATAATATATTATACACTAGTTTATACTAGTTTCAGTCAAAAATCAAATTAAACCGGGGACTATTCGAAACGATATGAAACTTTAAAGATCATTAATATATGATACGAGGGAATGTTATGATCGAAGTTCGTGCAAAATATCATCTGAAAATTAGATTCTATGAAACTTTTCGAAATGCATGTTTCGGTCAAAAAATCATAATATATTATACACTAGTTTTGTTCAAAAAATTAAATAAATCGAGGATTGTACGAAGCGATACAAATCTTCTTAGATCCTTGCTATATGATACGATGGAACGTTATGATGGAAGTCCATGCAAAAAATCATCTGAAAATTAGATTCTATGAAACGTTTCGAAATGCAAGTTTCGGTCAAAAAATCATAAAATTATATACACTAGTTTATACATGTTTCTGTCTAAAATCAAATTAAATCGGGGACAGTTCGAAATGATGCAAAACTTTCTAGATCATATATATATATATATATATATATATATATATATATATATATATATATATGTTATTATGGAAGGTTATGATGGAATTCCATGCAAAAAATCATCTAAAAATTAGATTCTATGGAACTTTTCAAAATGCATGTTTCGGTCTAAAATCATAAAATATTATACGATAGTTTATACTAGTTTCGGTCAAAAATTAAATTAAATCAAGGACTGTTCGAAATGTTATGAAACTTTTCAGAACATTAAAATATGTTACAAGGGAAGGTTTTGATGGAAGTCCATGCAAAAAAAATCATCTGAAAATTAGATTCTATGACACTTTTCGAAATGCAAGTTTTGGTCAAAAATCATAATATATTATACACTAGTTTATACTAGTTTCGGTCAAAATTCAAATTAAATCAAGGAATGTTCGAAATGATACGAAACGTTTCAGAACATTTATATATGTTACAAGGGAAGGTTATGATGGAAGTCCGTGCAAAAAAATCATTTGAAAATTAGATTCTATGAATCTTTTCGAAATGCAAGTTTCGGTCAAAAAATCAAAATATATTATACATTAGTTTATACTAGTTTTAGTCAAAAATTAAATTAAATCGGGGACTGTTCGAAATGATACGAAACTTTTCAAATAATTTATATAAGTTAGGAGGGAAGATTATGATGGAAGTCCATGCAAAAAATCATTTGAAAATTAGATTCTATGAAACTTTTCGTAATGCAAATTTCGGTAAAAAAAAATCATAATATTTTATACACTAGATTATACTAGTTTCAGTTAAAAATCATATTAAACCGGGACTATTCGAAACGATACGAAACTTTGAAGATCATTAATATATGATACGAGGGAAGGTTATGATGGAAGTACATGCAAAACATCATGAGAAAATTAGATTCTATGAAACTTTTTGAAATGCAAGTTTCGGTTAAAAAATCATAATATATTATACACTAGTTTTGGTCAAAAAATTAAATTAAATCGAGGATTGTACGAAGTGATACAAACCTTTTCAGATAATTTATATATGTTAGGAGGGAAGGTTATGATGGAAGTCCATGCAAGAAAATCATTTGAAAATTCGATTCTATGAATCTTTTCAAAATGCAAGTTTCGGTCAAAAAATCATAATATATTATACACTAGTTTATACTAGTTTCAGTCAAAAATTAATTTAAATCGGGGACTGTTCGAAATGATACGAAACTTTTCAGATAATTAATATAAGTTAGGAGGGAAGGTTATGATGGAAGTCCATGCAAAAAATCATTTGAAAATTAGATTCTATGAAACTTTATGTAATGCAAGTTTCGGTAAAAAATCATAATATATTATACACTAGTTTATACTAGTTTTAGTCAAAAATAAAATTAAACCGGGGACGGTTCGAAACGATATGAAACTTTGAAGATCATTAATATATGATACGAGGGAATGTTATGATCGAAGTTCGTGCAAAATATCATCTGAAAATTAGATTCTATGAAACTTTTCGAAATGCAAGTTTCGGTCAAAAAATCATAATATATTATACACTAGTTTTGTTCAAAAAATTAAATAAATCGAGGATTGTACGAAGCGATACAAATCTTCTTAGATCCTTGCTATATGATACGATGGAACATTATGATGGAAGTCCATGCAAAAAATCATCTAAAAATTAGATTCTATGAAACGTTTCGAAATGCAAGTTTCGGTCAAAAAATCATGAAATTATATCCACTAGTTTATACATATTTCTGTCAAAAATCAAATTAAATCGGGGACTGTTCGAAATGATGCGAAACTTTCCAGATCATATATATATGTTATTATGGAAGGTTATGATGGAATTCCATGCAAAAAATCATCTAAAAATTAGATTCTATGGAACTTTTCAAAATGCATGTTTCGGTCTAAAATCATAAAATATTATACGATAGTTTATACTAGTTTCGGTCAAAAATTAAATTAAATCAAGGACTGTTCGAAATGTTAGGAAACTTTTCAGAACATTAAAATATGTTACAAGGGAAGGTTTTGATGGAAGTCCATGCAAAAAAAATCATCTGAAAATTAGATTCTATGACACTTTTCGAAATGCAAGTTTTGGTCAAAAATCATAATATATTATACACTAGTTTATACTAGTTTCGGTCAAAATTCAAATTAAATCAAGGAATGTTCGAAATGATACGAAACGTTTCAGAACATTTATATATGTTACAAGGGAAGGTTATGATGGAAGTCCGTGCAAAAAAATCATTTGAAAATTAGATTCTATGAATCTTTTCGAAATGCAAGTTTCGGTCAAAAAATCAAAATATATTATACATTAGTTTATACTAGTTTTAGTCAAAAATTAAATTAAATCGGGGACTGTTCGAAATGATACGAAACTTTTCAAATAATTTATATAAGTTAGGAGGGAAGATTATGATGGAAGTCCATGCAAAAAAATATTTTGAAAATTAGATTCTATGAAACTTTTCGTAATGCAAATTTCGGTAAAAAAAAATCATAATATTTTATACACTAGATTATACTAGTTTCAGTCAAAAATCAAATTAAACCGGGACTATTCGAAACGATACGAAACTTTGAAGATCATTAATATATGATACGAGGGAAGGTTGTGATGGAAGTACATGCAAAACATCATGAGAAAATTAGATTCTATGAAACTTTTTGAAATGCAAGTTTCGGTTAAAAAATCATAATATATTATACACTAGTTTTGGTCAAAAAATTAAATTAAATCGAGGATTGTACGAAGTGATACAAACCTTTTCAGATAATTTATATATGTTAGGAGGGAAGGTTATGATGGAAGTCCATGCAAGAAAATCATTTGAAAATTCGATTCTATGAATCTTATCGAAATGCAAGTTTCGGTCAAAAAATCATAATATATTATACACTAGTTTATACTAGTTTCAGTCAAAAATCAATTTAAACCGGGGACTATTCGAAACGATATGAAACTTTTAAGATCATTAATATATGATACGAGGGAATGTTATGATCGAAGTTCGTGCAAAATATCATCTGAAAATTAGATTCTATGAAACTTTTCGAAATGCAAGTTTCGGTCAAAAAATCATAATATATTATACACTAGTTTTGTTCAAAAAATTAAATAAATCGAGGATTGTACGAAGCGATACAAATCTTCTTAGATCCTTGCTATATGATACGATGGAACGTTATGATGGAAGTCCATGCAAAAAATCATCTGAAAATTAGATTCTATGAAACGTTTCGAAATGCAAGTTTCGGTCAAAAAATCATAAAATTATATACACTAGTTTATACATGTTTCTGTCAAAAATTAAATTAAATCGGGGACTGTTCGAAATGATGCGAAACTTTCCAAATCATATATATATGTTATTATGGAAGGTTATGATGGAATTCCATGCAAAAAATCATCTAAAAATTAGATTCTATGGAACTTTTCAAAATGCATGTTTCGGTCTAAAATCATAAAATATTATACGATAGTTTATACTAGTTTCGGTCAAAAATTAAATTAAATCAAGGACTGTTCGAAATGTTACGAAACTTTTCAGAACATTAAAATATGTTACAAGAGAAGGTTTTGATGGAAGTCCATGCATAAAAAATCATCTGAAAATTAGATTGTATGACACTTTTCGAAATGCAAGTTTTGGTCAAAAATCATAATATATTATACACTAGTTTATACTAGTTTCGGTCAAAATTCAAATTAAATCAAGGAATGTTCGAAATGATACGAAACGTTTCAGAACATTTATATATGTTACACGGGAAGGTTATGATGGAAGTCCGTGCAAAAAAATCATTTGAAAATTAGATTCTATGAATCTTTTCGAAATGCAAGTTTCGGTCAAAAAATCAAAATATATTATACATTAGTTTATACTAGTTTTAGTCAAAAATTAAATTAAATCGGGGACTGTTCGAAATGATACGAAACTTTTCAAATAATTTATATAAGTTAGGAGGGAAGGTTATGATGGAAGTCCATGCAAAAAATCATTTGAAAATTAGATTCTATGAAACTTTTCGTAATGCAAATTTCGGTAAAAAAAAATCATAATATTTTATACACTAGATTATACTAGTTTCAGTCAAAAATCAAATTAAACCGGGACTATTCGAAACGATACGAAACTTTGAAGATCATTAATATATGATACGAGGGAAGGTTATGATGGAAGTACATGCAAAACATCATGAGAAAATTAGATTCTATGAAACTTTTTGAAATGCAAGTTTCGGTTAAAAAATCATAATATATTATACACTAGTTTTGGTCAAAAAATTAAATTAAATCGAGGATTGTACGAAGTGATACAAACCTTTTCAGATAATTTATATATGTTAGGAGGGAAGGTTATGATGGAAGTCCATGCAAGAAAATCATTTGAAAATTCGATTCTATGAATCTTTTCAAAATGCAAGTTTCGGTCAAAAAATCATAATATATTATACACTAGTTTATACTAGTTTCAGTCAAAAATTAATTTAAATCGGGGACTGTTCGAAATGATACGAAACTTTTCAGATAATTAATATAAGTTAGGAGGGAAGGTTATGATGGAAGTCCATGCAAAAAATCATTTGAAAATTAGATTCTATGAATCTTTATGTAATGCAAGTTTCGGTAAAAAATCATAATATATTATACACTAGTTTATACTAGTTTCAGTCAAAAATCAAATTAAACCGGGGACTGTTCGAAACGATATGAAACTTTGAAGATCATTAATATATGATACGAGGGAATGTTATGATCGAAGTTCGTGCAAAATATCATCTGAAAATTAGATTCTATGAAACTTTTCGAAATGCAAGTTTCGGTCAAAAAATCATAATATATTATACACTAGTTTTGCTCAAAAAATTAAATAAATCGAGAATTGTACGAAGCGATACAAATCTTCTTAGATCCTTGCTATATGATACGATGGAACATTATGATGGAAGTCCATGCAAAAAATCATCTAAAAATTAGATTCTATGAAACGTTTCGAAATGCAAGTTTCGGTCAAAAAATCATGAAATTATATACACTAGTTTATACATATTTCTGTCAAAAATCAAATTAAATCGGGGACTGTTCGAAATGATGCGAAACTTTCCAGATCATATATATATGTTATTATGGAAGGTTATGATGGAATTCCATGCAAAAAATCATCTAAAAATTAGATTCTATGGAACTTTTCAAAATGCATGTTTCGGTCTAAAATCATAAAATATTATACGATAGTTTATACTAGTTTCGGTCAAAAATTAAATTAAATCAAGGACTGTTCGAAATGTTAGGAAACTTTTCAGAACATTAAAATATGTTACAAGGGAAGGTTTTGATGGAAGTCCATGCAAAAAAAATCATCTGAAAATTAGATTCTATGACACTTTTCGAAATGCAAGTTTTGGTCAAAAATCATAATATATTATACACTAGTTTATACTAGTTTCGGTCAAAATTCAAATTAAATCAAGGAATGTTCGAAATGATACGAAACGTTTCAGAACATTTATATATGTTACAAGGGAAGGTTATGATGGAAGTCCGTGCAAAAAAATCATTTGAAAATTAGATTCTATGAATCTTTTCGAAATGCAAGTTTCGGTCAAAAAATCAAAATATATTATACATTAGTTTATACTAGTTTTAGTCAAAAATTAAATTAAATCGGGGACTGTTCGAAATGATACGAAACTTTTCAAATAATTTATATAAGTTAGGAGGGAAGATTATGATGGAAGTCCATGCAAAAAATATTTTGAAAATTAGATTCTATGAAACTTTTCGTAATGCAAATTTCGGTAAAAAAAAATCATAATATTTTATACACTAGATTATACTAGTTTCAGTCAAAAATCAAATTAAACCGGGACTATTCGAAACGATACGAAACTTTGAAGATCATTAATATATGATACGAGGGAAGGTTGTGATGGAAGTACATGCAAAACATCATGAGAAAATTAGATTCTATGAAACTTTTTGAAATGCAAGTTTCGGTTAAAAAATCATAATATATTATACACTAGTTTTGGTCAAAAAATTAAATTAAATCGAGGATTGTACGAAGTGATACAAACCTTTTCACATAATTTATATATGTTAGGAGGGAAGGTTATGATGGAAGTCCATGCAAGAAAATCATTTGAAAATTCGATTCTATGAATCTTATCGAAATGCAAGTTTCGGTCAAAAAATCATAATATATTATACACTAGTTTATACTAGTTTCAGTCAAAAATTAATTTAAATCGGGGACTGTTCGAAATGATACGAAACTTTTCAGATAATTAATATAAGTTAGGAGGGAAGGTTATGATGGAAGTCCATGCAAAAAATCATTTGAAAATTAGATTCTATGAAACTTTATGTAATGCAAGTTTCGGTAAAAAATCATAATATATTATACACTAGTTTATACTAGTTTCAGTCAAAAATCAAATTAAACCGGGGACTGTTCGAAATGATACGAAACTTTGAAGATCATTAATATATGATACGAGGGAATGTTATGATCGAAGTCCGTGCAAAAAATCATCTGAAAATTAGATTCTATGAAACTTTTAGAAATGCAAGTTTCGGTCAAAAAATCATAATATATTATACACTAGTTTTGTTCAAAAAATAAAATTAAATCGAGGATTGTACGAAGCGATACAAATCTTCTTAGGTCCTTGCTATATGATACGATGGAACGTTATGATGGAAGTCCATGCAAAAAATCATCTGAAAATTAGATTCTATGAAACATTTCGAAATGCAAGTTTCGGTCAAAAAATCATAAAATTATATACACTAGTTTATACATGTTTCTGTCAAAAATCAAATTAAATCGGGGACTGTTCGAAATGATGCGAAACTTTCAAGATCATATATATAAGTTATTATGGAAGGTTATGATGGAAGTCCATGCAAAAAATCATCTAAAAATTAGATTCTATGGAACTTTTCAAAATGCATGTTTCGGTCAAAAATCATAAAATATTATACGATAGTTTATACTAGTTTCGGTCAAAAATTAAATTAAATCAAGGACTGTTCGAAATGTTACGAAACTTTTCAGAACATTAAAATATGTTACAAGGGAAGGTTTTGATGGAAGTCCATGCAAAAAAAATCATCTGAAAAATTAGATTCTATGACACTTTTCGAAATGAAAGTTTTGGTCAAAATTCATAATATATTATACACTAGTTTATACTAGTTTCGGTCAAAATTCAAATTAAATCAAGGAATGTTCGAAATGATACGAAACCTTTCAGAACATTTATATATGTTACAAGGGAAGGTTATGATGGAAGTCCGTGCAAAAAAATCATTTGAAAATTAGATTCTATGAATCTTTTCGAAATGCAAGTTTCGGTCAAAAAATCAAAATATATTATACATTAGTTTATACTAGTTTTAGTCAAAAATTAAATTAAATCGGGGACTGTTCGAAATGATACGAAACTTTTCAAATAATTTATATAAGTTAGGAGGGAAGGTTATGATGGAAGTCCATGCAAAAAATCATTTGAAAATTAGATTCTATGAAACTTTTCGTAACGCAAATTTCGGTAAAAAAAATCATAATATTTTATACACTAGATTATACTAGTTTCAGTCAAAAATCAAATTAAACCGGGACTATTCGAAACAATACGAAACTTTGAAGATCATTAATATATGATACGAGGGAAGGTTATGATGGAAGTACATGCAAAACATCATTTGAAAATTAGATTCTATGAAACTTTTTGAAATGCAAGTTTCGGTTAAAAAATCATAATATATTATTCACTAGTTTTGGTCAAAAAATTAAATTAAATCGAGGATTGTACGAAGTGATACAAACCTTTTCAGATAATTTATATATGTTAGGAGGGAAGGTTATGATGGAAGTCCATGCAAGAAAATCATTTGAAAATTCGATTCTATGAATCTTTTCGAAATGCAAGTTTCGGTCAAAAAATCATAATATATTATACACTAGTTTATACTAGTTTCAGTCAAAAATTAATTTAAATCGGGGACTGTTCGAAATGATACGAAACTTTTCAGATAATTAATATAAGTTAGGAGGGAAGGTTATGATGGAAGTCCATGCAAAAAATCATTTGAAAATTAGATTCTATGAAACTTTATGTAATGCAAGTTTCGGTAAAAAATCATAATATATTATACACTAGTTTATACTAGTTTCAGTCAAAAATCAAATTAAACCGGGGACTGTTCGAAATGATACGAAACTTTGAAGATCATTAATATATGATACGAGGGAGTGTTATGATCGAAGTCCGTGCAAAAAATCATCTGAAAATTAGATTCTATGAAACTTTTCGAAATGCAAGTTTCGGTCAAAAAATCATAATATATTATACACTAGTTTGGTCAAAAAATTAAATTAAATCGAGGATTGTACGAAGCGATACAAATCTTCTTAGGTCCTTGCTATATGATACGATGGAACGTTATGATGGAAGTCCATGCAAAAAATCATCTGAAAATTATATTCTATGAAACGTTTCGAAATGCAAGTTTCGGTCAAAAAATCATAAAATTATATACACTAGTTTATACATGTTTCTGTCAAAAATCAAATTAAATCGGGGACTGTTCGAAATGATGCGAAACTTTCCAGATCATATATATAAGTTATTATTGAAGGTTATGATGGAAGTCCATCTAAAAAATCATCTAAAAATTTGATTCTATGGAACTTTTCAAAATGCATGTTTCGGTCAAAAATCATAAAATATTATACGATAGTTTATACTAGTTTCGGTCAAAAATTAAATTAAATCAAGGACTGTTCGAAATGTTACGAAACTTTTCAGAACATTAAAATATGCTACAAGGGAAGGTTTTGATGGAAGTCCATGCAAAAAAAATCATCTGAAAAATTAGATTCTATGACACTTTTCAAAATGCATGTTTTGGTCAAAAATCATAATATATTATACACTAGTTTATACTAGTTTCGGTCAAAATTCAAATTAAATCAAGGAATGTTCGAAATGATACGAAACGTTTCAGAACATTTATATATGTTACAAGGGAAGGTTATGATGGAAGTCCGTGCAAAAAAATCATTTGAAAATTAGATTCTATGAATCTTTTCGAAATGCAAGTTTCAGTCAAAAAATCAAAATATATTATACATTAGTTTATACTAGTTTTAGTAAAAAATTAAATTAAATCGGGGGCTGTTCGAAATGATACGAAACTTTTCAAATAATTTATATAAGTTAGGAGGGAAGGTTATGATGGAAGTCCATGCAAAAAATCATTTGAAAATTAGATTCTATGAAACTTTTCGTAATGCAAATTTCGGTAAAAAAAATCATAATATTTTATACACTAGATTATACTAGTTTCAGTCAAAAATCAAATTGAACCGGGACTATTCGAAACAATACGAAACTTTGAAGATCATTAATATATGATACGAGGGAAGGTTATGATGGAAGTACATGCAAAACATCATCTGAAAATTAGATTCTATGAAACTTTTTGAAATGCAAGTTTCGGTTAAAAAATCATAATATATTATACACTAGTTTTGGTCAAAAAATTAAATTAAATCGAGGATTGTACGAAGTGATACAAACCTTTTCAGATAATTTATATATGTTAGGAGGGAAGGTTATGATGGAAGTCCATGCAAGAAAATCATTTGAAAATTCGATTCTATGAATCTTTTCGAAATGCAAGTTTCGGTCAAAAAATCATAATATATTATACACTAGTTTATACTAGTTTCAGTCAAAAATTAATTTAAACGGGGACTGTTCGAAATGATACGAAACTTTTCATATAATTAATATAAGTTAGGAGGGAAGGTTATGATGGAAGTCCATGCAAAAAATCATTTGAAAATTAGATTCTATGAAACTTTATGTAATGCAAGTTTCGGTAAAAAATCATAATATATTATACACTAGTTTATACTAGTTTCAGTCAAAAATCAAATTAAACCGGGGACTGTTCGAAACGATACGAAACTTTGAAGATCATTAATATATGATACGAGGGAATGTTATGATCGAAGTCCGTGCAAAAAATCATCTGAAAATTAGATTCTATGAAACTTTTCGAAATGCAAGTTTCGGTCAAAAAATCATAATATATTATACACTAGTTTTGTTCAAAAAATTAAATTAAATTGAGGATTGTACGAAGCGATACAAATCTTCTTAGATCCTTGCTATATAATACGATGGAACGTTATGATGGAAGTCCATGCAAAAAATCATCTGAAAATTAGATTCTATGAAACGTTTCGAAATGCAAGTTTCGGTCAAAAAATCATAAAATTATATACACTAGTTTATACATGTTTCTGTCAAAAATCAAATTAAATCGGGGACTGTTCAAATGATGCGAAACTTTCCAGATCATATATAAAAGTTATTATGGAAGGTTATGATGGAAGTCCATGCAAAAAATCATCTAAAAATTAGATTCTATGGAACTTTTCAAAATGCATGTTTCGGTCAAAAATCATAAAATATTATACGATAGTTTATACTAGTTTCGGTCAAAAATTAAATTAAATCAAGGACTGTTCGAAATGTTACGAAACTTTTCAGAACATTAAAATATACTACAAGGGAAGGTTTTGATGGAAGTCCATGCAAAAAAAATCATCTGAAAAATTAGATTCTATGACACTTTTCAAAATGCATGTTTTGGTCAAAAATCATAATATATTATACACTAGTTTATACTAGTTTCGGTCAAAATTCAAATTAAATCAAGGAATGTTCGAAATGATACGAAGCGTTTCAGAACATTTATATATGTTACAAGGGAAGGTTATGATGGAAGTCCGTGCAAAAAAATCATTTGAAAATTAGATTCTATGAATCTTTTCGAAATGCAAGTTTCGGTCAAAAAATCAAAATATATTATACATTAGTTTATACTAGTTTTAGTCAAAAATTAAATTAAATCGGGGACTGTTCAAAATGATACGAAACTTTTCAAATAATTTATATAAGTTAGGAGGGAAGGTTATGATGGAAGTCCATGCAAAAAATCATTTGAAAAATAGATTCTATGAAACTTTTCGTAATGCAAATTTCGGTAAAAAAAATCATAATATTTTATACACTAGATTATACTAGTTTCAGTCAAAAATCAAATTGAACCGGGACTATTCGAAACAATACGAAACTTTGAAGATCATTAATATATGATACGAGGGAAGGTTATGATGGAAGTACATGCAAAACATCATCTGAAAATTAGATTCTATGAAACTTTTTGAAATGCAAGTTTCGGTTAAAAAATCATAATATATTATACACTAGTTTTGGTCAAAAAATTAAATTAAATCGAGGATTGTACGAAGTGATACAAACCTTTTCAGATAATTTATATATGTTAGGAGGGAAGGTTATGATGGAAGTCCATGCAAGAAAATCATTTGAAAATTCGATTCTATGAATCTTTTCGAAATGCAAGTTTCGGTCAAAAAACCATAATATATTATACACTAGTTTATACTAGTTTCAGTCAAAAATTAAATTAAATAGGGGACTGTTCGAAATGATACGAAACTTTTCAGATAATTAATATAAGTTAGGAGGGAAGGTTATGATGGAAGTCCATGCAAAAAATCATTTGAAAATTAGATTCTATGAAACTTTATGTAATGCAAGTTTCGGTAAAAAATCATAATATATTATACACTAGTTTATACTAGTTTCAGTCAAAAATCAAATTAAACCGGGGACTGTTCGAAACGATACGAAACTTTGAAGATCATTAATATATGATACGAGGGAATGTTATGATCGAAGTCCATGCAAAAAATCATCTGAAAATTAGATTCTATGAAACTTTTCGAAATGCAAGTTTCGGTCAAAAAATCATAATATATTATACACTAGTTTTGTTCAAAAAATTAAATTAAATTGAGGATTGTACGAACCGATACAAATCTTCTTAGATCCTTGCTATATAATACGATGGAACGTTATGATGGAAGTCCATGCAAAAAATCATCTGAAAATTAGATTCTATGAAACGTTTCGAAATGCAAGTTTCGGTCAAAAAATCATAAAATTATATACACTAGTTTATACATGTTTCTGTCAAAAATCAAATTAAATCGGGGACTGTTCAAATGATGCGAAACTTTCCAGATCATATATAAAAGTTATTATGGAAGGTTATGATGGAAGTCCATGCAAAAAATCATCTAAAAATTAGATTCTATGGAACTTTTCAAAATGCATGTTTCGGTCAAAAATCATAAAATATTATACGATAGTTTATACTAGTTTCGGTCAAAAATTAAATTAAATAGGGGACTGTTCGAAATGATACGAAACTTTTCAGATAATTAATATAAGTTAGGAGGGAAGGTTATGATGGAAGTCCATGCAAAAAATCATTTGAAAATTAGATTCTATGAAACTTTATGTAATGCAAGTTTCGGTAAAAAATCATAATATATTATACACTAGTTTATACTAGTTTCAGTCAAAAATCAAATTAAACCGGGGACTGTTCGAAACGATACGAAACTTTGAAGATCATTAATATATGATACGAGGGAATGTTATGATCGAAGTCCATGCAAAAAATCATCTGAAAATTAGATTCTATGAAACTTTTCGAAATGCAAGTTTCGGTCAAAAAATCATAATATATTATACACTAGTTTTGTTCGAAAAATTAAATTAAATCGAGGATTGTACGAAGCGATACAAATCTTCTTAGATCCTTGCTATATAATACGATGGAACGTTATGATGGAAGTCCATGCAAAAAATCATCTGAAAATTAGATTCTATGAAACGTTTTGAAATGCAAGTTTCGGTCAAAAAATCATAAAATTATATACACTAGTTTATATATGTTTCTGTCAAAAATCAAATTAAATCGGGGACTATTCAAATGATGCGAAACTTTCCAGATCATATATATAAGTTATTATGGAAGGTTATGATGGAATTCCATGCAAAAAATCATCTAAAAATTAGATTCTATGGAACTTTTCAAAATGCATGTTTCGGTCAAAAATCATAAAATATTATACGATAGTTTATACTAGTTTCGGTCAAAAATTAAATTAAATCAAGGACTGTTCGAAATGTTAGGAAACTTTTCAGAACATTAAAATATGTTACAAGGGAAGGTTTTGATGGAAGTCCATGCAAAAAAAATCATCTGAAAATTAGATTCTATGACACTTTTCGAAATGCAAGTTTTGGTCAAAAATCATAATATATTATACACTAGTTTATACTAGTTTCGGTCAAAATTCAAATTAAATCAAGGAATGTTCGAAATGATACGAAACGTTTCAGAACATTTATATATGTTACAAGGGAAGGTTATGATGGAAGTCCGTGCAAAAAAATCATTTGAAAATTAGATTCTATGAATCTTTTCGAAATGCATGTTTCGGTCAAAAAATCAAAATATATTATACATTAGTTTATACTAGTTTTAGTCAAAAATTAAATTAAATCGGGGACTGTTCGAAATGATACGAAACTTTTCAAATAATTTATATAAGTTAGGAGGGAAGATTATGATGGAAGTCCATCTAAAAAATCATTTAAAAAATAGATTCTATGAAACTTTTCGTAATGCAAATTTCGGTAAAAAAAATCATAATATTTTATACACTAGATTATACTAGTTTCAGTCAAAAATCAAATTGAACCGGGACTATTCGAAACAATACGAAACTTTGAAGATCATTAATATATGATACGAGGGAAGGTTATGATGGAAGTACATGCAAAACATCATCTGAAAATTCGATTCTATGAAACTTTTCGAAATGCAAGTTTCGGTCAAAAAACCATAATATATTATACACTAGTTTATACTAGTTTCAGTCAAAAATTAAATTAAATAGGGGACTGTTCGAAATGATACGAAACTTTTCAGATAATTAATATAAGTTAGGAGGGAAGGTTATGATGGAAGTCCATGCAAAAAATCATTTGAAAATTAGATTCTATGAAACTTTATGTAATGCAAGTTTCGGTAAAAAATCATAATATATTATACACTAGTTTATACTAGTTTCAGTCAAAAATCAAATTAAACCGGGGACTGTTCGAAACGATATGAAACTTTGAAGATCATTAATATATGATACGAGGGAATGTTATGATCGAAGTCCATGCAAAAAATCATCTGAAAATTAGATTCTATGAAACTTTTCGAAATGCAAGTTTCGGTCAAAAAATCATAATATATTATACACTAGTTTTGTTCAAAAAATTAAATTAAATTGAGGATTGTACGAACCGATACAAATCTTCTTAGATCCTTGCTATTTAATACGATGGAACGTTATGATGGAAGTCCATGCAAAAAATCATCTGAAAATTAGATTCTATGAAACGTTTCGAAATGCAAGTTTCGGTCAAAAAATCATAAAATTATATACACTAGTTTATACATGTTTCTGTCAAAAATCAAATTAAATCGGGGACTGTTCAAATGATGCGAAACTTTCCAGATCATATATAAAAGTTATTATGGAAGGTTATGATGGAAGTCCATGCAAAAAATCATCTAAAAATTAGATTCTATGGAACTTTTCAAAATGCATGTTTCGGTCAAAAATCATAAAATATTATACGATAGTTTATACTAGTTTCGGTCAAAAATTAAATTAAATAGGGGACTGTTCGAAATGATACGAAACTTTTCAGATAATTAATATAAGTTAGGAGGGAAGGTTATGATGGAAGTCCATGCAAAAAATCATTTGAAAATTAGATTCTATGAAACTTTATGTAATGCAAGTTTCGGTAAAAAATCATAATATATTATACACTAGTTTATACTAGTTTCAGTCAAAAATCAAATTAAACCGGGGACTGTTCGAAACGATACGAAACTTTGAAGATCATTAATATATGATACGAGGGAATGTTATGATCAAAGTCCATGCAAAAAATCATCTGAAAATTAGATTCTATGAAACTTTTCGAAATGCATGTTTCGGTCAAAAAATCATAATATATTATACACTAGTTTTGTTCAAAAAATTAAATTAAATCGAGGATTGTACGAAGCGATACAAATCTTCTTAGATCCTTGCTATATAATACGATGGAACGTTATGATGGAAGTCCATGCAAAAAATCATCTGAAAATTAGATTCTATGAAACGTTTTGAAATGCAAGTTTCGGTCAAAAAATCATAAAATTATATACACTAGTTTATATATGTTTCTGTCAAAAATCAAATTAAATCGGGGACTATTCAAATGATGCGAAACTTTCCAAATCATATATATAAGTTATTATGGAAGGTTATGATGGAATTCCATGCAAAAAATCATCTAAAAATTAGATTCTATGGAACTTTTCAAAATGCATGTTTCGGTCAAAAATCATAAAATATTATACGATAGTTTATACTAGTTTCGGTCAAAAATTAAATTAAATCAAGGACTGTTCGAAATGTTAGGAAACTTTTCAGAACATTAAAATATGTTACAAGGGAAGGTTTTGATGGAAGTCCATGCAAAAAAAATCATCTGAAAATTAGATTCTATGACACTTTTCGAAATGCAAGTTTTGGTCAAAAATCATAATATATTATACACTAGTTTATACTAGTTTCGGTCAAAATTCAAATTAAATCAAGGAATGTTCGAAATGATACGAAACGTTTCAGAACATTTATATATGTTACAAGGGAAGGTTATGATGGAAGTCCGTGCAAAAAAATCATTTGAAAATTAGATTCTATGAATCTTTTCGAAATGCATGTTTCGGTCAAAAAATCAAAATATATTATACATTAGTTTATACTAGTTTTAGTCAAAAATTAAATTAAATCGGGGACTGTTCGAAATGATACGAAACTTTTCAAATAATTTATATAAGTTAGGAGGGAAGATTATGATGGAAGTCCATCTAAAAAATCATTTAAAAAATAGATTCTATGAAACTTTTCGTAATGCAAATTTCGGTAAAAAAAATCATAATATTTTATACACTAGATTATACTAGTTTCAGTCAAAAATCAAATTGAACCGGGACTATTCGAAACAATACGAAACTTTGAAGATCATTAATATATGATACGAGGGAAGGTTATGATGGAAGTACATGCAAAACATCATCTGAAAATTCGATTCTATGAAACTTTTCGAAATGCAAGTTTCGGTCAAAAAACCATAATATATTATACACTAGTTTATACTAGTTTCAGTCAAAAATTAAATTAAATAGGGGACTGTTCGAAATGATACGAAACTTTTCAGATAATTAATATAAGTTAGGAGGGAAGGTTATGATGGAAGTCCATGCAAAAAATCATTTGAAAATTAGATTCTATGAAACTTTATGTAATGCAAGTTTCGGTAAAAAATCATAATATATTATACACTAGTTTATACTAGTTTCAGTCAAAAATCAAATTAAACCGGGGACTGTTCGAAACGATATGAAACTTTGAAGATCATTAATATATGATACGAGGGAATGTTATGATCGAAGTCCATGCAAAAAATCATCTGAAAATTAGATTCTATGAAACTTTTCGAAATGCAAGTTTCGGTCAAAAAATCATAATATATTATACACTAGTTTTGTTCAAAAAATTAAATTAAATTGAGGATTGTACGAACCGATACAAATCTTCTTAGATCCTTGCTATTTAATACGATGGAACGTTATGATGGAAGTCCATGCAAAAAATCATCTGAAAATTAGATTCTATGAAACGTTTCGAAATGCAAGTTTCGGTCAAAAAATCATAAAATTATATACACTAGTTTATACATGTTTCTGTCAAAAATCAAATTAAATCGGGGACTGTTCAAATGATGCGAAACTTTCCAGATCATATATAAAAGTTATTATGGAAGGTTATGATGGAAGTCCATGCAAAAAATCATCTAAAAATTAGATTCTATGGAACTTTTCAAAATGCATGTTTCGGTCAAAAATCATAAAATATTATACGATAGTTTATACTAGTTTCGGTCAAAAATTAAATTAAATAGGGGACTGTTCGAAATGATACGAAACTTTTCAGATAATTAATATAAGTTAGGAGGGAAGGTTATGATGGAAGTCCATGCAAAAAATCATTTGAAAATTAGATTCTATGAAACTTTATGTAATGCAAGTTTCGGTAAAAAATCATAATATATTATACACTAGTTTATACTAGTTTCAGTCAAAAATCAAATTAAACCGGGGACTGTTCGAAACGATACGAAACTTTGAAGATCATTAATATATGATACGAGGGAATGTTATGATCAAAGTCCATGCAAAAAATCATCTGAAAATTAGATTCTATGAAACTTTTCGAAATGCATGTTTCGGTCAAAAAATCATAATATATTATACACTAGTTTTGTTCAAAAAATTAAATTAAATCGAGGATTGTACGAAGCGATACAAATCTTCTTAGATCCTTGCTATATAATACGATGGAACGTTATGATGGAAGTCCATGCAAAAAATCATCTGAAAATTAGATTCTATGAAACGTTTTGAAATGCAAGTTTCGGTCAAAAAATCATAAAATTATATACACTAGTTTATATATGTTTCTGTCAAAAATCAAATTAAATCGGGGACTATTCAAATGATGCGAAACTTTCCAAATCATATATATAAGTTATTATGGAAGGTTATGATGGAATTCCATGCAAAAAATCATCTAAAAATTAGATTCTATGGAACTTTTCAAAATGCATGTTTCGGTCAAAAATCATAAAATATTATACGATAGTTTATACTAGTTTCGGTCAAAAATTAAATTAAATCAAGGACTGTTCGAAATGTTAGGAAACTTTTCAGAACATTAAAATATGTTACAAGGGAAGGTTTTGATGGAAGTCCATGCAAAAAAAATCATCTGAAAATTAGATTCTATGACACTTTTCGAAATGCAAGTTTTGGTCAAAAATCATAATATATTATACACTAGTTTATACTAGTTTCGGTCAAAATTCAAATTAAATCAAGGAATGTTCGAAATGATACGAAACGTTTCAGAACATTTATATATGTTACAAGGGAAGGTTATGATGGAAGTCCGTGCAAAAAAATCATTTGAAAATTAGATTCTATGAATCTTTTCGAAATGCATGTTTCGGTCAAAAAATCAAAATATATTATACATTAGTTTATACTAGTTTTAGTCAAAAATTAAATTAAATCGGGGACTGTTCGAAATGATACGAAACTTTTCAAATAATTTATATAAGTTAGGAGGGAAGATTATGATGGAAGTCCATCTAAAAAATCATTTAAAAAATAGATTCTATGAAACTTTTCGTAATGCAAATTTCGGTAAAAAAAATCATAATATTTTATACACTAGATTATACTAGTTTCAGTCAAAAATCAAATTGAACCGGGACTATTCGAAACAATACGAAACTTTGAAGATCATTAATATATGATACGAGGGAAGGTTATGATGGAAGTACATGCAAAACATCATCTGAAAATTAGATTCTATGAAACTTTTTGAAATGCATGTTTCGGTTAAAAAATCATAATAAATTATACACTAGTTTTGGTCAAAAAATTAAATTAAATCGAGGATTGTACGAAGTGATACAAACCTTTTCAGATAATTTATATATGTTAGGAGGGAAGGTTATGATGGAAGTCCATGCAAGAAAATCATTTGAAAATTCGATTCTATGAATCTTTTCGAAATGCAAGTTTCGGTCAAAAAACCATAATATATTATACACTAGTTTATACTAGTTTCAGTCAAAAATTAAATTAAATAGGGGACTGTTCGAAATGATACGAAACTTTTCAGATAATTAATATAAGTTAGGAGGGAAGGTTATGATGGAAGTCCATGCAAAAAATCATTTGAAAATTAGATTCTATGAAACTTTATGTAATGCAAGTTTCGGTAAAAAATCATAATATATTATACACTAGTTTATACTAGTTTCAGTCAAAAATCAAATTAAACCGGGGACTGTTCGAAACGATACGAAACTTTGAAGATCATTAATATATGATACGAGGGAATGTTATGATCGAAGTCCATGCAAAAAATCATCTGAAAATTAGATTCTATGAAACTTTTCGAAATGCAAGTTTCGGTCAAAAAATCATAATATATTATACACTAGTTTTGTTCAAAAAATTAAATTAAATTGAGGATTGTACGAACCGATACAAATCTTCTTAGATCCTTGCTATATAATACGATGGAACGTTATGATGGAAGTCCATGCAAAAAATCATCTGAAAATTAGATTCTATGAAACGTTTCGAAATGCAAGTTTCGGTCAAAAAATCAGAAAATTATATACACTAGTTTATACATGTTTCTGTCAAAAATCAAATTAAATCGGGGACTGTTCAAATGATGCGAAACTTTCCAGATCATATATAAAAGTTATTATGGAAGGTTATGATGGAAGTCCATGCAAAAAATCATCTAAAAATTAGATTCTATGGAACTTTTCAAAATGCATGTTTCGGTCAAAAATCATAAAATATTATACGATAGTTTATACTAGTTTCGGTCAAAAATTAAATTAAATAGGGGACTGTTCGAAATGATACGAAACTTTTCAGATAATTAATATAAGTTAGGAGGGAAGGTTATGATGGAAGTCCATGCAAAAAATCATTTGAAAATTAGATTCTATGAAACTTTATGTAATGCAAGTTTCGGTAAAAAATCATAATATATTATACACTAGTTTATACTAGTTTCAGTCAAAAATCAAATTAAACCGGGGACTGTTCGAAACGATACGAAACTTTGAAGATCATTAATATATGATACGAGGGAATGTTATGATCGAAGTCCATGCAAAAAATCATCTGAAAATTAGATTCTATGAAACTTTTCGAAATGCAAGTTTCGGTCAAAAAATCATAATATATTATACACTAGTTTTGTTCGAAAAATTAAATTAAATCGAGGATTGTACGAAGCGATACAAATCTTCTTAGATCCTTGCTATATAATACGATGGAACGTTATGATGGAAGTCCATGCAAAAAATCATCTGAAAATTAGATTCTATGAAACGTTTTGAAATGCAAGTTTCGGTCAAAAAATCATAAAATTATATACACTAGTTTATATATGTTTCTGTCAAAAATCAAATTAAATCGGGGACTATTCAAATGATGCGAAACTTTCCAGATCATATATATAAGTTATTATGGAAGCTTATGATGGAATTCCATGCAAAAAATCATCTAAAAATTAGATTCTATGGAACTTTTCAAAATGCATGTTTCGGTCAAAAATCATAAAATATTATACGATAGTTTATACTAGTTTCGGTCAAAAATTAAATTAAATCAAGGACTGTTCGAAATGTTAGGAAACTTTTCAGAACATTAAAATATGTTACAAGGGAAGGTTTTGATGGAAGTCCATGCAAAAAAAATCATCTGAAAATTAGATTCTATGACACTTTTCGAAATGCAAGTTTTGGTCAAAAATCATAATATATTATACACTAGTTTATACTAGTTTCGGTCAAAATTCAAATTAAATCAAGGAATGTTCGAAATGATACGAAACGTTTCAGAACATTTATATATGTTACAAGGGAAGGTTATGATGGAAGTCCGTGCAAAAAAATCATTTGAAAATTAGATTCTATGAATCTTTTCGAAATGCATGTTTCGGTCAAAAAATCAAAATATATTATACATTAGTTTATACTAGTTTTAGTCAAAAATTAAATTAAATCGGGGACTGTTCGAAATGATACGAAACTTTTCAAATAATTTATATAAGTTAGGAGGGAAGATTATGATGGAAGTCCATCTAAAAAATCATTTAAAAAATAGATTCTATGAAACTTTTCGTAATGCAAATTTCGGTAAAAAAAATCATAATATTTTATACACTAGATTATACTAGTTTCAGTCAAAAATCAAATTGAACCGGGACTATCCGAAACAATACGAAACTTTGAAGATCATTAATATATGATACGAGGGAAGGTTATGATGGAAGTACATGCAAAACATCATCTGAAAATTAGATTCTATGAAACTTTTTGAAATGCAAGTTTCGGTTAAAAAATCATAATATATTATACACTAGTTTTGGTCAAAAAATTAAATTAAATCGAGGATTGTACGAAGTGATACAAACCTTTTCAGATAATTTATATATGTTAGGAGGGAAGGTTATGATGGAAGTCCATGCAAGAAAATCATTTGAAAATTCGATTCTATGAATCTTTTCGAAATGCAAGTTTCGGTCAAAAAATCATAATATATTATACACTAGTTTATACTAGTTTCAGTCAAAAATTAATTTAAACGGGGACTGTTCGAAATGATACGAAACTTTTCAGATAATTAATATAAGTTAGGAGGGTAGGTTATGATGGAAGTCCATGCAAAAAATCATTTGAAAATTAGATTCTATGAAACTTTATGTAATGCAAGTTTCGGTAAAAAATCATAATATATTATACACTAGTTTATACTAGTTTCAGTCAAAAATCAAATTAAACCGGGGACTGTTCGAAACGATACGAAACTTTGAAGATCATTAATATATGATACGAGGGAATGTTATGATCGAAGTCCGTGCAAAAAATCATCTGAAAATTAGATTCTATGAAACTTTTCGAAATGCAAGTTTCGGTCAAAAAATCATAATATATTATACACTAGTTTTGTTCGAAAAATTAAATTAAATTGAGGATTGTACGAAGCGATACAAATCTTCTTAGATCCTTGCTATATAATACGATGGAACGTTATGATGGAAGTCCATGCAAAAAATCATCTGAAAATTAGATTCTATGAAACGTTTCGAAATGCAAGTTTCGGTCAAAAAATCATAAAATTATATACACTAGTTTATACATGTTTCTGTCAAAAATCAAATTAAATCGGGGACTGTTCAAATGATGCGAAACTTTCCAGATCATATATAAAAGTTATTATGGAAGGTTATGATGGAAGTCCATGCAAAAAATCATCTAAAAATTAGATTCTATGGAACTTTTCAAAATGCATATTTCGGTCAAAAATCATAAAATATTATACGATAGTTTATACTAGTTTCGGTCAAAAATTAAATTAAATCAAGGATTGTTCAAAATGTTACGAAACTTTTCTGAACATTAAAATATGTTACAAGGGAAGGTTTTGATGGAAGTCCATGCAAACAAAATCATCTGAAAAATTAGATTCTATGACACTTTTCGAAATGCATGTTTTGGTCAAAAATCATAATATATTATACACTAGTTTATACTAGTTTCGGTCAAAATTCAAATTAAATCAAGGAATGTTCGAAATGATACGAAACATTTCAGAACATTTATATATGTTACAAGGAAAGGTTATGATGGAAGTCCGTGCAAAAAAATCATTTGAAAATTAGATTCTATGAATCTTTTCGAAATGCAAGTTTCGGTCAAAAAATCAAAATATATTATACATTAGTTTATACTAGTTTTAGTCAAAAATTAAATTAAATCGGGGACTGTTCGAAATGATACGAAACTTTTCAAATAATTTATATAAGTTAGGAGGGAAGGTTATGATGGAAGTCCATGCAAAAAATCATTTGAAAAATAGATTCTATGAAACTTTTCGTAATGCAAATTTCGGTAAAAAAAATCATAATATTTTATACACTAGATTATACTAGTTTCAGTCAAAAATCAAATTGAACCGGGACTATTCGAAACAATACGAAACTTTGAAGATCATTAATATATGATACGAGGGAAGGTTATGATGGAAGTACTTGCAAAACATCATCTGAAAATTAGATTCTATGAAACTTTTTGAAATGCAAGTTTCGGTTAAAAAATCTTAATATATTATACACTAGTTTTGGTCAAAAAATTAAATTAAATCGAGGATTGTACGAAGTGATACAAACCTTTTCAGATAATTTATATATGTTAGGAGGGAATGTTATGATGGTAGTCCATGCAAGAAAATCATTTGAAAATTCGATTCTATGAATCTTTTCGAAATGCATGTTTCGGTCAAAAAATCATAATATATTATACACTAGTTTATACTAGTTTCAGTCAAAAATTAATTTAAATCGGGGACTGTTCGAAATGATACGAAACTTTTCAGATAATTAATATAAGTTAGGAGGGAAGGTTATGATGGAAGTCCATGCAAAAAAATCATTTGAAAATTAGATTCTATGAAACTTTATGTATTGCAAGTTTCAGTAAAAAATCATAATATATTATACACTAGTTTATACTAGTTTCAGTCAAAAATCAAATTAAACCGGGGACTGCTCGAAACGAAACGAAACTTTGAAGATCATTAATATATGATACGAGGGAATGTTATGATCAAAGTCCGTGCAAAAAATCATCTAAAAATTAGATTCTATGAAACTTTTTGAAATGCAAGTTTCGGTCAAAAAATCATAATATATTATACACTAGTTTTGTTCAAAAAATTAAATTAAATCGAGGATTGTACGAAGCGATACAAATCTTCTTAGATCCTTGCTATATGATACGATGGAACGTTATGATGGAAGTCCATGCAAAAAATCATCTGAAAATTAGATTCTATGAAACGTTCCGAAATGCAAGTTTCGTTCAAAAAATCATAAAATTATATACACTAGTTTATACATGTTTCTGTCAAAAATCAAATTAAATCGGGGACTGTTCAAATGATGCGAAACTTTCCAAATCATATATATAAGTTATTATGGAAGGTTATGATGGAAGTCTATGCAAAAAATCATCTAAAAATTAGATTCTATGGAACTTTTCAAAATGCATGTTTCGGTCAAAAATCATAAAATATTATACGATAGTTTAGACTAGTTTCGGTCAAAAATTAAATTAAATCAAGGACTGTTCAAAATGTTACGAAACTTTTCTGAACATTAAAATATGTTACAAGGGAAGATTTTGATGGAAGTCCATGCAAACAAAATCATCTGAAAAATTAGATTCTATGACACTTTTCGAAATGCATGTTTTGGTCAAAAATCATAATATATTATACACTAGTTTATACTAGTTTCGGTCAAAATTCAAATTAAATCAAGGAATGTTCGAAATGATACGAAACGTTTCAGAAAATTTATATATGTTACAAGGAAAGGTTATGATGGAAGTCCGTGCAAAAAAATCATTTGAAAATTAGATTCTATGAATCTTTTCGAAATGCAAGTTTCGGTCAAAAAATCAAAATATATTATATATTAGTTTATACTAGTTTTAGTCAAAAATTAAATTAAATCGGGGACTGTTCGAAATGATATGAAACTTTTCAAATAATTTATATAAGTTAGGAGGGAAGGTTATGATGGAAGTCCATGCAAAAAATCATTTGAAAAATAGATTCTATGAAACTTTTCGTAATGCAAATTTCGGTAAAAAAAATCATAATATTTTATACACTAGATTATACTAGTTTCAGTCAAAAATCAAATTGAACCGGGACTATTCGAAACAATACGAAACTTTGAAGATCATTAATATATGATACGAGGGAAGGTTATGATGGAAGTACATGCAAAACATCATCTGAAAATTAGATTCTATGAAACTTTTTGAAATGCAAGTTTCGGTTAAAAAATCATAATATATTATACACTAGTTTTGGTCAAAAAATTAAATTAAATCGAGGATTGTACGAAGTGATACAAACCTTTTCAAATAATTTATATATTTTAGGAGGGAAGGTTATGATGGTAGTCCATGCAAGAAAATCATTTGAAAATTCGATTCTATGAATCTTTTAGAAATGCAAGTTTCGGTCAAAAAATCATAATATATTATACACTAGTTTATACTAGTTTCAGTCAAAAATTAATTTAAATAGGGGACTGTTCGAAATGATACGAAACTTTTCAGATAATTAATATAAGTTAGGAGGGAAGGTTATGATGGAAGTCCATGCAAAAAAATCATTTGAAAATTAGATTCTATGAAACTTTATGTAATGCAAGTTTCAGTAAAAAATCATAATATATTATACACTAGTTTATACTAGTTTCAGTCAAAAATCAAATTAAACCGGGGACTGCTCGAAACAATACGAAATTTTGAAGATCATTAATATATGATACGAGGGAATGTTATGATCGAAGTCCGTGCAAAAAAACATCTGAAAATTAGATTCTATGAAACTTTTTGAAATGCAAGTTTCGGTCAAAAAATCATAATATATTATACACTAGTTTTGTTCAAAAAATTAAATTAAATCGAGGATTGTACGAAGCGATACAAATCTTCTTAGATCCTTGCTATATGATACGATGGAACGTTATGATGGAAGTCCATGCAAAAATTCATCTGAAAATTAGATTCTATGAAACGTTTCGAAATGCAAGTTACGGTCAAAAATTCATAAAATTATATACACTAGTTTATAAATGTTTCTGTCAAAAATCAAATTAAATCGGGGACTGTTCGAAATGATGCGAAACTTTCCAGATCATTTATATATGTTATTATGGAAGGTTATGATGGAAGTCCATGCAAAAAATCATCTAAAAATTAGATTCTATGGAACTTTTCAAAATGCATGTTTCGGTCAAAAATCATAAAATATTATATGATAGTTTATACTAGTTTCGGTCAAAAATTAAATTAAATCATGGACTGTTCAAAATGTTACGAAACTTTTCTGAACATTAAAATATGTTACAAGGGAAGGTTTTGATGGAAGTCCATGCAAAAAAAATCATCTGAAAAATTAGATTCTATGACATTTTTCGAAATGCATGTTTTGGTCAAAAATCATAATATATTATACACTAGTTTATACTAGTTTCGGTCAAAATTCAAATTAAATCAAGGAATCTTCGAAATGATACGAAACGTTTTAGAACATTTATATATGTTACAAGGAAAGGTTATGATGGAAGTCCGTGCAAAAAAATCATTTGAAAATTAGATTCTATGAATCTTTTTGAAATGCAAGTTTCGGTCAAAAAATCAAAATATATTATACATTAGTTTATACTAGTTTTAGTCAAAAATTAAATTAAATTGGGGACTGTTCGAAATGATGCGAAACTTTTCAAATAATTTATATAAGTTAGGAGGGAAGGTTATGATGGAAGTCCATGCAAAAAATCATTTGAAAAATAGATTCTATGAAACTTTTCGTAATGCAAATTTCGGTAAAAAAAATCATAATATTTTATACACTAGATATACTAGTTTCAGTCAAAAATCAATTTGAACCGGGACTATTCGAAACAATACGAAACTTTGAAGATCATTAATATATGATACGAGGGAAGGTTATGATGGAAGTACATGCAAAACATCATCTGGAAATTAGATTCTATGAAACTTTTTGAAATGCAAGTTTCAGTTAAAAAATCATAATATATTATACACTAGTTTTGGTCAAAAAATTAAACTAAATCGAGGATTGTACGAAGTGATACAAACCTTTTCAAATAATTTATATATGTTAGGAGGGAAGGTTATGATGGTAGTCCATGCAAGAAAATCATTTGAAAATTCGATTATATGAATCTTTTCGAAATGCAAGTTTCGGTCAAAAAATCATAATATATTATACACTAGTTTATACTAGTTTCAGTCAAAAATTAATTTAAATAGGGGACTGTTCGAAATGATACGAAACTTTTCAGATAATTAATATAAGTTAGGAGGGAAGGTTATGATGGAAGTCCATGCAAAAAAATCATTTGAAAATTAGATTCTATGAAACTTTATGTAATGCAAGTTTCAGTAAAAAATCATAATATATTATACACTAGTTTATACTAGTTTCAGTCAAAAATCAAATTAAACCGGGGACTGCTCGAAACGATACGAAACTTTGAAGATCATTAATATATGATACGAGGGAATGTTATGATAGAAGTCTGTGCAAAAAAATATCTGAAAATTAGATTCTATGAAACTTTTTGAAATGCAAGTTTCGGTCAAAAAATCATAATATATTATACACTAGTTTTGTTCAAAAAATTAAATTAAATCGAGGATTGTACGAAGCGATACAAATCTTCTTAGATCCTTGCTATATGATACGATGGAACGTTATGATGGAAGTCCATGCAAAAAATCATCTGAAAATTATATTCTATGAAACGTTTCGAAATGCAAGTTTCGGTTAAAAAATCATAAAATTATATACACTAGTTTATACATGTTTCTGTCAAAAATCATATTAAATCGGGGACTTTTCGAAATGATGTGAAACTTTCCAGATCATATATATAAGTTATTATGGAAGGTTATGATGGAAGTCCATGCAAAAAATCATCTAAAAATTAGATTCTATGGAACTTTTCAAAATGCATGTTTCGGTCAAAAATCATAAAATATTATACGATAGTTTATACTAGTTTCGGTCAAAAATTAAATTAAATCAAGGACTGTTCGAAATGTTACGAAACTTTTCAGAACATTAAAATATGTTACAAGGGAAGGTTTTGATGGAAGTCCATGCTAAAAAAATCATCTGAAAAATTAGATTCTATGACACTTTTCGAAATGCAAGTTTTGGTCAAAATTCATAATATATTATACACTAGTTTATACTAGTTTCGGTCAAAATTCAAATTAAATCAAGGAATGTTCGAAATGATACGAAACGTTTCAGAACATTTATATATGTTACAAGGGAAGGTTATGATGGAAGTCCGTGCAAAAAAATCATTTGAAAATTAGATTCTATGAATCTTTTAGAAATGCAAGTTTCGGTCAAAAAATCAAAATATATTATACATTAGTTTATACTAGTTTTAGTCAAAAATTAAATTAAATCGGGGACCGTTCGAAATGATACGAAACTTTTCAAATAATTTATATAAGTTAAGAGGGATGGTTATGATGGAAGTCCATGCAAAAAATCATTTGAAAATTAGATTCTATGAAACTTTTCGTAATGCAAATTTCGGTAAAAAAAATCATAATATTTTATACACTAGAATATACTAGTTTCAGTCAAATATCAAATTAAACCGGGACTATTTGAAACAATACGAAACTTTGAAGATCATTAATATATGATACGAGGGAAGGTTATGATGGAAGTACATGCAAAACATCATCTGAAAATTAGATTCTATGAAACTTTTTGAAATGCAAGTTTCGATTAAAAAATCATAATATATTATACACAGGTTTTGGTCAAAAAATTAAATTAAATCGAGGATTGTACGAAGTGATACAAACCTTTTCAGATAATTTATATATGTTAGGAGGGAAGGTTATGATGGAAGTCCATGCAAGAAAATCATTTGAAAATTCGATTCTATGAATCTTTTCGAAATGCAAGTTTCGGTCAAAAAATCATAATATATTATACACTAGGTTATACTAGTTTCAGTCAAAAATTAATTTAAATCGGGGATTGTTCGAAATGATACGAAACTTTTCAGATAATTAATATAAGTTAGGAGGGAAGGTTATGATGGAAGTCCATGCAAAAAATCATTTGAAAATTAGATTCTATGAAACTTTATGTAATGCAAGTTTCGGTAAAAAATCATAATATATTATACACTAGTTTATACTAGTTTCAGTCAAAAATCAAATTAAACCGGGGACTGTTCGAAATGATACGAAACTTTGAAGATCATTAATATATGATACGAGGGAATGTTATGATCGAAGTCCGTGCAAAAAATCATCTGAAAATTAGATTCTATGAAACTTTTCGAAATGCAAGTTTCGGTCAAAAAATCATAATATATTATACACTAGTTTTGTTCAAAAAATTAAATTAAATCGAGGATTGTACGAAGCGATACAAATCTTCTTAGATCCTTGCTATATGATACGATGGAACGTTATGATGGAAGTCCATGCAAAAAATCATCTGAAAATTATATTCTATGAAACGTTTCGAAATGCAAGTTTCGGTCAAGAAATCATAAAATTATATACACTAGTTTATACATGTTTCTGTCAAAAATCAAATTAAATCGGGGACTGTTCGAAATGATGCGAAACTTTCCAGATAATATATATAAGTTATTATGGAAGGTTATGATGGAAGTCCATGCAAAAAATCATCTAAAAATTAGATTCTATGGAACTTTTCAAAATGCATGTTTCGGTCAAAAATCATAAAATATTATACGATAGTTTATACTAGTTTCGGTCAAAAATTAAATTAAATCAAGGACTGTACGAAATGTTACGAAACTTTTCAGAACATTAAAATATGTTACAAGGGAAGGTTTTGATGGAAGTCCATGCAAACAAAATCATCTGAAAAATTAGATTCTATGACATTTTTCGAAATGCATGTTTTGGTCAAAAATCATAATATATTATACACTAGTTTATACTAGTTTCGGTCAAAATTCAAATTAAATCAAGGAATGTTCGAAATGATACGAAACGTTTTAGAACATTTATATATGTTACAAGGAAAGGTTATGATGGAAGTCCGTGCAAAAAAATCATTTGAAAATTAGATTCTATGAATCTTTTTGAAATGCATGTTTCGATCAAAAAATCAAAATATATTATACATTAGTTTATACTAGTTTTAGTCAAAAATTAAATTAAATCGGGGACTGTTCGAAATGATACGAAACTTTTCAAATAATTTATATAAGTTAGGAGGGAAGGTTATGATGGAAGTCCATGCAAAAAATCATTTGAAAAATAGATTCTATGAAACTTTTCGTAATGCAAATTTCGGTAAAAAAATCATAATATTTTATACACTAGATTATACTAGTTTCTGTCAAAAATCAAATTGAACCGGGACTATTCGAAACAATACGAAACTTTGAAGATCATTAATATATGATACGAGGGAAGGTTATGATGGAAGTACATGCAAAACATCATCTGAAAATTAGATTCTATGAAACTTTTTGAAATGCAAGTTTCGGTTAAAAAATCATAATATATTATACACTAGTTTTGGTCAAAAAATTAAACTAAATCGAGGATTGTACGAAGTGATACAAACCTTTTCAAATAATTTATATATGTTAGGAGGGAAGGTTATGATGGTAGTCCATGCAAGAAAATCATTTGAAAATTCGATTATATGAATCTTTTCGAAATGCAAGTTTCGGTCAAAAAATCATAATATATTATACACTAGTTTATACTAGTTTCAGTCAAAAATTAATTTAAATAGGGGACTGTTCGAAATGATACGAAACTTTTCAGATAATTAATATAAGTTAGGAGGGAAGGTTATGATGGAAGTCCATGCAAAAAAATCATTTGAAAATTAGATTCTATGAAACTTTATGTAATGCAAGTTTCAGTAAAAAATCATAATATATTATACACTAGTTTATACTAGTTTCAGTCAAAAATCAAATTAAACCGGGGACTGCTCGAAACGATACGAAACTTTGAAGATCATTAATATATGATACGAGGGAATGTTATGATCGAAGTCTGTGCAAAAAAAATATCTGAAAATTAGATTCTATGAAACTTTTTGAAATGCAAGTTTCGGTCAAAAAATCATAATATATTATACACTAGTTTTGTTCAAAAAATTAAATTAAATCGAGGATTGTACGAAGCGATACAAATCTTCTTAGATCCTTGCTATATGATACGATGGAACGTTATGATGGAAGTCCATGCAAAAAATCATCTGAAAATTATATTCTATGAAACGTTTCGAAATGCAAGTTTCGGTTAAAAAATCATAAAATTATATACACTAGTTTATACATGTTTCTGTCAAAATTCATATTAAATCGGGGACTTTTCGAAATGATGTGAAACTTTCCAGATCATATATATAAGTTATTATGGAAGGTTATGATTGAAGTCCATGCAAAAAATCATCTAAAAATTAGATTCTATGGAACTTTTCAAAATGCATGTTTCGGTCAAAAATCATAAAATATTATACGATAGTTTATACTAGTTTCGGTCAAAAATTAAATTAAATCAAGGACTGTACGAAATGTTACGAAACTTTTCAGAACATTAAAATATGTTACAAGGGAAGGTTTTGATGGAAGTCCATGCAAACAAAATCATCTGAAAAATTAGATTCTATGACATTTTTCGAAATGCATGTTTTGGTCAAAAATCATAATATATTATACACTAGTTTATACTAGTTTCGGTCAAAATTCAAATTAAATCAAGGAATGTTCGAAATGATACGAAACGTTTTAGAACATTTATATATGTTACAAGGAAAGGTTATGATGGAAGTCCGTGCAAAAAAATCATTTGAAAATTAGATTCTATGAATCTTTTTGAAATGCATGTTTCGATCAAAAAATCAAAATATATTATACATTAGTTTATACTAGTTTTAGTCAAAAATTAAATTAAATCGGGGACTGTTCGAAATGATACGAAACTTTTCAAATAATTTATATAAGTTAGGAGGGAAGGTTATGATGGAAGTCCATGCAAAAAATCATTTGAAAAATAGATTCTATGAAACTTTTCGTAATGCAAATTTCGGTAAAAAAATCATAATATTTTATACACTAGATTATACTAGTTTCTGTCAAAAATCAAATTGAACCGGGACTATTCGAAACAATACGAAACTTTGAAGATCATTAATATATGATACGAGGGAAGGTTATGATGGAAGTACATGCAAAACATCATCTGAAAATTAGATTCTATGAAACTTTTTGAAATGCAAGTTTCGGTTAAAAAATCATAATATATTATACACTAGTTTTGGTCAAAAAATTAAACTAAATCGAGGATTGTACGAAGTGATACAAACCTTTTCAAATAATTTATATATGTTAGGAGGGAAGGTTATGATGGTAGTCCATGCAAGAAAATCATTTGAAAATTCGATTATATGAATCTTTTCGAAATGCAAGTTTCGGTCAAAAAATCATAATATATTATACACTAGTTTATACTAGTTTCAGTCAAAAATTAATTTAAATAGGGGACTGTTCGAAATGATACGAAACTTTTCAGATAATTAATATAAGTTAGGAGGGAAGGTTATGATGGAAGTCCATGCAAAAAAATCATTTGAAAATTAGATTCTATGAAACTTTATGTAATGCAAGTTTCAGTAAAAAATCATAATATATTATACACTAGTTTATACTAGTTTCAGTCAAAAATCAAATTAAACCGGGGACTGCTCGAAACGATACGAAACTTTGAAGATCATTAATATATGATACGAGGGAATGTTATGATCGAAGTCTGTGCAAAAAAAATATCTGAAAATTAGATTCTATGAAACTTTTTGAAATGCAAGTTTCGGTCAAAAAATCATAATATATTATACACTAGTTTTGTTCAAAAAATTAAATTAAATCGAGGATTGTACGAAGCGATACAAATCTTCTTAGATCCTTGCTATATGATACGATGGAACGTTATGATGGAAGTCCATGCAAAAAATCATCTGAAAATTATATTCTATGAAACGTTTCGAAATGCAAGTTTCGGTTAAAAAATCATAAAATTATATACACTAGTTTATACATGTTTCTGTCAAAAATCATATTAAATCGGGGACTTTTCGAAATGATGTGAAACTTTCCAGATCATATATATAAGTTATTATGGAAGGTTATGATGGAAGTCCATGCAAAAAATCATCTAAAAATTAGATTCTATGGAACTTTTCAAAATGCATGTTTCGGTCAAAAATCATAAAATATTATACGATAGTTTATACTAGTTTCGGTCAAAAATTAAATTAAATCAAGGACTGTTCGAAATGTTACGAAACTTTTCAGAACATTAAAATATGTTACAAGGGAAGGTTTTGATGGAAGTCCATGCTAAAAAAATCATCTGAAAAATTAGATTCTATGACACTTTTCGAAATGCATGTTTTGGTCAAAATTCATAATATATTATACACTAGTTTATACTAGTTTCGGTCAAAATTCAAATTAAATCAAGGAATGTTCGAAATGATACGAAACGTTTCAGAACATTTATATATGTTATAAGGGAAGGTTATGATGGAAGTCCGTGCAAAAAAATCATTTGAAAATTAGATTCTATGAATCTTTTAGAAATGCATGTTTCGATCAAAAAATCAAAATATATTATACATTAGTTTATACTAGTTTTAGTCAAAAATTAAATTAAATCGGGGACCGTTCGAAATGATACGAAACTTTTCAAATAATTTATATAAGTTAGGAGGGAAGGTTATGATGGAAGTCCATGCAAAAAATCATTTGAAAATTAGATTCTATGAAACTTTTCGTAATGCAAATTTCGGTAAAAAAAATCATAATATTTTATACACTAGATTATACTAGTTTCAGTCAAAAATCAAATTGAACCGGGACTATTCGAAACAATACGAAACTTTGAAGATCATTAATATATGATACGAGGGAAGGTTATGATGGAAGTACATGCAAAACATCATCTGAAAATTAGATTCTATGAAACTTTTTGAAATGCAAGTTTCGGTTAAAAAATCATAATATATTATACACTAGTTTTGGTCAAAAAATTAAACTAAATCGAGGATTGTACGAAGTGATACAAACCTTTTCAGATAATTTATATATGTTAGGAGGGAAGGTTATGATGGTAGTCCATGCAAGAAAATCATTTGAAAATTCGATTATATGAATCTTTTCGAAATGCAAGTTTCGGTCAAAAAATCATAATATATTATACACTAGTTTATACTAGTTTCAGTCAAAAATTAATTTAAATAGGGGACTGTTCGAAATGATACGAAACTTTTCAGATAATTAATATAAGTTAGGAGGGAAGGTTATGATGGAAGTCCATGCAAAAAATCATTTGAAAATTAGATTCTATGAAACTTTATGTAATGCAAGTTTCGGTAAAAAATCATAATATATTATACACTAGTTTATACTAGTTTCAGTCAAAAATCAAATTAAACCGGGGACTGCTCGAAACGATACGAAACTTTGAAGATCATTAATATATGATACGAGGGAATGTTATGATCGAAGTCTGTGCAAAAAAAATATCTGAAAATTAGATTCTATGAAACTTTTCGAAATGCAAGTTTCGGTCAAAAAATCATAATATATTATACACTAGTTTTGTTCAAAAAATTAAATTAAATCGAGGATTGTACGAAGCGATACAAATCTTCTTAGATCCTTGCTATATGATACGATGGAACGTTATGATGGAAGTCCATGCAAAAAATCATCTGAAAATTATATTCTATGAAACGTTTCGAAATGCAAGTTTCGGTTAAAAAATCATAAAATTATATACACTAGTTTATACATGTTTCTGTCAAAAATCATATTAAATCGGGGACTTTTCGAAATGATGTGAAACTTTCCAGATCATATATATAAGTTATTATGGAAGGTTATGATGGAAGTCCATGCAAAAAATCATCTAAAAATTAGATTCTATGGAACTTTTCAAAATGCATGTTTCGGTCAAAAATCATAAAATATTATACGATAGTTTATACTAGTTTCGGTCAAAAATTAAATTAAATCAAGGACTGTTCGAAATGTTACGAAACTTTTCAGAACATTAAAATATGTTACAAGGGAAGGTTTTGATGGAAGTCCATGCTAAAAAAATCATCTGAAAAATTAGATTCTATGACACTTTTCGAAATGCATGTTTTGGTCAAAATTCATAATATATTATACACTAGTTTATACTAGTTTCGGTCAAAATTCAAATTAAATCAAGGAATGTTCGAAATGATACGAAACGTTTCAGAACATTTATATATGTTACAAGGGAAGGTTATGATGGAAGTCCGTGCAAAAAAATCATTTGAAAATTAGATTCTATGAATCTTTTAGAAATGCATGTTTCGATCAAAAAATCAAAATATATTATACATTAGTTTATACTAGTTTTAGTCAAAAATTAAATTAAATCGGGGACCGTTCGAAATGATACGAAACTTTTCAAATAATTTATATAAGTTAGGAGGGAAGGTTATGATGGAAGTCCATGCAAAAAATCATTTGAAAATTAGATTCTATGAAACTTTTCGTAATGCAAATTTCGGTAAAAAAAATCATAATATTTTATACACTAGATTATACTAGTTTCAGTCAAAAATCAAATTGAACCGGGACTATTCGAAACAATACGAAACTTTGAAGATCATTAATATATGATACGAGGGAAGGTTATGATGGAAGTACATGCAAAACATCATCTGAAAATTAGATTCTATGAAACTTTTTGAAATGCAAGTTTCGGTTAAAAAATCATAATATATTATACACTAGTTTTGGTCAAAAAATTAAACTAAATCGAGGATTGTACGAAGTGATACAAACCTTTTCAGATAATTTATATATGTTAGGAGGGAAGGTTATGATGGTAGTCCATGCAAGAAAATCATTTGAAAATTCGATTATATGAATCTTTTCGAAATGCAAGTTTCGGTCAAAAAATCATAATATATTATACACTAGTTTATACTAGTTTCAGTCAAAAATTAATTTAAATCGGGGATTGTTCGAAATGATACGAAACTTTTCAGATAATTAATATAAGTTAGGAGGGAAGGTTATGATGGAAGTCCATGCAAAAAATCATTTGAAAATTAGATTCTATGAAACTTTATGTAATGCAAGTTTCGGTAAAAAATCATAATATATTATACACTAGTTTATACTAGTTTCAGTCAAAAATCAAATTAAACCGGGGACTGTTCGAAATGATACGAAACTTTGAAGATCATTAATATATGATACGAGGGAATGTTATGATCGAAGTCCGTGCAAAAAATCATCTGAAAATTAGATTCTATGAAACTTTTCGAAATGCAAGTTTCGGTCAAAAAATCACAATATATTATACACTAGTTTTGTTCAAAAAATTAAATTAAATCGAGGATTGTACGAAGCGATACAAATCTTCTTAGATCCTTGCTATATGATACGATGGAACGTTATGATGGAAGTCCATGCAAAAAATCATCTGAAAATTATATTCTATGAAACTTTTCGAAATGCAAGTTTCGGTCAAAAAATCATAAAATTATATACACTAGTTTATACATGTTTCTGTCAAAAATCAAATTAAATCGGGGACTGTTCGAAATGATGCGAAACTTTCCAGATAATATATATAAGTTATTATGGAAGGTTATGATGGAAGTCCATGCAAAAAATCATCTAAAAATTAGATTCTATGGAACTTTTCAAAATGCATGTTTCGGTCAAAAATCATAAAATATTATACGATAGTTTATACTAGTTTCGGTCAAAAATTAAATTAAATCAAGGACTGTACGAAATGTTACGAAACTTTTCAGAACATTAAAATATGTTACAAGGGAAGGTTTTGATGGAAGTCCATGCAAACAAAATCATCTGAAAAATTAGATTCTATGACATTTTTCGAAATGCATGTTTTGGTCAAAAATCATAATATATTATACACTAGTTTATACTAGTTTTGGTCAAAATTCAAATTAAATCAAGGAATGTTCGAAATGATACGAAACGTTTTAGAACATTTATATATGTTACAAGGGAAGGTTATGATGGAAGTCCGTGCAAAAAAATCATTTGAAAATTAGATTCTATGAATCTTTTAGAAATGCAAGTTTCGGTCAAAAAATCAAAATATATTATACATTAGTTTATACTAGTTTTAGTCAAAAATTAAATTAAATCGGGGACTGTTCGAAATGATACGAAACTTTTCAAATAATTTATATAAGTTAGGAGGGAAGGTTATGATGGAAGTCCATGCAAAAAATCATTTGAAAATTAGATTCTATGAAACTTTTCGTAATGCAAATTTCGGTAAAAAAAATCATAATATTTTATACACTAGATTATACTAGTTTCAGTCAAAAATCAAATTGAACCGGGACTATTCGAAACAATACGAAACTTTGAAGATCATTAATATATGATACGAGGGAAGGTTATGATGGAAGTACATGCAAAACATCATCTGAAAATTAGATTCTATGAAACTTTTTGAAATTCAAGTTTCGTTTAAAAAATCATAATATATTATACACTAGTTTTGGTCAAAAAATTAAATTAAATCGAGGATTGTACGAAGTGATACAAACCTTTTCAGATAATTTATATATGTTAGGAGGGAAGGTTATGATGGAAGTCCATGCAAGAAAATCATTTGAAAATTCGATTCTATGAATCTTTTCGAAATGCAAGTTTCGGTCAAAAAATCATAATATATTATACACTAGGTTATACTAGTTTCAGTCAAAAATTAATTTAAATCGGGGATTGTTCGAAATGATACGAAACTTTTCCGATAATTAATATAAGTTAGGAGGGAAGGTTATGATGGAAGTCCATGCAAAAAATCATTTGAAAATTAGATTCTATGAAACTTTATGTAATGCAAGTTTCGGTAAAAAATCATAATATATTATACACTAGTTTATACTAGTTTCAGTCAAAAATCAAATTAAACCGGGGACTGTTCGAAATGATACGAAACTGTGAAGATCATTAATATATGATACGAGGGAATGTTATGATCGAAGTCCGTGCAAAAAATCATCTGAAAATTAGATTCTATGAAACTTTTCGAAATGCAAGTTTCGGTCAAAAAATCATAATATATTATACACTAGTTTTGTTCAAAAAATTAAATTAAATCGAGGATTGTACGAAGCGATACAAATCTTCTTAGATCCTTGCTATATGATACGATGGAACGTTATGATGGAAGTCCATGCAAAAAATCATCTGAAAATTATATTCTATGAAACGTTTCGAAATGCAAGTTTCGGTCAAAAAATCATAAAATTATATACACTAGTTTATACATGTTTCTGTCAAAAATCAAATTAAATCGGGGACTGTTCGAAATGATGCGAAACTTTCCAGATCATATATATAAGTTATTATGGAAGGTTATGATGGAAGTCCATGCAAAAAATCATCTAAAAATTAGATTCTATGGAACTTTTCAAAATGCATGTTTCGGTCAAAAATCATAAAATATTATACGATAGTTTATACTAGTTTCGGTCAAAAATTAAATTAAATCAAGGACTGTTCGAAATGTTACGAAACTTTTCAGAACATTAAAATATGTTACAAGGGAAGGTTTTGATGGAAGTCCATGCAAAAAAAATCATCTGAAAAATTAGATTCTATGACACTTTTCGAAATGCAAGTTTTGGTCAAAATTCATAATATATTATACACTAGTTTATACTAGTTTCGGTCAAAATTCAAATTAAATCAAGGAATGTTCGAAATGATACGAAACGTTTCAGAACATTTATATATGTTACAAGGGAAGGTTATGATGGAAGTCCGTGCAAAAAAATCATTTGAAAATTAGATTCTATGAATCTTTTAGAAATGCAAGTTTCGGTCAAAAAATCAAAATATATTATACATTAGTTTATACTAGTTTTAGTCAAAAATTAAATTAAATCGGGGACTGTTCGAAATGATACGATACTTTTCAAATAATTTATATAAGTTAAGAGGGATGGTTATGATGGAAGTCCATGCAAAAAATCATTTGAAAATTAGATTCTATGAAACTTTTCGTAATGCAAATTTCGGTAAAAAAATCATAATATTTTATACACTAGATTATACTAGTTTCAGTCAAAAATCAAATTAAACCGGGACTATTCGAAACAATACGAAACTTTGAAGATCATTAATATATGATACGAGGGAAGGTTATGATGGAAGTACATGCAAAACATCATTTGAAAATTAGATTCTATGAAACTTTTTGAAATTCAAGTTTCGTTTAAAAAATCATAATATATTATACACTAGTTTTGGTCAAAAAATTAAATTAAATCGAGGATTGTACGAAGTGATACAAACCTTTTCAGATAATTTATATATGTTAGGAGGGAAGGTTATGATGGAAGTCCATGCAAGAAAATCATTTGAAAATTCGATTCTATGAATCTTTTCGAAATGCAAGTTTCGGTCAAAAAATCATAATATATTATACACTAGGTTATACTAGTTTCAGTCAAAAATTAATTTAAATCGGGGATTGTTCGAAATGATACGAAACTTTTCCGATAATTAATATAAGTTAGGAGGGAAGGTTATGATGGAAGTCCATGCAAAAAATCATTTGAAAATTAGATTCTATGAAACTTTATGTAATGCAAGTTTCGGTAAAAAATCATAATATATTATACACTAGTTTATACTAGTTTCAGTCAAAAATCAAATTAAACCGGGGACTGTTCGAAATGATACGAAACTTTGAAGATCATTAATATATGATACGAGGGAATGTTATGATCGAAGTCCGTGCAAAAAATCATCTGAAAATTAGATTCTATGAAACTTTTCGAAATGCAAGTTTCGGTCAAAAAATCATAATATATTATACACTAGTTTTGTTCAAAAAATTAAATTAAATCGAGGATTGTACGAAGCGATACAAATCTTCTTAGATCCTTGCTATATGATACGATGGAACGTTATGATGGAAGTCCATGCAAAAAATCATCTGAAAATTATATTCTATGAAACGTTTCGAAATGCAAGTTTCGGTCAAAAAATCATAAAATTATATACACTAGTTTATACATGTTTCTGTCAAAAATCAAATTAAATCGGGGACTGTTCGAAATGATGCGAAACTTTCCAGATCATATATATAAGTTATTATGGAAGGTTATGATGGAAGTCCATGCAAAAAATCATCTAAAAATTAGATTCTATGGAACTTTTCAAAATGCATGTTTCGGTCAAAAATCATAAAATATTATACGATAGTTTATACTAGTTTCGGTCAAAAATTAAATTAAATCAAGGACTGTTCGAAATGTTACGAAACTTTTCAGAACATTAAAATATGTTAAAAGGGAAGGTTTTGATGGAAGTCCATGCAAAAAAAATCATCTGAAAATTTAGATTCTATGACACTTTTCGAAATGCAAGTTTTGGTCAAAATTCATAATATATTATACACTAGTTTATACTAGTTTCGGTCAAAATTCAAATTAAATCAAGGAATGTTCGAAATGATACGAAACGTTTCAGAACATTTATATATGTTACAAGGGAAGGTTATGATGGAAGTCCGTGCAAAAAAATCATTTGAAAATTAGATTCTATGAATCTTTTAGAAATGCAAGTTTCGGTCAAAAAATCAAAATATATTATACATTAGTTTATACTAGTTTTAGTCAAAAATTAAATTAAATCGGGGACTGTTCGAAATGATACGAAACTTTTCAAATAATTTATATAAGTTAAGAGGGATGGTTATGATGGAAGTCCATGCAAAAAATCATTTGAAAATTAGATTCTATGAAACTTTTCGTAATGAAAATTTCGGTAAAAAAAATCATAATATTTTATACACTAGATTATACTAGTTTCAGTCAAAAATCAAATTGAACCGGGACTATTCGAAACAATACGAAACTTTGAAGATCATTAATATATGATACGAGGGAAGGTTATGATGGAAGTACATGCAAAACATCATCTGAAAATTAGATTCTATGAAACTTTTTGAAATTCAAGTTTCGTTTAAAAAATCATAATATATTATACACTAGTTTTGGTCAAAAAATTAAATTAAATCGAGGATTGTACGAAGTGATACAAACCTTTTCAGATAATTTATATATGTTAGGAGGGAAGGTTATGATGGAAGTCCATGCAAGAAAATCATTTGAAAATTCGATTCTATGAATCTTTTCGAAATGCAAGTTTCGGTCAAAAAATCATAATATATTATACACTAGGTTATACTAGTTTCAGTCAAAAATTAATTTAAATCGGGGATTGTTCGAAATGATACGAAACTTTTCCGATAATTAATATAAGTTAGGAGGGATGGTTATGATGGAAGTCCATGCAAAAAATCATTTGAAAATTAGATTCTATGAAACTTTATGTAATGCAAGTTTCGGTAAAAAATCATAATATATTATACACTAGTTTATACTAGTTTCAGTCAAAAATCAAATTAAACCGGGGACTGTTCGAAATGATACGAAACTTTGAAGATCATTAATATATGATACGAGGGAATGTTATGATCGAAGTCCGTGCAAAAAATCATCTGAAAATTAGATTCTATGAAACTTTTCGAAATGCAAGTTTCGGTCAAAAAATCATAATATATTATACACTAGTTTTGTTCAAAAAATTAAATTAAATCGAGGATTGTACGAAGCGATACAAATCTTCTTAGATCCTTGCTATATGATACGATGGAACGTTATGATGGAAGTCCATGCAAAAAATCATCTGAAAATTATATTCTATGAAACGTTTCGAAATGCAAGTTTCGGTCAAAAAATCATAAAATTATATACACTAGTTTATACATGTTTCTGTCAAAAATCAAATTAAATCGGGGACTGTTCGAAATGATGCGAAACTTTCCAGATCATATATATAAGTTATTATGGAAGGTTATGATGGAAGTCCATGCAAAAAATCATCTAAAAATTAGATTCTATGGAACTTTTCAAAATGCATGTTTCGGTCAAAAATCATAAAATATTATACGATAGTTTATACTAGTTTCGGTCAAAAATTAAATTAAATCAAGGACTGTTCGAAATGTTACGAAACTTTTCAGAACATTAAAATATGTTACAAGGGAAGGTTTTGATGGAAGTCCATGCAAAAAAAATCATCTGAAAAATTAGATTCTATGACACTTTTCGAAATGCAAGTTTTGGTCAAAATTCATAATATATTATACACTAGTTTATACTAGTTTCGGTCAAAATTCAAATTAAATCAAGGAATGTTCGAAATGATACGAAACGTTTCAGAACATTTATATATGTTACAAGGGAAGGTTATGATGGAAGTCCGTGCAAAAAAATAATTTGAAAATTAGATTCTATGAATCTTTTAGAAATGCAAGTTTCGGTCAAAAAATCAAAATATATTATACATTAGTTTATACTAGTTTTAGTCAAAAATTAAATTAAATCGGGGACTGTTCGAAATGATACGAAACTTTTCAAATAATTTATATAAGTTAAGAGGGATGGTTATGATGGAAGTCCATGCAAAAAATCATTTGAAAATTAGATTCTATGAAACTTTTCGTAATGCAAATTTCGGTAAAAAAAATCATAATATTTTATACACTAGATTATACTAGTTTCAGTCAAAAATCAAATTAAACCGGGACTATTCGAAACAATACGAAACTTTGAAGATCATTAATATATGATACGAGGGAAGGTTATGATGGAAGTACATGCAAAACATCATCTGAAAATTAGATTCTATGAAACTTTTTGAAATTCAAGTTTCGTTTAAAAAATCATAATATATTATACACTAGTTTTGGTCAAAAAATTAAATTAAATCGAGGATTGTACGAAGTGATACAAACCTTTTCAGATAATTTATATATGTTAGGAGGGAAGGTTATGATGGAAGTCCATGCAAGAAAATCATTTGAAAATTCGATTCTATGAATCTTTTCGAAATGCAAGTTTCGGTCAAAAAATCATAATATATTATACACTAGGTTATACTAGTTTCAGTCAAAAATTAATTTAAATCGGGGATTGTTCGAAATGATACGAAACTTTTCCGATAATTAATATAAGTTAGGAGGGAAGGTTATGATGGAAGTCCATGCAAAAAATCATTTGAAAATTAGATTCTATGAAACTTTATGTAATGCAAGTTTCGGTAAAAAATCATAATATATTATACACTAGTTTATACTAGTTTCAGTCAAAAATCAAATTAAACCGGGGACTGTTCGAAATGATACGAAACTTTGAAGATCATTAATATATGATACGAGGGAATGTTATGATCGAAGTCCGTGCAAAAAATCATCTGAAAATTAGATTCTATGAAACTTTTCGAAATGCAAGTTTCGGTCAAAAAATCATAATATATTATACACTAGTTTTGTTCAAAAAATTAAATTAAATCGAGGATTGTACGAAGCGATACAAATCTTCTTAGATCCTTGCTATATGATACGATGGAACGTTATGATGGAAGTCCATGCAAAAAATCATCTGAAAATTATATTCTATGAAACGTTTCGAAATGCAAGTTTCGGTCAAAAAATCATAAAATTATATACACTAGTTTATACATGTTTCTGTCAAAAATCAAATTAAATCGGGGACTGTTCGAAATGATGCGAAACTTTCCAGATCATATATATAAGTTATTATGGAAGGTTATGATGGAAGTCCATGCAAAAAATCATCTAAAAATTAGATTCTATGGAACTTTTCAAAATGCATGTTTCGGTCAAAAATCATAAAATATTATACGATAGTTTATACTAGTTTCGGTCAAAAATTAAATTAAATCAAGGACTGTTCGAAATGTTACGAAACTTTTCAGAACATTAAAATATGTTACAAGGGAAGGTTTTGATGGAAGTCCATGCAAAAAAAATCATCTGAAAAATTAGATTCTATGACACTTTTCGAAATGCAAGTTTTGGTCAAAATTCATAATATATTATACACTAGTTTATACTAGTTTCGGTCAAAATTCAAATTAAATCAAGGAATGTTCGAAATGATACGAAACGTTTCAGAACATTTATATATGTTACAAGGGAAGGTTATGATGGAAGTCCGTGCAAAAAAATAATTTGAAAATTAGATTCTATGAATCTTTTAGAAATGCAAGTTTCGGTCAAAAAATCAAAATATATTATACATTAGTTTATACTAGTTTTAGTCAAAAATTAAATTAAATCGGGGACTGTTCGAAATGATACGAAACTTTTCAAATAATTTATATAAGTTAAGAGGGATGGTTATGATGGAAGTCCATGCAAAAAATCATTAGAAAATTAGATTCTATGAAACTTTTCGTAATGCAAATTTCGGTAAAAAAAATCATAATATTTTATACACTAGATTATACTAGTTTCAGTCAAAAATCAAATTAAACCGGGACTATTCGAAACAATACGAAACTTTGAAGATCATTAATATATGATACGAGGGAAGGTTATGATGGAAGTACATGCAAAACATCATCTGAAAATTAGATTCTATGAAACTTTTTGAAATTCAAGTTTCGTTTAAAAAATCATAATATATTATACACTAGTTTTGGTCAAAAAATTAAATTAAATCGAGGATTGTACGAAGTGATACAAACCTTTTCAGATAATTTATATATGTTAGGAGGGAAGGTTATGATGGAAGTCCATGCAAGAAAATCATTTGAAAATTCGATTCTATGAATCTTTTCGAAATGCAAGTTTCGGTCAAAAAATCATAATATATTATACACTAGGTTATACTAGTTTCAGTCAAAAATTAATTTAAATCGGGGATTGTTCGAAATGATACGAAACTTTTCCGATAATTAATATAAGTTAGGAGGGAAGGTTATGATGGAAGTCCATGCAAAAAATCATTTGAAAATTAGATTCTATGAAACTTTATGTAATGCAAGTTTCGGTAAAAAATCATAATATATTATACACTAGTTTATACTAGTTTCAGTCAAAAATCAAATTAAACCGGGGACTGTTCGAAATGATACGAAACTTTGAAGATCATTAATATATGATACGAGGGAATGTTATGATCGAAGTCCGTGCAAAAAATCATCTGAAAATTAGATTCTATGAAACTTTTCGAAATGCAAGTTTCGGTCAAAAAATCATAATATATTATACACTAGTTTTGTTCAAAAAATTAAATTAAATCGAGGATTGTACGAAGCGATACAAATCTTCTTAGATCCTTGCTATATGATACGATGGAACGTTATGATGGAAGTCCATGCAAAAAATCATCTGAAAATTATATTCTATGAAACGTTTCGAAATGCAAGTTTCGGTCAAAAAATCATAAAATTATATACACTAGTTTATACATGTTTCTGTCAAAAATCAAATTAAATCGGGGACTGTTCGAAATGATGCGAAACTTTCCAGATCATATATATAAGTTATTATGGAAGGTTATGATGGAAGTCCATGCAAAAAATCATCTAAAAATTAGATTCTATGGAACTTTTCAAAATGCATGTTTCGGTCAAAAATCATAAAATATTATACGATAGTTTATACTAGTTTCGGTCAAAAATTAAATTAAATCAAGGACTGTTCGAAATGTTACGAAACTTTTCAGAACATTAAAATATGTTACAAGGGAAGGTTTTGATGGAAGTCCATGCAAAAAAAATCATCTGAAAAATTAGATTCTATGACACTTTTCGAAATGCAAGTTTTGGTCAAAATTCATAATATATTATACACTAGTTTATACTAGTTTCGGTCAAAATTCAAATTAAATCAAGGAATGTTCGAAATGATACGAAACGTTTCAGAACATTTATATATGTTACAAGGGAAGGTTATGATGGAAGTCCGTGCAAAAAAATAATTTGAAAATTAGATTCTATGAATCTTTTAGAAATGCAAGTTTCGGTCAAAAAATCAAAATATATTATACATTAGTTTATACTAGTTTTAGTCAAAAATTAAATTAAATCGGGGACTGTTCGAAATGATACGAAACTTTTCAAATAATTTATATAAGTTAAGAGGGATGGTTATGATGGAAGTCCATGCAAAAAATCATTTGAAAATTAGATTCTATGAAACTTTTCGTAATGCAAATTTCGGTAAAAAAAATCATAATATTTTATACACTAGATTATACTAGTTTCAGTCAAAAATCAAATTAAACCGGGACTATTCGAAACAATACGAAACTTTGAAGATCATTAATATATGATACGAGGGAAGGTTATGATGGAAGTACATGCAAAACATCATCTGAAAATTAGATTCTATGAAACTTTTTGAAATTCAAGTTTCGTTTAAAAAATCATAATATATTATACACTAGTTTTGGTCAAAAAATTAAATTAAATCGAGGATTGTACGAAGTGATACAAACCTTTTCAGATAATTTATATATGTTAGGAGGGAAGGTTATGATGGAAGTCCATGCAAGAAAATCATTTGAAAATTCGATTCTATGAATCTTTTCGAAATGCAAGTTTCGGTCAAAAAATCATAATATATTATACACTAGGTTATACTAGTTTCAGTCAAAAATTAATTTAAATCGGGGATTGTTCGAAATGATACGAAACTTTTCCGATAATTAATATAAGTTAGGAGGGAAGGTTATGATGGAAGTCCATGCAAAAAATCATTTGAAAATTGATTCTATGAAACTTTATGTAATGCAAGTTTCGGTAAAAAATCATAATATATTATACACTAGTTTATACTAGTTTCAGTCAAAAATCAAATTAAACCGGGGACTGTTCGAAATGATACGAAACTTTGAAGATCATTAATATATGATACGAGGGAATGTTATGATCGAAGTCCGTGCAAAAAATCATCTGAAAATTAGATTCTATGAAACTTTTCGAAATGCAAGTTTCGGTCAAAAAATCATAATATATTATACACTAGTTTTGTTCAAAAAATTAAATTAAATCGAGGATTGTACGAAGCGATACAAATCTTCTTAGATCCTTGCTATATGATACGATGGAACGTTATGATGGAAGTCCATGCAAAAAATCATCTGAAAATTATATTCTATGAAACGTTTCGAAATGCAAGTTTCGGTCAAAAAATCATAAAATTATATACACTAGTTTATACATGTTTCTGTCAAAAATCAAATTAAATCGGGGACTGTTCGAAATGATGCGAAACTTTCCAGATCATATATATAAGTTATTATGGAAGGTTATGATGGAAGTCCATGCAAAAAATCATCTAAAAATTAGATTCTATGGAACTTTTCAAAATGCATGTTTCGGTCAAAAATCATAAAATATTATACGATAGTTTATACTAGTTTCGGTCAAAAATTAAATTAAATCAAGGACTGTTCGAAATGTTACGAAACTTTTCAGAACATTAAAATATGTTACAAGGGAAGGTTTTGATGGAAGTCCATGCAAAAAAAATCATCTGAAAAATTAGATTCTATGACACTTTTCGAAATGCAAGTTTTGGTCAAAATTCATAATATATTATACACTAGTTTATACTAGTTTCGGTCAAAATTCAAATTAAATCAAGGAATGTTCGAAATGATACGAAACGTTTCAGAACATTTATATATGTTACAAGGGAAGGTTATGATGGAAGTCCGTGCAAAAAAATCATTTGAAAATTAGATTCTATGAATCTTTTAGAAATGCAAGTTTCGGTCAAAAAATCAAAATATATTATACATTAGTTTATACTAGTTTTAGTCAAAAATTAAATTAAATCGGGGACTGTTCGAAATGATACGAAACTTTTCAAATAATTTATATAAGTTAAGAGGGATGGTTATGATGGAAGTCCATGCAAAAAATCATTTGAAAATTAGATTCTATGAAACTTTTCGTAATGCAAATTTCGGTAAAAAAAATCATAATATTTTATACACTAGATTATACTAGTTTCAGTCAAAAATCAAATTAAACCGGGACTATTCGAAACAATACGAAACTTTGAAGATCATTAATATATGATACGAGGGAAGGTTATGATGGAAGTACATGCAAAACATCATCTGAAAATTAGATTCTATGAAACTTTTTGAAATTCAAGTTTCGTTTAAAAAATCATAATATATTATACACTAGTTTTGGTCAAAAAATTAAATTAAATCGAGGATTGTACGAAGTGATACAAACCTTTTCAGATAATTTATATATGTTAGGAGGGAAGGTTATGATGGAAGTCCATGCAAGAAAATCATTTGAAAATTCGATTCTATGAATCTTTTCGAAATGCAAGTTTCGGTCAAAAAATCATAATATATTATACACTAGGTTATACTAGTTTCAGTCAAAAATTAATTTAAATCGGGGATTGTTCGAAATGATACGAAACTTTTCCGATAATTAATATAAGTTAGGAGGGAAGGTTATGATGGAAGTCCATGCAAAAAATCATTTGAAAATTAGATTCTATGAAACTTTATGTAATGCAAGTTTCGGTAAAAAATCATAATATATTATACACTAGTTTATACTAGTTTCAGTCAAAAATCAAATTAAACCGGGGACTGTTCGAAATGATACGAAACTTTGAAGATCATTAATATATGATACGAGGGAATGTTATGATCGAAGTCCGTGCAAAAAATCATCTGAAAATTAGATTCTATGAAACTTTTCGAAATGCAAGTTTCGGTCAAAAAATCATAATATATTATACACTAGTTTTGTTCAAAAAATTAAATTAAATCGAGGATTGTACGAAGCGATACAAATCTTCTTAGATCCTTGCTATATGATACGATGGAACGTTATGATGGAAGTCCATGCAAAAAATCATCTGAAAATTATATTCTATGAAACGTTTCGAAATGCAAGTTTCGGTCAAAAAATCATAAAATTATATACACTAGTTTATACATGTTTCTGTCAAAAATCAAATTAAATCGGGGACTGTTCGAAATGATGCGAAACTTTCCAGATCATATATATAAGTTATTATGGAAGGTTATGATGGAAGTCCATGCAAAAAATCATCTAAAAATTAGATTCTATGGAACTTTTCAAAATGCATGTTTCGGTCAAAAATCATAAAATATTATACGATAGTTTATACTAGTTTCGGTCAAAAATAAAATTAAATCAAGGACTGTTCGAAATGTTACGAAACTTTTCAGAACATTAAAATATGTTACAAGGGAAGGTTTTGATGGAAGTCCATGCAAAAAAAATCATCTGAAAAATTAGATTCTATGACACTTTTCGAAATGCAAGTTTTGGTCAAAATTCATAATATATTATACACTAGTTTATACTAGTTTCGGTCAAAATTCAAATTAAATCAAGGAATGTTCGAAATGATACGAAACGTTTCAGAACATTTATATATGTTACAAGGGAAGGTTATGATGGAAGTCCGTGCAAAAAAATCATTTGAAAATTAGATTCTATGAATCTTTTAGAAATGCAAGTTTCGGTCAAAAAATCAAAATATATTATACATTAGTTTATACTAGTTTTAGTCAAAAATTAAATTAAATCGGGGACTGTTCGAAATGATACGAAACTTTTCAAATAATTTATATAAGTTAAGAGGGATGGTTATGATGGAAGTCCATGCAAAAAATCATTTGAAAATTAGATTCTATGAAACTTTTCGTAATGCAAATTTCGGTAAAAAAAATCATAATATTTTATACACTAGATTATACTAGTTTCAGTCAAAAATCAAATTAAACCGGGACTATTCGAAACAATACGAAACTTTGAAGATCATTAATATATGATACGAGGGAAGGTTATGATGGAAGTACATGCAAAACATCATCTGAAAATTAGATTCTATGAAACTTTTTGAAATTCAAGTTTCGTTTAAAAAATCATAATATATTATACACTAGTTTTGGTCAAAAAATTAAATTAAATCGAGGATTGTACGAAGTGATACAAACCTTTTCAGATAATTTATATATGTTAGGAGGGAAGGTTATGATGGAAGTCCATGCAAGAAAATCATTTGAAAATTCGATTCTATGAATCTTTTCGAAATGCAAGTTTCGGTCAAAAAATCATAATATATTATACACTAGGTTATACTAGTTTCAGTCAAAAATTAATTTAAATCGGGGATTGTTCGAAATGATACGAAACTTTTCCGATAATTAATATAAGTTAGGAGGGAAGGTTATGATGGAAGTCCATGCAAAAAATCATTTGAAAATTAGATTCTATGAAACTTTATGTAATGCAAGTTTCGGTAAAAAATCATAATATATTATACACTAGTTTATACTAGTTTCAGTCAAAAATCAAATTAAACCGGGGACTGTTCGAAATGATACGAAACTTTGAAGATCATTAATATATGATACGAGGGAATGTTATGATCGAAGTCCGTGCAAAAAATCATCTGAAAATTAGATTCTATGAAACTTTTCGAAATGCAAGTTTCGGTCAAAAAATCATAATATATTATACACTAGTTTTGTTCAAAAAATTAAATTAAATCGAGGATTGTACGAAGCGATACAAATCTTCTTAGATCCTTGCTATATGATACGATGGAACGTTATGATGGAAGTCCATGCAAAAAATCATCTGAAAATTATATTCTATGAAACGTTTCGAAATGCAAGTTTCGGTCAAAAAATCATAAAATTATATACACTAGTTTATACATGTTTCTGTCAAAAATCAAATTAAATCGGGGACTGTTCGAAATGATGCGAAACTTTCCAGATCATATATATAAGTTATTATGGAAGGTTATGATGGAAGTCCATGCAAAAAATCATCTAAAAATTAGATTCTATGGAACTTTTCAAAATGCATGTTTCGGTCAAAAATCATAAAATATTATACGATAGTTTATACTAGTTTCGGTCAAAAATTAAATTAAATCAAGGACTGTTCGAAATGTTACGAAACTTTTCAGAACATTAAAATATGTTACAAGGGAAGGTTTTGATGGAAGTCCATGCAAAAAAAATCATCTGAAAAATTAGATTCTATGACACTTTTCGAAATGCAAGTTTTGGTCAAAATTCATAATATATTATACACTAGTTTATACTAGTTTCGGTCAAAATTCAAATTAAATCAAGGAATGTTCGAAATGATACGAAACGTTTCAGAACATTTATATATGTTACAAGGGAAGGTTATGATGGAAGTCCGTGCAAAAAAATCATTTGAAAATTAGATTCTATGAATCTTTTAGAAATGCAAGTTTCGGTCAAAAAATCAAAATATAGTATACATTAGTTTATACTAGTTTTAGTCAAAAATTAAATTAAATCGGGGACTGTTCGAAATGATACGAAACTTTTCAAATAATTTATATAAGTTAAGAGGGATGGTTATGATGGAAGTCCATGCAAAAAATCATTTGAAAATTAGATTCTATGAAACTTTTCGTAATGCAAATTTCGGTAAAAAAAATCATAATATTTTATACACTAGATTATACTAGTTTCAGTCAAAAATAAAATTAAACCGGGAATATTCGAAACAATGCGAAACTTTGAAGATCATTAATATATGATACGAGGGAAGGTTATGATGGAAGTACATGCAAAACATCATCTGAAAATTAGATTCTATGAAACTTTTTGAAATGCAAGTTTCGGTTAAAAAATCATAATATATTATACACTAGTTTTGGTCAAAAAATTAAATTAAATCGAGGATTGTACGAAGTGATACAAACCTTTTCAGATAATTTATATATGTTAGGAGGGAAGGTTATGATGGAAGTCCATGCAAGAAAATCATTTGAAGATTCGATTCTATGAATCTTTTCGAAATGCAAGTTTCGGTCAAAAAATCATAATATATTATACACTAGGTTATACTAGTTTCAGTCAAAAATTAATTTAAATCGGGGATTGTTCGAAATGATACGAAACTTTTCCGATAATTAATATAAGTTAGGAGGGATGGTTATGATGGAAGTCCATGCAAAAAATCATTTGAAAATTAGATTCTATGAAACTTTATGTAATGCAAGTTTCGGTAAAAAATCATAATATATTATACACTAGTTTATACTAGTTTCAGTCAAAAATCAAATTAAACCGGGGACTGTTCGAAATGATACGAAACTTTGAAGATCATTAATATATGATACGAGGGAATGTTATGATCGAAGTCCGTGCAAAAAATCATCTGAAAATTAGATTCTATAAAACTTTTCGAAATGCAAGTTTCGGTCAAAAAATCATAATATATTATACACTAGTTTTGTTCAAAAAATTAAATTAAATCGAGGATTGTACGAAGCGATACAAATCTTCTTAGATCCTTGCTATATGATACGATGGAACGTTATGATGGAAGTCCATGCAAAAAATCATCTGAAAATTAGATTCTATGAAACGTTTCGAAATGCAAGTTTCGGTCAAAAAATCATAAAATTATATACACTAGTTTATACATGTTTCTGTCAAAAATCAAATTAAATCGGGGACTGTTCGAAATGATGCGAAACTTTCCAGATCATATATATAAGTTATTATGGAAGGTTATGATGGAAGTCCATGCAAAAAATCATCTAAAAATTAGATTCTATGGAACTTTTCAAAATGCATGTTTCGGTCAAAAATCATAAAATATTATACGATAGTTTATACTAGTTTCGGTCAAAAATTAAATTAAATCAAGGACTTTTCGAAATGTTACGAAACTTTTCAGAACATTAAAATATGTTACAAGGGAAGGTTTTGATGGAAGTCCATGCAAAAAAAATCATCTGAAAAATTAGATTCTATGACACTTTTCGAAATGCAAGTTTTGGTCAAAATTCATAATATATTATACACTAGTTTATACTAGTTTCGGTCAAAATTCAAATTAAATCAAGGAATGTTCGAAATGATACGAAACGTTTCAGAACATTTATATATGTTACAAGGGAAGGTTATGATGGAAGTCCGTGCAAAAAAATCATTTGAAAATTAGATTCTATGAATCTTTTAGAAATGCAAGTTTCGGTCAAAAAATCAAAATATATTATACATTAGTTTATACTAGTTTTAGTCAAAAATTAAATTAAATCGGGGACTGTTCGAAATGATACGAAACTTTTCAAATAATTTATATAAGTTAAGAGGGATGGTTATGATGGAAGTCCATGCAAAAAATCATTTGAAAATTAGATTCTATGAAACTTTTCGTAATGCAAATTTCGGTAAAAAAAATCATAATATTTTATACACTAGATTATACTAGTTTCAGTCAAAAATCAAATTAAACCGGGACTATTCGAAACAATACGAAACTTTGAAGATCATTAATATATGATACGAGGGAAGGTTATGATGGAAGTACATGCAAAACATCATCTGAAAATTAGATTCTATGAAACTTTTTGAAATTCAAGTTTCGTTTAAAAAATCATAATATATTATACACTAGTTTTGGTCAAAAAATTAAATTAAATCGAGGATTGTACGAAGTGATACAAACCTTTTCAGATAATTTATATATGTTAGGAGGGAAGGTTATGATGGAAGTCCATGCAAGAAAATCATTTGAAAATTCGATTCTATGAATCTTTTCGAAATGCAAGTTTCGGTCAAAAAATCATAATATATTATACACTAGGTTATACTAGTTTCAGTCAAAAATTAATTTAAATCGGGGATTGTTCGAAATAATACGAAACTTTTCCGATAATTAATATAAGTTAGGAGGGAAGGTTATGATGGAAGTCCATGCAAAAAATCATTTGAAAATTAGATTCTATGAAACTTTATGTAATGCAAGTTTCGGTAAAAAATCATAATATATTATACACTAGTTTATACTAGTTTCAGTCAAAAATCAAATTAAACCGGGGACTGTTCGAAATGATATGAAACTTTGAAGATCATTAATATATGATACGAGGGAATGTTATGATCGAAGTCCGTGCAAAAAATCATCTGAAAATTAGATTCTATGAAACTTTTCGAAATGCAAGTTTCGGTCAAAAAATCATAATATATTATACACTAGTTTTGTTCAAAAAATTAAATTAAATCGAGGATTGTACGAAGCGATACAAATCTTCTTAGATCCTTGCTATATGATACGATGGAACGTTATGATGGAAGTCCATGCAAAAAATCATCTGAAAATTATATTCTATGAAACGTTTAGAAATGCAAGTTTCGGTCAAAAAATCATAAAATTATATACACTAGTTTATACATGTTTCTGTCAAAAATCAAATTAAATCGGGGACTGTTCGAAATGATGCGAAACTTTCCAGATCATATATATAAGTTATTATGGAAGGTTATGATGGAAGTCCATGCAAAAAATCATCTAAAAATTAGATTCTATGGAACTTTTCAAAATGCATGTTTCGGTCAAAAATCATAAAATATTATACGATAGTTTATACTAGTTTCGGTCAAAAATTAAATTAAATCAAGGACTGTTCGAAATGTTACGAAACTTTTCAGAACATTAAAATATGTTACAAGGGAAGGTTTTGATGGAAGTCCATGCAAAAAAAATCATCTGAAAAATTAGATTCTATGACACTTTTCGAAATGCAAGTTTTGGTCAAAATTCATAATATATTATACACTAGTTTATACTAGTTTCGGTCAAAATTCAAATTAAATCAAGGAATGTTCGAAATGATACGAAACGTTTCAGAACATTTATATATGTTACAAGGGAAGGTTATGATGGAAGTCCGTGCAAAAAAATCATTTGAAAATTAGATTCTATGAATCTTTTAGAAATGCAAGTTTCGGTCAAAAAATCAAAATATATTATACATTAGTTTATACTAGTTTTAGTCAAAAATTAAATTAAATCGGGGACTGTTCGAAATGATACGAAACTTTTCAAATAATTTATATAAGTTAAGAGGGATGGTTATGATGGAAGTCCATGCAAAAAATCATTTGAAAATTAGATTCTATGAAACTTTTCGTAATGCAAATTTCGGTAAAAAAAATCATAATATTTTATACACTAGATTATACTAGTTTCAGTCAAAAATCAAATTAAACCGGGACTATTCGAAACAATACGAAACTTTGAAGATCATTAATATATGATAGGAGGGAAGGTTATGATGGAAGTACATGCAAAACATCATCTGAAAATTAGATTCTATGAAACTTTTTGAAATTCAAGTTTCGTTTAAAAAATCATAATATATTATACACTAGTTTTGGTCAAAAAATTAAATTAAATCGAGGATTGTACGAAGTGATACAAACCTTTTCAGATAATTTATATATGTTAGGAGGGAAGGTTATGATGGAAGTCCATGCAAGAAAATCATTTGAAAATTCGATTCTATGAATCTTTTCGAAATGCAAGTTTCGGTCAAAAAATCATAATATATTATACACTAGGTTATACTAGTTTCAGTCAAAAATTAATTTAAATCGGGGATTGTTCGAAATGATACGAAACTTTTCCGATAATTAATATAAGTTAGGAGGGAAGGTTATGATGGAAGTCCATGCAAAAAATCATTTGAAAATTAGATTCTATGAAACTTTATGTAATGTATGTTTCGGTAAAAAATCATAATATATTATACACTAGTTTATACTAGTTTCAGTCAAAAATCAAATTAAACCGGGGACTGTTCGAAATGATACGAAACTTTGAAGATCATTAATATATGATACGAGGGAATGTTATGATCGAAGTCCGTGCAAAAAATCATCTGAAAATTAGATTCTATGAAACTTTTCGAAATGCAAGTTTCGGTCAAAAAATCATAATATATTATACACTAGTTTTGTTCAAAAAATTAAATTAAATCGAGGATTGTACGAAGCGATACAAATCTTCTTAGATCCTTGCTATATGATACGATGGAACGTTATGATGGAAGTCCATGCAAAAAATCATCTGAAAATTATATTCTATGAAACATTTCGAAATGCAAGTTTCGGTCAAAAAATCATAAAATTATATACACTAGTTTATACATGTTTCTGTCAAAAATCAAATTAAATCGGGGACTGTTCGAAATGATGCGAAACTTTCCAGATCATATATATAAGTTATTATGAAAGGTTATGATGGAAGTCCATGCAAAAAATCATCTAAAAATTAGATTCTATGGAACTTTTCAAAATGCATGTTTCGGTCAAAAATCATAAAATATTATACGATAGTTTATACTAGTTTCGGTCAAAAATTAAATTAAATCAAGGACTGTTCGAAATGTTACGAAACTTTTCAGAACATTAAAATATGTTACAAGGGAAGGTTTTGATGGAAGTCCATGCAAAAAAAATCATCTGAAAAATTAGATTCTATGACACTTTTCGAAATGCAAGTTTTGGTCAAAATTCATAATATATTATACACTAGTTTATACTAGTTTCGGTCAAAATTTAAATTAAATCAAGGAATGTTCGAAATGATACGAAACGTTTCAGAACATTTATATATGTTACAAGGGAAGGTTATGATGGAAGTCCGTGCAAAAAAATCATTTGAAAATTAGATTCTATGAATCTTTTAGAAATGCAAGTTTCGGTCAAAAAATCAAAATATATTATACATTAGTTTATACTAGTTTTAGTCAAAAATTAAATTAAATCGGGGACTGTTCGAAATGATACGAAACTTTTCAAATAATTTATATAAGTTAAGAGGGATGGTTATGATGGAAGTCCATGCAAAAAATCATTTGAAAATTAGATTCTATGAAACTTTTCGTAATGCAAATTTCGGTAAAAAAAATCATAATATTTTATACACTAGATTATACTAGTTTCAGTCAAAAATCAAATTAAACCGGGACTATTCGAAACAATACGAAACTTTGAAGATCATTAATATATGATACGAGGGAAGGTTATGATGGAAGTACATGCAAAACATCATCTGAAAATTAGATTCTATGAAACTTTTTGAAATTCAAGTTTCGTTTAAAAAATCATAATATATTATACACTAGTTTTGGTCAAAAAATTAAATTAAATCGAGGATTGTACGAAGTGATACAAACCTTTTCAGATAATTTATATATGTTAGGAGGGAAGGTTATGATGGAAGTCCATGCAAGAAAATCATTTGAAAATTCGATTCTATGAATCTTTTCGAAATGCAAGTTTCGGTCAAAAAATCATAATATATTATACACTAGGTTATACTAGTTTCAGTCAAAAATTAATTTAAATCGGGGATTGTTCGAAATAATACGAAACTTTTCCGATAATTAATATAAGTTAGGAGGGAAGGTTATGATGGAAGTCCATGCAAAAAATCATTTGAAAATTAGATTCTATGAAACTTTATGTAATGCAAGTTTCGGTAAAAAATCATAATATATTATACACTAGTTTATACTAGTTTCAGTCAAAAATCAAATTAAACCGGGGACTGTTCGAAATGATATGAAACTTTGAAGATCATTAATATATGATACGAGGGAATGTTATGATCGAAGTCCGTGCAAAAAATCATCTGAAAATTAGATTCTATGAAACTTTTCGAAATGCAAGTTTCGGTCAAAAAATCATAATATATTATACACTAGTTTTGTTCAAAAAATTAAATTAAATCGAGGATTGTACGAAGCGATACAAATCTTCTTAGATCCTTGCTATATGATACGATGGAACGTTATGATGGAAGTCCATGCAAAAAATCATCTGAAAATTATATTCTATGAAACGTTTAGAAATGCAAGTTTCGGTCAAAAAATCATAAAATTATATACACTAGTTTATACATGTTTCTGTCAAAAATCAAATTAAATCGGGGACTGTTCGAAATGATGCGAAACTTTCCAGATCATATATATAAGTTATTATGGAAGGTTATGATGGAAGTCCATGCAAAAAATCATCTAAAAATTAGATTCTATGGAACTTTTCAAAATGCATGTTTCGGTCAAAAATCATAAAATATTATACGATAGTTTATACTAGTTTCGGTCAAAAATTAAATTAAATCAAGGACTGTTCGAAATGTTACGAAACTTTTCAGAACATTAAAATATGTTACAAGGGAAGGTTTTGATGGAAGTCCATGCAAAAAAAATCATCTGAAAAATTAGATTCTATGACACTTTTCGAAATGCAAGTTTTGGTCAAAATTCATAATATATTATACACTAGTTTATACTAGTTTCGGTCAAAATTCAAATTAAATCAAGGAATGTTCGAAATGATACGAAACGTTTCAGAACATTTATATATGTTACAAGGGAAGGTTATGATGGAAGTCCGTGCAAAAAAATCATTTGAAAATTAGATTCTATGAATCTTTTAGAAATGCAAGTTTCGGTCAAAAAATCAAAATATATTATACATTAGTTTATACTAGTTTTAGTCAAAAATTAAATTAAATCGGGGACTGTTCGAAATGATACGAAACTTTTCAAATAATTTATATAAGTTAAGAGGGATGGTTATGATGGAAGTCCATGCAAAAAATCATTTGAAAATTAGATTCTATGAAACTTTTCGTAATGCAAATTTCGGTAAAAAAAATCATAATATTTTATACACTAGATTATACTAGTTTCAGTCAAAAATCAAATTAAACCGGGACTATTCGAAACAATACGAAACTTTGAAGATCATTAATATATGATAGGAGGGAAGGTTATGATGGAAGTACATGCAAAACATCATCTGAAAATTAGATTCTATGAAACTTTTTGAAATTCAAGTTTCGTTTAAAAAATCATAATATATTATACACTAGTTTTGGTCAAAAAATTAAATTAAATCGAGGATTGTACGAAGTGATACAAACCTTTTCAGATAATTTATATATGTTAGGAGGGAAGGTTATGATGGAAGTCCATGCAAGAAAATCATTTGAAAATTCGATTCTATGAATCTTTTCGAAATGCAAGTTTCGGTCAAAAAATCATAATATATTATACACTAGGTTATACTAGTTTCAGTCAAAAATTAATTTAAATCGGGGATTGTTCGAAATGATACGAAACTTTTCCGATAATTAATATAAGTTAGGAGGGAAGGTTATGATGGAAGTCCATGCAAAAAATCATTTGAAAATTAGATTCTATGAAACTTTATGTAATGTAAGTTTCGGTAAAAAATCATAATATATTATACACTAGTTTATACTAGTTTCAGTCAAAAATCAAATTAAACCGGGGACTGTTCGAAATGATACGAAACTTTGAAGATCATTAATATATGATACGAGGGAATGTTATGATCGAAGTCCGTGCAAAACATCATCTGAAAATTAGATTCTATGAAACTTTTTGAAATGCAAGTTTCGGTTAAAAAATCATAATATATTATACACTAGTTTTGGTCAAAAAATTAAATTAAATCGAGGATTGTACGAAGTGATACAAACCTTTTCAAATAATTTATATATGTTAGGAGGGAAGGTTATGATGGTAGTCCATGCAAGAAAATCATTTGAAAATTCGATTCTATGAATCTTTTCGAAATGCAAGTTTCGGTCAAAAAACCATAATATATTATACACTAGTTTATACTAGTTTCAGTCAAAAATTAAATTAAACGGGGACTGTTCGAAATGATACGAAACTTTTCAGATAATTAATATAAGTTAGGAGGGAAGGTTATGATGGAAGTCCATGCAAAAAATCATTTGAAAATTAGATTCTATGAAACTTTATGTAATGCAAGTTTCGGTAAAAAATCATAATATATTATACACTAGTTTATACTAGTTTCAGTCAAAAATCAAATTAAACCGGGGACTGTTCGAAATGATACGAAACTTTGAAGATCATTAATATATGATACGAGGGAATGTTATGATCGAAGTCCGTGCAAAAAATCATCTGAAAATTAGATTCTATGAAACTTTTCGAAATGCAAGTTTCGGTCAAAAAATCATAATATATTATACACTAGTTTTGTTCAAAAAATTAAATTAAATCGAGGATTGTACGAAGCGATACAAATCTTCTTAGATCCTTGCTATATGATACGATGGAACGTTATGATGGAAGTCCATGCAAAAAATCATCTGAAAATTATATTCTATGAAACGTTTCGAAATGCAAGTTTCGGTCAAAAAATCATAAAATTATATACACTAGTTTATACATGTTTCTGTCAAAAATCAAATTAAATCGGGGACTGTTCGAAATGATGCGAAACTTTCCAGATCATATATATAAGTTATTATGGAAGGTTATGATGGAAGTCCATGCAAAAAATCATCTAAAAATTAGATTCTATGGAACTTTTCAAAATGCATGTTTCGGTCAAAAATCATAAAATATTATACGATAGTTTATACTAGTTTCGGTCAAAAATTAAATTAAATCAAGGACTGTTCGAAATGTTACGAAACTTTTCAGAACATTAAAATATGTTACAAGGGAAGGTTTTGATGGAAGTCCATGCAAAAAAAATCATCTGAAAAATTAGATTCTATGACACTTTTCGAAATGCAAGTTTTGGTCAAAATTCATAATATATTATACACTAGTTTATACTAGTTTCGGTCAAAATTCAAATTAAATCAAGGAATGTTCGAAATGATACGAAACGTTTCAGAACATTTATATATGTTACAAGGGAAGGTTATGATGGAAGTCCGTGCAAAAAAATCATTTGAAAATTAGATTCTATGAATCTTTTAGAAATGCAAGTTTCGGTCAAAAAATCAAAATATATTATACATTAGTTTATACTAGTTTTAGTCAAAAATTAAATTAAATCGGGGACTGTTCGAAATGATACGAAACTTTTCAAATAATTTATATAAGTTAAGAGGGATGGTTATGATGGAAGTCCATGCAAAAAATCATTTGAAAATTAGATTCTATGAAACTTTTCGTAATGCAAATTTCGGTAAAAAAAATCATAATATTTTATACACTAGATTATACTAGTTTCAGTCAAAAATCAAATTAAACCGGGACTATTCGAAACAATACGAAACTTTGAAGATCATTAATATATGATACGAGGGAAGGTTATGATGGAAGTACATGCAAAACATCATCTGAAAATTAGATTCTATGAAACTTTTTGAAATTCAAGTTTCGTTTAAAAAATCATAATATATTATACACTAGTTTTGGTCAAAAAATTAAATTAAATCGAGGATTGTACGAAGTGATACAAACCTTTTCAGATAATTTATATATGTTAGGAGGGAAGGTTATGATGGAAGTCCATGCAAGAAAATCATTTGAAAATTCGATTCTATGAATCTTTTCGAAATGCAAGTTTCGGTCAAAAAATCATAATATATTATACACTAGGTTATACTAGTTTCAGTCAAAAATTAATTTAAATCGGGGATTGTTCGAAATGATACGAAACTTTTCCGATAATTAATATAAGTTAGGAGGGAAGGTTATGATGGAAGTCCATGCAAAAAATCATTTGAAAATTAGATTCTATGAAACTTTATGTAATGCAAGTTTCGGTAAAAAATCATAATATATTATACACTAGTTTATACTAGTTTCAGCCAAAAATCAAATTAAACCGGGGACTGTTCGAAATGATATGAAACTTTGAAGATCATTAATATATGATACGAGGGAATGTTATGATCGAAGTCCGTGCAAAAAATCATCTGAAAATTAGATTCTATGAAACTTTTCGAAATGCAAGTTTCGGTCAAAAAATCATAATATATTATACACTAGTTTTGTTCAAAAAATTAAATTAAATCGAGGATTGTACGAAGCGATACAAATCTTCTTAGATCCTTGCTATATGATACGATGGAACGTTATGATGGAAGTCCATGCAAAAAATCATCTGAAAATTATATTCTATGAAACGTTTCGAAATGCAAGTTTCGGTCAAAAAATCATAAAATTATATACACTAGTTTATACATGTTTCTGTCAAAAATCAAATTAAATCGGGGACTGTTCGAAATGATGCCAAACTTTCCAGATCAAATATATAAGTTATTATGGAAGGTTATGATGGAAGTCCATGCAAAAAATCATCTAAAAATTAGATTCTATGGAACTTTTCAAAATGCATGTTTCGGTCAAAAATCATAAAATATTATACGATAGTTTATACTAGTTTCGGTCAAAAATTAAATTAAATCAAGGACTGTTCGAAATGTTACGAAACTTTTCAGAACATTAAAATATGTTACAAGGGAAGGTTTTGATGGAAGTCCATGCAAAAAAAATCATCTGAAAAATTAGATTCTATGACACTTTTCGAAATGCAAGTTTTGGTCAAAATTCATAATATATTATACACTAGTTTATACTAGTTTCGGTCAAAATTCAAATTAAATCAAGGAATGTTCGAAATGATACGAAACGTTTCAGAACATTTATATATGTTACAAGGGAAGGTTATGATGGAAGTCCGTGCAAAAAAATCATTTGAAAATTAGATTCTATGAATCTTTTAGAAATGCAAGTTTCGGTCAAAAAATCAAAATATATTATACATTAGTTTATACTAGTTTTAGTCAAAAATTAAATTAAATCGGGGACTGTTCGAAATGATACGAAACTTTTCAGATAATTAATATAAGTTAGGAGGGAAGGTTATGATGGAAGTCCATGCAAAAAATCATTTGAAAATTAGATTCTATGAAACTTTATGTAATGCAAGTTTCGGTACAAAATCATAATATATTATACACTAGTTTATACTAGTTTCAGTCAAAAATCAAATTAAACCGGGGACTGTTCGAAATGATACGAAACTTTGAAGATCATTAATATATGATACGAGGGAATGTTATGATCGAAGTCCGTGCAAAAAATCATCTAAAAATTAGATTCTATGAAACTTTTCGAAATGCAAGTTTCGGTCAAAAAATCATAATATATTATACACTAGTTTTGTTCAAAAAATTAAATTAAATCGAGGATTGTACGAAGCGATACAAATCTTCTTAGATCCTTGCTATATGATACGATGGAACGTTATGATGGAAGTCCATGCAAAAAATCATCTGAAAATTATATTCTATGAAACGTTTCGAAATGCAAGTTTCGGTCAAAAAATCATAAAATTATATACACTAGTTTATACATGTTTCTGTCAAAAATCAAATTAAATCGGGGACTGTTCGAAATGATGCGAAACTTTCCAGATCATATATATAAGTTATTATGGAAGGTTATGATGGAAGTCCATGCAAAAAAATATATAAAAATTAGATTCTATGGAACTTTTCAAAATGCATGTTTCGGTCAAAAATCATAAAATATTATACGATAGTTTATACTAGTTTCGGTCAAAAATTAAATTAAATCAAGGACTGTTCGAAATGTTACGAAACTTTTCAGAACATTAAAATATGTTACAAGGGAAGGTTTTGATGGAAGTCCTTGCAAAAAAAATCATCTGAAAAATTAGATTTTATGACACTTTTCGAAGTGCATGTTTTGGTCAAAAATCATAATATATTATACACTAGTTTATACTAGTTTCGGTCAAAATTCAAATTAAATCAAGGAATATTCGAAATGATACGAAACGTTTCAGAACATTTATATATGTTACAAGGGAAGGTTATGATGGAAGTCCGTGCAAAAAAATATTTGAAAATTAGATTCTATGAATCTTTTCGAAATGCAAGTTTGAGTCAAAAAATCAAAATATATTATACAATAGTTTATACTAGATTTAGTCAAAAATTAAATTAAATCGGGGACTGTTCGAAATGATACGAAACATTTCAAATAATTTATATAAGTTAGGAGGGAAGGTTATGATGGAAGTCCATGCAAAAAATCATTTGAAAAATAGATTCTATGAAACTTTTCGTAATGCAAATTTCGGTAAAAAAAATCATAATATTTTATGCACTAGATTATACTAGTTTCAGTCAAAAATCAAATTAAACCGGGACTATTCGAAACAATACGAAACTTTGAAGTTCATTAATATATGATACGAGGGAAGGTTATGATGGAAGTACATGCAAAACATCATCTGAAAATTAGATTCTATGAAACTTTTTGAAATGCAAGTTTCGGTTAAAAAATCATAATATATTATACACTAGTTTTGGTCAAAAAATTAAATTAAATCGAGGATTGTACGAAGTGATACAAACCTTTTCAGATGATTTATATATGTTAGGAGGGAAGGTTATGATGGAAGTCCATGCAAGAAAATCATTTGAAAATTCGATTCTATGAATCTTTTCGAAATGCAAGTTTCGGTCAAAAAACCATAATATATTATACACTAGTTTATACTAGTTTCAGCCAAAAATTAAATTAAACGGGGACTGTTCGAAATGATACGAAACTTTTCAGATAATTAATATAAGTTAGGAGGGAAGGTTATGATGGAAGTCCATACAAAAAATCATTTGAAAATTAGATTCTATGAAACTTTATGTAATGCAAGTTTCGGTAAAAAATCATAATATATTATACACTAGTTTATACTAGTTTCAGTCAAAAATCAAATTAAACCGGGGACTGTTCGAAACGATACGAAACTTTGAAGATCATTAATATATGATACGAGGGAATGTTATGATCGAAGTCCATGCAAAAAATCATCTGAAAATTAGATTCTATGAAACTTTTCGAAATGCAAGTTTCGGTCAAAAAATCATAATATATTATACACTAGTTTTGTTCAAAAAATTAAATTAAATCGAGGATTGTACGAAGCGATACAAATCTTCTTAGATCCTTGCTATATAATACGATGGAACGTTATGATGGAAGTCCATGCAAAAAATCATCTTAAAATTAGATTCTATGAAACGTTTCGAAATGCAAGTTTCGGTCAAAAAATCATAAAATTATATACACTAGTTTATACATGTTTCTGTCAAAAATCAAATTAAATCGGGGACTGTTCGAAATGATGCGAAACTTTACAGATCATATATATAAGTTATTATGGAAGGTTATGATGGAAGTCCATGCAAAAAATCATCTAAAAATTAGATTCTATGGAACTTTTCAAAATGCATGTTTCGGTCAAAAATCATAAAATATTATACGATAGTTTATACTAGTTTCGGTCAAAAATTAAATTAAATCAAGGACTGTTCAAAATGTTATTAAACTTTTCAGAACATTAAAATATGTTACAAGGGAAGGTTTTGATGGAAGTCCATGCAAACAAAATCATCTGAAAAATTAGATTCTATGACACTTTTCGAAATGCATGTTTTGGTCAAAAATCATAATATATTATACACTAGTTTATACTAGTTTCGGTCAAAATTCAAATTAAATCAAGGAATGTTCGAAATGATACGAAACGTTTCAGAACATTTATATATGTTACAAGGGAAGGTTATGATGGAAGTCCGTGCAAAAAAATCATTTGAAAATTAGATTCTATGAATCTTTTCGAAATGCAAGTTTCGGTCAAAAAATCAAAATATATTATACATTAGTTTATACTAGTTTTAGTCAAAAATTAAATTAAATCGGGGACTGTTCGAAATGATACGAAACTTTTCAAATAATTTATATAAGTTAGGAGGGAAGGTTATGATGGAAGTCCATGCAAAAAATCATTTGAAAAATAGATTCTATGAAACTTTTCGTAATGCAAATTTCGGTAAAAAAATCATAATATTGTATACACTAGATTATACTAGTTTCAGTCAAAAATCAAATTGAACCGGGACTATTCGAAACAATACGAAACTTTGAAGATCATTAATATATGATACGAGGGAAGGTTATGATGGAAGTACATGCAAAACATCATCTGAAAATTAAATTCTATGAAACTTTTTGAAATGCAAGTTTCGGTTAAAAAATCATAATATATTATACACTAGTTTTGGTCAAAAAATTAAATTAAATCGAGGATTGTACGAAGTGGTACAAACCTTTTCAAATAATTTATATATGTTAGGAGGGAAGGTTATGATGGTAGTCCATGCAAGAAAATCATTTGAAAATTCGATTCTATGAATCTTTTCGAAATGCAAGTTTCGGTCAAAAAACCATAATATATTATACACTAGTTTATACTAGTTTCAGTCAAAAATTAAATTAAACGGGGACTGTTCGAAATGATACGAAACTTTTCAGATAATTAATATAAGTTAGGAGGGAAGGTTATGATGGAAGTCCATGCAAAAAATCATTTGAAAATTAGATTCTATGAAACTTTATGTAATGCAAGTTTCGGTAAAAAATCATAATATATTATACACTAGTTTATACTAGTTTCAGTCAAAAATCAAATTAAACCGGGGACTGTTCGAAACGATACGAAACTTTGAAGATCATTAATATATGATACGAGGGAATGTTATGATCGAAGTCCATGCAAAAAATCATCTGAAAATTAGATTCTATGAAACTTTTCGAAATGCAAGTTTCGGTCAAAAAATCATAATATATTATACACTAGTTTTGTTCAAAAAATTAAATTAAATCGAGGATTGTACGAAGCGATACAAATCTTCTTAGATCCTTGCTATATAATACGATGGAACGTTATGATGGAAGTCCATGCAAAAAATCATCTTAAAATTAGATTCTATGAAACGTTTCGAAATGCAAGTTTCGGTCAAAAAATCATAAAATTATATACACTAGTTTATACATGTTTCTGTCAAAAATCAAATTAAATCGGGGACTGTTCGAAATGATGCGAAACTTTCCAGATCATATATATAAGTTATTATGGAAGGTTATGATGGAAGTCCATGCAAAAAATCATCTAAAAATTAGATTCTATGGAACTTTTCAAAATGCATGTTTCGGTCAAAAATCATAAAATATTATACGATAGTTTATACTAGTTTCGGTCAAAAATTAAATTAAATCAAGGACTGTTCGAAATGTTACGAAACTTTTCAGAACATTAAAATATGTTACAAGGGAAGGTTTTGATGGAAGTCCATGCAAAAAAAATCATCTGAAAAATTAGATTCTATGACACTTTTCGAAATGCAAGTTTTGGTCAAAATTCATAATATATTATACACTAGTTTATACTAGTTTCGGTCAAAATTCAAATTAAATCAAGGAATGTTCGAAATGATACGAAACGTTTCAGAACATTTATATATGTTACAAGGGAAGGTTATGATGGAAGTCCGTGCAAAAAAATCATTTGAAAATTAGATTCTATGAATCTTTTAGAAATGCAAGTTTCGGTCAAAAAATCAAAATATATTATACATTAGTTTATACTAGTTTTAGTCAAAAATTAAATTAAATCGGGGACTGTTCGAAATGATACGAAACTTTTCAAATAATTTATATAAGTTAGGAGGGAAGGTTATGATGGAAGTCCATGCAAAAAATCATTTGAAAAATAGATTCTATGAAACTTTTCGTAATGCAAATTTCGGTAAAAAAATCATAATATTGTATACACTAGATTATACTAGTTTCAGTCAAAAATCAAATTGAACCGGGACTATTCGAAACAATACGAAACTTTGAAGATCATTAATATATGATACGAGGGAAGGTTATGATGGAAGTACATGCAAAACATCATCTGAAAATTAGATTCTATGAAACTTTTTGAAATGCAAGTTTCGGTTAAAAAATCATAATATATTATACACTAGTTTTGGTCAAAAAATTAAATTAAATCGAGGATTGTACGAAGTGGTACAAACCTTTTCAAATAATTTATATATGTTAGGAGGGAAGGTTATGATGGTAGTCCATGCAAGAAAATCATTTGAAAATTCGATTCTATGAATCTTTTCGAAATGCAAGTTTCGGTCAAAAAACCATAATATATTATACACTAGTTTATACTAGTTTCAGTCAAAAAGTAAATTAAACGGGGACTGTTCGAAATGATACGAAACTTTTCAGATAATTAATATAAGTTAGGAGGGAAGGTTATGATGGAAGTCCATGCAAAAAATCATTTGAAAATTAGATTCTATGAAACTTTATGTAATGCAAGTTTCGGTACAAAATCATAATATATTATACACTAGTTTATACTAGTTTCAGTCAAAAATCAAATTAAACCGGGGACTGTTCGAAATGATACGAAACTTTGAAGATCATTAATATATGATACGAGGGAATGTTATGATCGAAGTCCGTGCAAAAAATCATCTAAAAATTAGATTCTATGAAACTTTTCGAAATGCAAGTTTCGGTCAAAAAATCATAATATATTATACACTAGTTTTGTTCAAAAAATTAAATTAAATCGAGGATTGTACGAAGCGATACAAATCTTCTTAGATCCTTGCTATATGATACGATGGAACGTTATGATGGAAGTCCATGCAAAAAATCATCTGAAAATTATATTCTATGAAACGTTTCGAAATGCAAGTTTCGGTCAAAAAATCATAAAATTATATACACTAGTTTATACATGTTTCTGTCAAAAATCAAATTAAATCGGGGACTGTTCGAAATGATGCGAAACTTTCCAGATCATATATATAAGTTATTATGGAAGGTTATGATGGAAGTCCATGCAAAAAATCATCTAAAAATTAGATTCTATGGAACTTTTCAAAATGCATGTTTCGGTCAAAAATCATAAAATATTATACGATAGTTTATACTAGTTTCGGTCAAAAATTAAATTAAATCAAGGACTGTTCGAAATGTTACGAAACTTTTCAGAACATTAAAATATGTTACAAGGGAAGGTTTTGATGGAAGTCCATGCAAAAAAAATCATCTGAAAAATTAGATTCTATGACACTTTTCGAAATGCAAGTTTTGGTCAAAATTCATAATATATTATACACTAGTTTATACTAGTTTCGGTCAAAATTCAAATTAAATCAAGGAATGTTCGAAATGATACGAAACGTTTCAGAACATTTATATATGTTACAAGGGAAGGTTATGATGGAAGTCCGTGCAAAAAAATCATTTGAAAATTAGATTCTATGAATCTTTTAGAAATGCAAGTTTCGGTCAAAAAATCAAAATATAGTATACATTAGTTTATACTAGTTTTAGTCAAAAATTAAATTAAATCGGGGACTGTTCGAAATGATACGAAACTTTTCAAATAATTTATATAAGTTAAGAGGGATGGTTATGATGGAAGTCCATGCAAAAAATCATTTGAAAATTAGATTCTATGAAACTTTTCGTAATGCAAATTTCGGTAAAAAAAATCATAATATTTTATACACTAGATTATACTAGTTTCAGTCAAAAATAAAATTAAACCGGGAATATTCGAAACAATGCGAAACTTTGAAGATCATTAATATATGATACGAGGGAAGGTTATGATGGAAGTACATGCAAAACATCATCTGAAAATTAGATTCTATGAAACTTTTTGAAATGCAAGTTTCGGTTAAAAAATCATAATATATTATACACTAGTTTTGGTCAAAAAATTAAATTAAATCGAGGATTGTACGAAGTGATACAAACCTTTTCAAATAATTTATATATGTTAGGAGGGAAGGTTATGATGGTAGTCCATGCAAGAAAATCATTTGAAAATTCGATTCTATGAATCTTTTCGAAATGCAAGTTTCGGTCAAAAAACCATAATATATTATACACTAGTTTATACTAGTTTCAGTCAAAAATTAAATTAAACGGGGACTGTTCGAAATGATACGAAACTTTTCAGATAATTAATATAAGTTAGGAGGGAAGGTTATGATGGAAGTCCATGCAAAAAATCATTTGAAAATTAGATTCTATGAAACTTTATGTAATGCAAGTTTCGGTAAAAAATCATAATATATTATACACTAGTTTATACTAGTTTCAGTCAAAAATCAAATTAAACCGGGGACTGTTCGAAACGATACGAAACTTTGAAGATCATTAATATATGATACGAGGGAATGTTATGATCGAAGTCCATGCAAAAAATCATCTGAAAATTAGATTCTATGAAACTTTTCGAAATGCAAGTTTCGGTCAAAAAATCATAATATATTATACACTAGTTTTGTTCAAAAAATTAAATTAAATCGAGGATTGTACGAAGCGATACAAATCTTCTTAGATCCTTGCTATATAATACGATGGAACGTTATGATGGAAGTCCATGCAAAAAATCATCTTAAAATTAGATTCTATGAAACGTTTCGAAATGCAAGTTTCGGTCAAAAAATCATAAAATTATATACACTAGTTTATACATGTTTCTGTCAAAAATCAAATTAAATCGGGGACTGTTCGAAATGATGCGAAACTTTCCAGATCATATATATAAGTTATTATGGAAGGTTATGATGGAAGTCCATGCAAAAAATCATCTAAAAATTAGATTCTATGGAACTTTTCAAAATGCATGTTTCGGTCAAAAATCATAAAATATTATACGATAGTTTATACTAGTTTCGGTCAAAAATTAAATTAAATCAAGGACTGTTCGAAATGTTACGAAACTTTTCAGAACATTAAAATATGTTACAAGGGAAGGTTTTGATGGAAGTCCATGCAAAAAAAATCATCTGAAAAATTAGATTCTATGACACTTTTCGAAATGCATGTTTTGGTCAAAATTCATAATATATTATACACTAGTTTATACTAGTTTCGGTCAAAATTCAAATTAAATCAAGGAATGTTCGAAATGATACGAAACGTTTCAGAACATTTATATATGTTACAAGGGAAGGTTATGATGGAAGTCCGTGCAAAAAAATCATTTGAAAATTAGATTCTATGAATCTTTTAGAAATGCAAGTTTCGGTCAAAAAATCAAAATATATTATACATTAGTTTATACTAGTTTTAGTCAAAAATTAAATTAAATCGGGGACTGTTCGAAATGATACGAAACTTTTCAAATAATTTATATAAGTTAGGAGGGAAGGTTATGATGGAAGTCCATGCAAAAAATCATTTGAAAAATAGATTCTATGAAACTTTTCGTAATGCAAATTTCGGTAAAAAAATCATAATATTGTATACACTAGATTATACTAGTTTCAGTCAAAAATCAAATTGAACCGGGACTATTCGAAACAATACGAAACTTTGAAGATCATTAATATATGATACGAGGGAAGGTTATGATGGAAGTACATGCAAAACATCATCTGAAAATTAGATTCTATGAAACTTTTTGAAATGCAAGTTTCGGTTAAAAAATCATAATATATTATACACTAGTTTTGGTCAAAAAATTAAATTAAATCGAGGATTGTACGAAGTGGTACAAACCTTTTCAAATAATTTATATATGTTAGGAGGGAAGGTTATGATGGTAGTCCATGCAAGAAAATCATTTGAAAATTCGATTCTATGAATCTTTTCGAAATGCAAGTTTCGGTCAAAAAACCATAATATATTATACACTAGTTTATACTAGTTTCAGTCAAAAAGTAAATTAAACGGGGACTGTTCGAAATGATACGAAACTTTTCAGATAATTAATATAAGTTAGGAGGGAAGGTTATGATGGAAGTCCATGCAAAAAATCATTTGAAAATTAGATTCTATGAAACTTTATGTAATGCAAGTTTCGGTACAAAATCATAATATATTATACACTAGTTTATACTAGTTTCAGTCAAAAATCAAATTAAACCGGGGACTGTTCGAAATGATACGAAACTTTGAAGATCATTAATATATGATACGAGGGAATGTTATGATCGAAGTCCGTGCAAAAAATCATCTAAAAATTAGATTCTATGAAACTTTTCGAAATGCAAGTTTCGTCAAAAAATCATAATATATTATACACTAGTTTTGTTCAAAAAATTAAATTAAATCGAGGATTGTACGAAGCGATACAAATCTTCTTAGATCCTTGCTATATGATACGATGGAACGTTATGATGGAAGTCCATGCAAAAAATCATCTGAAAATTATATTCTATGAAACGTTTCGAAATGCAAGTTTCGGTCAAAAAATCATAAAATTATATACACTAGTTTATACATGTTTCTGTCAAAAATCAAATTAAATCGGGGACTGTTCGAAATGATGCGAAACTTTCCAGATCATATATATAAGTTATTATGGAAGGTTATGATGGAAGTCCATGCAAAAAATCATCTAAAAATTAGATTCTATGGAACTTTTCAAAATGCATGTTTCGGTCAAAAATCATAAAATATTATACGATAGTTTATACTAGTTTCGGTCAAAAATTAAATTAAATCAAGGACTGTTCGAAATGTTACGAAACTTTTCAGAACATTAAAATATGTTACAAGGGAAGGTTTTGATGGAAGTCCATGCAAAAAAAATCATCTGAAAAATTAGATTCTATGACACTTTTCGAAATGCAAGTTTTGGTCAAAATTCATAATATATTATACACTAGTTTATACTAGTTTCGGTCAAAATTCAAATTAAATCAAGGAATGTTCGAAATGATACGAAACGTTTCAGAACATTTATATATGTTACAAGGGAAGGTTATGATGGAAGTCCGTGCAAAAAAATCATTTGAAAATTAGATTCTATGAATCTTTTAGAAATGCAAGTTTCGGTCAAAAAATCAAAATATAGTATACATTAGTTTATACTAGTTTTAGTCAAAAATTAAATTAAATCGGGGACTGTTCGAAATGATACGAAACTTTTCAAATAATTTATATAAGTTAAGAGGGATGGTTATGATGGAAGTCCATGCAAAAAATCATTTGAAAATTAGATTCTATGAAACTTTTCGTAATGCAAATTTCGGTAAAAAAATCATAATATTTTATACACTAGATTATACTAGTTTCAGTCAAAAATAAAATTAAACCGGGAATATTCGAAACAATGCGAAACTTTGAAGATCATTAATATATGATACGAGGGAAGGTTATGATGGAAGTACATGCAAAACATCATCTGAAAATTAGATTCTATGAAACTTTTTGAAATGCAAGTTTCGGTTAAAAAATCATAATATATTATACACTAGTTTTGGTCAAAAAATTAAATTAAATCGAGGATTGTACGAAGTGATACAAACCTTTTCAAATAATTTATATATGTTAGGAGGGAAGGTTATGATGGTAGTCCATGCAAGAAAATCATTTGAAAATTCGATTCTATGAATCTTTTCGAAATGCAAGTTTCGGTCAAAAAACCATAATATATTATACACTAGTTTATACTAGTTTCAGTCAAAAATTAAATTAAACGGGGACTGTTCGAAATGATACGAAACTTTTCAGATAATTAATATAAGTTAGGAGGGAAGGTTATGATGGAAGTCCATGCAAAAAATCATTTGAAAATTAGATTCTATGAAACTTTATGTAATGCAAGTTTCGGTAAAAAATCATAATATATTATACACTAGTTTATACTAGTTTCAGTCAAAAATCAAATTAAACCGGGGACTGTTCGAAACGATACGAAACTTTGAAGATCATTAATATATGATACGAGGGAATGTTATGATCGAAGTCCATGCAAAAAATCATCTGAAAATTAGATTCTATGAAACTTTTCGAAATGCAAGTTTCGGTCAAAAAATCATAATATATTATACACTAGTTTTGTTCAAAAAATTAAATTAAATCGAGGATTGTACGAAGCGATACAAATCTTCTTAGATCCTTGCTATATAATACGATGGAACGTTATGATGGAAGTCCATGCAAAAAATCATCTTAAAATTAGATTCTATGAAACGTTTCGAAATGCAAGTTTCGGTCAAAAAATCATAAAATTATATACACTAGTTTATACATGTTTCTGTCAAAAATCAAATTAAATCGGGGACTGTTCGAAATGATGCGAAACTTTCCAGATCATATATATAAGTTATTATGGAAGGTTATGATGGAAGTCCATGCAAAAAATCATCTAAAAATTAGATTCTATGGAACTTTTCAAAATGCATGTTTCGGTCAAAAATCATAAAATATTATACGATAGTTTATACTAGTTTCGGTCAAAAATTAAATTAAATCAAGGACTGTTCGAAATGTTACGAAACTTTTCAGAACATTAAAATATGTTACAAGGGAAGGTTTTGATGGAAGTCCATGCAAAAAAAATCATCTGAAAAATTAGATTCTATGACACTTTTCGAAATGCATGTTTTGGTCAAAATTCATAATATATTATACACTAGTTTATACTAGTTTCGGTCAAAATTCAAATTAAATCAAGGAATGTTCGAAATGATACGAAACGTTTCAGAACATTTATATATGTTACAAGGGAAGGTTATGATGGAAGTCCGTGCAAAAAAATCATTTGAAAATTAGATTCTATGAATCTTTTAGAAATGCAAGTTTCGGTCAAAAAATCAAAATATATTATACATTAGTTTATACTAGTTTTAGTCAAAAATTAAATTAAATCGGGGACTGTTCGAAATGATACGAAACTTTTCAAATAATTTATATAAGTTAGGAGGGAAGGTTATGATGGAAGTCCATGCAAAAAATCATTTGAAAAATAGATTCTATGAAACTTTTCGTAATGCAAATTTCGGTAAAAAAATCATAATATTGTATACACTAGATTATACTAGTTTCAGTCAAAAATCAAATTGAACCGGGACTATTCGAAACAATACGAAACTTTGAAGATCATTAATATATGATACGAGGGAAGGTTATGATGGAAGTACATGCAAAACATCATCTGAAAATTAGATTCTATGAAACTTTTTGAAATGCAAGTTTCGGTTAAAAAATCATAATATATTATACACTAGTTTTGGTCAAAAAATTAAATTAAATCGAGGATTGTACGAAGTGGTACAAACCTTTTCAAATAATTTATATATGTTAGGAGGGAAGGTTATGATGGTAGTCCATGCAAGAAAATCATTTGAAAATTCGATTCTATGAATCTTTTCGAAATGCAAGTTTCGGTCAAAAAACCATAATATATTATACACTAGTTTATACTAGTTTCAGTCAAAAAGTAAATTAAACGGGGACTGTTCGAAATGATACGAAACTTTTCAGATAATTAATATAAGTTAGGAGGGAAGGTTATGATGGAAGTCCATGCAAAAAATCATTTGAAAATTAGATTCTATGAAACTTTATGTAATGCAAGTTTCGGTACAAAATCATAATATATTATACACTAGTTTATACTAGTTTCAGTCAAAAATCAAATTAAACCGGGGACTGTTCGAAACGATACGAAACTTTGAAGATCATTAATATATGATACGAGGGAATGTTATGATCGAAGTCCGTGCAAAAAATCATCTAAAAATTAGATTCTATGAAACTTTTAGAAATGCAAGTTTCGGTCAAAATATTATAATATATTATACACTTGTTTTGTTCAAAAAATTAAATTAAATCGAGGATTGTACCAAGCGATACAAACCTTTTTAGATCCTTGCTATATGATACGATGGAACGATATGATAGAAGTCCATGCAAAAAGTCATCTAAAAATTAGATTCTATGAAATGTTTCGAAATGCAAGTTTCGGTCAAAAAATCATAAAATTATATACACTAGTTTATACTTGTTTCTGTCAAAAATCAAATTAAATCAGGGACTGTTCGAAATAATGCGAAACTTTCCAGTTCATTTATATATGTTATTAGTGAAGGTTATGATGGAAGTTCATGCAAAAAATCATCTAAAAATTAGATTCTATGGAACTTTTCAAAATGCATGTTTCGGTCAAAAATCAAAAAATATTATACGATAGTTTATACTAGTTTCGGTCAAAAATTAAATTAAGTCAAGCACTGTTCGAAATGTTACGAAACTTTTCAGAACATTAAAATATGTTACAGGGGAAGGTTTTGATGGAAGTCCATGCAAAAAAATCATCTGAAAAATTAGATTCTATGACACTTTTCGAAATGCAAGTTTTGGTCAAAAATCATAATATATTATACACTAGTTTATACTAGTTTCGGTCAAAATTCAAATTAAATCAAGGAATGTTCGAAATGATACGAAACTTTTCAGAACATTTATATATGTTACAAGGGAAGGTTATGATGGAAGTCCGTGCAAAAAAATCATTTGAAAATTAGATTCTATGAATCTTTTCGAAATGCAAGTTTCGTCCAAAAAATCATAATATATTATACATTAGTTTATACCAATTCCAGTCAAAAATTAAATTAAATCGGGGACTATTCTAAATGATACGAAACTATTCAAATAAGTTATATAAGTTAGGAGGGAAGGTAATGATGGAAGTCCATGCAAAAAAAATCATTTGAAAATTTGATTCTATGAAACTTTTCGTAATGCAAGTTTCGGTAAAAAAAATCATAATATATTATACACTAGTTTATACTAGTTTCAGTCAAAAATCAAATTAAACCGGGACTGTTTGAAAAGATACGAAACTTTGAAGATCATTAATATATGATACGAGGGAAGGTTATGATGGAAGTACATGCAAAAAATCATCTGAAAATTAGATTCTATGAAACGTTTTGAAATGCAAGTTTCGGTCAAAAAATCATAATATATTATACACTAGTTTTGGTCAAAAAATTAAATTAAATCGAGGATTGTACGATGCGTACAAACTTTTTCAGATAATTTATATATGTTAGGAGGGAAGGTTATGATGGAAGTCCATGCAAGAAAATCATTTGAAAATTAGATTCTATGAATCTTTTCGAAAGGCATGTTTCGGTCAAAAAATCATAATATATTATACACTAGTTTATACTAGTTTCAGTCAAAAATTAATTTAAATCGGGGACTGTTCGAAATGATACGAAACTTTTCAGATAATTTATATAAGTTAGGAGGGAAGGTTATGATGGAAGTCCATGCAAAAAATCATTTGAAAATTAGATTCTAAGAAACTTTACGTAATGCAAGTTTCGGTAAAAAATCATAATATATTATACACTAGTTTATACTAGTTTCAGTAAAAAAAATCAAATTAAACCGGGGACTGTTTGAAACAATACGAAAATTTGAAGATCATTAATATATGATACGAGGGAATGTTATGATCGAAGTCCTTGCAAAAAATCATCTGAAAATTAGATTCTATGAAGCTTTTCGAAATGCAAGTTTCGGTCAAAAAATTATGATATATTATACACTTGTTTTGTTCAAAAAATTAAATTAAATCGAGGATTGTACGAAGCGATACAAACCTTTTTAGATCCTTGCTATATTATACGATGGAACGTTATGATGGAAGTCCATGCAAAAAATCATCTGAATATTAGATTCTATGAAATGTTTCGAAATGCAAGTTTCGGTCAAAAAATCATAAAATTATATACACTAGTTTATACATGTTTCTGTCAAAAATTAAATTAAATCGGGGACTGTTTGAAATGATGCGAAACTTTCCAGATCATATATATATGTTATTATGGAAGGTTATGATGGAAGTCCATGCAAAAAAAATCTAAAAATTAGATTCTATGGAACTTTTCAAAATGCATGTTTCGGTCAAAAATCATAAAATATTATACGATAGTTTATACTAGTTTCGGTCAAAAATTAAATTAAATCAATGACTGTTCGAAATGTTACGAAACTTTACAGAACATTAAAATATGTTACAAGGGAAGGTTTTGATGGAAGTCCATACAAAAAAATCATCTGAAAAATTAGATTCTATGACACTTTTCGAAATGCAAGTTATGGTCAAAAATCATAATATATTATACACTAGTTTATACTTGTTTCGGTCAAAATTCAAATTAAATCAAGGAATGTTCGAAATGATACGAAACGTTTCAGAACATTTATATATGTTACAAGGGAAGGTTATGATGGAAGTCCGTGCAAAAAAATCATTTGAAAATTAGATTATATGAATCTTTTCGAAATGCAAGTTTCGTCCAAAAAATCATAATATATTATACATTAGTTTATACTAGTTCCAGTCAAAAATTAAATTAAATCGGGGACTGTTCGAAATGATACGAAACTTTTCAGATAATTTATATAAGTTAGGAGGGAAGGTTATGATGGAAGTCCATGCAAAAAATCATTTGAAAATTAGATTCTATGAAACTTTACGTAATGCAAGTTTCGGTAAAAAAATCATAATATATTATACACTAGATTATACTAGTTTCAGTCAAAAATCAAATTAAACCGGGGACTGTTTGAAACGATACGAAACTTTGAAGATCATTAAGATATGATACGAGGGAATGTAATGATCGAAGTCCGTGCAAAAAATCATCTGAAAATTAGATTCTATGAAACATTGAGAAATGCAACTTTCGGTCAAAAAATTATAATATATTATACACTTGTTTTGTTCAAAAAATTAAATTAAATCGAGGATTATACCAAGCGATACAAACCTTTTTAGATCCTTGCTATATGATACGATGGAACGATATGATAGAAGTCCATGCAAAAAGTCATCTAAAAATTAGATTCTATGAAATGTTTCGAAATGCAAGTTTCGGTCAAAAAATCATAAAATTATATACACTAGTTTATACTTGTTTCTGTCAAAAATCAAATTAAATCAGGGACTGTTCGAAATAATGCGAAACTTTCCAGTTCATTTATATATGTTATTAGTGAAGGTTATGATGGAAGTTCATGCAAAAAATCATCTAAAAATTAGATTCTATGGAACTTTTCAAAATGCATGTTTCAGTCAAAAATCAAAAAATATTATACGATAGTTTATACTAGTTTCGGTCAAAAATTAAATTAAGTCAAGCACTGTTCGAAATGTTACGAAACTTTTCAGAACATTAAAATATGTTACAGGGGAAGGTTTTGATGGAAGTCCATGCAAAAAAATCATCTGAAAAATTAGATTCTATGACACTTTTCGAAATGCAAGTTTTGGTCAAAAATCATAATATATTATACACTAGTTTATACTAGTTTTGGTCAAAATTCAAATTAAATCAAGGAATGTTCGAAATGATACGAAACTTTTCAGAACATTTATATATGTTACAAGGGAAGGTTATGATGGAAGTCCGTGCAAAAAAATCATTTGAAAATTAGATTCTATGAATCTTTTCGAAATGCAAGTTTCGTCCAAAAAATCATAATATATTATACATTAGTTTATACCAATTCCAGTCAAAAATTAAATTAAATCGGGGACTATTCTAAATGATACGAAACTATTCAAATAAGTTATATAAGTTAGGAGGGAAGGTAATGATGGAAGTCCATGCAAAAAAAATCATTTGAAAATTTGATTCTATGAAACTTTTCGTAATGCAAGTTTCGGTAAAAAAAATCATAATATATTATACACTAGTTTATACTAGTTTCAGTCAAAAATCAAATTAAACCAGGACTGTTCGAAAAGATACGAAACTTTGAAGATCATTAATATATGATACGAGGGAAGGTTATGATGGAAGTACATGCAAAAAATCATCTGAAAATTAGATTCTATGAAACGTTTTGAAATGCAAGTTTCGGTCAAAAAATCATAATATATTATACACTAGTTTTGGTCAAAAAATTAAATTAAATCGAGGATTGTATGATGCGTACAAACTTTTTCAGATAATTTATATATGTTAGGAGGGAAGGTTATGATGGAAGTCCATGCAAAAAAATCATTTGAAAATTAGATTCTATGAATCTTTTCGAAAGGCATGTTTCGGTCAAAAAATCTTAATATATTATACATTAGTTTATACTAGTTCCAGTCAAAAATTAAATTAAATCGGGGACTTTTCGAAATGATACGAAACTTTTCAGATAATTTATATAAGTTAGGAGGGAAGGTTATGATGGAAGTCCATGCAAAAAATCATTTGAAAATTAGATTCTATGAAAGTTTACGTAATGCAAGTTTCGGTAAAAAATCATAATATATTATACACTAGTTTATACTAGTTACAGTCAAATATCAAATTAAACCGGGGACTGTTTGAAATGATACGAAACTTTGAAGATCATTAAGATATGATACGAGGGAATGTAATGATCGAAGTCCGTGCAAAAAATCATCTGAAAATTAGATTCTATGAAACTTTTAGAAATGCAAGTTTCGGTCAAAAAATTATGATATATCATACACTTGTTTTGTTCAAAAAATTAAATTAAATCGAGGATTGTACGAAGCGATACAAACCTTTTTAGATCCTTGCTATATTATACGATGGAACGTTATGATGGAAGTCCATGCAAAAAATCATCTGAATATTAGATTCTATGAAATGTTTCGAAATGCAAGTTTCGATCAAAAAATCATTAATATACACTAGTTTATACTTGTTTCTGTCAAAAATCAAATTAAATCAGGGACTGTTCGAAATAATGTGAAACTTTCCAGTTCATTTATATATGTTATTAGTGAAGGTTATGATGGAAGTTCATGCAAAAAATCATCTAAAAATTAGATTCTATGGAACTTTTCAAAATGCATGTTTCAGTCAAAAATCAAAAAATATTATACGATAGTTTATACTAGTTTCGGTCAAAAATTAAATTAAATCAAGGACTGTTCGAAATCTTACGAAACTTTTCAGAACATTAAAATATGTTACAAGGGAAGGTTTTGATGGAAGTCCATGCAAAAAAATCATCTGAAAAATTAGATTCTATGACACTTTTCGAAATGCAAGTTTTGGTCAAAAATCATAATATATTATACACTAGTTTATACTAGTTTCGGTCAAAATTCAAATTAAATCAAGGATTGTTCGAAATGATACGAAACTTTTCAGAATATTTATATATGTTACAAGGGAAGGTTATGATGGAAGTCCGTGCAAAAAAATCATTTGAAAATTAGATTCTATGAATCTTTTCAAAATGCAAGTTTCGTCCAAAAAATCATAATATATTATACATTAGTTTATACCAATTCCAGTCAAAAATTAAATTAAATCGGGGACTATTCTAAATGATACGAAAAAATCATTTGAAAATTTGATTCTATGAAACTTTTCGTAATGCAAGTTTCGGTAAAAAAAAATCATAATATATTATACACTAGTTTATACGAGTTTCAGTCAAAAATCAAATTAAACCAGGACTGTTCGAAAAGATACGAAACTTTGAAGATCATTAATATATGATACGAGCGAAGGTTATGATGGAAGTACATGCAAAAAATCATCTGAAAATTAGATTCTATGAAACGTTTTGAAATGCAAGTTTCTGTCAAAAAATCATAATATATTATACACTAGTTTTTGTCAAAAAATTAAATTAAATCGAGGATTGTACGATGCGTACAAACTTTTTCAGATAATTTATATATGTTAGGAGGGAAGGTTATGATGGAAGTCCATGCAAAAAAATAATTTGAAAATTTGATTCTATGAATCTTTTCGAAAGGCAAGTTTCGGTCAAAAAATCATAATATATTATACACTAGTTTATACTAGTTTCAGTCAAAAATTAATTTAAATCGGGGACTGTTCGAAATGATACGAAACTTTTCAAATAATTTATATAACTTAGGAGGGAAGGTTATGATGGAAGTCCATGCAAAAAATCATTTGAAAATTAGATTCTATGAAACTTTACGTAATGCAAGTTTCGGTAAAAAATCATAATATATTATACACTAGTTTATATTAGTTTCAGTAAAAAATCAAATTAAACCGGGGACTGTTTGAAACGATACGAAACTTTGAAGATCATTAATATATGATACGAGGGAATGTTATGATCGAAGTCCGTGCAAAAAATCATCTGAAAGTTAGATTCTATGAAACTTTTCGAAATGCAAGTTTCGGTCAAAAATTATGATATATTATACACTAGTTTTGGTCAAAAAATTAAATTAAATCGAGGATTGTACGAAGCGATACAAACCTTTTTAGACCCTTGCTATATGATACGATGGAACGTTATGATAAAAGTCCATGCAAAAAGTCATCTAAAATTTAGATTCTATGAAATGTATCGAAATGCAAGTTTCGGTCAAAATATCATAAAATTATATACACTAGTTTATACTTGTTTCTGTCAAAAATCAAATTAAATCGGGGACTCTTCGAAATGATGCGAAACTTTCCAGTTCATTTATATATGTTATTAGTGAAGGTTATGATGGAAGTTCATGCAAAAAAGCATCTAAAATTAGATTCTATGGAACTTTTCAAAATGCATGTTTCGGTCAAAAATCATAAAATATTATACGATAGTTTATACTAGTTTCCGTCAAAAATTAAATTAAATCAAGGACTGTTCGAAATGTTATGAAACTTTTCAGAACATTAAAATATGTTACAAGGGAAGGTTTTGATGGAAGTCCATGCAAAAAAATCATTTGAAAAATTAGATTCTATGACACTTTTCAAAATGCAAGTTTTGATCAAAAATCATAATATATTATACACTAGTTTTTACTAGTTTCGGTCAAAATTCAAATTAAATCAAGGAATGTTCGAAATGATACGAAACTTTTCAGAATATTTATATGTGTTACAAGGGAAGGTTATGATGGAAGTCCGTGCAAAAAAATCATTTGAAAATTAGATTCTATGAATCTTTTCGAAATGCAAGTTTCGTCCAAAAAATCATAATATATTTCACATTAGTTTATACCAATTCCAGTCAAAAATTAAATTAAATCGGGGATTGTTCGAAATGATACGAAACTTTTCAGAAAATTTATATAAGTTAGGGTGGAAGGTTATAATGGAAGTCCATGCAAAAAATCATTTGAAAATTTGATTCTATTAAACATTTCGTAATGCAAGTTTCAGTAAAAAAAATCATAATATATTATACACTAGTTTATACTAGTTTCAGTCAAAAATCAAATTAAACCGGGAGTATTCGAAACGATACGAAACTTTGAAGATCATTAGTATATGCTACGAGGGAAGGTTATGATGTAAGTCCATGCAAAAAATCGTATGAAAATTAGATTCTATGAAACTTTTCGAAATGCATGTTTCGGTCAGAAAATAATAATATATTATACACTAGTTTTGGTCAAAAAATTAAATTAAATCGAGGATTTTATGAAGCGATACAAACCTTTTCAGATAATTTATATATGTTAGGAGGGAAGGTTATGATGGAAGTCCATGCAAAAAAATAATTTGAAAATTTGATTCTATGAATCTTTTCGAAAGGCAAGTTTCGGTCAAAAAATCATAATATATTATACACTAGTTTATACTAGTTTCAGTCAAAAATTAATTTAAATCGGGGACTGTTCGAAATGATACGAAACTTTTCAAATAATTTATATAACTTAGGAGGGAAGGTTATGATGGAAGTCCATGCAAAAAATCATTTGAAAATTAGATTCTATGAAACTTTACGTAATGCAAGTTTCGGTAAAAAATCATAATATATTATACACTAGTTTATATTAGTTTCAGTAAAAAATCAAATTAAACCGGGGACTGTTTGAAACGATACGAAACTTTGAAGATCATTAATATATGATACGAGGGAATGTTATGATCGAAGTCCGTGCAAAAAATCATCTGAAAGTTAGATTCTATGAAACTTTTCGAAATGCAAGTTTCGGTCAAAAATTATGATATATTATACACTAGTTTTGGTCAAAAAATTAAATTAAATCGAGGATTGTACGAAGCGATACAAACCTTTTTAGATCCTTGCTATATGATACGATGGAACGTTATGATAAAAGTCCATGCAAAAAGTCATCTAAAATTTAGATTCTATGAAATGTATCGAAATGCAAGTTTCGGTCAAAATATCATAAAATTATATACACTAGTTTATACTTGTTTCTGTCAAAAATCAAATTAAATCGGGGACTCTTCGAAATGATGCGAAACTTTCCAGTTCATTTATATATGTTATTAGTGAAGGTTATGATGGAAGTTCATGCAAAAAAGCATCTAAAATTAGATTCTATGGAACTTTTCAAAATGCATGTTTCGGTCAAAAATCATAAAATATTATACGATAGTTTATACTAGTTTCCGTCAAAAATTAAATTAAATCAAGGACTGTTCGAAATGTTATGAAACTTTTCAGAACATTAAAATATGTTACAAGGGAAGGTTTTGATGGAAGTCCATGCAAAAAAAAAATTTGAAAAATTAGATTCTATGACACTTTTCAAAATGCAAGTTTTGATCAAAAATCATAATATATTATACACTAGTTTATACTAGTTTCGGTCAAAATTCAAATTAAATCAAGGAATGTTCGAAATGATACGAAACTTTTCAGAATATTTATATGTGTTACAAGGGAAGGTTATGATGGAAGTCCGTGCAAAAAAATCATTTGAAAATTAGATTCTATGAATCTTTTCGAAATGCAAGTTTCGTCCAAAAAATCATAATATATTTTACATTAGTTTATACCAATTCCAGTGAAAAATTAAATTAAATCGGGGATTGTTGGAAATGATACGAAACTTTTCAGAAAATTTATATAAGTTACGGTGAAAGGTTATGATGGAAGTCCATGCAAAAAATCATTTGAAAATTTGATTCTATGAAACATTTCGTAATGCAAGTTTCAGTAAAAAAAATCATAATATATTATACACTAGTTTATACTAGTTTCAGTCAAAAATCAAATTAAACCGGGAGTATTCGAAACGATACGAAACTTTGAAGATCATTAGTATATGCTACGAGGGAAGGTTATGATGTAAGTCCATGCAAAAAATCGTATGAAAATTAGATTCTATGAAACTTTTCGAAATGCATGTTTCGGTCAGAAAATAATAATATATTATACACTAGTTTTGGTCAAAAAATTAAATTAAATCGAGGATTTTATGAAGCGATACAAACCTTTTCAGATAATTTATATATGTTAGGAGGGAAGGTTATGATGGAAGTCCATGCAAAAAAATCATTTGAAAATTAGATTCTATGAATCTTTTCGAAATGCAAGTTTCGGTCAAAAAATCACAATATATTATACACTAATTTATACAAGTTTCAGTCAAAAATTAATTTAAATCGGGGACTGTTCGAAATGATACGAAACTTTTCAGATAATTTATATAAGTTAGGAGGGAAGGTTATGATGGAAGTCCATGCAAAAAATCATTTGAAAATTAGATTCTATGAAACTTTACGTAATGCAAGTTTCGGTAAAAAATCATAATATATTATACACTAGTTTATACTAGTTTCAGTCAAAAATCAAATTAAATCGGGGACTGTTTGAAACGATATGAGACTTTGAAGATCATTAATATATGATACGAGGGAATGTTATGATCGAAGCCCGTGCAAAAAATCTTCTGAAAATTAGATTCTATGAAACTTTTCGAAATGCAAGTTTCGGTCAAAAAATCATAATATATTATACATTTGTTTTGTTCAAAAAATTAAATTAAATTGAGGATTGTACGAAGCGATACAACTTTTTTAGATCCTTGCTATATGATACGATGGAACGTTATGATAGAAGTCCATGCAAAAAGGGATCTAAAAATTAGATTCTATGAAACGTTTCGAAATCCAAGTTTCGGTCAAAAAATTATAAAATTATATACACTAGTTTATACTTGTTTCTGTCAAAAATCAAATTAAATCGGGGACTGTTCAAAATGATGCAAAACTTTCCAGATCATTTATATATGTTATTAGTGAAGGTTATGATGGAAGTTCATGCAAAAAATCATCTAAAAATTAGACTCTATGGAACTTTTCAAAATGCATGTTTCGGTCAAAAATCATAAAATATTATACGATAGTTTATACTAGTTTCGGTCAAAAATTAAATTAAATCAAGGATTGTTCGAAATGATACGAAACGTTTCAGAACATTAAAATATGTTACAAGGGAAGGTTTTGATGGAAGTCCATGCAAAAAAATCATCTGAAAAATTAGATTCTATGACACTTTTCAAAATGCAAGTTTTGGTCAAAAATCATAATATATTATTCACTAGTTTATACTAGTTTCGGTCAAAATTCAAATTAAATCAAGGAATGCTCGAAATGATACGAAACTTTTCAGAACATTTATATATATTATAAGGGAAGGTTATGATGGAAGTCCGTGCAAAAAAATCATTTGAAAATTAGATTTTATGCATCTTTTCGAAATGCAAGTTTCGTCCAAAAAATCATAATATATTATACATTAGTTTATACTAGTTTCAGTCAAAAATTAAATTAAATCGGGGACTGTTCGAAATCATACGAAACTTTTCGGATAATTTATATAAGTTAGGGGGGAAGGTTATGATGGAAGTTCATGCAAAAAATCATTTGAAAATCAAATTCTATGAAACTTTTCGTAATGCAAGTTTCGGTATAAAAAAATCATAATATATTATACACTAGTTTATACTAGTTTCAATATAAAATCAAATTAAACCGGGACTATTCGATACGATACGAAACATTGAAGATCATTAATATATGATACGAGGGAAGGTTATGATGTAAGTCCATGCAAAAAATCGTCTGAAAATTAGATTCTATGAAACTTTTCGAAAAGCAAGTTTCGGTCAAAAAATCATAATATATTATACACTAGTTTTGGTCAAAAAGTTAAATTAAATCGAGGATTGTACGAAGCGATACAAACCTTATTAGATCCTTGTTATATGATACGATGGAACGTTATGATGGAAGTCCATGCAAAAAATCATCTGAAAATTAGATTCTATGAAACTTTTCGAAATGCAAGTTTCGGTCAAAAAATTATAAAATTATATACACTAGTTTATACATGTTTCTGTCAAAAATCAAATTAAATCGGGGACTGTTCGAAATGATTCGAAACTTTCCAGATCATTTATATATGTTATTATGGAAGGTTATGATGGAAGTCCATGCAAAAAATCGTCTAAAAATTAGATTCTATGGAATTTTTCAAAATGCATGTTTCGGTCAAAAATCATAAAATATTATACACTAGTTTATACTAGTTTCGGTCAAAAATTAAATTAAATCAAGGACTATTCGAAATGTTACAAAACTTTTCAGAACATTAAAATATGTTACAAGGGAAGGTTTTGATGGAAGTCCATGCAAAAAAAATCATCTGAAAAATTAGATTCTATGACACTTTTCGAAATGCAAATTTTGGTCAAAAATCATAATATATTATACACTAGTTTATACTAGTTTCGGTCAAAATTCAAATTAAATCAAGGAATGTTCGAAATGATACGAAACTTTTCAGAACATTTATATATGTTACAAGGGAAGGTTATGATGGAAGTTCGTGCAAAAAAATCATTTCAAAATTAAATTCTATGAATCTTTTCGAAATGCAAGTTTCAATCAAAAAATCATAATATATTATACATTAATTTATACCTAGTTTCTGTCAAAAAATAAATTAAATCGGGGACTATTCTAAATGATACGAAACTTTTCAAATAATTTATATAAGTTAGGAGGGAAGGTTATGATGGAAGTCCATGCAAAAAATCATTTGAAAATTTGATTCTATGAAACTTTTCGTAATGCAAGTTTCTGTAAAAAAAAATCATTATATATTATACACTAGTTTATATTAGTTTCAGTAAAAAATCAAATTAAACCGGGACTGTGCGAAACGATACCAAACTTTGAAGATCATTAATATATGATACGAGGGAAGGTTATGATAGAAGTACATGCAAAAAATCATCTGAAAATTATATTCTATGAAACTTTATGAAATGGAGGTTTCGGTTAAAAGATCATAATATATTATACACTAGTTTTGGTCAAAAAATTAAATTAAATCGAGAATTGTACGAAATGATATAAACCTTTTCAGATAATTTATATATGTTAGGAGGGAAGGTTATGATGGAAGTCCATGCAAAAAAATCATTTGAAAATTCGATTCTATGAATCTTTTCGAAATGCAAGTTTCGGTCAAAAAATCATAATATATTATACACTAGTTTATACTAATTTCAGTCAAAAATTAATTTAAATCGGGGACTGTTCGAAATGATACGAAACTTTTCAGATAATTAATATAAGTTAGGAGGGAAGGTTATGATGGAAGTCCATGCAAAAAATCATTTGAAAATTAGATTCTATGAAACTTTACGTAATGCAAGTTACGGTAAAAAATCATAATATATTATACACTAGTTTATACTAGTTTCAGTCAAAAATCAAATTAAATCGGGGACTGTTTGAAACGATATGAGACTTTGAAGATCATTAATATATGATACGAGGGAATGTTATGATCGAAGCCCGTGCAAAAAATCTTCTGAAAATTAGATTCTATGAAACTTTTCGAAATGCAAGTTTCGGTCAAAAAATCATAATATATTATACATTTGTTTTGTTCAAAAAATTAAATTAAATTGAGGATTGTACGAAGCGATACAACTTTTTTAGATCCTTGCTATATGATACGATGGAACGTTATGATAGAAGTCCATGCAAAAAGGGATCTAAAAATTAGATTCTATGAAACGTTTCGAAATCCATGTTTCGGTCAAAAAATTATAAAATTATATACACTAGTTTATACTTGTTTCTGTCAAAAATCAAATTAAATCGGGGACTGTTCAAAATGATGCAAAACTTTCCAGATCATTTATATATGTTATTAGTGAAGGTTATGATGGAAGTTCATGCAAAAAATCATCTAAAAATTAGACTCTATGGAACTTTTCAAAATGCATGTTTCGGTCAAAAATCATAAAATATTATACGATAGTTTATACTAGTTTCGGTCAAAAATTAAATTAAATCAAGGATTGTTCGAAATGATACGAAACGTTTCAGAACATTAAAATATGTTACAAGGGAAGGTTTTGATGGAAGTCCATGCAAAAAAATCATCTGAAAAATTAGATTCTATGACACTTTTCAAAATGCAAGTTTTGGTCAAAAATCATAATATATTATTCACTAGTTTATACTAGTTTCGGTCAAAATTCAAATTAAATCAAGGAATGCTCGAAATGATACGAAACTTTTCAGAACATTTATATATATTATAAGGGAAGGTTATGATGGAAGTCCGTGCAAAAAAATCATTTGAAAATTAGATTTTATGCATCTTTTCGAAATGCAAGTTTCGTCCAAAAAATCATAATATATTATACATTAGTTTATACTAGTTTCAGTCAAAAATTAAATTAAATCGGGGACTGTTCGAAATCATACGAAACTTTTCGGATAATTTATATAAGTTAGGGGGGAAGGTTATGATGGAAGTTCATGCAAAAAATCATTTGAAAATCAAATTCTATGAAACTTTTCGTAATGCAAGTTTCGGTATAAAAAAATCATAATATGTTATACACTAGTTTATACTAGTTTCAATATAAAATCAAATTAAACCGGGACTATTCGATACGATACGAAACATTGAAGATCATTAATATATGATACGAGGGAAGGTTATGATGTAAGTCCATGCAAAAAATCGTCTGAAAATTAGATTCTATGAAACTTTTCGAAAAGCAAGTTTCGGTCAAAAAATCATAATATATTATACACTAGTTTTGGTCAAAAAGTTAAATTAAATCGAGGATTGTACGAAGCGATACAAACCTTATTAGATCCTTGTTATATGATACGATGGAACGTTATGATGGAAGTCCATGCAAAAAATCATCTGAAAATTAGATTCTATGAAACTTTTCGAAATGCAAGTTTCGGTCAAAAAATTATAAAATTATATACACTAGTTTATACATGTTTCTGTCAAAAATCAAATTAAATCGGGGACTGTTCGGAATGATTCGAAACTTTCCAGATCATTTATATATGTTATTATGGAAGGTTATGATGGAAGTCCATGCAAAAAATCGTCTAAAAATTAGATTCTATGGAACTTTTCAAAATGCATGTTTCGGTCAAAAATCATAAAATATTATACACTAGTTTATACTAGTTTCGGTCAAAAATTAAATTAAATCAAGGACTATTCGAAATGTTACAAAACTTTTCAGAACATTAAAATATGTTACAAGGGAAGGTTTTGATGGAAGTCCATGCAAAAAAAATCATCTGAAAAATTAGATTCTATGACACTTTTCGAAATGCAAATTTTGGTCAAAAATCATAATATATTATACACTAGTTTATACTAGTTTCGGTCAAAATTCAAATTAAATCAAGGAATGTTCGAAATGATACGAAACTTTTCAGAACATTTATATATGTTACAAGGGAAGGTTATGATGGAAGTTCGTGCAAAAAAATCATTTCAAAATTAAATTCTATGAATCTTTTCGAAATGCAAGTTTCAATCAAAAAATCATAATATATTATACATTAATTTATACCTAGTTTCTGTCAAAAAATAAATTAAATCGGGGACTATTCTAAATGATACGAAACTTTTCAAATAATTTATATAAGTTAGGAGGGAAGGTTATGATGGAAGTCCATGCAAAAAATCATTTGAAAATTTGATTCTATGAAACTTTTCGTAATGCAAGTTTCTGTAAAAAAAAATCATTATATATTATACACTAGTTTATATTAGTTTCAGTAAAAAATCAAATTAAACCGGGACTGTGCGAAACGATACCAAACTTTGAAGATCATTAATATATGATACGAGGGAAGGTTATGATAGAAGTACATGCAAAAAATCATCTGAAAATTATATTCTATGAAACTTTATGAAATGGAGGTTTCGGTTAAAAGATCATAATATATTATACACTAGTTTTGGTCAAAAAATTAAATTAAATCGAGAATTGTACGAAATGATATAAACCTTTTCAGATAATTTATATATGTTAGGAGGGAAGGTTATGATGGAAGTCCATGCAAAAAAATCATTTGAAAATTCGATTCTATGAATCTTTTCGAAATGCAAGTTTCGGTCAAAAAATCATAATATATTATACACTAGTTTATACTAATTTCAGTCAAAAATTAATTTAAATCGGGGACTGTTCGAAATGATACGAAACTTTTCAGATAATTAATATAAGTTAGGAGGGAAGGTTATGATGGAAGTCCATGCAAAAAATCATTTGAAAATTAGATTCTATGAAACTTTACGTAATGCAAGTTACGGTAAAAAATCATAATATATTATACACTAGTTTATACTAGTTTCAGTCAAAAATCAAATTTAACCGGGGATTGTTCGAAACGATACGAAACTTTGAAGATCATTAATATATGATACAAGGGAATGTTATGATCGAAGTCCGTGCAAAAAATCATCTAAAAATTAGATTCTATGAAAGTTTTCGAAATGCAAGTTTCGGTCAAAAAATCATAATATATTATACACTAGTTTTGTTCAAAAAATTAAATTAAATCGAGGATTGTACGAGGAGATACAAATCTTTTTAGATCCTTGCTATATGATACGATGGAACGTTATGATGGAAGTCCATGCTAAAAATCATATGAAAATTAGATACTATAAAACGTTTCGAAATGCAAGTTTCGGTCAAAAAATCATAGAATTATATACACTAGTTTTACATGTTTCTGTCAAAAATCAAATTAAATCGGGGACTGTTCGAAATGATGCGAAACTTTCCAGATCATTTATATATGTTATTGTTCTGGACTGGCCCAATTCCCATAATTGGGCCAGGCAAACCAACTTGGTAGAAGCGCTCGACGTCGAGCAGAATCAAGGATAGTGGTCTCTGTCGACCAAAAGCGTACCGACCAAGACCAAGCCCTCCAACGGCTAGTTTTGACCGTTACCTTTTTTTTCAGATTCCTCAATCCGCGCCCAACGATATGGACCAATAATCTTCCACTTAGCCCCTTATATAAACCCTCTCATTTGGGAGGGTCAGGTATTCAATTCTCTGACCTTAATTCTTGTACTTGCTCACTCTTTGCTCAGTTACTTACTTTAGCATCGGAGTTCCTTGCAGGTAAACCCCTTTCTCTCCTCACCGACTGTCTCTCAATAACTCTCGAAGCCAGCCGTATCGGATCCTGATCTCCATGTACGATCAGGTGGCACTACAAGAAAATTGATAAATTGCGACAGTTCATTTTGGCAAGTTACGACGGTTAGAACCGACACAATTTGCATGTTACGACGGTTGTAACTCCGCCCCAGAATCGTGTGTCGCGAGGCTTCATTACGACGGTTTGCAAAACTGTCGTTCCAACTGCCATAATATTCCACGACGGTTTGGAAACTATATTATTGTGACGGTTGTAACCGCCGTAATTGTATAATATATATTTTATTAAAAATAACGACGGGTGTAACCGCCATAATTATATAATATATATTTTATTAAAAACGACGGTTCAGAACCGCCATAAATTGTATTATTTTTTTTAAAAAAAATAAAATTATATAATCTCCTTTATTCGTGTTAGTAGAATACAAATACTATTAAAATTAATCATGCATATATAACTCTTTCTTGATAAAACTCAAGCAGAAATGACAATATCACTAGACTTCAGAAAATAATTGAATGCTACAGTTCATGCCAATGCTTGTCCAGTTCAACTACATAACTAGAAATTATTGTGTTTACAAGAGATTTGAAATTGCAGTGGGTAGTAGAATTTTTATTTGTAAGAACCCTCTCTCTGGTTCAATTCCAACTCAAAACTAACATGCCACCATGTCCATTCATTTCCTCTAACCTGAGAATCATTGCACTCTCGGACGTAGCTTCTTTCCCAATCCTCTTCGAGCATAAAGTCGATAAACACAACATATTCATTAACACCTTCACGTCGTCGACGAATTTCACTAGTGGCTACCGTATCCGTGCACAATTAGACACGACTGAACCAATCCTTCTCAAATGAATTTTCGGATCGCAAGGCAACACATTACCTCCGCAGTAGAGTCAAACCTGGAGGGTAGTACAAACCAAATCAACAAATTATCATTAGGAAATTCAAGCTTCTCATTCACAAAAACAGAAATATTAATCTTACCTTACGCTCCAAACCACTCATACCCAGTCCAAGAGGAGCAGTTTTGGCAGGTTCAGTTACATCTCGTCTTTCACTTGCAGATGGAGCATCCTGTACTTTTTCTGATTTTACCATGGTTTCTCCACTAGAAGAACTTTGTAAATCTTGATTAGAAGAACTTGAAACAAATTTGTCGACCAAACCATCTCTCTCGTCATTACTACAGGTTTTGATTGCTTCAGTTTGGGGCTGGTTGTGATTAGACAAACTAATAGTTAATTTAAATAGGTGCTTGTAAGGGATAGATATATCACCAGGTATGAACAAAGGTAATACCTTCTCTGCTCCACTTTCAGAAGTGCAACCAACTGAAGATGCACCGGCAGACCCACATTCATTCATCTCCACTGTATCTCTCTGTTCACTTACTTGTGCAGGTCTTAGTTCAGATCCAGAAGACAGGTCCCTGTTGGTTGATTGCGTTTGACCTGAATGAATGCAAAACAGTTTTAAAATTAAATAAGATTGTATTGAGACTACCTGTATAATGAAACTATATATACCAAGTTTCTATGGCGAGGATAGATTTACACTAAAAGAGACGACAAAGAAGTATAATCAATTCTATTGTATTGAGACCAAAACAATAAATTGCTAACCACCTGACAGAACTGGGTTATCTCCTTGCAAATTACCAACAGAGTTTCTAAGGCGAGAATGAATTTTCGCTAAAACAGATGACAATGCAGCTGAATCAGGTGGTAGCTGTGAAGTTGATATACTAAATCCAGTTGGTGTGCTACCAGCCGTTTCGATGCCAGAGGGGTTAGATGAGAGAGTTGCAAATATGACATTTCTAGCAGGTAAAACACGTGTTGAACCTGAATCACCAGAACCAGAACCAGCCTCACTACGATGTTCAGTCCTTGCCCCTTCCCCGTTATTTGGTCTAGAGCCAATGGCTGAAACAATTGGTGCAAGAGAGGTACCTGGCAAGAGTCAAAATTAAAAAATGTTGTATATTTCATCAGGGCAAGCACAATTAGGGCCAGTTTGGATAAACAGCTTATTTGCAGCTTAAAGCACAAGTGCTTATCAAAATAAGCACTTATAAACAAGTTTGCATAAGTTATTTCTATAACAAAAAATAAAATTAATTTAAATTGTTTTTATATAAGTTATAAGTTGTTTTCATTAGCTATTTTGAAGAATTTATAAAAATAAGTTGAAATTTTTTTATGAAAAATGTCATAAGCTGTTTTGATTAAGTCTCCCAACAGTGTTACAAAACTTATGGCAGTAGATAAGACCAAATAAGCTCATCCAAACAGACCCATAGTTTTATTACCAGCATGTATGTGAATGTTCACGTTCCTAGGAGCACTTCCAACACCAACTGTGCCTAAAGTTGTAGGAGTTGAAGAAGAAAGTGGACCACCAAACAGGGAGCTTGTCTGGAGTGGAAATGGCTGAAAATGGCATAATATCAGTAAAACCAGAAAGTTAAAAACAAAGTTCAGTATATTTATCATCAAATATGCCAGTCTTCAATAATGAATGTAAATTGATTGAGCATACACAATTACCACCCCTAGTAAACCATGATCTAGATTGTACAACAAAAACGAGGTGTTTGAAATTATGATCGTAGAAAATTACTACACCAATAATCGGCTACAGACATACAAAACAAATTAAGTCTCCGTTGTAGCATAAGATCGGGTAACAATCTGAACTTGTTCTCACTACGATGGTTGTATTACGAGGAGATAAACCTAATTTCTAAACCACATGAGCCAGGAAAACATGATGTTTGCTTCAACAAAGATTTTCTCAAGTAGAACTCTTGATCACTCAATGAATCGAATCCAAAAAAAAACGTAAAAATACTTTGGCAAAAGTATAGGAATGGATGCAGAGGCAAGCAACGTGCAAGCAGATATTGGGAAGCATTCCACTTGCACACTTGAGGACACGGGGTTTCGCCTGAGGAGCTGGTAGTAATGTTAGGATACAAGGAGGAAGAAAATTTGAGATCATTAGGTAGGTAAAGTCGATAAAGGGAGTATCATATAAAAATAGGACAAATAAGAAAAACAAGGAGGTATCCGATGCATACAATAGATTGTAAAAAAAAATCGTAGAAGACAAAATCAGTGGTGTACGTGAGAGTCTTTCTTCATTTCTCTTAAAGAAGTTCATTTTCGTCACAAAGATATCTGATTTGATGTACCAAACAGTACTAAATTAGCCTAACATAGAAAACATTCAAATGCAATCAGATTCAATTTTTACTCATTCTTAAAACCCCTTCTTTCATGAACAATCTATTGAACGAATTAACTTGACAAAGATCACAAGTTAAACATAATTTAATGAATATAAACTATTTTCCATGCATAACAAACAAACATTAGCTAACTACATAACAACACAACATATTTCAAGGCAAACATTCAATTCAACATAACAATTCACAATAACAGGATCTTAACTTTACACTTCACATGCTGATCGATAGTAGGATTTCAACATTTGCAAGCATCACTAATCTAACTACATCAAAGCCATAACAAAGTAAACCAACTGCAGCAACCAAACTTCATCACATAACCAACTGTCATAACATGAAATCAATTATACTAATTCAAATTATCCTAATCTAACTTAGCTAATTAAAACAGAAATTCAAAACAGCTTCATTAACTCATCAATTGCACTTAACAGATACATGGTTCATCTTGCCATAGTAATTAACATCATAAATGACTAAGCAACATAACAGAACTTCAAAATACTACACACTTCAAAAGTCACAACTAACTTAAGACTAACATTGCACTAATTTCAAAGCTAACCAAACAAATTTTAGTTTAGAAAGAAAATCTGAAAACAAGAGGAAATCAATTCTGCGAGAAAATGTATTTTGTTAATTACCTTTGTAAACAGTGCCAAAACCTCCATCTCCAAGTTCTTTTGAGGCGTCGAAATTGTTGATAGCTTTTTCTAGCTCTAAATCCAGCCCTGAGCTTCCCACCAATGCTCATTAAGTCAAAGAAAGGAAAATCAATTGGCTGCCCCATACTGGCCTCAATTTCCCATTCCATAGTACAAATCTAGGAGCATCAGGATCACCCAGAACAAGTTCATCCTTCAAACCACTGTCCACCTACCAAATGAAAAAACCAAAACCACATTACCAACATGAGTGAAATAGTATGTTTCAATTTCAAACCACATTCAGTTCCATGCTTTGATCATTTGAAAAAACAGTAAATATCATATAAAAACATAATTTGTTTCAATTTCGAACCATATTCAGTTCCATGCCTTGTAGAAATCCAACCACATTCAATTTCATACCATGTAGGAATCCAACACTAAAAAGTTTCAAATCCTTAACAACTGCCTTTGTGTAGAATATTTCAAAACTAAACCATTAGAAACGAACATTGAAATCCAAAAAACAAACAAGTAAGAATCAATCCCAACCAAATTTAAGGTTAGATCAATCCTAATCAAAGTCGGAACCGTGAAACCGAACTGCGTCTAAACCAAAACATAAGCATCTAAAACATATTCAAACTAAAACCATGTTCAAAATCCAGCACAAACTTGTTGAAATCTAATATACAAACCTAAGCCAAATCTAAGCAAAAATCCCTCAGAAATTGCTTCAAAAAACAATCGAAACCGAATTGAGTCTGATACCTCAACACTTAGTCGAAATCAACAAAACATAATCGAATTGAATAAAAAGTAAATCAAAACTAGAGCTGAGTCGAGAATCTAATTGGAACTGAATTGAAACTAAATCGAATGATACAAAAACTAAAATCGAAGCGAGTAAAAAAACCTTACCCGAGCTATCCCATCCTTGCCGCTTGTTCCAGCCACCACTATCGCTATTATGGTGCCGGAATGGTGCTCCCCATCATTTGTGTAGAGGAATGGAAGGCTTTCGTGTTCTCACCTTTCTGAAGTTCGATATCATCATAAGAAGCCGATTGAAATCAAACTATTGAAATCGAACTTGAATGAAATCAACACGGATCGAATTTGAGACCTAATTGAAGCTGATTGAACAAATATGTGACCTAATCTTCATCGAAGATGATTGAATGATGTTGTGACCTAATCTTCGTGGTTCTTTGAAAAGAGAGATTATGGATTTGTAGTTTTATGATACAAGATTTTGAGATATGAATTTGAAGAACGTAAATTTTAGATTTTTGTGAAAACAGGGTTAGGAAAGTGCTAATAGTCTGAAATTAAGAAGCAAGGAAATGAAAAATATTTTATCATTTAAACCATATTTAAAAAAGTGAAAAATATATAAATAATAGTGTCTTTAGCAAAATAATTATATAAAAAATATTTATAATATATTAAAGTAAATAGTGTATTTATCAAAACAATTATATAAAAAATATTTATAATATATTAAAGTAAATTGAGTTTACAATTGAGGAGTCGATATGGATTTTTTAATGAATTTGGAGAAACAAATTTTATCTTTTCATATAGCGTTCAATCGAAAAAATTATTTTATAAAATAAAAAGTTAAGTAAAAAATATAATAAAGACGGGTTTTTTGATAACTGTCGTAACAACCGTCACAGTCTAGTACTTAACTGTCGTGACAACCGTCGCAGTCCAGGAATAAAGACGGTTTTATGATAACTGTCGCAAAAAAACTGCGACAGTTGACCCTAACTGTCGTGGCAACCGTCGCAATCCAAGAATAAGGACGGTTTTGTGATAACTGTCGCAACTCAAGTGTCGTAAATCTCCTTTTTTCTTGTAGTGTGGCGCCGTCTGTGGGAATCTCTGATTTCCCTGTTCTTCTCTCTCTCAAAATCTTCAAGAACCAAAGTTTTTACCAAGATCCATGGCTGCTCGAGACAACCAGGACAACCGATCAAACGACGGCATGATCCTCACGCAACGTGAGAGCAACATTCATCCCCTTTCACACGAAGAATCCGAGCAAGATCACTCAGACGGGAAGACAACATCGCTTTATCCCGACCGCGATCAACCCCTGGAGAGTCGCCCGAAAACTCTCTTTCCCTCGACTCCTTCAGGGTCTGATTTCGCCACACTGGCCAAAATCCTAAATCAGACAAACCTGCTGCTATCGCCCATGGCGAGAAAATCGCATGTCTCGAAGATAATTCCCGTCGACCACCGTCTCCCGCGAGACCCCAGAGGAGGCGCATTCCCTCTCCTCCTAAGAGGAAGAGGAAAGGACACATCGGCGAATCAACGGGAGACAAACGCCCTCGTCAGTCCCCTCCACGGTCTTCCCCTCCAAGAAAATCAAGGAGGAGCAGATCAAGATCTGCATCTCCCCAGCAAACGAAGAAGCGCGCTCATAGATCCCCTTCGTTCAACTCCAGCGACGACGAGGACACTCGGGGTCCCCTCTCGTCAGAAATCATGGCGGCCAAACTTCCAAGAGGTTTAGAGAAACCCCCACCGCTTGCTCGTACGACGGAACCACAGATCCGGACGAGCATATCGAGAATATCGATGCTCTGCTCGACTACTGAGGAGTACGAGGAGCGATCAAATGTCGCCTCTTTCCTACGACATTGAGGAAAGGAGCGATGACGTGGTATAAAAGCCTTGAGGCTGAATCCATCACCTCCTGGAAACAACTTAGACGCACGTTCTCCAGGCACTTCACCGCCTCAAGGCGGTACCCGAAGACAGAAGCTTCGCTCGAAGCGATCATCCAAGGGAAAGACGAACCTTTGCGAACTTACATCGAAAGGTTCAACAAAGAGGCATTCCAGGTGTCCACAACCGACGATATGAAGAAGTATTTGTTGGAAGGAGGACTTCGCCCGTCAACAAATTTTCATCAGGCAGCCGGTATCGAGACCCTTGCCACCCTCGACGCGTTCTTGCTGAAAGCCCAGGCTTATATCCAGTATGAGGAAAAGCAGGCAGCCAGCTCCGTAAGAGACGCTCGACGTCGCGAAGATGCGAAACCCAACCGAGTCGATGAACCCTCGACATCTCGTCGGGGAGGAGACAAAAGAAAGGATGATCGCTCCCGTGAACCGCGGGAGCACAGAGGACCTGTCGGTCGGTTCCACGAATATACTCCACTCCTGGCTTCCAGAGAGAAAATCTTATCCGAGTGTGCCAACTCAGAGTTTCGGCAAGCAGGGGTACGTTTTCCGAGGCAGCAACCCAGCAAACCGGGCACAGACAAAACAAGATACTGCAGATTCCACAAAAGTCATGGCCAAAACATAGAAGACTGCATCCATCTCAAGGACACAATCAAAATTCTTATCAAGGACGGGCACCTTAAACAATTCACCAAATCCAGAGACATTCCTCGACAAGAAGCACAGGAGACTCAAAAGGTCGAGGAGGCTGTACCCGTTCTTGCGGACGCGAACATGCAGGTTTCCCTGAGCATCTATTGCCCAGAAGATTTCTTCCTACCCGAGCACAACGGGAGCCCGGGATACTTTTCCTCCCATAGTCCATGGGAAACTTTTCCATCCGCGATGGTCATTTCAGGAGGAGGGTTCAACAAAATCACGGTCGGATCCGTAAAGCGGAAATTCGACCAGCTGATTGCAAAGGGGCCCACGCAAAACGCAACCCTGGACCCACCAAGAGGAGGCTCGGTGCCCCTCTCCTTTTACCGAGAAGAACTCTTGGGAGGAGCACCAAACGCCAGCATCCCGCTACTCATCCGAGCGCGAATGGAAAATTTTGATGTAAGAAGAATCTTGGTGGACCAAGGTAGTTCCTGCGAAATTATGTACTCCCAGCTATTTTCAACACTCCAGTTGAACGAGACGCACCTGACGCTGTACGTCGGATCAGACTTGCAAGGTTTCAACGGGGCGGTCTCCCGACCATGGGGCTACGTTGATTTGTTTGTCACCTTCGGAGCAGCTGAGACAGCTAGGACGGTCTGAGTCCAGTTCCTAGTCGTGGATTGCCCGTCGTTGTACCAGTGCATTTTGGGACGACCGACATTGGCTGAGCTAATCGATGTGCCATCCACCGTCCACCTGAAGATGAAGTACTACACTACTTCGGGCAAGGTCGCCACACTACACGGGGACATTGATGCTACTCGTCGGTGTTTCGAAGCAACATCTAAAGGTCTTAGCTCAATATCGTACCAACCAAACCCTTCAGCATTGAATTCTCCAGATACTCCACAAGCACCCAGGGCCTTCCCTCAGGTAGACTCGATTGACCTGGACTACAGGTTCTCGGACAACAACGAGGGCATCCAAAAGCCAACAGATTCACTATCCCGACCAGTCCCGGACGGAGAGTTCGAGTTGATTCCCCTAAGAGATGACCCAACCCAGTGCGTTAAGATCGGGGCACATATGCCCGACTTGGCGAAACGACAGTTGGAAGCTTGCCTCAAAGGGAACGCAGATTTGTTCGCCTGGAACACCGTAGAAATGCCGGGACTCGACCCCGAGACAGCCTGCCATCACCTCTCCATCGACCCAACACACAAAGCAGTCGCCCAGCGCAGGAGGAAGCAGTCGACCAAAAAAACTAAAGCAGTTGAATCTGCTGTTAAAGACCTCCTAGAGGCAAAATTTGTAACCGAGGCCAGGTATACAACCTGGCTCTCAAATGTTGTACTTGTGAAAAAATCTAATGGACAGTGGAGAATGTGTGTTGATTATACTGATCTCAACCGGGCATGCCCGAAAGACGCATACCCTTTACCTAACATTGATAAGTTGGTCGACAATTCGTCCAGCTTCAAACTATTGTCCTTCAAGGACGCATACTCAGGGTATAATCAAATACCCATGGCCGTGTCCGACAAAAAGTACACGGCCTTCATGACCGAATCGGGAAACTACTATTATAACGTCATGCCCTTCGGCCTGAAAAACGTAGGCGCGACATATCAGTGCATGATGAATAAGGTATTTCGAGCAAAAATCGGGGACATGCTCGAAGTATATATGGACGACATGATCGTCAAATCTCAACAAGAGACGGACCACGCGTCCCACTTACGAAAAGTGTTAGATTAAGCACGAAAATGCAAAATGCGTTTCAATCCCGAGAAGTGCACATTTGGTGTCCGAGCAGGGAAGTTCCTCAGATTCTATTTGACCGAACGAGGCATCGAAGCCAACCCCGACAAATGTCGGGCATTCGCGAAACTCCCAACTCCTACTTCTAAGAAATCCATACAATCTCTAAATGGGGTCCTCACTTCCCTCGCTCGGTTCGTAGCGAAATCCGCTCAACACGCTCTCCCCTTCTACAAGCTCCTCCGTAAGGAGGCAAATTTCGAATGGACGGAGTAGTGCGAGCTAGCGTTGTCCCACCTGAAGAAGGCACTAAGTGAACCTCCAGTTTTATCCAGACCTGAAGGAGGAGAGATACTTTATCTCTACCTCGCCGTTGCAAACGAAGCAGTAAGCGCGACCCTCGTACGCGACTTACCCGAGGGGCAGAAGCCTGTTTATTTTACGAGCAGAGCACTCCATGGCCCGGAAATTCGGTATCTCCAGGTGGAAAAGGTGTCCTTGGCGCTCCTTTTCGCAGCCAGAAGGCTACGCCATTGTTTCTTGGCCCAACCATCATCGTAAGAACCGATCAACCCATAAGACAATTGCTCGGTCGACCAGACATGGCCGGACGAATGTTAAAATGGTCGTTAGAACTATCTGAATTCGACATCAAATTCGAGGGAAGGTAAGCTCTCAAAGCTCAAGCAATGGCCGACTTCGTAGCAGAACTCACTTTCACTGAGCAAGAGCCAAAATCTTCCTCCAGGTGGACTATTTTCGTGGACGGGGCATCCGGCCCAGCGGGCAGCGGAGCTGGGGTTATTCTAGAGAACGAGGAAGGAAACATCATCGAAGTATCCTTAACCTTATCTTTCCCCACTTGCAACAACCAGGCGGAGTACGAGGCCTTCCTAGCAGGCATACGGCTCGCGACCGACTTGGAAGCAGAAGAAATCACAAACTGCACGGATTCTCAGCTAGTCGCCAGCCAAGTCCAAGGAGACTTCCAGGACAAAAACGATAACATGGCCGAATACCTGGCCCTCGTAAAAGGCGAGCTAAAGCGATTCAGAACCGTGGAAGTCAAACACGTCCCACGGGAGAACAATACTCGGGCCGACATCCTTTCCAAGTTGGCGAGCACTAAAAGGAAGGGAAACAACAAATCCGTCATATAGAAAACGCTTCCACGACCAAGCATTGGGCAATCATCAATCCACCTAGACGTTAATCTCATGGGCGACACAAACTGCTGGATGACTCCAGTATTTAACTACCTGAATAAAGGAGAGTTACCGACGGACCCAAAAACAGCAAGCACAATACGACGAAGATCATGCTCATATTCTCTAGTGGGTGGACGTATGTATCGTTGAGGATTCGCTACACCCCTCCTCAGGTGCGTAGAAGAAGAGAACATCCCGCACGTGCTGAGAGAAGTCCATGAAGGAATTAATGCGCAACATCCAGGCGAACGGTTGTTGGCCCGAAAAATTCTTCGAGCAGGATACTATTGGCCCACATTCTAACACGATGCAAAGGAGCACGTGAAAAGGTGCGACAAGTGCCAACGACACAGAGACGTACACGTAGCACCCCCCGAGCTAAAATCACTAGCATCGCCTTGGCCATTCGCATGGTGGGGGATGGATATCTTAGGACCATTTGTCGTCGAATCTGGCCAGAACAAATACCTAATTGTAGGCGTTGATTATTTCACCAAGTGGATAGAAGTTGAGGCCTTAGCCAAAATCACTGCACTCAACATATTACGTTTCTTCAAGAGGAACATCCTTGCCCGGTTCGGAGTACCGCTTGCTATTGTGACTGACAACGGCACTCAGTTTACAGATAAACACTTCAAAGAATTTGTTGCATCAATAGGAACGAAACAACATTTCGATTCAGTGGAGCACCCCCAAATTAACGGGCAATCAGAGGCCGCGAATAAGGTGATCCTGAGAGGCTTGAAACGAAGATTGGACGAACATAAGAAGCACTGGGTCGAGGAGCTACATAGCGTGCTGTGGGCGTATATAACCACCCCCCACTCAACAACCGGGGAGTCCCCATTCCGATTAGCATATGGAACTGAGGCAGTGATCCCTATAGAAAATGAACATCTTATCCAGACGCACAGAATCCCCCATGGACCAGGACACCAACTCCGAGGCTTTGAGGGACGAGCTTGACCTGGTCGAGGAAGTTCGATCAGAAGCTGCTCTTCGAGAGACCATTCTCAAACATAAAATAGCCGCTCGGTATGATTCTAGAGTCATAAGATGAAGGTTCGAGGTAGGCAGTCTTGTTTTTAGAAGAAATCACAGGGACCCCCGCGAGGGAAAGTTTACACCCAATTGGGAGGGCCCGTATCACGTCCGAGCAAAAACCGAAAATGGAGCCTATTATTTAGAAGATTTACACGGGGAAGAGCTTCCTCGGCCATGGAACGCCTAGAAGCTCAAGCAATATTACAGCTAACTCACAAAGTCACCTTGCTCAACTCTCAAGCGAGGAGCAATAGGGCCGACTAAAAACTGCATGCCTAGGTACAAGCACGACAGCCCAAAAATAACATAATCAGGGCCTCCTTTCAAGGGAAGGAGAAACCTGTAGCGCGGACGGATACTCAAACGAGTCTGACGTTGCCTAAGTACCACGACCAGGAAGAACCCCAGCTCACGATGGGACGTTCAAGCCACGGAGCCCGGGCCATTACCTTGACCCGAGCACCGGCCAGGAGCAAAAACTCAGAAATCTACATGGTCCCCCAAACCAATGGATCACAAACACACCCCGTATACATTCAATCACATCCAATTAAGTGCAAAAACGCGCGACAAACACTTAGCATTCGAAATATAAAGAGAACAGTCCTCCGACGGACGAGCAATTAAACAATGAATATAATAAAACAAACGACCATTAATAAACATCGAATTGTGAGCACAAAAATGCGACCTCGAAGGGCCGACTTGTTCATAATTAATTACAAAGGGGACTACGCCCCAAAACTAAGAAACATAAATTACAAGGCACGCAGGCCAGAAACTAATTACCCTCGCCCTCCGGGCGGCCTTCTTCCTGACAAGCCTCATCTTGGTCCGGTTGCACTTCGGGCTGCTCAGGCGGAACAATCGACCCCGACTGAGAATCATCCACTACCAGGTCCGAAGAAACCACAATCTGACCGTCCTCAACCTTGTACAGGTAGCTGATCCGACCGACGTCCAAGGCCAAATCGGGATGAAGAGCCCTTATCTGATCCACGGCATTCTAGAAGCTGAGTTCAGTTGATGAGTTCAGATCTTCCATGTCTTGGTCGATCCGAGCGAGGAACTGAGCCCTCGTTACCATACTCTTGGTCTCAGCATCCTCGTCCTCCTTCGGGCAGAAAGCATCCTTCAGCTTTTTGTTCTGCTCCAAAACCATCTTTTGGTCGACCTCTAGTTTGGCAATAATGTTGCCCCGCTCGGTCAGCTCCTTTGCCGTAGCACTGGCTTCTTCAGTGGCCGCTTTCAGTTTTTCCTCAGCGGCAGCCAGCTGCTCCTTCAGCCTCCCCATCTCCCTCTCCTGCCCAGGATTTCCTTCGGCCGTTAGCCAGGCCATTGTCAAGACCCGCATGACAGCACTTGCGTCCTGGGCCAAAGACAACCTCCGGGCAAAACGATCCATGCCTTCCAGGAACAAGGAATTCGCACGGTCCACCTCCATGTTCATCCCTTCAAAGAAGTTGCGCTTCACGAAGCACGGCGGCAGCCCATGCTTTGGCTTCGGAGGAGCGTTGGCCGTTAGGTCCACAGTTTCTGCGGACTTGTGCTTCTTCATTAGAGAGCCAGTTGAGGCGCTCGAAGAGCCCTGGACCAAGGGGCCCGACCCCGAGCCACTTGTCTCGGTCAGCTTGGTCTGCACAACCCTCGATCTGTTCTTCTGCTGTTGGCGCAAGCGTTCCTGTATTTTGTCAAGCGGGTTCAACAGGGAGCCTGAAAAAGAAAAAGAAATTAGATTAATCATGAACGACAGAGTAATATCAAAGATATGACTAACAGAAATAAAGCAGATACCAAAAAAGTCGGACACTTCTTGCCCGGTATTGCACGCCAGCAATTCTGTGACATCGATCAAGGGACGCTCCACAGATTCCCCCCCATCTTGATCGAGCATAACCTTCCCTTCTCCGTCCAGCAGGGGGGTCAGAGTAAAAGACCCTATCAACCTCCTGAAGGCCTTGAAACTGGCCGCGTCATCCTCATTCAAAGAGTCCCCCACCTGGACGAACTCACCAACCGACCTCTCGTAATGGGTCTAACTCCAGGAGAAGGGGAACAACCAAAGCCTCCTCGGGATCACCTGCCCTTGGTCGTCGAGCTTGGGTTCATCATTCTCATTAGTATCTATCCCCAGAAAGCTCATCGCCCTCACAGCCACCGCGCTTGCGGGTTTTATAAGAAAATAGTCCATCTTGAAAGCTCGGATGGATTCTGAATGAGCCTTGAAAATTTCCGTCCTCTGTTTAAAAGAGACGAACCCCTTTCGATCAGTTCCTCGCCCGACTTGACGCTGTAGGGAGAACAGACGGAAGAACAGAGGGAGCGTGGCACCAACACCCAGATGGGCGCACGTCACCTCAAATGCCTTCAAGAACGCGTACGAGTTAGGATGCAGCTGAGATGGAGCAACACCCAGATGCCCGAGCACAACACTTACCAAGTCACTGAAGGGCAAAGTTACCCCAAGGACCGAGACTACATACTCGTACATGGAGAACGCCCGACCTCCAAAATCTGAGAAGATACGGTCATCATCTCCTGGGCAAGTTACGACCCAGTCGGTAGGGTTGCCAACGACGGGCAGCGGCTCCGCTCGAGGCCTTGAGAACGAGGACACTTTGTCCAGCAGATCCTCCACCACCCATTCTTCGGGCGAGATCCTTGTCTGTTCGGGGCATTGTGGCGAGTCTATTGATGCTCCTTCTCCCGTGGTGCTTGCGTCCGAGTCTCCCGAGGAACTCCCGGAACCAGAGGGGACTGACGCAGAAGATCAAGAATCTTCTGAGGACGTCTCCTCCGAGGACACATCCAACGGGTCCGTGAGCGAGTTTTCACCTGAAAAGCAAAGGAAAGGCATCAGTGAATTCGATTAAGAATATCAAATCCACCCTTCCACCGCTCGACAAGTGAAAGGGCGCGCATCAACCCAGGAACAGGGTCCCGAGCTGTAGCCCTGGCTGACCATCGCTTAAAGCGATGGCTTACACCCAACGTCAGAAATTACGGGGTCTAAAATAAAAAAACTTATCATATCCCAAGTCAAGGTCGACCAACACATATGTCGATCATGAGTTAGGGTTTGCAGCCGACCAACAACGGTGGCAGAAGTTCTAAAGTTTACCGGTTCTAAATCTAAAGACTACCGTTAAAACTACCCTAAACCACATGCATTTCTATGATAATAACCTATAACTAATAAAAACAGTGAAAAGGAGCCATACCTTGTGCTTGAGAAGACATTTGCAGAAGATGTAGAATCTGGAATCGGTGGTCGACAGTAAGATGCGGTGGTCGACGGCTGTGAGCGGTGGTGGTTGAACGAGCAAGGCGTCGGAGAAGAAGATGAAACGAAAAGTTCAAAATGAAGCCTGGAAACCCTATTTATAGGGAGGGAAACACGTGCAAGCATGCGTGACCCCTACACGCTAGCCCCTAGGCTAGCCGTCATATCATTAATAAGCGCGAATCCCCAAATATTCCAACTTTTCGTTTCACATTCTCCTGTCGAGCAACAAACCAACTGCTCACCACTTGATGGTCGGCAGCATAAAACCCCTAACCCAAATACTGCTCGTCTTCAAGCACGAAATCATTACTAAGTCACTGCTGCTCCGCACGAGCAATGACTTGGGGGGCTCCTGTTCTGGACTGGCCCAATTCCCATAATTGGGCCAGGCAAACCAACTTGGTAGAAGCGCTCGACGTCGAGCAGAATCAAGGATAGTGGTCTCTGTCGACCAAAAGCGTACCGACTAAGACAAAGCCCTCCAACGGCTAGTTTTGACCGTTACCTATTTTTTCGGATTTCCTCAATCCACGCCCAACGATATGGACCAATAATCTTCCACTTAGCCTCTTATATAAACCCTCTCATTTGGGAGGGTCAGGTATTCAATTCTCTGACCTTAATTCTTGTACTTGCTCACTCTTTGCTCGGTTACTTACTTTAGCATCGGAGTGCCTTGTAGGTACACCCCCTTTCTCTCCTCACCGACCGTCTCTCAACAACTCTCGAAGCCAGCCGTATCGGATCCTGATCTCCAGGTACGATCAGTTATTATGGAAGGTTATGATGGAAGTCCATGCAAACAATCATCTAAAAATTAGATTCTATGGAACTTTTCAAAACGCATGTTTCGGTCAAAAATCATAAAATATTATACACTAGTTTATACTAGTTTCAGTCAAAAATTAAATTAAATCAAGGACTGTTCGAAATGTTACGAAACTTTTCAGAACATTAAAATATGTTACAAGGGAAGGTTTTGATGGAAGTCCATGCGAAAAATAATCATCTGAAAAATTAGATTCTATGACCCTTTTCGAAATGCAAGTTTTGGTCAAAAATCATAATATATTATACACTAGTTTATACTAGTTTCGGTCAAAATTCAAATTAAATAAAGGAATGTTCTAAATGATACGAAACTTTTCAGAACATTTATATATGTTACAAGGGAAGGTTATGATGGAAGTCCGCGCAAAAAAATCATTTGAAAATTAAATTCTATGAATCTTTTCGAAATGCAAGTTTCGGTCAAAAAAATCATAATATATTATACATTAATTTATACTAGTTTCTGTCAAAAATTAAATTAAATCGGGAACTATTCTAAATGATACGAAACTTTTCAAATAAATTATATAAGTTAGGAGGGAAGGTTATGATGGAAGTCCATGCAAAAAAAATCATTTGAAAATTTGATTCTATGAAACTTTTCGTAATGCAAGTTTCGGTAAAAAAAACATAATATTAATACACTAGTTTATACTAGTTTCAGTCAAAAATCAAATTAAACCGGGACTGTTCGAAACGATACGAAACTTTGAAGATCATTAATATATGATATGAGGGAAGGTTATGATGGAAGTACATGCAAAAAATCATCTGAAATTTAGATTCTATGAAACTTTTTGAAATGAAAGTTTCGGTCAAAAAATGATAATATATTATACACTAATTTTGGTCAAAAAATTAAATTAAATCGAGGATTGTACGAAGTGATATAAACCTTTTCAGATAATTTATATATGTTAGGAGGGAAGGTTATGATGGAAGTCCATGCAAAAAAATCATTTGAAAATTCGATTCCATGAATCTTTTCAAAATGCAAGTTTCGGTCAAAAAATCATATTATATTACACACTAGTTTATACTAGTTTCAGTCAAAAATTAATTTAAATCGAGGACTCTTCGAAATGATACGAAACTTTTCAGATAATTAATATAAGTTAGGAGGGAAGGGTGTGATGGAAGTCAATGCAAATAATCATTTGAAAATTAGATTCTATGAAACTTTACGTAATGCAAGTTTCGGTAAAAAATCATAATATATTATACACTAGTTTATACTAGTTTCAGTCAAAAATCAAATTAAACTGGGGACTGTTCGAAACGATACGAAACTTTGAAGATCATTAATATATGATACGAGGGAATGTTATTATCGAAGTCCTTGCAAAAAATCATCTGAAAATTAGATTCTATGAAACTTTTCGAAATGCAGGTTTCGGTCAAAAAATCATAATATATTATACACTAGTTTTATTCAAAAAATTAAATTAAATCGAGGATTGTATGAAGCGATACAAATATTTTTAGATCCTTGCTATATGATACGATGGAACGTTATGATGGAAGTCCATGCAACAAATCATATGAAAATTAGATTCTATAAAACGTTTCGAAATGCAAGTTTCGGTCAAAAAATCATAAAATTATATACACTAGTTTTACATGTTTCTGTCAAAAATCAAATTAAATCGGGGACTGTTCGAAATGATGCGAAACTTTCCAAATCATTTATATATGTTATTATGGAAGGTTATGATGGAAGTCCATGCAAAAAATCATCTAAAAATTAGATTCTATGGAACTTTTCAAAATGCATGTTTCGGTCAAAAATCATAAAATATTATACACTAGTTTATACTAGTTTTGGTCAAAAATTAAATTAAATCAAGGACTGTTCGAAATGTTACGAAACTTTTCAGAACATTAAAATATGTTACAAGGGAAGGTTTTGATGGAAGTCCATGCAAAAAAAATCATCTGAAAAATTAGATTCTATGACACTATTCGAAATGCAAGTTTTGGTCAAAACTCATAATATATTATACACTAGTTTATACTAGTTTCGGTCAAAATTCAAATTAAATCAAGGAATGTTCGAAATAATACGAAACTTTTCAGAACATTTATATATGTTACAAGGGAAGGTTATGGTGGAAGTCCGTGCAAAAAAATTATTTGAAAATTAGATTATATGAATCTTTTCGAAATGCAAGTTTCGGTCAAAAAATCATAGTATATTATACATTAATTTATACTAGTTTCTGTTAAAAATTAAATTAAATCGGGGACTATTCTAAATGATACGAAAGTTTTCAAATAATTTATATAAGTTAGGAGGGAAGGTTATGATGGAAGTCCATGCAAAAAATCATTTGAAAATTTGATTCTATGTAACTTTTCGTAATGCATGTTCCGGTAAAAAAAATCATAATACATAATACACTAGTTTATACTAGTTTCAGTCAAAAATCAAATTAAACCGGGACTGTTCGAAACAATACGAAACTTTGAAGATCATTAATATATGATACGAGGGAAGGTTATGATGGAAGTACATGCAAAAAATCATCTGAAAATTAGATTCTATGAAACTTTTTGAAATGCAAGTTTCGATCAAAAAATCATAATATATTATACAATAGTTTTGGTAAAAAAATTAAATTAAATCGAGAACTGTTCGAAGTGATATAAACCTTTTCAGATAATTTATATATGTTAGGAGGGAAGGTTATGATGGAAGTCCATGCAAAAAAATTATTTGAAAATTCGATTCTATGAATCTTTTCGAAATGCAAGTTTCGGTCAAAAAATCATAATATATTATACACTAGTTTATACTAGTTTCAGTCAAAAATTAATTTAAATCGGGGACAGTTCGAAATGATACGAAACTTTTTAGATAATTAATATAAGTTAGGAGGGAAGGTTATGATGGAAGTCCATGCAAAAAATCATTTGAAAATTTGATTCTATGAAACTTTACGTAATGTAAGTTTCGGTAAAAAATCATAATATATTATACACTAGTTTATACTAGTTTCGGTCAAAATTCAAATTAAATCAAGGAATGTTCGAAATGATACGAAACTTTTCAGAACATTTATATATGTTACAAGGGAAGGTTATGGTGGAAGTCCGTGCAAAAAAATTATTTGAAAATTAGATTCTATGAATCTTTTCGAAATGCAAGTTTCGGTCAAAAAATCATAGTATATTATACATTAATTTATACTAGTTTCTGTTAAAAATTAAATTAAATCGGGGACTATTCTAAATGATACGAAACTTTTCAAATAATTTATATAAGTTAGGAGGGAAGGTTATGATGGATGTCCATGCAAAAAATCATTTGAAAATTTGATTCTATGTAACTTTTCATAATGCATGTTTCGGTAAAAAAAATCATAATACATAATACACTAGTTTATACTAGTTTCAGTCAAAAATCAAATTAAACCGGGATTGTTCGAAACAATACGAAACTTTGAAGATCATTAATATATGATACGAGGGAAGGTTATGATGGAAGTACATGCAAAAAATCATCTGAAAATTAGATTCTATGAAACTTTTTGAAATGCAAGTTTCGATCAAAAAATCATAATATATTATACAATAGTTTTGGTAAAAAAAATAAATTAAATCGAGGACTGTTCGAAGTGATATAAACCTTTTCAGATAATTTATATATGTTAGGAGGGAAGGTTATGATGGAAGTCCATGCAAAAAAATTATTTGAAAATTCGATTCTATGAATCTTTTCGAAATGCAAGTTTCGGTCAAAAAATCATAATATATTATACACTAGTTTATACTAGTTTCAGTCAAAAATTAATTTAAATCGGGGACAGTTCGAAATGATACGAAACTTTTTAGATAATTAATATAAGTTAGGAGGGAAGGTTATGATGGAAGTCCATGCAAAAAATCATTTGAAAATTTGATTCTATGAAACTTTACGTAATGTAAGTTTCGGTAAAAAATCATAATACATTATACACTAGTTTATACTAGTTTCAGTCAAAAATCAAATTAAACCGGGGACTGTTCGAAACGATACGAAACTTTGAAGATCATTAATATATGATACGAGGGAATGTTATGATCGAAGTCCTTGCAAAAAATCATCTGAAAATTAGATTCTATGAAACTTTTCGAAATGCAGGTTTCGGTCAAAAAATCATAATATATTATACACTAGTTTTATTCAAAAAATTAAATTAAATCGAGGATTGTATGAAGCGATACAAATATTTTTAGATCCTTGCTATATGATACGATGGAACGTTATGATGGAAGTCCATGCAACAAATCATATGAAAATTAGATTCTATAAAACGTTTCGAAATGCAAGTTTCGGTCAAAAAATCATAAAATTATATACACTAGTTTTACATGTTTCTGTCAAAAATCAAATTAAATCGGGGACTGTTCGAAATGATGCGAAACTTTCCAAATCATTTATATATGTTATTATGGAAGGTTATGATGGAAGTTCATGCAAAAAATCATCTAAAAATTAGATTCTATGGAACTTTTCAAAATGCATGTTTCGGTCAAAAATCATAAAATATTATACACTAGTTTATACTAGTTTTGGTCAAAAATTAAATTAAATCAAGGACTGTTCGAAATGTTACGAAACTTTTCAGAACATTAAAATATGTTACAAGGGAAGGTTTTGATGGAAGTCCATGCAAAAAAAATCATCTGAAAAATTAGATTCTATGACACTTTTCGAAATGCAAGTTTTGGTCAAAACTCATAATATATTATACACTAGTTTATACTAGTTTCGGTCAAAATTTAAATTAAATCAAGGAATGTTCGAAATAATACGAAACTTTTCAGAACATTTATATATGTTACAAGGGAAGGTTATGGTGGAAGTCCGTGCAAAAAAAATATTTGAAAATTAGATTCTATGAATCTTTTCGAAATGCAAGTTTCGGTCAAAAAATCATAGTATATTATACATTAATTTATACTAGTTTCTGTTAAAAATTAAATTAAATCGGGGAATATTCTAAATGATACGAAAGTTTTCAAATAATTTATATAAGTTAGGAGGGAAGGTTATGATGGAAGTCCATGCAAAAAATCATTTGAAAATTTGATTCTATGTAACTTTTCGTAATGCATGTTCCGGTAAAAAAAAATCATAATACATAATACACTAGTTTATACTAGTTTCAGTCAAAAATCAAATTAAACCGGGACTGTTCGAAACAATACGAAACTTTGAAGATCATTAATATATGATACGAGGGAAGGTTATGATGGAAGTACATGCACAAAATCATCTGAAAATTAGATTCTATGAAACTTTTGGAAATGCAAGTTTCGATCAAAAAATCATAATATATTATACAATAGTTTTGGTAAAAAAATTAAATTAAATCGAGGACTGTTCGAAGTGATATAAACCTTTTCAGATAATTTATATATGTTAGGAGGGAAGGTTATGATGGAAGTCCATGCAAAAAAATCATTTGAAAATTCGATTCTATGAATCTTTTCGAAATGCAAGTTTCGGTCAAAAAATCATAATATATTATACACTAGTTTATACTAGTTTCAGTCAAAAATTAATCTAAATCGGGGACTGTTCGAAATGATACGAAACTTTTCATATTATTAATATAATTTAGGTGGGAAGGTTATGATGGAAGTCCATGCAAAAAATCATTTGAAAATTTGATTCTATGAAACCTTACGTAATGTAAGTTTCGGTAAAAAATCATAATATATTAACACTAGTTTATACTAGTTTCAGTCAAAAATCAAATTAAACTGGGGACAGTTCGAAACGATACGAAACTTTGAAGATCATTAATATATGATACGAGGGAATGTTATGATCGAAGTCCTTGCAAAAAATCATCTGAAAATTAGATTCTATGAAACTTTTCGAAATGCAGGTTTCGGTCAAAAAATCATAGTATATTAGACATTAATTTATACCAGTTTCTGTTAAAAATTAAATTAAATCGGGGACTATTCTAAATGATACGAAATTTTCAAATAATTTATATAAGTTAGGAGGGAAGGTTATGATGGAAGTCCATGCAAAAAATCATTTGAAAATTTGATTCTATGTAACTTTTCGTAATGCATGTTTCGGTAAAAAAAATCATAATATATAATACACTAGTTTATACTAGTTTCAGTCAAAAATCAAATTAAACCGGGACTGTTCGAAACAATACGAAACTTTGAAGATCATTAATATATGATACGAGGGAAGGTTATGATGGAAGTACATGCAAAAAATCATCTGAAAATTAGATTCTATGAAACTTTTCGAAATGCAAGTTTCGATCAAAAAATCATAATATATTATACAATAGTTTTGGTAAAAAAATTAAATTAAATCGAGGACTGTTCGAAGTGATATAAACCTTTTCAGATAATTTATATATGTTAGGAGGGAAGGTTATGAAGGAAGTCCATGCAAAAAAATTATTTGAAAATTCGATTCTATGAATCTTTTCGAAATGCAAGTTTCGGTCAAAAAATCATAATATATTATACACTAGTTTATACTAGTTTCAGTCAAAAATTAATTTAAATCGGGGACTGTTCGAAATGATACGAAACTTTTCAGATTATTAATATAAGTTAGGTGGGAAGGTTATGATGGAAGTCCATGCAAAAAATCATTTGAAAATTTGATTCTATGAAACTTTACGTAATGTAAGTTTCGGTAAAAAATCATAATATATTATACACTAGTTTATACTAGTTTCAGTCAAAAATCAAATTAAACTGGGGACTGTTCGAAACGATACGAAACTTTGAAGATCATTAATATATGATACGAGGGAATGTTATGATCGAAGTCCTTGCAAAAAATCATTTGAAAATTAGATTCTATGAAACTTTTCGAAATGCAGGTTTCGGTCAAAAAATCATAGTATATTAGACATTAATTTATACCAGTTTCTGTTAAAAATTAAATTAAATCGGGGACTATTCTTAATGATACGAAATTTCAAATAATTTATATAAGTTAGGAGGGAAGGTTATGATGGAAGTCCATGCAAAAAATCATTTGAAAATTTGATTCTATGTAACTTTTCGTAATGCATGTTTCGGTAAAAAAAATCATAATATATAATACACTAGTTTATACTAGTTTCAGTCAAAAATCAAATTAAACCGGGACTGTTCGAAACAATACGAAACTTTGAAGATCATTAATATATGATACGAGGGAAGGTTATGATGGAAGTACATGCAAAAAATCATCTGAAAATTAGATTCTATGAAACTTTTTGAAATGCAAGTTTCGATCAAAAAATCATAATATATTATACAATAGTTTTGGGAAAAAAATTAAATTAAATCGAGGACTTTTCGAAGTGATATAAACCTTTTCAGATAATTTATATATGTTAGGAGGGAAGGTTATGATGGAAGTCCATGCAAAAAAATCATTTGAAAATTCGATTCTATGAATCTTTTCGAAATGCAAGTTTCGGTCAAAAAATCATAATATATTATACACTAGTTTATACTAGTTTCAGTCAAAAATTAATCTAAATCGGGGACTGTTCGAAATGATACGAAACTTTTCAGATTATTAATATAAGTTAGGTGGGAAGGTTATGATGGAAGTCCATGCAAAAAATCATTTGAAAATTTGATTCTATGAAACTTTACGTAATGTAAGTTTCGGTAAAAAATCATAATATATTAACACTAGTTTATACTAGTTTCAGTCAAAAATCAAATTAAACCGGGGACTGTTCGAAACGATACGAATCTTTGAAGATCATTAATATATGATACGAGGGAATGTTATGATCGAAGTCCGTGCAAAAAATCATCTGAAAATTAGATTCTATGAAACTTTTCGAAATGCAGGTTTCGTTCAAAAAATCATAATATATTATACACTAGTTTTATTCAAAAAATTAAATTAAATCGAGGATTGTATGAAGCGATACAAATATTTTTAGATCCTTGCTATATGATACGAAGGAACGTTATGATGGAAGTCCATGCAAAAAATCATATGAAAATTAGATTCTATAAAACATTTTGAAATGCAAGTTTCGGTCAAAAAATCATAAAATTATATACACTAGTTTTACATGTTTCTGTCAAAAATCAAATTAAATCGGGGACTGTTCGAAATGATGCGAAACTCTCCAGATCATTTAGATATGTTATTATGGAAGGTTATGATGGAAGTCCATGCAAAAAATCATCTAAAAATAAGATTCTATGGAACTTTTCAAAATGCATGTTTCGGTCAAAAATCATAAAATATTATACACTAGTTTATATTAGTTTCGGTCAAAAATTAAATTAAATCAAGGACTGTTCGAAATGTTACGAAACTTTTCAGAACATTAAAATATGTTACAAGGGAAGGTTTTGATGGAAGTCCATGAAAAAAAAAAATCATCTGAAAAATTAGATTCTATGACACTTTTCGAAATGCAAGTATTGGTCAAAAATCATAATATATTATACATTAGTTTATACTAGTTTCGGTCAAAATTCAAATTAAATCAAGGAATGTTCGAAATGATACGAAACTTTTGAGAACATTTATATATGTTACAAGGGAAGGTTATGGTGGAAGTCCGTGCAAAAAAATTATTTGAAAATTAGATTCTATGAATCTTTTCGAAATGCAAGTTTCGGTCAAAAAATCATAGTATATTATACATTAATTTATACTAGTTTCTGTTAAAAATTAAATTAAATCGGGGACTATTCTAAATGATACGAAACATTTCAAATAATTTATATAAGTTAGGAGGGAAGGTTATGATGGAAGTCCATGCAAAAAATCATTTGAAAATTTGATTTTATGTAACTTTTCGTAATGCATGTTTCGGTAAAAAAAATCATAATATATAATACACTAGTTTATACTAGTTTAAGTCAAAAATCAAATTAAACCGGGACTGTTCGAAACAATACGAAACTTTGAAGATCATTAATATATGATACGAGGGAAGGTTATGATGGAAGTACATGCAAAAAATCATCTGAAAATTAGATTCTATGAAACTTTTTGAAATGCAAGTTTCGATCAAAAAATCTTAATATATTATACAATAGTTTTGGTAAAAAAATTAAATTAAATCGAGGACTGTTCGAAGTGATATAAACCTTTTCAGATAATTTATATATGTTAGGAGGGAAGGTTATGATGGAAGTCCATGCAAAAAAATTATTTGAAAATTCGATTCTATGAATCTTTTAGAAATGCAAGTTTCGGTCAAAAAATCAAAATATATTATACACTAGTTTATACTAGTTTCAGTCAAAAATTAATTTAAATCGGGGACAGTTCGAAATGATACGAAACTTTTTAGATAATTAAGATAAGTTAGGAGGGAAGGTTATGATGGAAATCCATGCAAAAAATCATTTGAAAATTTGATTCTATGAAACTTTACGTAATGTAAGTTTCGGTAAAAAATCATAATATATTATACACTAGTTTATACTAGTTTCAGTCAAAAATCAAATTAAACTGGGGACTGTTCGAAACGATACGAAACTTTGAAGATCATTAATATATGATACGAGGGAATGTTATGATCGAAGTCCTTGCAAAAAATCATCTGAAAATTAGATTCTATGAAACTTTTCGAAATGCAGGTTTCGGTCAAAAAATCATAGTATATTAGACATTAATTTATACTAGTTTCTGTTAAAAATTAAATTAAATCGGGGACTATTCTAAATGATACGAAATTTTCAAATAATTTATATAAGTTAGGAGGGAAGTTTATGATGGAAGTCCATGCAAAAAATCATTTGAAAATTTGATTCTATGTAACTTTTCGTAATGCATGTTTCGGTAAAAAAAATCATAATATATAATACACTAGTTTATACTAGTTTCAGTCCAAAATTAAATTAAACCGGGACTGTTCGAAACAATACGAAACTTTGAAGATCATTAATATATGATACGAGGGAAGGTTATGATGGAAGTACATGCAAAAAATCATCTGAAAATTAGATTCTATGAAACTTTTTGAAATGCAAGTTTCGATCAAAAAATCATAATATATTATACAATAGTTTTGGTAAAAAAATTAAATTAAATCGAGGACTAATCGAAGTGATATAAACCTTTTCAGATAATTTATATATGTTAGGAGGGAAGGTTATGATGGAAGTCCATGCAAAAAAATCATTTGAAAATTCGATTCTATGAATCTTTTTGAAATGCAAGTTTCGGTCAAAAAATCATAATATATTATACACTAGTTTATACTAGTTTCAGTCAAAAATTAATTTAAATTGGGGACTGTTCGAAATGATACGAAACTTTTCAGATAATTAATATATGTTAGGAGGGAAGGTTATGATGGAAGTCCATGCAAAAAATCATTTGAAAATTTGATTCTATGAAACTGTACGTAATGTAAGTTTCGGTAAAAAATCATAATATATTAACACTAGTTTATACTAGTTTCAGTCAAAAATCAAATTAAACCGGGGACTGTTCGAAACGATACGAAACTTTGAAGATCATTAATATATGACACGAGGGAATGTTATGATCGAAGTCCGTGCAAAAAATCATCTGAAAATTAGATTCTACGAAACTTTTCGAAATGCAAGTTTCGGTCAATAAATCATAATATATTATACACTAGTTTTGTTAAAAAAATTAAATTAAATCGAGGATTGTACGAAGCAATACAAATATTTTTAGATCCTTGCTATATGATACGATGGAATGTTATGATGGAAGTCCATGCAAAAAATCATATGAAAATTAGATTCTATAAAACGTTTCGAAATGCAAGTTTCAGTCAAAAAATCATAAAATTATATACACTAGTTATACATGTATCTGTCAAAAATCAAATTAAATCGGGGACTGTTCGAAATATTGCGAAACATTCCAGATCATTTATATATGTTATTATGGAAGGTTATGATGGAAGTCAATGCAAAAAATCATCTAAAAATAAGATTCTATGGAACTTTTCAAAATGCATGTTTCGGTCAAAAATCATAAAATATTATACACTAGTTTATATTAGTTTCGGTCAAAAATTAAATTAAATCAAGGACTGTTCGAAATGTTACGAAACTTTTCAGAACATTAAAATATGTTACAAGGGAAGGTTTTGATGGAAGTCCATGAAAAAAAAATCATCTGAAAAATTAGATTCTATGACACTTTTCGAAATGCAAGTATTGGTCAAAAATCATAATATATTATACATTAGTTTATACTAGTTTCGGTCAAAATTCAAATTAAATCAAGGAATGTTCGAAATGATACTAAACTTTTCAGAACATTTATATATGTTACAAGGGAAGGTTATAATGGAAGCCCGTGCAAAAAAATCATTTGAAAATTAGATTCTATGAATCTTTTCGAAATGCAAGTTTCGGTCAAAAAATCATAATATATTATACATTAATTTATACTAGTTTCTGTCAAAAATTAAATTAAATCGGGGACTATTCTAAATGATACGAAACTTTTCAAATAATTTATATAAGTTAGGAGGGAAGGTTATGATGGAAGTCCATGCAAAAAAATCATTTGAAAATTTGATTATATGAAACTTTTCGTAATGCAAGTTTCTGAAAAAAAATTCAAAATATATTATACACTAGTTTATACTAGTTTCAGTCAAAAATCAAATTAAACCGGGACTGTTCGAAACGTTACGAAACTTTGAAGATCATTAATATATGATACGAGGGAATGTTATGATCGAACTCCGTGCAAAAAATCATCTGAAAATTAGATTCTATGAAACTTTTCGAAATGCAAGTTTCGGTCAAAAAATTATAATATATTATACACTAGTTTTGTTCAAAAATTTAAATTAAATCGAGGATTGTACGAAGCGATACAAACATTTTTAGATCCTTGATATATGATACGATGGAACATTATGATAGAAGTCCATGCAAAAAGTCATCTAAAAATTAGATTCTATGAAACGTTTCGAAATGCAAGTTTCGGTCAAAAAATCATAAAATTATATACACTAGTTTATACTTGTTTCTGTCAAAAATCAAATTAAATCGGGGACTGTTCGAAATGATGTGAAACTTTCCAGATCATTTATATATGTTATTAGTGAAGGTTTGATGGAAGTTCATGCAAAAAATCATCTAAAAATTAGATTCTATGGATCTTTTCAAAATGCATGTTTCGGTCAAAAATCATAAAACTTTATATGATAGTTAATACTAGTTTCGGTCAAAAATTAAATTAAATCAAGGACTATTCGAAATGTTACGAAACTTTTCAGAACATTAAAATATGTTACAAGGGAAGGTTTTGATGAAAGTCCATGCAAAAAAATCATCTGAAAAATTAGATTCTATGACACTTTTCGAAATGCAAGTTTTGGTAAAAAATAATAATGTATCATACACTAGTTTATACTAGTTTCGGTCAAAATTCAAATTAAATCAAGGAATGTTCGAACTAATACAAAACTTTTTATAACATTTATATATATTATAAGGGAAGGTTATGATGGAAGTCCATGCAAAAAAATCATTTGAAAATAAGATTTTATGAATCTTTTCGAAATGCAAGTTTCGTCCAAAAAATCATAATATATTATACATTAGTTTATACTAGTTTCAGTCAAAAATTAAATTAAATCGGGGACTGTTCGAAATGATACGAAACTTTTCAGATAATATATATAAGTTAGGAGGGAAGGTTATGATGGAAGTCCATGCAAAAAATCATTTGAATATTAGATTCTATGAAACTTTTCGTAATGCAAGTTTCGGTAAAAAAAATCATAATATATTATACACTAGTTTATACTAGTTTCAGTCAAAAATTAATTTAAATCAGGGACTGTTCGAAATGATACGAAACTTTTCAGATAATTAATATAAGTTAGGAGGGAAGGTTATGATGGAAGTCCTTGCAAAAAATCATTTGAAAATTAGATTCTATGAAACATTTTGAAATGCAAGTTTCGGTCAAAAAACCATAATATATTATACACTAGTTTATACTAGTTTCAGTCAAAAATCAAATTAAACCGGGGACTGTTCGAAACGATACGAAACTTTGAAGATCTTTAATATATGATACGAGGGAATGTTATGATCGAAGTCCGTGAAAAAAATCATCTAAAAATTAGATTCTATGAAACTTTTCGAAATGCAAGTTTCGGTCAAAAAATCATAATATATTATACACTAGTTTTGTTCAAAAAATTAAATTAAATCGAGGATTGTACGAAGCAATACAAATCTTTTTAGATCCTTGCTATATGATACGATGGAACGTTATGATGGAAGTCCATGCAAAAAATCATATGAAAATTAGATTCTATAAAATGTTTCGAAATGCTAGTTTCAGTCAAAAAATCATAAAATTATATACACTAGTTTAACATGTTTCTGTAAAAAATCAAATTAAATCGGGGACTGTTCGAAATATTGCGAAACATTCCAGATCATTTATATATGTTATTATGGAAGGTTATGATGGAAGTCCATGCAAAAAATCATTTAAAAATTAGATTCTATTGAACTTTTCAAAATGCATGTTTCGGTCAAAAATCATAAAATATTATACACTAGTTTATACTAGTTTCGGTCAAAAATTAAATTAAATCAAGGACTGTTCGAAATGTTACGAAACTTTTCAGAACATTAAAATATGTTACAAGGGAAGGTTTTGATAGAAGTCCATGCAAAAAAAATCATCTGAAATATTAGATTCTATGACACTTTTCGAAATGCAAGTATTGGTCAAAAATCATAATATATTATACACTAGTTTATACTAGTTTCGGTCAAAATTCAAATTAAATCAAGGAATGTTTCAAATGATACGAAACTTTTCAGAACATTTATATATGTTACAAGGGAAGGTTGTAATGGAAGTCCTTGCAAAAAAATCATTTGAAAATTAGATTCTATGAATCTTTTCGAAATGCAAGTTTCGGTCAAAAAATCATAATATATTATACATTAATTTATACTAGTTTCTGTCAAAAATTAAATTAAATCGGGGACTATTCTAAATGATACGAAACTTTTCAAATAATTTATATAAGTTAGGAGGGAAGGTTATGATGGAAGTCCATGCAAAAAAATCATTTGAAAATTTGATTCTATGAAACTCTTCGTAATGCAAGTTTCGGTAAAAAAATTCATAATATATTATACACTAGTTTATACTAGTTTCAGTCAAAAATCAAATTAAACCGGGACTGTTCGAAACGATACGAAACTTTGAAGATCATTAATATATGATACGAGGGAATGTTATGATCGAACTCCGTGCAAAAAATAATCTGAAAATTAGATTCTATTAAACTTTTCGAAATGCAAGTTTCGGTCAAAAAATTATAATATATTATACACTAGTTTTGTTCAAAAATTTAAATTAAATCGAGGATTGTACGAAGCGATACAAACATTTTTAGATCCTTGATATATGATACGATGGAACATTATGATAGAAGTCCATGCAAAAAGTCATCTAAAAATTAGATTCTATGAAACGTTTCGAAATGCAAGTTTCGGTCAAAAATTCATAAAATTATATACACTAGTTTATACTTGTTTCTGTCAAAAATCATATTAAATCGGGGACTGTTCGAAATGATGCGAAACTTTCCAGATCATTTATATATGTTATTAGTGAAGGTTATGATGGAAGTTCATGCAAAAAATCATCTAAAAATTAGATTCTATGGAACTTTTCAAAATGCATGTTTCGGTCAAAAATCATAAAACTTTATACGATAGTTAATATTAGTTTCTGTCAAAAATTAAATTAAATCAAGGACTGTTGGAAATGTTACGAAACTTTTCAGAACATTAAAATATGTTATAAGGGAATGTTTTGATGGAAGTCCATGCAAAAAAATCATCTGAAAAATTAGATTCTATGATACTTTTCGAAATTCAAGTTTTGGTCAAAAATCATAATGTATTATACACTAGTTTATACTAGTTTCGGTCAAAATTCAAATTAAATCAAGGAATGTTCGAACTGCTACGAAACTTTTCAGAACATTTATATATATTATAAGGGAAGGTTATGATTGAAGTCCATGCAAAAAAATCATTTGAAAATTAGATTTTATGAATCTTTTCGAAATGCAAGTTTCGTCCAAAAAATCATAATATATTATACATTAGTTTATACTAGTTTTAGTAAAAAATTAAATTAAATCGGGGACTGTTCGAAATGATATGAAACTTTTCAGATAATTTAAATAAGTTAGGAGGGAAGGTTATGATGGAAGTCCATGCAAAAAATCATTTGAATATTAGATTCTATGAAACTTTTCGTAATGCAAGTTTCGGTAAAAAAAATCATAATATATTATACACTAGTTTATACTAGTTTCAGTCAAAAATTAATTTAAATCGGGGACTGTTCGAAATGATACGAAACTTTTCAGATAATTAATATAAGTTATGAAGGAAGGTTATGATGGAAGTCCATCCAAAAAATCATTTGAAAATTAGATTCTATGAAACTTTTTGAAATGCAAGTATCGGTCAAAAAACCATAATATATTATACACTAGTTTATACTAGTTTCAGTCAAAAATCAAATTAAACCGGGGACTGTTCGAAACGATACGAAACTTTGAAGATCTTTAATATATGATACGAGGGAATGTTATGATCGAAGTCCGTGCAAAAAATCATCTGAAAATTAGATTCTATGAAACTTTTCGAAATGCCAGTTTCGGTCAAAAAATCATAATATATTATACACTAGTTTTGTTCAAAAAATTAAATTAAATCGAGGATTGTACGAAGCAATACAAATCTTTTTAGATCCTTGCTATATGATACGATGGAACGTTATGATGGAAGTCCATGCAAAAAATCATATGAAAATTAGATTATATAAAACGTTTCGAAATGCAAGTTTCAGTCAAAAAATCATAAAATTATATACACTAGTTTTACATGTTTCTGTCAAAAATCAAATTAAATCGGGGACTGTTCGAAATATTGCGAAACTTTACAGATCATTTATATATGTTATTATGGAAGGTTATGATGGAAGTCCAGGAAAAAAATCATCTTAAAATTAGATTCTATGGAACTTTTCAAAATGCATGTTTCGGTCAAAAATCATAAAATATTATACACTAGTTTATACTAGTTTCGGTCAAAAATTAAATTAAATCAAGGACTGTTCGAAATGTTACGAAACTTTTCTGAACATTAAAATATGTTACAAGGGAAGGTTTTGATGGAAGTCCATGCAAAAAAAATCATCTGAAAAATTAGATTCTATGACACTTTCCGAAATGCAAGTATTGGTCAAAAATCATAATATATTATACACTAGTTTATACTAGTTTTGGTCAAAATTCAAATTAAATCATGGAATGTTCCAAATGATACGAAACTTTTCAGAACATTTATATATGTTACAAGGGAAGGTTATAATGGAAGTCCGTGCAAAAAAATTATTTGAAAATTAGATTCTATGAATCTTTTCGAAATGCAAGTTTCGGTCAAAAAATTATATTATATTACACACTAGTTTATACTAGTTTCAGTCAAAAATTAATTTAAATCGAGGACTTTTCGAAATGATACGAAACTTTTCAGATAATTAATATAAGTTATGATGAAAGTTCATGCAAATAATCATTTGAAAATTAGATTCTATGAAACTTTACGTAATGCAAGTTTCGGTAAAAAATCATAATATATTATACATTAGTTTATACTAGTTTCAGTCAAAAATCAAATTAAACTGGGGACTGTTCGAAATGATACGAAATTTGGAAGATCATTAATATATGATACGAGGGAATGTTATGATCGAAGTCCGTGCAAAAAATCATCTGAAAAATAGATTCTATGAAACTTTTCGAAATGCAGGTTCCTTTCAAAAAATTAAAATATATTATACACTAGTTTTGTTCAAAAAATTAAATTAAATCGAGGATTGTATGATGCGATACAAATCTTTTTAGATCCATGCTATATGATATGATGGAACGTTATGATGGAAGTCCATGCAAAAAATCATATGAAAATTAGATTCTATAAAACGTTTCGAAATGCTAGTTTCGGTCAAAAAATCACAAAATTATATACACTAGTTTTACATGTTTCTGTCAAAAATCAAATTAAATCGGGGACTGTTCGAAATGATGCGAAACTTTCCAGATCATTTATATATGTTATTATGGAAGGTTATGATGGAAGTCCATTCAAAAAGCATGTTTCAGTCAAAAATCATAAAATATTATACACTAGTTTATACTAGTTTCGGTCAAAAATTAAATTAAATCAAGGACTGTTCAAAATGTTACGAAACTTTTCAGAACATTAAAATATGTTACAAGGGAAGGTTTTGATGGAAGTCAATGCAAAAAAAATCATCTGAATAATTAGATTCTATGACACTTTTCGAAATGCAAGTTTTGGTCAAAAATCATAATGTATTATACACTAGTTTATACTAGTTTCGGTCAAAATTCAAATTAAATCAAGGAATGTTCGAACTGATACGAAACTTTTCAGAACATTTATATATATTATAAGGGAAGGTTATGATGGAAGTCCATGCAAAAAAATTATTTGAAAATTATATTTTATGAATCTTTTCGAAATGCAAGTTTCGTCCAAAAAATCATAATATATTATACATTTGTTTATACTAGTTTCAGTAAAAAATTAAATTAAATCGGGGACTGTTCGAAATGATACGGAACTTTTCAGATAATTGATATAAGTTAGGAGGGAAGGTTATGATGGAAGTCCATGCAAAAAATCATTTGAATTATAGATCTATGAAACTTTTCGTAATGCAAGTTTCGGTAAAAAAAATCATAATATATTATAAACTAGTTTATACTAGTTTCAGTCAAAAATCAAATTAAACCGAGACTGTTCGAAACGATACGAAACTTTGAAGATCATTAATATATGATACGAGGGAAGGTTATGATGGAAGTACATGCAAAAAATCATCTGAAAATTAGATTCCATGAAACTTTTTGAAATGCAAGTTTCGGTCAAAAAATCATAATATATTATACAATAGTTTTGTTCAAAAAATTAAATTAAATTGAGGATTGTACGAAGTGATATAAACCTTTTCAGATAATTTATATATGTTAGGAGGCAAGGTTATGATGGAAGTCCATGCAAAAAAATCATTTGAAAATTCGATTCTATGAATCTTTTCGAAATGCAAGTTTCGGTCAAAAAATCATAATATATTATACACTAGTTTTGTTCAAAAAATTAAAAATAAATCGAGGATTGTATGAATCGATACAAATCTTTTTAGATCCTTGCTATATGATACGATGGAACGTTATGATGGAATTCCATGCAAAAAATACAATGAAAATTAGATTCTATAAAACGTTTCGTAATGCAAGTTTCGGTCAAAAAATCATAAAATTATATACACTAGTTTTACATGTTTCTGTCAAAAATAAAATTAAATCGGGGACTGTTTGAAATGATGCGAAACTTTCCTGATCTTTTATATATGTTATTATGGAAGGTTATGATGGAAGTCCATGCAAAAAATCACATAAAAATTATATTCTATGGAACTTTTCAAAATGCATGTTTCGGTCAAAAATCATAAAATATTATACACTAGTTTATACTAGTTTCGGTCAAAAATTAAATTAAATCAAGGACTCTTCGAAATGTTACGGAACTTTTCAGAACATTAAAATATGTTACAAGGGAAGGTCTTGATGGAAGTCCATGCAACAAAAAAAATCATCTGAAAAATTAGATTCTATGACACTTTTCGAAATGCAAGTTTTGGTCAAAAATCATAATAATACACTAGTTTATACTAGTTTTGGTCAAAATTCAAATTAATTAGAGGAATGTTCGAAATGATACGAAACTTTTCAGAACATTTATATATGTTACAAGGGAAGGTTATGATGGAAGTCTGTGCAAAAAAATCATTTGAAAATTAGATTCTATGAATCTTTTCGAAATGCAAGTTTCGGTCAAAAAATCATAATATATTATACATTAATTTATACTAGTTTCTGTCAAAAATTAAATTAAATCGGGGACTATTCTAAATGATACGAAACTTTTCTAATAATTTATATAAGTTAGGAGGGAAGGTTATGATGGAAGTCCGTGCAAAAAATCATTTGAAAATTTGATTCTGTGAAACTTTTCGTAATGCAAGTTTCGGTAAAAAAAAATCATAATATATTATACACTAGTTTATACTAGTTTCAGTCAAAAATCAAATTAAACCGGGACTATTCGAAACGATACGAAACTTTGAAGATCATTAATATATGATACGAGGGAAGGTTATAATGTAAGTCCATGCAAAAAATCGTCTGAATATTAGATTCTATGAAACTTTTCGAAATGCAAGTTTCGGTCAAAAAATCATAATATATTATACACTTGTTTTGGTTAAAAAATTAAATTAAATCGAGGATTGTACGAAGCGATACAAACCTTATTATATCCTTGTTATATGATACGATGGAACGTTATGATGGAAGTCCATGCAAAAAATCATCTGAAAATTAGATTCTATGAAACGTTTCGAAATGCAAGTTTCGGTCAAAAAATCATAAAATTATATACACTAGTTTATACATGTTTCTGTCAAAAATCAAATTAAATCGGGGACTGTTCGAAATGATGCGAAACTTTCCAGATCTTTTATATATGTTATTATGGAAGGTTATGATGGAAGTCCATGCAAAAAATCATCTAAAAATTAGATTCTATGTAACTTTTCAAAATGCATGTTTCGGTCAAAAATCATAAAATATTATACACTAGTTTATACTAGTTTCGGTCAAAAATTAAATTATATCAAGGACTGTTCGAAATGTTACGAAACTTTTCAGAACATTAAAATATGTTACAAGGGAAGGTTTTGATGGAAGTCCATGCAAAAAAAATCATCTGAAAAATTAGATTCTATGACACTTTTCGAAATGCAAGTTTTGGTCAAAAATCATAATATATTATACACTAGTTTATACTAGTTTCGGTCAAAATTCAAATTAAATCAAGGAATGTTCGAAATGATACGAAACTTTTCAGAACATTTATATATGTTACAAGGGAAGGTTATGATGGAAGTCCATGCAAAAAAATCATTTGAAAATTAGATTCTATGAATCTTTTCGAAATGCATGTTTCAGTCAAAAAATCATAATATATTATACATTAGTTTATACTAGTTTCAGTCCAAAAATTAAATTAAATCGGGGACTATTCTAAATGATACGAAACTTTTCAAATAATTTATATAAGTTAGGAGGGAAGGTTATGATGGAAGTCCTTCCAAAAAATCATTTGAAAATTTGATTCTGTGAAACTTTTCGTAATGCATGTTTCGGTAAAAAAAATCATAATATATTATACACTAGTTTATACTAGTTTCAGTCAAAAATCAAATTAAACCGGGACTGTTCGAAACGATACGAAACTTTGATTATCATTAATATATGATACGAGGGAAGGTTATGATGGAAGTACATGCAAAAAATCATCTGAAAATTAGATTCTATGAAACTTTTTGAAATGCAAGTTTCGGTCAAAAAATCATAATATATTATACACTAATTTTGGTCAAAAAATTAAATTAAATCGAGGATTGTACGAAGCGATACAAACCTTATTATATCCTTGTTATATGATACGATGGAACGTTATGATGGAAGTCCATGCAAAAAATCATCTGAAAATTAGATTCTATGAAACGTTTCGAAATGCAAGTTTCGGTCAAAAAATCATAAAATTATATACACTAGTTTATACATGTTTCTGTCAAAAATCAAATTAAATCGGGGACTGTTCGAAATGATGCGAAACTTTCCAGATCTTTTATATATGTTATTATGGAAGGTTATGATGGAAGTCCATGCAAAAAATCATCTAAAAATTAGATTCTATGTAACTTTTCAAAATGCATGTTTCGGTCAAAAATCATAAAATATTATACACTAGTTTATACTAGTTTCGGTCAAAAATTAAATTATATCAAGGACTGTTCGAAATGTTACGAAACTTTTCAGAACATTAAAATATGTTACAAGGGAAGGTTTTGATGGAAGTCCATGCAAAAAAAAATCATCTGAAAAATTAGATTCTATGACACTTTTCGAAATGCAAGTTTTGGTCAAAAATCATAATATATTATACACTAGTTTCGGTCAAAATTCAAATTAAATCAAGGAATGTTCGAAATGATACGAAACTTTTCAGAACATTTATATATGTTACAAGGGAAGGTTATGATGGAAGTCCGTGCAAAAAAATCATTTGAAAATTAGATTCTATGAATCTTTTCGAAATGCATGTTTCAGTCAAAAAATCATAATATATTATACATTAGTTTATACTAGTTTCAGTCCAAAAATTAAATTAAATCGGGGACTATTCTAAATGATACGAAACTTTTCAAATAATTTATATAAGTTAGGAGGGAAGGTTATGATGGAAGTCCTTCCAAAAAATCATTTGAAAATTTGATTCTGTGAAACTTTTCGTAATGCAAGTTTCGGTAAAAAAAATCATAATATATTATACACTAGTTTATACTAGTTTCAGTCAAAAATCAAATTAAACCGGGACTATTCGAAACGATACGAAACTTTGATTATCATTAATATATGATACGAGGGAAGGTTATGATGGAAGTACATGCAAAATATCATCTGAAAATTAGATTCTATGAAACTTTTCGAAATGCAAGTTTCGGTCAAAAAATCATAATATATTATACACTAATTTTGGTCAAAAAATTAAATTAAATCGAGGATTGTACGAAGCGATACAAACCTTATTATATCCTTGTTATATGATACGATGGAACGTTATGATGGAAGTCCATGCAAAAAATCATCTGAAAATTAGATTCTATGAAACGTTTCGAAATGCAAGTTTCGGTCAAAAAATCATAAAATTATATACACTAGTTTATACATGTTTCTGTCAAAAATCAAATTAAATCGGGGACTGTTCGAAATGATGCGAAACTTTCCAGATCTTTTATATATGTTATTATGGAAGGTTATGATGGAAGTCCATGCAAAAAATCATCTAAAAATTAGATTCTATGTAACTTTTCAAAATGCATGTTTCGGTCAAAAATCATAAAATATTATACACTAGTTTATACTAGTTTCGGTCAAAAATTAAATTATATCAAGGACTGTTCGAAATGTTACGAAACTTTTCAGAACATTAAAATATGTTACAAGGGAAGGTTTTGATGGAAGTCCATGCAAAAAAAATCATCTGAAAAATTAGATTCTATGACACTTTTCGAAATGCAAGTTTTGGTCAAAAATCATAATATATTATACACTAGTTTATACTAGTTTCGGTCAAAATTCAAATTAAATCAAGGAATGTTCGAAATGATACGAAACTTTTCAGAACATTTATATATGTTACAAGGGAAGGTTATGATGGAAGTCCGTGCAAAAAAATCATTTGAAAATTAGATTCTATGAATCTTTTCGAAATGCATGTTTCAGTCAAAAAATCATAATATATTATACATTAGTTTATACTAGTTTCAGTCCAAAAATTAAATTAAATCGGGGACTATTCTAAATGATACGAAACTTTTCAAATAATTTATATAAGTTAGGAGGGAAGGTTATGATGGAAGTCCTTCCAAAAAATCATTTGAAAATTTGATTCTGTGAAACTTTTCGTAATGCAAGTTTCGGTAAAAAAAATCATAATATATTATAAACTAGTTTATACTAGTTTCAGTCAAAAATCAAATTAAACCGGGACTGTTCGAAACGATACGAAACTTTGAAGATCATGAATATATGATACGAGGGAAGGTTATGATGGAAGTACATGCAAAAAATCATCTGAAAATTAGATTCCATGAAACTTTTTGAAATGCAAGTTTCGGTCAAAAAATCATAATATATTATACAATAGTTTTGTTCAAAAAATTAAATTAAATCGAGGATTGTACGAAGTGATATAAACCTTTTCAGATAATTTATATATGTTAGGAGGCAAGGTTATGATGGAAGTCCATGCAAAAAAATCATTTGAAAATTCGATTCTATGAATCTTTTCGAAATGCAAGTTTCGGTCAAAAAATCATAATATATTATACACTAGTTTTGTTCAAAAAACTTAAAAATAAATCGAGGATTGTATGAATCGATACAAATCTTTTTAGATCCTTGCTATATGATACGATGGAACGTTATGATGGAATTCCATGCAAAAAATACAATGAAAATTAGATTCTATAAAACGTTTCGTAATGCAAGTTTCGGTCAAAAAATGCAAGTTTCGGTCGAAATGTTACGAAACTTTTCAGAACATTAAAATATGTTACAAGGGAAGGTTTTGATGGAAGTCCATGCAAAAAAAATCATCTGAAAAATTAGATTCTATGACACTTTTCGAAATGCACGTTTTGGTCAAAAATCATAATATATTATACACTAGTTTATACTAGTTTCGGTCAAAATTCAAATTAAATCAAGGAATGTTCGAAATGATACGAAACTTTTCAGAACATTTATATATGTTACAAGGGAAGGTTATGATGGAAGTCCGTGCAAAAAAATCATTTGAAAATTAGATTCTATGAATCTTTTCGAAATGCATGTTTCAGTCAAAAAATCATAATATATTATACATTAGTTTATACTAGTTTCAGTCCAAAAATTAAATTAAATCGGGGACTATTCTAAATGATACGAAACTTTTCAAATAATTTATATAAGTTAGGAGGGAAGGTTATGATGGAAGTCCTTCCAAAAAATCATTTGAAAATTTGATTCTGTGAAACTTTTCGTAATGCAAGTTTCGGTAAAAAAAATCATAATATATTATAAACTAGTTTATACTAGTTTCAGTCAAAAATCAAATTAAACCGGGACTGTTCGAAACGATACGAAACTTTGAAGATCATTAATATATGATACGAGGGAAGGTTATGATGGAAGTACATGCAAAAAATCATCTGAAAATTAGATTCCATGAAACTTTTTGAAATGCAAGTTTCGGTCAAAAAATCATAATATATTATACAATAGTTTTGTTCAAAAAATTAAATTAAATCGAGGATTGTACGAAGTGATATAAACCTTTTCAGATAATTTATATATGTTAGGAGGCAAGGTTATGATGGAAGTCCATGCAAAAAAATCATTTGAAAATTCGATTCTATGAATCTTTTCGAAATGCAAGTTTCGGTCAAAAAATCATAATATATTATACACTAGTTTTGTTCAAAAAACTTAAAAATAAATCGAGGATTGTATGAATCGATACAAATCTTTTTAGATCCTTGCTATATGATACGATGGAACGTTATCATGGAATTCCATGCAAAAAATACAATGAAAATTAGATTCTATAAAACGTTTCGTAATGCAAGTTTCGGTCAAAAAATGAAAGTTTCGGTCGAAATGTTACGAAACTTTTCAGAACATTAAAAGATGTTACAAGGGAAGGTTTTGATGGAAGTCCATGCAAAAAAAATCATCTGAAAAATTAGATTCTATGACACTTTTCGAAATGCAAGTTTTGGTCAAAAATCATAATATATTATACACTAGTTTATACTAGTTTCGGTCAAAATTCAAATTAAATCAAGGAATGTTCGAAATGATACGAAACTTTTCAGAACATTTATATATGTTACAAGGGAAGGTTATGATGGAAGTCCGTGCAAAAAAATCATTTGAAAATTAGATTCTATGAATCTTTTCGAAATGCATGTTTCAGTCAAAAAATCATAATATATTATACATTAGTTTATACTAGTTTCTGTCCAAAAATTAAATTAAATCGGGGACTATTCTAAATGATACGAAACTTTTCAAATAATTTATATAAGTTAGGAGGGAAGGTTATGATGGAAGTCCTTCCAAAAAATCATTTGAAAATTTGATTCTGTGAAACTTTTCGTAATGCAAGTTTCGGTAAAAAAAATCATAATATATTATAAACTAGTTTATACTAGTTTCAGTCAAAAATCAAATTAAACCGGGACTGTTCGAAACGATACGAAACTTTGAAGATCATTAATATATGATATGAGGGAAGGTTATGATGGAAGTACATGCAAAAAATCATCTGAAAATTAGATTCCATGAAACTTTTTGAAATGCAAGTTTCGCTCAAAAAATCATAATATATTATACAATAGTTTTGTTCAAAAAATTAAATTAAATCGAGGATTGTACGAAGTGATATAAACCTTTCCAGATAATTTATATATGTTAGGAGGCAAGGTTATGATGGAAGTCCATGCAAAAAAATCATTTGAAAATTCGATTCTATGAATCTTTTCGAAATGCAAGTTTCGGTCAAAAAATCATAATATATTATACACTAGTTTTGTTCAAAAAACTTAAAAATAAATCGAGGATTGTATGAATCGATACAAATCTTTTTAGATCCTTGCTATATGATACGATGGAACGTTATCATGGAATTCCATGCAAAAAATACAATGAAAATTAGATTCTATAAAACGTTTCGTAATGCAAGTTTCGGTCAAAAAATGCAAGTTTCGGTCGAAATGTTACGAAACTTTTCAGAACATTAAAAGATGTTACAAGGGAAGGTTTTGATGGAAGTCCATGCAAAAAAAATCATCTGAAAAATTAGATTCTATGACACTTTTCGAAATGCAAGTTTTGGTCAAAAATCATAATATATTATACACTAGTTTATACTAGTTTCGGTCAAAATTCAAATTAAATCAAGGAATGTTCGAAATGATACGAAACTTTTCAGAACATTTATATATGTTACAAGGGAAGGTTATGATGGAAGTCCGTGCAAAAAAATCATTTGAAAATTAGATTCTATGAATCTTTTCGAAATGCATGTTTCAGTCAAAAAATCATAATATATTATACATTAGTTTATACTAGTTTCTGTCCAAAAATTAAATTAAATCGGGGACTATTCTAAATGATACGAAACTTTTCAAATAATTTATATAAGTTAGGAGGGAAGGTTATGATGGAAGTCCTTCCAAAAAATCATTTGAAAATTTGATTCTGTGAAACTTTTCGTAATGCAAGTTTCGGTAAAAAAAATCATAATATATTATAAACTAGTTTATACTAGTTTCAGTCAAAAATCAAATTAAACCGGGACTGTTCGAAACGATACGAAACTTTGAAGATCATTAATATATGATACGAGGGAAGGTTATGATGGAAGTACATGCAAAAAATCATCTGAAAATTAGATTCCATGAAACTTTTTGAAATGCAAGTTTCGGTCAAAAAATCATAATATATTATACAATAGTTTTGTTCAAAAAATTAAATTAAATCGAGGATTGTACGAAGTGATATAAACCTTTTCAGATAATTTATATATGTTAGGAGGCAAGGTTATGATGGAAGTCCATGCAAAAAAATCATTTGAAAATTCGATTCTATGAATCTTTTCGAAATGCAAGTTTCGGTCAAAAAATCATAATATATTATACACTAGTTTTGTTCAAAAAACTTAAAAATAAATCGAGGATTGTATGAATCGATACAAATCTTTTTAGATCCTTGCTATATGATACGATGGAACGTTATGATGGAATTCCATGCAAAAAATACAATGAAAATTAGATTCTATAAAACGTTTCGTAATGCATGTTTCGGTCAAAAAATGCAAGTTTCGGTCGAAATGTTACGAAACTTTTCAGAACATTAAAATATGTTACAAGGGAAGGTTTTGATGGAAGTCCATGCAAAAAAAAATCATCTGAAAAATTAGATTCTATGACACTTTTCGAAATGCAAGTTTTGGTCAAAAATCATAATATATTATACACTAGTTTATACTAGTTTCGGTCAAAATTCAAATTAAATCAAGGAATGTTCGAAATGATACGAAACTTTTCAGAACATTTATATATGTTACAAGGGAAGGTTATGATGGAAGTCCGTGCAAAAAAATCATTTGAAAATTAGATTCTATGAATCTTTTCGAAATGCATGTTTCAGTCAAAAAATCATAATATATTATACATTAGTTTATACTAGTTTCAGTCCAAAAATTAAATTAAATCGGGGACTATTCTAAATGATACGAAACTTTTCAAATAATTTATATAAGTTAGGAGGGAAGGTTATGATGGAAGTCCTTCCAAAAAATCATTTGAAAATTTGATTCTGTGAAACTTTTCGTAATGCAAGTTTCGGTAAAAAAAATCATAATATATTATACACTAGTTTATACTAGTTTCAGTCAAAAATCAAATTAAACCGGGACTGTTCGAAACGATACGAAACTTTGATTATCATTAATATATGATACGAGGGAAGGTTATGATGGAAGTACATGCAAAAAATCATCTGAAAATTAGATTCTATGAAACTTTTCGAAATGCAAGTTTCGGTCAAAAAATCATAATATATTATACACTAATTTTGGTCAAAAAATTAAATTAAATCGAGGATTGTACGAAGCGATACAAACCTTATTATATCCTTGTTATATGATACGATGGAACGTTATGATGGAAGTCCATGCAAAAAATCATCTGAAAATTAGATTCTATGAAACGTTTCGAAATGCAAGTTTCGGTCAAAAAATCATAAAATTATATACACTAGTTTATACATGTTTCTGTCAAAAATCAAATTAAATCGGGGACTGTTCGAAATGATGCGAAACTTTCCAGATCTTTTATATATGCTATTATGGAAGGTTATGATGGAAGTCCATGCAAAAAATCATCTAAAAATTAGATTCTATGTAACTTTTCAAAATGCATGTTTCGGTCAAAAATCATAAAATATTATACACTAGTTTATACTAGTTTCGGTCAAAAATTAAATTATATCAAGGACTGTTCGAAATGTTACGAAACTTTTCAGAACATTAAAATATGTTACAAGGGAAGGTTTTGATGGAAGTCCATGCAAAAAAAATCATCTGAAAAATTAGATTCTATGACACTTTTCGAAATGCAAGTTTTGGTCAAAAATCATAATATATTATACACTAGTTTATACTAGTTTCGGTCAAAATTCAAATTAAATCAAGGAATGTTCGAAATGATACGAAACTTTTCAGAACATTTATATATGTTACAAGGGAAGGTTATGATGGAAGTCCGTGCAAAAAAATCATTTGAAAATTAGATTCTATGAATCTTTTCGAAATGCATGTTTCAGTCAAAAAATCATAATATATTATACATTAGTTTATACTAGTTTCAGTCCAAAAATTAAATTAAATCGGGGACTATTCTAAATGATACGAAACTTTTCAAATAATTTATATAAGTTAGGAGGGAAGGTTATGATGGAAGTCCTTCCAAAAAATCATTTGAAAATTTGATTCTGTGAAACTTTTCGTAATGCAAGTTTCGGTAAAAAAAATCATAATATATTATACACTAGTTTATACTAGTTTCAGTCAAAAATCAAATTAAACCGGGACTGTTCGAAACGATACGAAACTTTGATTATCATTAATATATGATACGAGGGAAGGTTATGATGGAAGTACATGCAAAAAATCATCTGAAAATTAGATTCTATGAAACTTTTCGAAATGCAAGTTTCGGTCAAAAAATCATAATATATTATACACTAATTTTGGTCAAAAAATTAAATTAAATCGAGGATTGTACGAAGCGATACAAACCTTATTATATCCTTGTTATATGATACGATGGAACGTTATGATGGAAGTCCATGCAAAAAATCATCTGAAAATTAGATTCTATGAAACGTTTCGAAATGCAAGTTTCGGTCAAAAAATCATAAAATTATATACACTAGTTTATACATGTTTCTGTCAAAAATCAAATTAAATCGGGGACTGTTCGAAATGATGCGAAACTTTCCAGATCTTTTATATATGTTATTATGGAAGGTTATGATGGAAGTCCATGCAAAAAATCATCTAAAAATTAGATTCTATGTAACTTTTCAAAATGCATGTTTCGGTCAAAAATCATAAAATATTATACACTAGTTTATACTAGTTTCGGTCAAAAATTAAATTATATCAAGGACTGTTCGAAATGTTACGAAACTTTTCAGAACATTAAAATATGTTACAAGGGAAGGTTTTGATGGAAGTCCATGCAAAAAAAATCATCTGAAAAATTAGATTCTATGACACTTTTCGAAATGCAAGTTTTGGTCAAAAATCATAATATATTATACACTAGTTTATACTAGTTTCGGTCAAAATTCAAATTAAATCAAGGAATGTTCGAAATGATACGAAACTTTTCAGAACATTTATATATGTTACAAGGGAAGGTTATGATGGAAGTCCGTGCAAAAAAATCATTTGAAAATTAGATTCTATGAATCTTTTCGAAATGCATGTTTCAGTCAAAAAATCATAATATATTATACATTAGTTTATACTAGTTTCAGTCCAAAAATTAAATTAAATCGGGGACTATTCTAAATGATACGAAACTTTTCAAATAATTTATATAAGTTAGGAGGGAAGGTTATGATGGAAGTCCTTCCAAAAAATCATTTGAAAATTTGATTCTGTGAAACTTTTCGTAATGCAAGTTTCGGTAAAAAAAATCATAATATATTATACACTAGTTTATACTAGTTTCAGTCAAAAATCAAATTAAACCGGGACTGTTCGAAACGATACGAAACTTTGATTATCATTAATATATGATACGAGGGAAGGTTATGATGGAAGTACATGCAAAAAATCATCTGAAAATTAGATTCTATGAAACTTTTCGAAATGCAAGTTTCGGTCAAAAAATCATAATATATTATACACTAATTTTGGTCAAAAAATTAAATTAAATCGAGGATTGTACGAAGCGATACAAACCTTATTATATCCTTGTTATATGATACGATGGAACGTTATGATGGAAGTCCATGCAAAAAATCATCTGAAAATTAGATTCTATGAAACGTTTCGAAATGCAAGTTTCGGTCAAAAAAGCATAAAATTATATACACTAGTTTATACATGTTTCTGTCAAAAATCAAATTAAATCGGGGACTGTTCGAAATGATGCGAAACTTTCCAGATCTTTTATATATGCTATTATGGAAGGTTATGATGGAAGTCCATGCAAAAAATCATCTAAAAATTAGATTCTATGTAACTTTTCAAAATGCATGTTTCGGTCAAAAATCATAAAATATTATACACTAGTTTATACTAGTTTCGGTCAAAAATTAAATTATATCAAGGACTGTTCGAAATGTTACGAAACTTTTCAGAACATTAAAATATGTTACAAGGGAAGGTTTTGATGGAAGTCCATGCAAAAAAAATCATCTGAAAAATTAGATTCTATGACACTTTTCGAAATGCAAGTTTTGGTCAAAAATCATAATATATTATACACTAGTTTATACTAGTTTCGGTCAAAATTCAAATTAAATCAAGGAATGTTCGAAATGATACGAAACTTTTCAGAACATTTATATATGTTACAAGGGAAGGTTATGATGGAAGTCCGTGCAAAAAAATCATTTGAAAATTAGATTCTATGAATCTTTTCGAAATGCATGTTTCAGTCAAAAAATCATAATATATTATACATTAGTTTATACTAGTTTCAGTCCAAAAATTAAATTAAATCGGGGACTATTCTAAATGATACGAAACTTTTCAAATAATTTATATAAGTTAGGAGGGAAGGTTATGATGGAAGTCCTTCCAAAAAATCATTTGAAAATTTGATTCTGTGAAACTTTTCGTAATGCAAGTTTCGGTAAAAAAAATCATAATATATTATACACTAGTTTATACTAGTTTCAGTCAAAAATCAAATTAAACCGGGACTGTTCGAAACGATACGAAACTTTGATTATCATTAATATATGATACGAGGGAAGGTTATGATGGAAGTACATGCAAAAAATCATCTGAAAATTAGATTCTATGAAACTTTTCGAAATGCAAGTTTCGGTCAAAAAATCATAATATATTATACACTAATTTTGGTCAAAAAATTAAATTAAATCGAGGATTGTACGAAGCGATACAAACCTTATTATATCCTTGTTATATGATACGATGGAACGTTATGATGGAAGTCCATGCAAAAAATCATCTGAAAATTAGATTCTATGAAACGTTTCGAAATGCAAGTTTCGGTCAAAAAATCATAAAATTATATACACTAGTTTATACATGTTTCTGTCAAAAATCAAATTAAATCGGGGACTGTTCGAAATGATGCGAAACTTTCCAGATCTTTTATATATGTTATTATGGAAGGTTATGATGGAAGTCCATGCAAAAAATCATCTAAAAATTAGATTCTATGTAACTTTTCAAAATGCATGTTTCGGTCAAAAATCATAAAATATTATACACTAGTTTATACTAGTTTCGGTCAAAAATTAAATTATATCAAGGACTGTTCGAAATGTTACGAAACTTTTCAGAACATTAAAATATGTTACAAGGGAAGGTTTTGATGGAAGTCCATGCAAAAAAAATCATCTGAAAAATTAGATTCTATGACACTTTTCGAAATGCAAGTTTTGGTCAAAAATCATAATATATTATACACTAGTTTATACTAGTTTCGGTCAAAATTCAAATTAAATCAAGGAATGTTCGAAATGATACGAAACTTTTCAGAACATTTATATATGTTACAAGGGAAGGTTATGATGGAAGTCCGTGCAAAAAAATCATTTGAAAATTAGATTCTATGAATCTTTTCGAAATGCATGTTTCAGTCAAAAAATCATAATATATTATACATTAGTTTATACTAGTTTCAGTCCAAAAATTAAATTAAATCGGGGACTATTCTAAATGATACGAAACTTTTCAAATAATTTATATAAGTTAGGAGGGAAGGTTATGATGGAAGTCCTTCCAAAAAATCATTTGAAAATTTGATTCTGTGAAACTTTTCGTAATGCAAGTTTCGGTAAAAAAAATCATAATATATTATACACTAGTTTATACTAGTTTCAGTCAAAAATCAAATTAAACCGGGACTGTTCGAAACGATACGAAACTTTGATTATCATTAATATATGATACGAGGGAAGGTTATGATGGAAGTACATGCAAAAAATCATCTGAAAATTAGATTCTATGAAACTTTTCGAAATTCAAGTTTCGGTCAAAAAATCATAATATATTATACACTAATTTTGGTCAAAAAATTAAATTAAATCGAGGATTGTACGAAGCGATACAAACCTTATTATATCCTTGTTATATGATACGATGGAACGTTATGATGGAAGTCCATGCAAAAAATCATCTGAAAATTAGATTCTATGAAACGTTTCGAAATGCAAGTTTCGGTCAAAAAAGCATAAAATTATATACACTAGTTTATACATGTTTCTGTCAAAAATCAAATTAAATCGGGGACTGTTCGAAATGATGCGAAACTTTCCAGATCTTTTATATATGCTATTATGGAAGGTTATGATGGAAGTCCATGCAAAAAATCATCTAAAAATTAGATTCTATGTAACTTTTCAAAATGCATGTTTCGGTCAAAAATCATAAAATATTATACACTAGTTTATACTAGTTTCGGTCAAAAATTAAATTATATCAAGGACTGTTCGAAATGTTATGAAACTTTTCAGAACATTAAAATATGTTACAAGGGAAGGTTTAGATGGAAGTCCATGCAAAAAAAATCATCTGAAAAATTAGATTCTATGACACTTTTCGAAATGCAAGTTTTGGTCAAAAATCATAATATATTATACACTAGTTTATACTAGTTTCGGTCAAAATTCAAATTAAATCAAGGAATGTTCGAAATGATACGAAACTTTTCAGAACATTTATATATGTTACAAGGGAAGGTTATGATGGAAGTCCGTGCAAAAAAATCATTTGAAAATTAGATTCTATGAATCTTTTCGAAATGCATGTTTCAGTCAAAAAATCATAATATATTATACATTAGTTTATACTAGTTTCAGTCCAAAAATTAAATTAATTCGGGGACTATTCTAAATGATACGAAACTTTTCAAATAATTTATATAAGTTAGGAGGGAAGGTTATGATGGAAGTCCTTCCAAAAAATCATTTGAAAATTTGATTCTGTGAAACTTTTCGTAATGCAAGTTTCGGTAAAAAAAATCATAATATATTATACACTAGTTTATACTAGTTTCAGTCAAAAATCAAATTAAACCGGGACTGTTCGAAACGATACGAAACTTTGATTATCATTAATATATGATACGAGGGAAGGTTATGATGGAAGTACATGCAAAAAATCATCTGAAAATTAGATTCTATGAAACTTTTCGAAATGCAAGTTTCGGTCAAAAAATCATAATATATTATACACTAATTTTGGTCAAAAAATTAAATTAAATCGAGGATTGTACGAAGCGATACATACCTTATTATATCCTTGTTATATGATACGATGGAACGTTATGATGGAAGTCCATGCAAAAAATCATCTGAAAATTAGATTCTATGAAACGTTTCGAAATGCAAGTTTCGGTCAAAAAATCATAAAATTATATACACTAGTTTATACATGTTTCTGTCAAAAATCAAATTAAATCGGGGACTGTTCGAAATGATGCGAAACTTTCCAGATCTTTTATATATGCTATTATGGAAGGTTATGATGGAAGTCCATGCAAAAAATCATCTAAAAATTAGATTCTATGTAACTTTTCAAAATGCATGTTTCGGTCAAAAATCATAAAATATTATACACTAGTTTATACTAGTTTCGGTCAAAAATTAAATTATATCAAGGACTGTTCGAAATGTTATGAAACTTTTCAGAACATTAAAATATGTTACAAGGGAAGGTTTAGATGGAAGTCCATGCAAAAAAAATCATCTGAAAAATTAGATTCTATGACACTTTTCGAAATGCAAGTTTTGGTCAAAAATCATAATATATTATACACTAGTTTATACTAGTTTCGGTCAAAATTCAAATTAAATCAAGGAATGTTCGAAATGATACGAAACTTTTCAGAACATTTATATATGTTACAAGGGAAGGTTATGATGGAAGTCCGTACAAAAAAATCATTTGAAAATTAGATTCTATGAATCTTTTCGAAATGCATGTTTCAGTCAAAAAATCATAATATATTATACATTAGTTTATACTAGTTTCAGTCCAAAAATTAAATTAATTCGGGGACTATTCTAAATGATACGAAACTTTTCAAATAATTTATATAAGTTAGGAGGGAAGGTTATGATGGAAGTCCTTCCAAAAAATCATTTGAAAATTTGATTCTGTGAAACTTTTCGTAATGCAAGTTTCGGTAAAAAAAATCATAATATATTATACACTAGTTTATACTAGTTTCAGTCAAAAATCAAATTAAACCGGGACTGTTCGAAACGATACGAAACTTTGATTATCATTAATATATGATACGAGGGAAGGTTATGATGGAAGTACATGCAAAAAATCATCTGAAAATTAGATTCTATGAAACTTTTCGAAATGCAAGTTTCGGTCAAAAAATCATAATATATTATACACTAATTTTGGTCAAAAAATTAAATTAAATCGATGATTGTACGAAGCGATACATACCTTATTATATCCTTGTTATATGATACGATGGAACGTTATGATGGAAGTCCATGCAAAAAATCATCTGAAAATTAGATTCTATGAAACGTTTCGAAATGCAAGTTTCGGTCAAAAAATCATAAAATTATATACACTAGTTTATACATGTTTCTGTCAAAAATCAAATTAAATCGGGGACTGTTCGAAATGATGCGAAACTTTCCAGATCTTTTATATATGTTATTATGGAAGGTTATGATGGAAGTCCATGCAAAAAATCATCTAAAAATTAGATTCTATGTAACTTTTCAAAATGCATGTTTCGGTCAAAAATCATAAAATATTATACACTAGTTTATACTAGTTTCGGTCAAAAATTAAATTATATCAAGGACTGTTCGAAATGTTACGAAACTTTTCAGAACATTAAAATATGTTACAAGGGAAGGTTTTGATGGAAGTCCATGCAAAAAAAAATCATCTGAAAAATTAGATTCTATGACACTTTTCGAAATGCAAGTTTTGGTCAAAAATCATAATATATTATACACTAGTTTATACTAGTTTCGGTCAAAATTCAAATTAAATCAAGGAATGTTCGAAATGATACGAAACTTTTCAGAACATTTATATATGTTACAAGGGAAGGTTATGATGGAAGTCCGTGCAAAAAAATCATTTGAAAATTAGATTCTATGAATCTTTTCGAAATGCATGTTTCAGTCAAAAAATCATAATATATTATACATTAGTTTATACTAGTTTCAGTCCAAAAATTAAATTAAATCGGGGACTATTCTAAATGATACGAAACTTTTCAAATAATTTATATAAGTTAGGAGGGAAGGTTATGATGGAAGTCCTTCCAAAAAATCATTTGAAAATTTGATTCTGTGAAACTTTTCGTAATGCAAGTTTCGGTAAAAAAAATCATAATATATTATACACTAGTTTATACTAGTTTCAGTCAAAAATCAAATTAAACCGGGACTGTTCGAAACGATACGAAACTTTGATTATCATTAATATATGATACGAGGGAAGGTTATGATGGAAGTACATGCAAAATATCATCTGAAAATTAGATTCTATGAAACTTTTCGAAATGCAAGTTTCTGTCAAAAAATCATAATATATTATACACTAATTTTGGTCAAAAAATTAAATTAAATCGAGGATTGTACGAAGCGATACAAACCTTATTATATCCTTGTTATATGATACGATGGAACGTTATGATGGAAGTCCATGCAAAAAATCATCTGAAAATTAGATTCTATGAAACGTTTCGAAATGCAAGTTTCGGTCAAAAAATCATAAAATTATATACACTAGTTTATACATGTTTCTGTCAAAAATCAAATTAAATCGGGGACTGTTCGAAATGATGCGAAACTTTCCAGATCTTTTATATATGTTATTATGGAAGGTTATGATGGAAGTCCATGCAAAAAATCATCTAAAAATTAGATTCTATGTAACTTTTCAAAATGCATGTTTCGGTCAAAAATCATAAAATATTATACACTAGTTTATACTAGTTTCGGTCAAAAATTAAATTATATCAAGGACTGTTCGAAATGTTACGAAACTTTTCAGAACATTAAAATATGTTACAAGGGAAGGTTTTGATGGAAGTCCATGCAAAAAAAAATCATCTGAAAAATTAGATTCTATGACACTTTTCGAAATGCAAGTTTTGGTCAAAAATCATAATATATTATACACTAGTTTATACTAGTTTCGGTCAAAATTCAAATTAAATCAAGGAATGTTCGAAATGATACGAAACTTTTCAGAACATTTATATATGTTACAAGGGAAGGTTATGATGGAAGTCCGTGTAAAAAAATCATTTGAAAATTAGATTCTATGAATCTTTTCGAAATGCATGTTTCAGTCAAAAAATCATAATATATTATACATTAGTTTATACTAGTTTCAGTCCAAAAATTAAATTAAATCGGGGACTATTCTAAATGATACGAAACTTTTCAAATAATTTATATAAGTTAGGAGGGAAGGTTATGATGGAAGTCCTTCCAAAAAATCATTTGAAAATTTGATTCTGTGAAACTTTTCGTAATGCAAGTTTCGGTAAAAAAAATCATAATATATTATACACTAGTTTATACTAGTTTCAGTCAAAAATCAAATTAAACCGGGACTGTTCGAAACGATACGAAACTTTGATTATCATTAATATATGATACGAGGGAAGGTTATGATGGAAGTACATGCAAAAAATCATCTGAAAATTAGATTCTATGAAACTTTTCGAAATGCAAGTTTCGGTCAAAAAATCATAATATATTATACACTAATTTTGGTCAAAAAATTAAATTAAATCGAGGATTGTACGAAGCGATACAAACCTTATTATATCCTTGTTATATGATACGATGGAACGTTATGATGGAAGTCCATGCAAAAAATCACTGAAAATTAGATTCTATGAAACGTTTCGAAATGCAAGTTTCGGTCAAAAAATCATAAAATTATATACACTAGTTTATACATGTTTCTGTCAAAAATCAAATTAAATCGGGGACTGTTCGAAATGATGCGAAACTTTCCAGATCTTTTATATATGTTATTATGGAAGGTTATGATGGAAGTCCATGCAAAAAATCATCTAAAAATTAGATTCTATGTAACTTTTCAAAATGCATGTTTCGGTCAAAAATCATAAAATATTATACACTAGTTTATACTAGTTTCGGTCAAAAATTAAATTATATCAAGGACTGTTCGAAATGTTACGAAACTTTTCAGAACATTAAAATATGTTACAAGGGAAGGTTTTGATGGAAGTCCATGCAAAAAAAATCATCTGAAAAATTAGATTCTATGACACTTTTCGAAATGCAAGTTTTGGTCAAAAATCATAATATATTATACACTAGTTTATACTAGTTTCGGTCAAAATTCAAATTAAATCAAGGAATGTTCGAAATGATACGAAACTTTTCAGAACATTTATATATGTTACAAGGGAAGGTTATGATGGAAGTCCGTGCAAAAAAATCATTTGAAAATTAGATTCTATGAATCTTTTCGAAATGCATGTTTCAGTCAAAAAATCATAATATATTATACATTAGTTTATACTAGTTTCAGTCCAAAAATTAAATTAAATCGGGGACTATTCTAAATGATACGAAACTTTTCAAATAATTTATATAAGTTAGGAGGGAAGGTTATGATGGAAGTCCTTCCAAAAAATCATTTGAAAATTTGATTCTGTGAAACTTTTCGTAATGCAAGTTTCGGTAAAAAAAATCATAATATATTATAAACTAGTTTATACTAGTTTCAGTCAAAAATCAAATTAAACCGGGACTGTTCGAAACGATACGAAACTTTGAAGATCATGAATATATGATACGAGGGAAGGTTATGATGGAAGTACATGCAAAAAATCATCTGAAAATTAGATTCCATGAAACTTTTTGAAATGCAAGTTTCGGTCAAAAAATCATAATATATTATACAATAGTTTTGTTCAAAAAATTAAATTAAATCGAGGATTGTACGAAGTGATATAAACCTTTTCAGATAATTTATATATGTTAGGAGGCAAGGTTATGATGGAAGTCCATGCAAAAAAATCATTTGAAAATTCGATTCTATGAATCTTTTCGAAATGCAAGTTTCGGTCAAAAAATCATAATATATTATACACTAGTTTTGTTCAAAAAACTTAAAAATAAATCGAGGATTGTATGAATCGATACAAATCTTTTTAGATCCTTGCTATATGATACGATGGAACGTTATGATGGAATTCCATGCAAAAAATACAATGAAAATTAGATTCTATAAAACGTTTCGTAATGCAAGTTTCGGTCAAAAAATGCAAGTTTCGGTCGAAATGTTACGAAACTTTTCAGAACATTAAAATATGTTACAAGGGAAGGTTTTGATGGAAGTCCATGCAAAAAAAATCATCTGAAAAATTAGATTCTATGACACTTTTCGAAATGCAAGTTTTGGTCAAAAATCATAATATATTATACACTAGTTTATACTAGTTTCGGTCAAAATTCAAATTAAATCAAGGAATGTTCGAAATGATACGAAACTTTTCAGAACATTTATATATGTTACAAGGGAAGGTTATGATGGAAGTCCGTGCAAAAAAATCATTTGAAAATTAGATTCTATGAATCTTTTCGAAATGCATGTTTCAGTCAAAAAATCATAATATATTATACATTAGTTTATACTAGTTTCAGTCCAAAAATTAAATTAAATCGGGGACTATTCTAAATGATACTAAACTTTTCAAATAATTTATATAAGTTAGGAGGGAAGGTTATGATGGAAGTCCTTCCAAAAAATCATTTGAAAATTTGATTCTGTGAAACTTTTCGTAATGCAAGTTTCGGTAAAAAAAATCATAATATATTATACACTAGTTTATACTAGTTTCAGTCAAAAATCAAATTAAACCGGGACTGTTCGAAACGATACGAAACTTTGATTATCATTAATATATGATACGAGGGAAGGTTATGATGGAAGTACATGCAAAAAATCATCTGAAAATTAGATTCTATGAAACTTTTCGAAATGCAAGTTTCGGTCAAAAAATCATAATATATTATACACTAATTTTGGTCAAAAAATTAAATTAAATCGAGGATTGTACGAAGCGATACAAACCTTATTATATCCTTGTTATATGATACGATGGAACGTTATGATGGAAGTCCATGCAAAAAATCATCTGAAAATTAGATTCTATGAAACGTTTCGAAATGCAAGTTTCGGTCAAAAAATCATAAAATTATATACACTAGTTTATACATGTTTCTGTCAAAAATCAAATTAAATCGGGGACTGTTCGAAATGATGCGAAACTTTCCAGATCTTTTATATATGTTATTATGGAAGGTTATGATGGAAGTCCATGCAAAAAATCATCTAAAAATTAGATTCTATGTAACTTTTCAAAATGCATGTTTCGGTCAAAAATCATAAAATATTATACACTAGTTTATACTAGTTTCGGTCAAAAATTAAATTATATCAAGGACTGTTCGAAATGTTACGAAACTTTTCAGAACATTAAAATATGTTACAAGGGAAGGTTTTGATGGAAGTCCATGCAAAAAAAATCATCTGAAAAATTAGATTCTATGACACTTTTCGAAATGCAAGTTTTGGTCAAAAATCATAATATATTATACACTAGTTTATACTAGTTTCGGTCAAAATTCAAATTAAATCAAGGAATGTTCGAAATGATACGAAACATTTCAGAACATTTATATATGTTACAAGGGAAGGTTATGATGGAAGTCCGTGCAAAAAAATCATTTGAAAATTAGATTCTATGAATCTTTTCGAAATGCATGTTTCAGTCAAAAAATCATAATATATTATACATTAGTTTATACTAGTTTCAGTCCAAAAATTAAATTAAATCGGGGACTATTCTAAATGATACGAAACTTTTCAAATAATTTATATAAGTTAGGAGGGAAGGTTATGATGGAAGTCCTTCCAAAAAATCATTTGAAAATTTGATTCTGTGAAACTTTTCGTAATGCAAGTTTCGGTAAAAAAAATCATAATATATTATACACTAGTTTATACTAGTTTCAGTCAAAAATCAAATTAAACCGGGACTGTTCGAAACGATACGAAACTTTGATTATCATTAATATATGATACGAGGGAAGGTTATGATGGAAGTACATGCAAAAAATCATCTGAAAATTAGATTCTATGAAACTTTTCGAAATGCAAGTTTCGGTCAAAAAATCATAATATATTATACACTAATTTTGGTCAAAAAATTAAATTAAATCGAGGATTGTACGAAGCGATACAAACCTTATTATATCCTTGTTATATGATACGATGGAACGTTATGATGGAAGTCCATGCAAAAAATCATCTGAAAATTAGATTCTATGAAACGTTTCGAAATGCAAGTTTCGGTCAAAAAATCATAAAATTATATACACTAGTTTATACATGTTTCTGTCAAAAATCAAATTAAATCGGGGACTGTTCGAAATGATGCGAAACTTTCCAGATCTTTTATATATGTTATTATGGAAGGTTATGATGGAAGTCCATGCAAAAAATCATCTAAAAATTAGATTCTATGTAACTTTTCAAAATGCATGTTTCGGTCAAAAATCATAAAATATTATACACTAGTTTATACTAGTTTCGGTCAAAAATTAAATTATATCAAGGACTGTTCGAAATGTTACGAAACTTTTCAGAACATTAAAATATGTTACAAGGGAAGGTTTTGATGGAAGTCCATGCAAAAAAAAATCATCTGAAAAATTAGATTCTATGACACTTTTCGAAATGCAAGTTTTGGTCAAAAATCATAATATATTATACACTAGTTTATACTAGTTTCGGTCAAAATTCAAATTAAATCAAGGAATGTTCGAAATGATACGAAACTTTTCAGAACATTTATATATGTTACAAGGGAAGGTTATGATGGAAGTCCGTGCAAAAAAATCATTTGAAAATTAGATTCTATGAATCTTTTCGAAATGCATGTTTCAGTCAAAAAATCATAATATATTATACATTAGTTTATACTAGTTTCAGTCCAAAAATTAAATTAAATCGGGGACTATTCTAAATGATACGAAACTTTTCAAATAATTTATATAAGTTAGGAGGGAAGGTTATGATGGAAGTCCTTCCAAAAAATCATTTGAAAATTTGATTCTGTGAAACTTTTCGTAATGCAAGTTTCGGTAAAAAAAATCATAATATATTATACACTAGTTTATACTAGTTTCAGTCAAAAATCAAATTAAACCGGGACTGTTCGAAACGATACGAAACTTTGATTATCATTAATATATGATACGAGGGAAGGTTATGATGGAAGTACAGCAAAAAATCATCTGAAAATTAGATTCTATGAAACTTTTCGAAATGCAAGTTTCGGTCAAAAAATCATAATATATTATACACTAATTTTGGTCAAAAAATTAAATTAAATCGAGGATTGTACGAAGCGATATAAACCTTATTATATCCTTGTTATATGATACGATGGAACGTTATGATGGAAGTCCATGCAAAAAATCATCTGAAAATTAGATTCTATGAAACGTTTCGAAATGCAAGTTTCGGTCAAAAAATCATAAAATTATATACACTAGTTTATACATGTTTCTGTCAAAAATCAAATTAAATCGGGGACTGTTCGAAATGATGCGAAACTTTCCAGATCTTTTATATATGTTATTATGGAAGGTTATGATGGAAGTCCATGCAGAAAATCATCTAAAAATTAGATTCTATGTAACTTTTCAAAATGCATGTTTCGGTCAAAAATCATAAAATATTATACACTAGTTTATACTAGTTTCGGTCAAAAATTAAATTATATCAAGGACTGTTCGAAATGTTACGAAACTTTTCAGAACATTAAAATATGTTACAAGGGAAGGTTTTGATGGAAGTCCATGCAAAAAAAAATCATCTGAAAAATTAGATTCTATGACACTTTTCGAAATGCAAGTTTTGGTCAAAAATCATAATATATTATACACTAGTTTATACTAGTTTCGGTCAAAATTCAAATTAAATCAAGGAATGTTCGAAATGATACGAAACTTTTCAGAACATTTATATATGTTACAAGGGAAGGTTATGATGGAAGTCCGTGCAAAAAAATCATTTGAAAATTAGATTCTATGAATCTTTTCGAAATGCATGTTTCAGTCAAAAAATCATAATATATTATACATTAGTTTATACTAGTTTCAGTCCAAAAATTAAATTAAATCGGGGACTATTCTAAATGATACGAAACTTTTCAAATAATTTATATAAGTTAGGAGGGAAGGTTATGATGGAAGTCCTTCCAAAAAATCATTTGAAAATTTGATTCTGTGAAACTTTTCGTAATGCAAGTTTCGGTAAAAAAAATCATAATATATTATACACTAGTTTATACTAGTTTCAGTCAAAAATCAAATTAAACCGGGACTGTTCGAAACGATACGAAACTTTGATTGTCATTAATATATGATACGAGGGAAGGTTATGATGGAAGTACATGCAAAAAATCATCTGAAAATTAGATTCTATGAAACTTTTCGAAATGCAAGTTTCGGTCAAAAAATCATAATATATTATACACTAATTTTGGTCAAAAAATTAAATTAAATCGAGGATTGTACGAAGCGATACAAACCTTATTATATCCTTGTTATATGATACAATGGAACGTTATGATGGAAGTCCATGCAAAAAATCATCTGAAAATTAGATTCTATGAAACGTTTCGAAATGCAAGTTTCGGTCAAAAAATCATAAAATTATATACACTAGTTTATACATGTTTCTGTCAAAAATCAAATTAAATCGGGGACTGTTCGAAATGATGCGAAACTTTCCAGATCTTTTATATATGTTATTATGGAAGGTTATGATGGAAGTCCATGCAAAAAATCATCTAAAAATTAGATTCTATGTAACTTTTCAAAATGCATGTTTCGGTCAAAAATCATAAAATATTATACACTAGTTTATACTAGTTTCGGTCAAAAATTAAATTATATCAAGGACTGTTCGAAATGTTACGAAACTTTTCAGAACATTAAAATATGTTACAAGGGAAGGTTTTGATGGAAGTCCATGCAAAAAAAAATCATCTGAAAAATTAGATTCTATGACACTTTTCGAAATGCAAGTTTTGGTCAAAAATCATAATATATTATACACTAGTTTATACTAGTTTCGGTCAAAATTCAAATTAAATCAAGGAATGTTCGAAATGATACGAAACTTTTCAGAACATTTATATATGTTACAAGGGAAGGTTATGATGGAAGTCCGTGCAAAAAAATCATTTGAAAATTAGATTCTATGAATCTTTTCGAAATGCATGTTTCAGTCAAAAAATCATAATATATTATACATTAGTTTATACTAGTTTCAGTCCAAAAATTAAATTAAATCGGGGACTATTCTAAATGATACGAAACTTTTCAAATAATTTATATAAGTTAGGAGGGAAGGTTATGATGGAAGTCCTTCCAAAAAATCATTTGAAAATTTGATTCTGTGAAACTTTTCGTAATGCAAGTTTCGGTAAAAAAAATCATAATATATTATACACTAGTTTATACTAGTTTCAGTCAAAAATCAAATTAAACCGGGACTGTTCGAAACGATACGAAACTTTGATTATCATTAATATATGATACGAGGGAAGGTTATGATGGAAGTACAGCAAAAAATCATCTGAAAATTAGATTCTATGAAACTTTTTGAAATGCAAGTTTCGGTCAAAAAATCATAATATATTATACACTAATTTTGGTCAAAAAATTAAATTAAATCGAGGATTGTACGAAGCGATACAAACCTTATTATATCCTTGTTATATGATACGATGGAACGTTATGATGGAAGTCCATGCAAAAAATCATCTGAAAATTAGATTCTATGAAACGTTTCGAAATGCAAGTTTCGGTCAAAAAATCATAAAATTATATACACTAGTTTATACATGTTTCTGTCAAAAATCAAATTAAATCGGGGACTGTTCGAAATGATGCGAAACTTTCCAGATCTTTTATATATGTTATTATGGAAGGTTATGATGGAAGTCCATGCAGAAAATCATCTAAAAATTAGATTCTATGTAACTTTTCAAAATGCATGTTTCGGTCAAAAATCATAAAATATTATACACTAGTTTATACTAGTTTCGGTCAAAAATTAAATTATATCAAGGACTGTTCGAAATGTTACGAAACTTTTCAGAACATTAAAATATGTTACAAGGGAAGGTTTTGATGGAAGTCCATGCAAAAAAAAATCATCTGAAAAATTAGATTCTATGACACTTTTCGAAATGCAAGTTTTGGTCAAAAATCATAATATATTATACACTAGTTTATACTAGTTTCGGTCAAAATTCAAATTAAATCAAGGAATGTTCGAAATGATACGAAACTTTTCAGAACATTTATATATGTTACAAGGGAAGGTTATGATGGAAGTCCGTGCAAAAAAATCATTTGAAAATTAGATTCTATGAATCTTTTCGAAATGCATGTTTCAGTCAAAAAATCATAATATATTATACATTAGTTTATACTAGTTTCAGTCCAAAAATTAAATTAAATCGGGGACTATTCTAAATGATACGAAACTTTTCAAATAATTTATATAAGTTAGGAGGGAAGGTTATGATGGAAGTCCTTCCAAAAAATCATTTGAAAATTTGATTCTGTGAAACTTTTCGTAATGCAAGTTTCGGTAAAAAAAATCATAATATATTATACACTAGTTTATACTAGTTTCAGTCAAAAATCAAATTAAACCGGGACTGTTCGAAACGATACGAAACTTTGATTATCATTAATATATGATACGAGGGAAGGTTATGATGGAAGTACATGCAAAAAATCATCTGAAAATTAGATTCTATGAAACTTTTCGAAATGCAAGTTTCGGTCAAAAAATCATAATATATTATACACTAATTTTGGTCAAAAAATTAAATTAAATCGAGGATTGTACGAAGCGATACAAACCTTATTATATCCTTGTTATATGATACGATGGAACGTTATGATGGAAGTCCATGCAAAAAATCATCTGAAAATTAGATTCTATGAAACGTTTCGAAATGCAAGTTTCGGTCAAAAAATCATAAAATTATATACACTAGTTTATACATGTTTCTGTCAAAAATCAAATTAAATCGGGGACTGTTCGAAATGATGCGAAACTTTCCAGATCTTTTATATATGTTATTATGGAAGGTTATGATGGAAGTCCATGCAAAAAATCATCTAAAAATTAGATTTTATGTAACTTTTCAAAATGCATGTTTCGGTCAAAAATTATAAAATATTATACACTAGTTTATACTAGTTTCGGTCAAAAATTAAATTATATCAAGGACTGTTCGAAATGTTACGAAACTTTTCAGAACATTAAAATATGTTACAAGGGAAGGTTTTGATGGAAGTCCATGCAAAAAAAATCATCTGAAAAATTAGATTCTATGACACTTTTCGAAATGCAAGTTTTGGTCAAAAATCATAATATATTATACACTAGTTTATACTAGTTTCGGTCAAAATTCAAATTAAATCAAGGAATGTTCGAAATGATACGAAACTTTTCAGAACATTTATATATGTTACAAGGGAAGGTTATGATGGAAGTCCGTGCAAAAAAATCATTTGAAAATTAGATTCTATGAATCTTTTCGAAATGCATGTTTCAGTCAAAAAATCATAATATATTATACATTAGTTTATACTAGTTTCAGTCCAAAAATTAAATTATATCGGGGACTATTCTAAATGATACGAAACTTTTCAAATAATTTATATAAGTTAGGAGGGAAGGTTATGATGAAAGTCCTTCCAATAAATCATTTGAAAATTTGATTCTGTGAAACTTTTCGTAATGCAAGTTTCGGTAAAAAAAATCATAATATATTAAACACTAGTTTATACTAGTTTCAGTCAAAAATCAAATTAAACCGGGACTGTTCGAAACGATACGAAACTTTGATTATCATTAATATATGATACGAGGGAAGGTTATGATGGAAGTACATGCAAAATATCATCTGAAAATTAGATTCTATGAAACTTTTCGAAATGCAAGTTTCGGTCAAAAAATCATAATATATTATACACTAATTTTGGTCAAAAAATTAAATTAAATCGAGGATTGTACGAAGCGATACAAACCTTATTATATCCTTGTTATATGATACGATGGAACGTTATGATGGAAGTCCATGCAAAAAATCATCTGAAAATTAGATTCTATGAAACGTTTCGAAATGCAAGTTTCGGTCAAAAAATCATAAAATTATATACACTAGTTTATACATGTTTCTGTCAAAAATCAAATTAAATCGGGGACTGTTCGAAATGATGCGAAACTTTCCAGATCTTTTATATATGTTATTATGGAAAGTTATGATGGAAGTCCATGCAAAAAATCATCTAAAAATTAGATTCTATGTAACTTTTCAAAATGCATGTTTCGGTCAAAAATCATAAAATATTATACACTAGTTTATACTAGTTTCGGTCAAAAATTAAATTATATCAAGGACTGTTCGAAATGTTACGAAACTTTTCAGAACATTAAAATATGTTACAAGGGAAGGTTTTGATGGAAGTCCATGCAAAAAAAATCATCTGAAAAATTAGATTCTATGACACTTTTCGAAATGCATGTTTTGGTCAAAAATCATAATATATTATACACTAGTTTATACTAGTTTCGGTCAAAATTCAAATTAAATCAAGGAATGTTCGAAATGATACGAAACTTTTCAGAACATTTATATATGTTACAAGGGAAGGTTATGATGGAAGTCCGTGCAAAAAAATCATTTGTAAATTAGATTCTATGAATCTTTTCGAAATGCATGTTTCAGTCAAAAAATCATAATATATTATACATTAGTTTATACTAGTTTCAGTCCAAAAATTAAATTAAATCGGGGACTATTCTAAATGATACGAAACTTTTCAAATAATTTATATAAGTTAGGAGGGAAGGTTATGATGGAAGTCCTTCCAAAAAATCATTTGAAAATTTGATTCTGTGAAACTTTTCGTAATGCAAGTTTCGGTAAAAAAAATCATAATATATTATACACTAGTTTATACTAGTTTCAGTCAAAAATCAAATTAAACCGGGACTGTTCGAAACGATACGAAACTTTGATTATCATTAATATATGATACGAGGGAAGGTTATGATGGAAGTACATGCAAAAAATCATCTGAAAATTAGATTCTATGAAACTTTTCGAAATGCAAGTTTCGGTCAAAAAATCATAATATATTATACACTAATTTTGGTCAAAAAATTAAATTAAATCGAGGATTGTACGAAGCGATACAAACCTTATTATATCCTTGTTATATGATACGATGGAACGTTATGATGGAAGTCCATGCAAAAAATCATCTGAAAATTAGATTCTATGAAACGTTTCGAAATGCAAGTTTCGGTCAAAAAATCATAAAATTATATACACTAGTTTATACATGTTTCTGTCAAAAATCAAATTAAATCGGGGACTGTTCGAAATGATGCGAAACTTTCCAGATCTTTTATATATGTTATTATGGAAGGTTATGATGGAAGTCCATGCAGAAAATCATCTAAAAATTAGATTCTATGTAACTTTTCAAAATGCATGTTTCGGTCAAAAATTATAAAATATTATACACTAGTTTATACTAGTTTCGGTCAAAAATTAAATTATATCAAGGACTGTTCGAAATGTTACGAAACTTTTCAGAACATTAAAATATGTTACAAGGGAAGGTTTTGATGGAAGTCCATGCAAAAAAAATCATCTGAAAAATTAGATTCTATGACACTTTTCGAAATGCAAGTTTTGGTCAAAAATCATAATATATTATACACTAGTTTATACTAGTTTCGGTCAAAATTCAAATTAAATCAAGGAATGTTCGAAATGATACGAAACTTTTCAGAACATTTATATATGTTACAAGGGAAGGTTATGATGGAAGTCCGTGCAAAAAAATCATTTGAAAATTAGATTCTATGAATCTTTTCGAAATGCATGTTTCAGTCAAAAAATCATAATATATTATACATTAGTTTATACTAGTTTCAGTCCAAAAATTAAATTAAATCGGGGACTATTCTAAATGATACGAAACTTTTCAAATAATTTATATAAGTTAGGAGGGAAGGTTATGATGGAAGTCCTTCCAAAAAATCATTTGAAAATTTGATTCTGTGAAACTTTTCGTAATGCAAGTTTCGGTAAAAAAATCATAATATATTATACACTAGTTTATACTAGTTTCAGTCAAAAATCAAATTAAACCGGGACTGTTCGAAACGATACGAAACTTTGATTATCATTAATATATGATACGAGGGAAGGTTATGATGGAAGTACATGCAAAATATCATCTGAAAATTAGATTCTATGAAACTTTTCGAAATGCAAGTTTCGGTCAAAAAATCATAATATATTATACACTAATTTTGGTCAAAAAATTAAATTAAATCGAGGATTGTACGAAGCGATACAAACCTTATTATATCCTTGTTATATGATACGATGGAACGTTATGATGGAAGTCCATGCAAAAAATCATCTGAAAATTAGATTCTATGAAACGTTTCGAAATGCAAGTTTCGGTCAAAAAATCATAAAATTATATACACTAGTTTATACATGTTTCTGTCAAAAATCAAATTAAATCGGGGACTGTTCGAAATGATGCGAAACTTTCCAGATCTTTTATATATGTTATTATGGAAGGTTATGATGGAAGTCCATGCAAAAAATCATCTAAAAATTAGATTCTATGTAACTTTTCAAAATGCATGTTTCGGTCAAAAATCATAAAATATTATACACTAGTTTATACTAGTTTCGGTCAAAAATTAAATTATATCAAGGACTGTTCGAAATGTTACGAAACTTTTCAGAACATTAAAATATGTTACAAGGGAAGGTTTTGATGGAAGTCCATGCAAAAAAAATCATCTGAAAAATTAGATTCTATGACACTTTTCGAAATGCAAGTTTTGGTCAAAAATCATAATATATTATACACTAGTTTATACTAGTTTCGGTCAAAATTCAAATTAAATCAAGGAATGTTCGAAATGATACGAAACTTTTCAGAACATTTATATATGTTACAAGGGAAGGTTATGATGGAAGTCCGTGCAAAAAAATCATTTGAAAATTAGATTCTATGAATCTTTTCGAAATGCATGTTTCAGTCAAAAAATCATAATATATTATACATTAGTTTATACTAGTTTCTGTCCAAAAATTAAATTAAATCGGGGACTATTCTAAATGATACGAAACTTTTCAAATAATTTATATAAGTTAGGAGGGAAGGTTATGATGGAAGTCCTTCCAAAAAATCATTTGAAAATTTGATTCTGTGAAACTTTTCGTAATGCAAGTTTCGGTAAAAAAAATCATAATATATTATAAACTAGTTTATACTAGTTTCAGTCAAAAATCAAATTAAACCGGGACTGTTCGAAACGATACGAAACTTTGAAGATCATTAATATATGATACGAGGGAAGGTTATGATGGAAGTACATGCAAAAAATCATCTGAAAATTAGATTCCATGAAACTTTTTGAAATGCAAGTTTCGGTCAAAAAATCATAATATATTATACAATAGTTTTGTTCAAAAAATTAAATTAAATCGAGGATTGTACGAAGTGATATAAACCTTTTCAGATAATTTATATATGTTAGGAGGCAAGGTTATGATGGAAGTCCATGCAAAAAAATCATTTGAAAATTCGATTCTATGAATCTTTTCGAAATGCAAGTTTCGGTCAAAAAATCATAATATATTATACACTAGTTTTGTTCAAAAAACTTAAAAATAAATCGAGGATTGTATGAATCGATACAAATCTTTTTAGATCCTTGCTATATGATACGATGGAACGTTATGATGGAATTCCATGCAAAAAATACAATGAAAATTAGATTCTATAAAACGTTTCGTAATGCAAGTTTCGGTCAAAAAATGCAAGTTTCGGTCGAAATGTTACGAAACTTTTCAGAACATTAAAATATGTTACAAGGGAAGGTTTTGATGGAAGTCCATGCAAAAAAAATCATCTGAAAAATTAGATTCTATGACACTTTTCGAAATGCAAGTTTTGGTCAAAAATCATAATATATTATACACTAGTTTATACTAGTTTCGGTCAAAATTCAAATTAAATCAAGGAATGTTCGAAATGATACGAAACTTTTCAGAACATTTATATATGTTACAAGGGAAGGTTATGATGGAAGTCCGTGCAAAAAAATCATTTGAAAATTAGATTCTATGAATCTTTTCGAAATGCATGTTTCAGTCAAAAAATCATAATATATTATACATTAGTTTATACTAGTTTCTGTCCAAAAATTAAATTAAATCGGGGACTATTCTAAATGATACGAAACTTTTCAAATAATTTATATAAGTTAGGAGGGAAGGTTATGATGGAAGTCCTTCCAAAAAATCATTTGAAAATTTGATTCTGTGAAACTTTTCGTAATGCAAGTTTCGGTAAAAAAAATCATAATATATTATAAACTAGTTTATACTAGTTTCAGTCAAAAATCAAATTAAACCGGGACTGTTCGAAACGATACGAAACTTTGAAGATCATTAATATATGATACGAGGGAAGGTTATGATGGAAGTACATGCAAAAAATCATCTGAAAATTAGATTCCATGAAACTTTTTGAAATGCAAGTTTCGGTCAAAAAATCATAATATATTATACAATAGTTTTGTTCAAAAAATTAAATTAAATTGAGGATTGTACGAAGTGATATAAACCTTTTCAGATAATTTATATATGTTAGGAGGCAAGGTTATGATGGAAGTCCATGCAAAAAAATCATTTGAAAATTCGATTCTATGAATCTTTTCGAAATGCAAGTTTCGGTCAAAAAATCATAATATATTATACACTAGTTTTGTTCAAAAAACTTAAAAATAAATCGAGGATTGTATGAATCGATACAAATCTTTTTAGATCCTTGCTATATGATACGATGGAACGTTATGATGGAATTCCATGCAAAAAATACAATGAAAATTAGATTCTATAAAACGTTTCGTAATGCAAGTTTCGGTCAAAAAATGCAAGTTTCGGTCGAAATGTTACGAAACTTTTCAGAACATTAAAATATGTTACAAGGGAAGGTTTTGATGGAAGTCCATGCAAAAAAAATCATCTGAAAAATTAGATTCTATGACACTTTTCGAAATGCAAGTTTTGGTCAAAAATCATAATATATTATACACTAGTTTATACTAGTTTCGGTCAAAATTCAAATTAAATCAAGGAATGTTCGAAATGATACGAAACTTTTCAGAACATTTATATATGTTACAAGGGAAGGTTATGATGGAAGTCCGTGCAAAAAAATCATTTGAAAATTAGATTCTATGAATCTTTTCGAAATGCATGTTTCAGTCAAAAAATCATAATATATTATACATTAGTTTATACTAGTTTCAGTCCAAAAATTAAATTAAATCGGGGACTATTCTAAATGATACGAAACTTTTCAAATAATTTATATAAGTTAGGCGGGAAGGTTATGATGGAAGTCCTTCCAAAAAATCATTTGAAAATTTGATTCTGTGAAACTTTTCGTAATGCAAGTTTCGGTAAAAAAAATCATAATATATTATAAACTAGTTTATACTAGTTTCAGTCAAAAATCAAATTAAACCGGGACTGTTCGAAACGATACGAAACTTTGAAGATCATTAATATATGATACGAGGGAAGGTTATGATGGAAGTACATGCAAAAAATCATCTGAAAATTAGATTCCATGAAACTTTTTGAAATGCAAGTTTCGGTCAAAAAATCATAATATATTATACAATAGTTTTGTTCAAAAAATTAAATTAAATCGAGGATTGTACGAAGTGATATAAACCTTTTCAGATAATTTATATATGTTAGGAGGCAAGGTTATGATGGAAGTCCATGCAAAAAAATCATTTGAAAATTCGATTCTATGAATCTTTTCGAAATGCAAGTTTCGGTCAAAAAATCATAATATATTATACACTAGTTTTGTTCAAAAAACTTAAAAATAAATCGAGGATTGTATGAATCGATACAAATCTTTTTAGATCCTTGCTACATGATACGATGGAACGTTATGATGGAATTCCATGCAAAAAATACAATGAAAATTAGATTCTATAAAACGTTTCGTAATGCAAGTTTCGGTCAAAAAATGCAAGTTTCGGTCGAAATGTTACGAAACTTTTCAGAACATAAAAATATGTTACAAGGGAAGGTTTTGATGGAAGTCCATGCAAAAAAAATCATCTGAAAATTAGATTCTATGACACTTTTCGAAATGCAAGTTTTGGTCAAAAATCATAATATATTATACACTAGTTTATACTAGTTTCGGTCAAAATTCAAATTAAATCAAGGAATGTTCGAAATGATACGAAACTTTTCAGAACATTTATATATGTTACAAGGGAAGGTTATGATGGAAGTCCGTGCAAAAAAATCATTTGAAAATTAGATTCTATGAATCTTTTCGAAATGCATGTTTCAGTCAAAAAATCATAATATATTATACATTAGTTTATACTAGTTTCAGTCCAAAAATTAAATTAAATCGGGGACTATTCTAAATGATACGAAACTTTTCAAATAATTTATATAAGTTAGGAGGGAAGGTTATGATGGAAGTCCTTCCAAAAAATCATTTGAAAATTTGATTCTGTGAAACTTTTCGTAATGCAAGTTTCGGTAAAAAAAATCATAATATATTATACACTAGTTTATACTAGTTTCAGTCAAAAATCAAATTAAACCGGGACTGTTCGAAACGATACGAAACTTTGATTATCATTAATATATGATACGAGGGAAGGTTATGATGGAAGTACATGCAAAAAATCATCTGAAAATTAGATTCTATGAAACTTTTCGAAATGCAAGTTTCGGTCAAAAAATCATAATATATTATACACTAATTTTGGTCAAAAAATTAAATTAAATCGAGGATTGTACGAAGCGATACAAACCTTATTATATCCTTGTTATATGATACGATGGAACGTTATGATGGAAGTCCATGCAAAAAATCATCTGAAAATTAGATTCTATGAAACGTTTCGAAATGCAAGTTTCGGTCAAAAAATCATAAAATTATATACACTAGTTTATACATGTTTCTGTCAAAAATCAAATTAAATCGGGGACTGTTCGAAATGATGCGAAACTTTCCAGATCTTTTATATATGCTATTATGGAAGGTTATGATGGAAGTCCATGCAAAAAATCATCTAAAAATTAGATTCTATGTAACTTTTCAAAATGCATGTTTCGGTCAAAAATCATAAAATATTATACACTAGTTTATACTAGTTTCGGTCAAAAATTAAATTATATCAAGGACTGTTCGAAATGTTACGAAACTTTTCAGAACATTAAAATATGTTACAAGGGAAGGTTTTGATGGAAGTCCATGCAAAAAAAATCATCTGAAAAATTAGATTCTATGACACTTTTCGAAATGCAAGTTTTGGTCAAAAATCATAATATATTATACACTAGTTTATACTAGTTTCGGTCAAAATTCAAATTAAATCAAGGAATGTTCGAAATGATACGAAACTTTTCAGAACATTTATATATGTTACAAGGGAAGGTTATGATGGAAGTCCGTGCAAAAAAATCATTTGAAAATTAGATTCTATGAATCTTTTCGAAATGCATGTTTCAGTCAAAAAATCATAATATATTATACATTAGTTTATACTAGTTTCAGTCAAAAAATTAAATTAAATCGGGGACTATTCTAAATGATACGAAACTTTTCAAATAATTTATATAAGTTAGGAGGGAAGGTTATGATGGAAGTCCTTCCAAAAAATCATTTGAAAATTTGATTCTGTGAAACTTTTCGTAATGCAAGTTTCGGTAAAAAAAATCATAATATATTATACACTAGTTTATACTAGTTTCAGTCAAAAATCAAATTAAACCGGGACTGTTCGAAACGATACGAAACTTTGATTATCATTAATATATGATACGAGGGAAGGTTATGATGGAAGTACATGCAAAAAATCATCTGAAAATTAGATTCTATGAAACTTTTCGAAATGCAAGTTTCGGTCAAAAAATCATAATATATTATACACTAATTTTGGTCAAAAAATTAAATTAAATCGAGGATTGTACGAAGCGATACAAACCTTATTATATCCTTGTTATATGATACGATGGAACGTTATGATGGAAGTCCATGCAAAAAATCATCTGAAAATTAGATTCTATGAAACGTTTCGAAATGCAAGTTTCGGTCAAAAAATCATAAAATTATATACACTAGTTTATACATGTTTCTGTCAAAAATCAAATTAAATCGGGGACTGTTCGAAATGATGCGAAACTTTCCAGATCTTTTATATATGCTATTATGGAAGGTTATGATGGAAGTCCATGCAAAAAATCATCTAAAAATTAGATTCTATGTAACTTTTCAAAATGCATGTTTCGGTCAAAAATCATAAAATATTATACACTAGTTTATACTAGTTTCGGTCAAAAATTAAATTATATCAAGGACTGTTCGAAATGTTACGAAACTTTTCAGAACATTAAAATATGTTACAAGGGAAGGTTTTGATGGAAGTCCATGCAAAAAAAATCATCTGAAAAATTAGATTCTATGACACTTTTCGAAATGCAAGTTTTGGTCAAAAATCATAATATATTATACACTAGTTTATACTAGTTTCGGTCAAAATTCAAATTAAATCAAGGAATGTTCGAAATGATACGAAACTTTTCAGAACATTTATATATGTTACAAGGGAAGGTTATGATGGAAGTCCGTGCAAAAAAATCATTTGAAAATTAGATTCTATGAATCTTTTCGAAATGCATGTTTCAGTCAAAAAATCATAATATATTATACATTAGTTTATACTAGTTTCAGTCCAAAAATTAAATTAAATCGGGGACTATTCTAAATGATACGAAACTTTTCAAATAATTTATATAAGTTAGGAGGGAAGGTTATGATGGAAGTCCTTCCAAAAAATCATTTGAAAATTTGATTCTGTGAAACTTTTCGTAATGCAAGTTTCGGTAAAAAAAATCATAATATATTATACACTAGTTTATACTAGTTTCAGTCAAAAATCAAATTAAACCGGGACTGTTCGAAACGATACGAAACTTTGATTATCATTAATATATGATACGAGGGAAGGTTATGATGGAAGTACATGCAAAAAATCATCTGAAAATTAGATTCTATGAAACTTTTCGAAATGCAAGTTTCGGTCAAAAAATCATAATATATTATACACTAATTTTGGTCAAAAAATTAAATTAAATCGAGGATTGTACGAAGCGATACAAACCTTATTATATCCTTGTTATATGATACGATGGAACGTTATGATGGAAGTCCATGCAAAAAATCATCTGAAAATTAGATTCTATGAAACGTTTCGAAATGCAAGTTTCGGTCAAAAAATCATAAAATTATATACACTAGTTTATACATGTTTCTGTCAAAAATCAAATTAAATCGGGGACTGTTCGAAATGATGCGAAACTTTCCAGATCTTTTATATATGCTATTATGGAAGGTTATGATGGAAGTCCATGCAAAAAATCATCTAAAAATTAGATTCTATGTAACTTTTCAAAATGCATGTTTCGGTCAAAAATCATAAAATATTATACACTAGTTTATACTAGTTTCGGTCAAAAATTAAATTATATCAAGGACTGTTCGAAATGTTACGAAACTTTTCAGAACATTAAAATATGTTACAAGGGAAGGTTTTGATGGAAGTCCATGCAAAAAAAATCATCTGAAAAATTAGATTCTATGACACTTTTCGAAATGCAAGTTTTGGTCAAAAATCATAATATATTATACACTAGTTTATACTAGTTTCGGTCAAAATTCAAATTAAATAAAGGAATGTTCGAAATGATACGAAACTTTTCAGAACATTTATATATGTTACAAGGGAAGGTTATGATGGAAGTCCGTGCAAAAAAATCATTTGAAAATTAGATTCTATGAATCTTTTCGAAATGCATGTTTCAGTCAAAAAATCATAATATATTATACATTAGTTTATACTAGTTTCAGTCCAAAAATTAAATTAAATCGGGGACTATTCTAAATGATACGAAACTTTTCAAATAATTTATATAAGTTAGGAGGGAAGGTTATGATGGAAGTCCTTCCAAAAAATCATTTGAAAATTTGATTCTGTGAAACTTTTCGTAATGCAAGTTTCGGTAAAAAAAATCATAATATATTATACACTAGTTTATACTAGTTTCAGTCAAAAATCAAATTAAACCGGGACTGTTCGAAACGATACGAAACTTTGATTATCATTAATATATGATACGAGGGAAGGTTATGATGGAAGTACATGCAAAAAATCATCTGAAAATTAGATTCTATGAAACTTTTCGAAATGCAAGTTTCGGTCAAAAAATCATAATATATTATACACTAATTTTGGTCAAAAAATTAAATTAAATCGAGGATTGTACGAAGCGATACAAACCTTATTATATCCTTGTTATATGATACGATGGAACGTTATGATGGAAGTCCATGCAAAAAATCATCTGAAAATTAGATTCTATGAAACGTTTCGAAATGCAAGTTTCGGTAAAAAAATCATAAAATTATATACACTAGTTTATACATGTTTCTGTCAAAAATCAAATTAAATCGGGGACTGTTCGAAATGATGCGAAACTTTCCAGATCTTTTATATATGTTATTATGGAAGGTTATGATGGAAGTCCATGCAAAAAATCATCTAAAAATTAGATTCTATGTAACTTTTCAAAATGCATGTTTCGGTCAAAAATCATAAAATATTATACACTAGTTTATACTAGTTTCGGTCAAAAATTAAATTATATCAAGGACTGTTCGAAATGTTACAAAACTTTTCAGAACATTAAAATATGATACAAGGGAAAGTTTTGATGGAAGTCCATGCAAAAAAATCATCTGAAAAATTAGATTCTATGACACTTTTCGAAATGCAAGTTTTGGTCAAAAATCATAATATATTATACACTAGTTTATACTAGTTTCGGTCAAAATTCAAATTAAATCAAGGAATGTTCGAAATGATACGAAACTTTTCAGAACATTTATATATGTTACAAGGGAAGGTTATGATGGAAGTCCGTGCAAAAAAATCATTTGAAAATTAGATTCTATGAATCTTTTCGAAATGCATGTTTCAGTCAAAAAATCATAATATATTATACATTAGTTTATACTAGTTTCTGTCCAAAAATTAAATTAAATCGGGGACTATTCTAAATGATACGAAACTTTTCAAATAATTTATATAAGTTAGGAGGGAAGGTTATGATGGAAGTCCTTCCAAAAAATCATTTGAAAATTTGATTCTGTGAAACTTTTCGTAATGCAAGTTTCGGTAAAAAAAATCATAATATATTAAACACTAGTTTATACTAGTTTCAGTCAAAAATCAAATTAAACCGGGACTGTTCGAAACGATACGAAACTTTGATTATCATTAATATATGATACGAGGGAAGGTTATGATGGAAGTACATGCAAAAAATCATCTGAAAATTAGATTCTATGAAACTTTTCGAAATGCAAGTTTCGGTCAAAAAATCATAATATATTATACACTAATTTTGGTCAAAAAATTAAATTAAATCGAGGATTGTACGAAGCGATACAAACCTTATTATATCCTTGTTATATGATACGATGGAACGTTATGATGGAAGTCCATGCAAAAAATCATCTGAAAATTAGATTCTATGAAACGTTTCGAAATGCAAGTTTCGGTCAAAAAATCATAAAATTATATACACTAGTTTATACATGTTTCTGTCAAAAATCAAATTAAATCGGGGACTGTTCGAAATGATGCGAAACTTTCCAGATCTTTTATATATGTTATTATGGAAGGTTATGATGGAAGTCCATGCAAAAAATCATCTGAAAATTAGATTCTATGTAACTTTTCAAAATGCATGTTTCGGTCAAAAATCATAAAATATTATACACTAGTTTATACTAGTTTCGGTCAAAAATTAAATTATATCAAGGACTGTTCGAAATGTTACGAAACTTTTCAGAACATTAAAATATGTTACAAGGGAAGGTTTTGATGGAAGTCCATGCAAAAAAAATCATCTGAAAAATTAGATTCTATGACACTTTTCGAAATGCAAGTTTTGGTCAAAAATCATAATATATTATACACTAGTTTATACTAGTTTCGGTCAAAATTCAAATTAAATCAAGGAATGTTCGAAATGATACGAAACTTTTCAGAACATTTATATATGTTACAAGGGAAGGTTATGATGGAAGTCCGTGCAAAAAAATCATTTGAAAATTAGATTCTATGAATCTTTTCGAAATGCATGTTTCAGTCAAAAAATCAAAATATATTATACATTAGTTTATACTAGTTTCAGTCCAAAAATTAAATTAAATCGGGGACTATTCTAAATGATACGAAACTTTTCAAATAATTTATATAAGTTAGGAGGGAAGGTTATGATGGAAGTCCTTCCAAAAAATCATTTGAAAATTTGATTCTGTGAAACTTTTCGTAATGCAAGTTTCGGTAAAAAAAATCATAATATATTATACACTAGTTTATACTAGTTTCAGTCAAAAATCAAATTAAACCGCGACTGTTCGAAACGATACGAAACTTTGATTATCATTAATATATGATACGAGGGAAGGTTATGATGGAAGTACATGCAAAAAATCATCTGAAAATTAGATTCTATGAAACTTTTCGAAATGCAAGTTTCGGTCAAAAAATCATAATATATTATACACTAATTTTGGTCAAAAAATTAAATTAAATCGAGGATTGTACGAAGCGATACAAACCTTATTATATCCTTGTTATATGATACGATGGAACGTTATGATGGAAGTCCATGCAAAAAATCATCTGAAAATTAGATTCTATGAAACGTTTCGAAATGCAAGTTTCGGTCAAAAAATCATAAAATTATATACACTAGTTTATACATGTTTCTGTCAAAAATCAAATTAAATCGGGGACTGTTCGAAATGATGCGAAACTTTCCAGATCTTTTATATATGTTATTATGGAAGGTTATGATGGAAGTCCATGCAAAAAATCATCTGAAAATTAGATTCTATGTAACTTTTCAAAATGCATGTTTCGGTCAAAAATCATAAAATATTATACACTAGTTTATACTAGTTTCGGTCAAAAATTAAATTATATCAAGGACTGTTCGAAATGTTACGAAACTTTTCAGAACATTAAAATATGTTACAAGGGAAGGTTTTGATGGAAGTCCATGCAAAAAAAATCATCTGAAAAATTAGATTCTATGACACTTTTCGAAATGCAAGTTTTGGTCAAAAATCATAATATATTATACACTAGTTTATACTAGTTTCGGTCAAAATTCAAATTAAATCAAGGAATGTTCTAAATGATACGAAACTTTTCAGAACATTTATATATGTTACAAGGGAAGGTTATGATGGAAGTCCGTGCAAAAAAATCATTTGAAAATTAGATTCTATGAATCTTTTCGAAATGCATGTTTCAGTCAAAAAATCATAATATATTATACATTAGTTTATACTAGTTTCAGTCAAAAAATTAAATCAAATCGGGGACTATTCTAAATGATACGAAACTTTTCAAATAATTTATATAAGTTAGGAGGGAAGGTTATGATGGAAGTCCTTCAAAAAAATCATTTGAAAATTTGATTCTGTGAAACTTTTCGTAATGCAAGTTTCGGTAAAAAAAATCATAATATATTATACACTAGTTTATACTAGTTTCAGTCAAAAATCAAATTAAACCGGGACTGTTCGAAACGATACGAAACTTTGATTATCATTAATATATGATACGAGGGAAGGTTATGATGGAAGTACATGCAAAAAATCATCTGAAAATTAGATTCTATGAAACTTTTCGAAATGCAAGTTTCGGTCAAAAAATCATAATATATTATACACTAATTTTGGTCAAAAAATTAAATTAAATCGAGGATTGTACGAAGCGATACAAACCTTATTATATCCTTGTTATATGATACGATGGAACGTTATGATGGAAGTCCATGCAAAAAATCATCTGAAAATTAGATTCTATGAAACGTTTCGAAATGCAAGTTTCGGTCAAAAAATCATAAAATTATATACACTAGTTTATACATGTTTCTGTCAAAAATCAAATTAAATCGGGGACTGTTCGAAATGATGCGAAACTTTCCAGATCTTTTATATATGCTATTATGGAAGGTTATGATGGAAGTCCATGCAAAAAATCATCTAAAAATTAGATTCTATGTAACTTTTCAAAATGCATGTTTCGGTCAAAAATCATAAAATATTATACACTAGTTTATACTAGTTTCGGTCAAAAATTAAATTATATCAAGGACTGTTCGAAATGTTACGAAACTTTTCAGAACATTAAAATATGTTACAAGGGAAGGTTTTGATGGAAGTCCATGCAAAAAAAATCATCTGAAAAATTAGATTCTATGACACTTTTCGAAATGCAAGTTTTGGTCAAAAATCATAATATATTATACACTAGTTTATACTAGTTTCGGTCAAAATTCAAATTAAATCAAGGAATGTTCTAAATGATACGAAACTTTTCAGAACATTTATATATGTTACAAGGGAAGGTTATGATGGAAGTCCGTGCAAAAAAATCATTTGAAAATTAGATTCTATGAATCTTTTCGAAATGCATGTTTCAGTCAAAAAATCATAATATATTATACATTAGTTTATACTAGTTTCAGTCAAAAAATTAAATTAAATCGGGGACTATTCTAAATGATACGAAACTTTTCAAATAATTTATATAAGTTAGGAGGGAAGGTTATGATGGAAGTCCTTCAAAAAAATCATTTGAAAATTTGATTCTGTGAAACTTTTCGTAATGCAAGTTTCGGTAAAAAAAATCATAATATATTATACACTAGTTTATACTAGTTTCAGTCAAAAATCAAATTAAACCGGGACTGTTCGAAACGATACGAAACTTTGATTATCATTAATATATGATACGAGGGAAGGTTATGATGGAAGTACATGCAAAAAATCATCTGAAAATTAGATTCTATGAAACTTTTCGAAATGCAAGTTTCGGTCAAAAAATCATAATATATTATACACTAATTTTGGTCAAAAAATTAAATTAAATCGAGGATTGTACGAAGCGATACAAACCTTATTATATCCTTGTTATATGATACGATGGAACGTTATGATGGAAGTCCATGCAAAAAATCATCTGAAAATTAGATTCTATGAAACGTTTCGAAATGCAAGTTTCGGTCAAAAAATCATAAAATTATATACACTAGTTTATACATGTTTCTGTCAAAAATCAAATTAAATCGGGGACTGTTCGAAATGATGCGAAACTTTCCAGATCTTTTATATATGCTATTATGGAAGGTTATGATGGAAGTCCATGCAAAAAATCATCTAAAAATTAGATTCTATGTAACTTTTCAAAATGCATGTTTCGGTCAAAAATCATAAAATATTATACACTAGTTTATACTAGTTTCGGTCAAAAATTAAATTATATCAAGGACTGTTCGAAATGTTACGAAACTTTTCAGAACATTAAAATATGTTACAAGGGAAGGTTTTGATGGAAGTCCATGCAAAAAAAATCATCTGAAAAATTAGATTCTATGACACTTTTCGAAATGCAAGTTTTGGTCAAAAATCATAATATATTATACACTAGTTTATACTAGTATCGGTCAAAATTCAAATTAAATCAAGGAATGTTCTAAATGATACGAAACTTTTTAGAACATTTATATATGTTACAAGGGAAGGTTATGATGGAAGTCCGTGCAAAAAAATCATTTGAAAATTAGATTCTATGAATCTTTTCGAAATGCATGTTTCAGTCAAAAAATCATAATATATTATACATTAGTTTATACTAGTTTTAGTCCAAAAATTAAATTAAATCGGGGACTATTCTAAATGATACGAAACTTTTCAAATAATTTATATAAGTTAGGAGGGAAGGTTATGATGGAAGTCCTTCAAAAAAATCATTTGAAAATTTGATTCTGTGAAACTTTTCGTAATGCAAGTTTCGGTAAAAAAAATCATAATATATTATACACTAGTTTATACTAGTTTCAGTCAAAAATCAAATTAAACCGGGACTGTTCGAAACGATACGAAACTTTGATTATCATTAATATATGATACGAGGGAAGGTTATGATGGAAGTACATGCAAAAAATCATCTGAAAATTAGATTCTATGAAACTTTTCGAAATGCAAGTTTCGGTCAAAAAAATCATAATATATTATACACTAATTTTGGTCAAAAAATTAAATTAAATCGAGGATTGTACGAAGCGATACAAACCTTATTATATCCTTGTTATATGATACGATGGAACGTTATGATGGAAGTCCATGCAAAAAATCATCTGAAAATTAGATTCTATGAAACGTTTCGAAATGCAAGTTTCGGTCAAAAAATCATAAAATTATATACACTAGTTTATACATGTTTCTGTCAAAAATCAAATTAAATCGGGGACTGTTCGAAATGATGCGAAACTTTCCAGATCTTTTATATATGCTATTATGGAAGGTTATGATGGAAGTCCATGCAAAAAATCATCTAAAAATTAGATTCTATGTAACTTTTCAAAATGCATGTTTCGGTCAAAAATCATAAAATATTATACACTAGTTTATACTAGTTTCGGTCAAAAATTAAATTATATCAAGGACTGTTCGAAATGTTACGAAACTTTTCAGAACATTAAAATATGTTACAAGGGAAGGTTTTGATGGAAGTCCATGCAAAAAAAATCATCTGAAAAATTAGATTCTATGACACTTTTCGAAATGCAAGTTTTGGTCAAAAATCATAATATATTATACACTAGTTTATACTAGTTTCGGTCAAAATTCAAATTAAATCAAGGAATGTTCGAAATGATACGAAACTTTTCAAAACATTTATATATGTTACAAGGGAAGGTTATGATGGAAGTCCGTGCAAAAAAATCATTTGAAAATTAGATTCTATGAATCTTTTCGAAATGCATGTTTCAGTCAAAAAATCATAATATATTATACATTAGTTTATACTAGTTTCAGTCCAAAAATTAAATTAAATCGGGGACTATTCTAAATGATACGAAACTTTTCAAATAATTTATATAAGTTAGGAGGGAAGGTTATGATGGAAGTCCATCCAAAAAATCATTTGAAAATTTGATTCTGTGAAACTTTTCGTAATGCAAGTTTCGGTAAAAAAATCATAATATATTATACACTAGTTTATACTAGTTTCAGTCAAAAATCAAATTAAACCGGGACTGTTCGAAACGATACGAAACTTTGATTATCATTAATATATGATACGAGGGAAGGTTATGATGGAAGTACATGCAAAAAATCATCTGAAAATTAGATTCTATGAAACTTTTCGAAATGCAAGTTTCGGTCAAAAAATCATAATATATTATACACTAATTTTGGTCAAAAAATTAAATTAAATCGAGGATTGTACGAAGCGATACAAACCTTATTATATCCTTGTTATATGATACGATGGAACGTTATGATGGAAGTCCATGCAAAAAATCATCTGAAAATTAGATTCTATGAAACGTTTCGAAATGCAAGTTTCGGTCAAAAAATCATAAAATTATATACACTAGTTTATACATGTTTCTGTCAAAAATCAAATTAAATCGGGGACTGTTCGAAATGATGCGAAACTTTCCAGATCTTTTATATATGCTATTATGGAAGGTTATGATGGAAGTCCATGAAAAAAATCATCTAAAAATTAGATTCTATGTAACTTTTCAAAATGCATGTTTCGGTCAAAAATCATAAAATATTATACACTAGTTTATACTAGTTTCGGTCAAAAATTAAATTATATCAAGGACTGTTCGAAATGTTACGAAACTTTTCAGAACATTAAAATATGTTACAAGGGAAGGTTTAGATGGAAGTCCATGCAAAAAAAATCATCTGAAAAATTAGATTCTATGACACTTTTCGAAATGCAAGTTTTGGTCAAAAATCATAATATATTATACACTAGTTTATACTAGTTTCGGTCAAAATTCAAATTAAATCAAGGAATGTTCGAAATGATACGAAACTTTTCAGAACATTTATATATGTTACAAGGGAAGGTTATGATGGAAGTCCGTGCAAAAAAATCATTTGAAAATTAGATTCTATGAATCTTTTCGAAATGCATGTTTCAGTCAAAAAATCATAATATATTATACATTAGTTTATACTAGTTTCAGTCCAAAAATTAAATTAAATCGGGGACTATTCTAAATGATACGAAACTTTTCAAATAATTTATATAAGTTAGGAGGGAAGGTTATGATGGAAGTCCTTCCAAAAAATCATTTGAAAATTTGATTCTGTGAAACTTTTCGTAATGCAAGTTTCGATAAAAAAATCATAATATATTATACACTAGTTTATACTAGTTTCAGTCAAAAATCAAATTAAACCGGGACTGTTCGAAACGATACGAAACTTTGATTATCATTAATATATGATACGAGGGAAGGTTATGATGGAAGTACATGCAAAAAATCATCTGAAAATTAGATTCTATGAAACTTTTTGAAATGCAAGTTTCGGTCAAAAAATCATAATATATTATACACTAATTTTGGTCAAAAAATTAAATTAAATCGAGGATTGTACGAAGCGATACAAACCTTATTATATCCTTGTTATATGATACGATGGAACGTTATGATGGAAGTCCATGCAAAAAATCATCTGAAAATTAGATTCTATGAAACGTTTCGAAATGCAAGTTTCGGTCAAAAAATCATAAAATTATATACACTAGTTTATACATGTTTCTGTCAAAAATCAAATTAAATCGGGGACTGTTCGAAATGATGCGAAACTTTCCAGATCTTTTATATATGTTATTATGGAAGGTTATGATGGAAGTCCATGCAAAAAATCATCTGAAAATTAGATTCTATGTAACTTTTCAAAATGCATGTTTCGGTCAAAATTCATAAAATATTATACACTAGTTTATACTAGTTTCGGTCAAAAATTAAATTATATCAAGGACTGTTCGAAATGTTACGAAACTTTTCAGAACATTAAAATATGTTACAAGGGAAGGTTTTGATGGAAGTCCATGCAAAAAAAATCATCTGAAAAATTAGATTCTATGACACTTTTCGAAATGCAAGTTTTGGTCAAAAATCATAATATATTATACACTAGTTTATACTAGTTTCGGTCAAAATTCAAATTAAATCAAGGAATGTTCGAAATGATACGAAACTTTTCAGAACATTTATATATGTTACAAGGGAAGGTTATGATGGAAGTCCGTGCAAAAAAATCATTTGAAAATTAGATTCTATGAATCTTTTCGAAATGCATGTTTCAGTCAAAAAATCATAATATATTATACATTAGTTTATACTAGTTTCAGTCCAAAAATTAAATTAAATCGGGGACTATTCTAAATGATACGAAACTTTTCAAATAATTTATATAAGTTAGGAGGGAAGGTTATGATGGAAGTCCTTCCAAAAAATCATTTGAAAATTTGATTCTGTGAAACTTTTCGTAATGCAAGTTTCGGTAAAAAAAATCATAATATATTATACACTAGTTTATACTAGTTTCAGTCAAAAATCAAATTAAACCGCGACTGTTCGAAACGATACGAAACTTTGATTATCATTAATATATGATACGAGGGAAGGTTATGATGGAAGTACATGCAAAAAATCATCTGAAAATTAGATTCTATGAAACTTTTTGAAATGCAAGTTTCGGTCAAAAAATCATAATATATTATACACTAATTTTGGTCAAAAAATTAAATTAAATCGAGGATTGTACGAAGCGATACAAACCTTATTATATCCTTGTTATATGATACGATGGAACGTTATGATGGAAGTCCATGCAAAAAATCATCTGAAAATTAGATTCTATGAAACGTTTCGAAATGCAAGTTTCGGTCAAAAAATCATAAAATTATATACACTAGTTTATACATGTTTCTGTCAAAAATCAAATTAAATCGGGGACTGTTCGAAATGATGCGAAACTTTCCAGATCTTTTATATATGTTATTATGGAAGGTTATGATGGAAGTCCATGCAAAAAATCATCTAAAAATTAGATTCTATGTAACTTTTCAAAATGCATGTTTCGGTCAAAAATCATAATATATTATACACTAGTTTATACTAGTTTCGGTCAAAATTCAAATTAAATCAAGGAATGTTCGAAATGATACGAAACTTTTCAGAACATTTATATATGTTACAAGGGAAGGTTATGATGGAAGTCCGTGCAAAAAAATCATTTGAAAATTAGATTCTATGAATCTTTTCGAAATGCATGTTTCAGTCAAAAAATCATAATATATTATACATTAGTTTATACTAGTTTCAGTCCAAAAATTAAATTAAATCGGGGACTATTCTAAATGATACGAAACTTTTCAAATAATTTATATAAGTTAGGAGGGAAGGTTATGATGGAAGTCCTTCCAAAAAATCATTTGAAAATTTGATTCTGTGAAACTTTTCGTAATGCAAGTTTCGGTAAAAAAAATTATAATATATTATACACTAGTTTATACTAGTTTCAGTCAAAAATCAAATTAAATCGGGACATTTCGAAACGATACGAAACTTTGATTATCATTAATATATGATACGAGGGAAGGTTATGATGGAAGTACATGCAAAAAATCATCTGAAAATTAGATTCTATGAAACTTTTTGAAATGCAAGTTTCGGTCAAAAAATCATAATATATTATACACTAATTTTGGTCAAAAAATTAAATTAAATCGAGGATTGTACGAAGCGCTACAAACCTTATTATATCCTTGTTATATGATACGATGGAACGTTATGATGGAAGTCCATGCAAAAAATCATCTGAAAATTAGATTCTATGAAACGTTTCGAAATGCAAGTTTCGGTCAAAAAATCATAAAATTATATACACTAGTTTATACATGTTTCTGTCAAAAATCAAATTAAATCGGGGACTGTTCGAAATGATGCGAAACTTTCCAGATCTTTTATATATGTTATTATGGAAGGTTATGATGGAAGTCCATGCAAAAAATCATCTGAAAATTAGATTCTATGTAACTTTTCAAAATGCATGTTTCGGTCAAAAATCATAAAATATTATACACTAGTTTATACTAGTTTCGGTCAAAAATTAAATTATATCAAGGACTGTTCGAAATGTTACGAAACTTTTCAGAACATTAAAATATGTTACAAGGGAAGGTTTTGATGGAAGTCCATGCAAAAAAAATCATCTGAAAAATTAGATTCTATGACACTTTTCGAAATGCAAGTTTTGGTCAAAAATCATAATATATTATACACTAGTTTATACTAGTTTCGGTCAAAATTCAAATTAAATCAAGGAATGTTCGAAATGATACGAAACTTTTCAGAACATTTATATATGTTACAAGGGAAGGTTATGATGGAAGTCCGTGCAAAAAAATCATTTGAAAATTAGATTCTATGAATCTTTTCGAAATGCATGTTTCAGTCAAAAAATCATAATATATTATACATTAGTTTATACTAGTTTCAGTCCAAAAATTAAATTAAATCGGGGACTATTCTAAATGATACGAAACTTTTCAAATAATTTATATAAGTTAGGAGGGAAGGTTATGATGGAAGTCCTTCCAAAAAATCATTTGAAAATTTGATTCTGTGAAACTTTTCGTAATGCAAGTTTCGGTAAAAAAAATCATAATATATTATACACTAGTTTATACTAGTTTCAGTCAAAAATCAAATTAAACCGCGACTGTTCGAAACGATACGAAACTTTGATTATCATTAATATATGATACGAGGGAAGGTTATGATGGAAGTACATGCAAAAAATCATCTGAAAATTAGATTCTATGAAACTTTTTGAAATGCAAGTTTCGGTCAAAAAATCATAATATATTATACACTAATTTTGGTCAAAAAATTAAATTAAATCGAGGATTGTACGAAGCGATACAAACCTTATTATATCCTTGTTATATGATACGATGGAACGTTATGATGGAAGTCCATGCAAAAAATCATCTGAAAATTAGATTCTATGAAACGTTTCGAAATGCAAGTTTCGGTCAAAAAATCATAAAATTATATACACTAGTTTATACATGTTTCTGTCAAAAATCAAATTAAATCGGGGACTGTTCGAAATGATGCGAAACTTTCCAGATCTTTTATATATGTTATTATGGAAGGTTATGATGGAAGTCCATGCAAAAAATCATCTAAAAATTAGATTCTATGTAACTTTTCAAAATGCATGTTTCGGTCAAAAATCATAATATATTATACACTAGTTTATACTAGTTTCGGTCAAAATTCAAATTAAATCAAGGAATGTTCGAAATGATACGAAACTTTTTAGAACATTTATATATGTTACAAGGGAAGGTTATGATGGAAGTCCGTGCAAAAAAATCATTTGAAAATTAGATTCTATGAATCTTTTCGAAATGCATGTTTCAGTCAAAAAATCATAATATATTATACATTAGTTTATACTAGTTTCAGTCCAAAAATTAAATAAATCGGGGACTATTCTAAATGATACGAAACTTTTCAAATAATTTATATAAGTTAGGAGGGAAGGTTATGATGGAAGTCCTTCCAAAAAATCATTTGAAAATTTGATTCTGTGAAACTTTTCGTAATGCAAGTTTCGGTAAAAAAAATTATAATATATTATACACTAGTTTATACTAGTTTCAGTCAAAAATCAAATTAAATCGGGACATTTCGAAACGATACGAAACTTTGATTATCATTAATATATGATACGAGGGAAGGTTATGATGGAAGTACATGCAAAAAATCATCTGAAAATTAGATTCTATGAAACTTTTTGAAATGCAAGTTTCGGTCAAAAAATCATAATATATTATACACTAATTTTGGTCAAAAAATTAAATTAAATCGAGGATTGTACGAAGCGATACAAACCTTATTATATCCTTGTTATATGATACGATGGAACGTTATGATGGAAGTCCATGCAAAAAATCATCTGAAAATTAGATTCTATGAAACGTTTCGAAATGCAAGTTTCGGTCAAAAAATCATAAAATTATATACACTAGTTTATACATGTTTCTGTCAAAAATCAAATTAAATCGGGGACTGTTCGAAATGATGCGAAACTTTCCAGATCTTTTATATATGTTATTATGGAAGGTTATGATGGAAGTCCATGCAAAAAATCATCTAAAAATTAGATTCTATGTAACTTTTCAAAATGCATGTTTCGGTCAAAAATCATAAAATATCAACACTAGTTTATACTAGTTTCGGTCAAAAATTAAATTATATCAAGGACTGTTCGAAATGTTACGAAACTTTTCAGAACATTAAAATATGTTACAAGGGAAGGTTTTGATGGAAGTCCATGCAAAAAAAATCATCTGAAAAATTAGATTCTATGACACTTTTCGAAATGCAAGTTTTGGTCAAAAATCATAATATATTATACATTAGTTTATACTAGTTTCGGTCAAAATTCAAATTAAATCAAGGAATGTTCGAAATGATACGAAACTTTTCAGAACATTTATATATGTTACAAGGGAAGGTTATGATGGAAGTCCGTGCAAAAAAATCATTTGAAAATTAGATTCTATGAATCTTTTCGAAATGCATGTTTCAGTCAAAAAATCATAATATATTATACATTAGTTTATACTAGTTTCAGTCCAAAAATTAAATTAAATCGGGGACTATTCTAAATGATACGAAACTTTTCAAATAATTTATATAAGTTAGGAGGGAAGGTTATGATGGAAGTCCTTCCAAAAAATCATTTGAAAATTTGATTCTGTGAAACTTTTCGTAATGCAAGTTTCGGTAAAAAAAATTATAATATATTATACACTAGTTTATACTAGTTTCAGTCAAAAATCAAATTAAACCGCGACTGTTCGAAACGATACGAAACTTTGATTATCATTAATATATGATACGAGGGAAGGTTATGATGGAAGTACATGCAAAAAATCATCTGAAAATTAGATTCTATGAAACTTTTTGAAATGCAAGTTTCGGTCAAAAAATCATAATATATTATACACTAATTTTGGTCAAAAAATTAAATTAAATCGAGGATTGTACGAAGCGATACAAACCTTATTATATCCTTGTTATATGATACGATGGAACGTTATGATGGAAGTCCATGCAAAAAATCATCTGAAAATTAGATTCTATGAAACGTTTCGAAATGCAAGTTTCGGTCAAAAAATCATAAAATTATATACACTAGTTTATACATGTTTCTGTCAAAAATCAAATTAAATCGGGGACTGTTCGAAATGATGCGAAACTTTCCAGATCTTTTATATATGTTATTATGGAAGGTTATGATGGAAGTCCATGCAAAAAATCATCTAAAAATTAGATTCTATGTAACTTTTCAAAATGCATGTTTCGGTCAAAAATCATAATATATTATACACTAGTTTATACTAGTTTCGGTCAAAATTCAAATTAAATCAAGGAATGTTCGAAATGATACGAAACTTTTCAGAACATTTATATATGTTACAAGGGAAGGTTATGATGGAAGTCCGTGCAAAAAAATCATTTGAAAATTAGATTCTATGAATCTTTTCGAAATGCATGTTTCAGTCAAAAAATCATAATATATTATACATTAGTTTATACTAGTTTCAGTCCAAAAATTAAATTAAATCGGGGACTATTCTAAATGATACGAAACTTTTCAAATAATTTATATAAGTTAGGAGGGAAGGTTATGATGGAAGTCCTTCCAAAAAATCATTTGAAAAATTGATTCTGTGAAACTTTTCGTAATGCAAGTTTCGGTAAAAAAAATTATAATATATTATACACTAGTTTATACTAGTTTCAGTCAAAAATCAAATTAAATCGGGACATTTCGAAACGATACGAAACTTTGATTATCATTAATATATGATACGAGGGAAGGTTATGATGGAAGTACATGCAAAAAATCATCTGAAAATTAGATTCTATGAAACTTTTTGAAATGCAAGTTTCGGTCAAAAAATCATAATATATTATACACTAATTTTGGTCAAAAAATTAAATTAAATCGAGGATTGTACGAAGCGATACAAACCTTATTATATCCTTGTTATATGATACGATGGAACGTTATGATGGAAGTCCATGCAAAAAATCATCTGAAAATTAGATTCTATGAAACGTTTCGAAATGCAAGTTTCGGTCAAAAAATCATAAAATTATATACACTAGTTTATACATGTTTCTGTCAAAAATCAAATTAAATCGGGGACTGTTCGAAATGATGCGAAACTTTCCAGATCTTTTATATATGTTATTATGGAAGGTTATGATGGAAGTCCATGCAAAAAATCATCTAAAAATTAGATTCTATGTAACTTTTCAAAATGCATGTTTCGGTCAAAAATCATAAAATATCAACACTAGTTTATACTAGTTTCGGTCAAAAATTAAATTATATCAAGGACTGTTCGAAATGTTACGAAACTTTTCAGAACATTAAAATATGTTACAAGGGAAGGTTTTGATGGAAGTCCATGCAAAAAAAATCATCTGAAAAATTAGATTCTATGACACTTTTCGAAATGCAAGTTTTGGTCAAAAATCATAATATATTATACATTAGTTTATACTAGTTTCGGTCAAAATTCAAATTAAATCAAGGAATGTTCGAAATGATACGAAACTTTTCAGAACATTTATATATGTTACAAGGGAAGGTTATGATGGAAGTCCGTGCAAAAAAATCATTTGAAAATTAGATTCTATGAATCTTTTCGAAATGCATGTTTCAGTCAAAAAATCATAATATATTATACATTAGTTTATACTAGTTTCAGTCCAAAAATTAAATTAAATCGGGGACTATTCTAAATGATACGAAACTTTTCAAATAATTTATATAAGTTAGGAGGGAAGGTTATGATGGAAGTCCTTCCAAAAAATCATTTGAAAATTTGATTCTGTGAAACTTTTCGTAATGCAAGTTTCGGTAAAAAAAATTATAATATATTATACACTAGTTTATACTAGTTTCAGTCAAAAATCAAATTAAATCGGGACATTTCGAAACGATACGAAACTTTGATTATCATTAATATATGATACGAGGGAAGGTTATGATGGAAGTACATGCAAAAAATCATCTGAAAATTAGATTCTATGAAACTTTTTGAAATGCAAGTTTCGGTCAAAAAATCATAATATATTATACACTAATTTTGGTCAAAAAATTAAATTAAATCGAGGATTGTACGAAGCGATACAAACCTTATTATATCCTTGTTATATGATACGATGGAACGTTATGATGGAAGTCCATGCAAAAAATCATCTGAAAATTAGATTCTATGAAACGTTTCGAAATGCAAGTTTCGGTCAAAAAATCATAAAATTATATACACTAGTTTATACATGTTTCTGTCAAAAATCAAATTAAATCGGGGACTGTTCGAAATGATGCGAAACTTTCCAGATCTTTTATATATGTTATTATGGAAGGTTATGATGGAAGTCCATGCAAAAAATCATCTAAAAATTAGATTCTATGTAACTTTTCAAAATGCATGTTTCGGTCAAAAATCATAAAATATTATACACTAGTTTATACTAGTTTCGGTCAAAAATTAAATTATATCAAGGACTGTTCGAAATGTTACGAAACTTTTCAGAACATTAAAATATGTTACAAGGGAAGGTTTTGATGGAAGTCCATGCAAAAAAAATCATCTGAAAAATTAGATTCTATGACACTTTTCGAAATGCAAGTTTTGGTCAAAAATCATAATATATTATACACTAGTTTATACTAGTTTCGGTCAAAATTCAAATTAAATCAAGGAATGTTCGAAATGATACGAAACTTTTCAGAACATTTATATATGTTACAAGGGAAGGTTATGATGGAAGTCCGTGCAAAAAAATCATTTGAAAATTAGATTCTATGAATCTTTTCGAAATGCATGTTTCAGTCAAAAAATCATAATATATTATACATTAGTTTATACTAGTTTCAGTCCAAAAATTAAATTAAATCGGGGACTATTCTAAATGATACGAAACTTTTCAAATTATTTATATAAGTTAGGAGGGAAGGTTATGATGGAAGTCCTTCCAAAAAATCATTTGAAAATTTGATTCTGTGAAACTTTTCGTAATGCAAGTTTCGGTAAAAAAAATCATAATATATTATACACTAGTTTATACTAGTTTCAGTCAAAAATCAAATTAAACCGGGACTGTTCGAAACGATACGAAACTTTGATTATCATTAATATATGATACGAGGGAAGGTTATGATGGAAGTACATGCAAAAAATCATCTGAAAATTAGATTCTATGAAACTTTTCGAAATGCAAGTTTCGGTCAAAAAATCATAATATATTATACACTAATTTTGGTCAAAAAAATAAATTAAATCGAGGATTGTACGAAGCGATACAAACCTTATTATATCCTTGTTATATGATACGATGGAACGTTATGATGGAAGTCCATGCAAAAAATCATCTGAAAATTAGATTCTATGAAACGTTTCGAAATGCAAGTTTCGGTCAAAAAATCATAAAATTATATACACTAGTTTATACATGTTTCTGTCAAAAATCAAATTAAATCGGGGACTGTTCGAAATGATGCGAAACTTTCCAGATCTTTTATATATGTTATTATGGAAGGTTATGATGGAAGTCCATGCAAAAAATCATCTAAAAATTAGATTCTATGTAACTTTTCAAAATGCATGTTTCGGTCAAAAATCATAAAATATTATACACTAGTTTATACTAGTTTCGGTCAAAAATTAAATTATATCAAGGACTGTTCGAAATGTTACGAAACTTTTCAGAACATTAAAATATGTTACAAGGGAAGGTTTTGATGGAAGTCCATGCAAAAAAAATCATCTGAAAAATTAGATTCTATGACACTTTTCGAAATGCAAGTTTTGGTCAAAAATCATAGTATATTATACACTAGTTTATACTAGTTTCGGTCAAAATTCAAATTAAATCAAGGAATGTTCGAAATGATACGAAACTTTTCAGAACATTTATATATGTTACAAGGGAAGGTTATGATGGAAGTCCGTGCAAAAAAATCATTTGAAAATTAGATTCTATGAATCTTTTCGAAATGCATGTTTCAGTCAAAAAATCATAATATATTATACATTAGTTTATACTAGTTTCAGTCCAAAAATTAAATTAAATCGGGGACTATTCTAAATGATACGAAACTTTTCAAATAATTTATATAAGTTAGGAGGGAAGGTTATGATGGAAGTCCTTCCAAAAAATCATTTGAAAATTTGATTCTGTGAAACTTTTCGTAATGCAAGTTTCGGTAAAAAAAATCATAATATATTATACACTAGTTTATACTAGTTTCATTCAAAAATCAAATTAAACCGGGACTGTACGAAACGATACGAAACTTTGATTATCATTAATATATGATACGAGGGAAGGTTATGATGGAAGTACATGCAAAAAATCATCTGAAAATTAGATTCTATGAAACTTTTTGAAATGCAAGTTTCGGTAAAAAATCATAATATATTATACACTAATTTTGGTCAAAAAATTAAATTAAATCGAGGATTGTACGAAGCGATACAAACCTTATTATATCTTTGTTATATGATACGATGGAACGTTATGATGGAAGTCCATAAAAAAAATCATCTGAAAATTAGATTCTATGAAACGTTTCGAAATGCAAGTTTCGGTCAAAAAATCATAAAATTATATACACTAGTTTATACATGTTTCTGTCAAAAATCAAATTAAATCGGGGACTGTTCGAAATGATGCGAAACTTTCCAGATCTTTTATATATGTTATTATGGAAGGTTATGATGGAAGTCCATGCAAAAAATCATCTAAAAATTAGATTCTATGTAACTTTTCAAAATGCATGTTTCGGTCAAAAATCATAATATATTATACACTAGTTTATACTAGTTTCGGTCAAAATTCAAATTAAATCAAGGAATGTTCGAAATGATACGAAACTTTTCAGAACATTTATATATGTTACAAGGGAAGGTTATGATGGAAGTCCGTGCAAAAAAATCATTTGAAAATTAGATTCTATGAATCTTTTCGAAATGCATGTTTCAGTCAAAAAATCATAATATATTATACATTAGTTTATACTAGTTTCAGTCCAAAAATTAAATTAAATCGGGGACTATTCTAAATGATACGAAACTTTTCAAATAATTTATATAAGTTAGGAGGGAAGGTTATGATGGAAGTCCTTCCAAAAAATCATTTGAAAATTTGATTCTGTGAAACTTTTCGTAATGCAAGTTTCGGTAAAAAAAATTATAATATATTATACACTAGTTTATACTAGTTTCAGTCAAAAATCAAATTAAATCGGGACATTTCGAAACGATACGAAACTTTGATTATCATTAATATATGATACGAGGGAAGGTTATGATGGAAGTACATGCAAAAAATCATCTGAAAATTAGATTCTATGAAACTTTTTGAAATGCAAGTTTCGGTCAAAAAATCATAATATATTATACACTAATTTTGGTCAAAAAATTAAATTAAATCGAGGATTGTACGAAGCGATACAAACCTTATTATATCCTTGTTATATGATACGATGGAACGTTATGATGGAAGTCCATGCAAAAAATCATCTGAAAATTAGATTCTATGAAACGTTTCGAAATGCAAGTTTCGGTCAAAAAATCATAAAATTATATACACTAGTTTATACATGTTTCTGTCAAAAATCAAATTAAATCGGGGACTGTTCGAAATGATGCGAAACTTTCCAGATCTTTTATATATGTTATTATGGAAGGTTATGATGGAAGTCCATGCAAAAAATCATCTAAAAATTAGATTCTATGTAACTTTTCAAAATGCATGTTTCGGTCAAAAATCATAAAATATTATACACTAGTTTATACTAGTTTCGGTCAAAAATTAAATTATATCAAGGACTGTTCGAAATGTTACGAAACTTTTCAGAACATTAAAATATGTTACAAGGGAAGGTTTTGATGGAAGTCCATGCAAAAAAAATCATCTGAAAAATTAGATTCTATGACACTTTTCGAAATGCAAGTTTTGGTCAAAAATCATAATATATTATACACTAGTTTATACTAGTTTCGGTCAAAATTCAAATTAAATCAAGGAATGTTCGAAATGATACGAAACTTTTCAGAACATTTATATATGTTACAAGGGAAGGTTATGATGGAAGTCCGTGCAAAAAAATCATTTGAAAATTAGATTCTATGAATCTTTTCGAAATGCATGTTTCAGTCAAAAAATCATAATATATTATACATTAGTTTATACTAGTTTCAGTCCAAAAATTAAATTAAATCGGGGACTATTCTAAATGATACGAAACTTTTCAAATAATTTATATAAGTTAGGAGGGAAGGTTATGATGGAAGTCCTTCCAAAAAATCATTTGAAAATTTGATTCTGTGAAACTTTTCGTAATGCAAGTTTCGGTAAAAAAAATTATAATATATTATACACTAGTTTATACTAGTTTCAGTCAAAAATCAAATTAAATCGGGACATTTCGAAACGATACGAAACTTTGATTATCATTAATATATGATACGAGGGAAGGTTATGATGGAAGTACATGCAAAAAATCATCTGAAAATTAGATTCTATGAAACTTTTTGAAATGCAAGTTTCGGTCAAAAAATCATAATATATTATACACTAATTTTGGTCAAAAAATTAAATTAAATCGAGGATTGTACGAAGCGATACAAACCTTATTATATCCTTGTTATATGATACGATGGAACGTTATGATGGAAGTCCATGCAAAAAATCATCTGAAAATTAGATTCTATGAAACGTTTCGAAATGCAAGTTTCGGTCAAAAAATCATAAAATTATATACACTAGTTTATACATGTTTCTGTCAAAAATCAAATTAAATCGGGGACTGTTCGAAATGATGCGAAACTTTCCAGATCTTTTATATATGTTATTATGGAAGGTTATGATGGAAGTCCATGCAAAAAATCATCTAAAAATTAGATTCTATGTAACTTTTCAAAATGCATGTTTCGGTCAAAAATCATAAAATATTATACACTAGTTTATACTAGTTTCGGTCAAAAATTAAATTATATCAAGGACTGTTCGAAATGTTACGAAACTTTTCAGAACATTAAAATATGTTACAAGGGAAGGTTTTGATGGAAGTCCATGCAAAAAAAATCATCTGAAAAATTAGATTCTATGACACTTTTCGAAATGCAAGTTTTGGTCAAAAATCATAATATATTATACACTAGTTTATACTAGTTTCGGTCAAAATTCAAATTAAATCAAGGAATGTTCGAAATGATACGAAACTTTTCAGAACATTTATATATGTTACAAGGGAAGGTTATGATGGAAGTCCGTGCAAAAAAATCATTTGAAAATTAGATTCTATGAATCTTTTCGAAATGCATGTTTCAGTCAAAAAATCATAATATATTATACATTAGTTTATACTAGTTTCAGTCCAAAAATTAAATTAAATCGGGGACTATTCTAAATGATACGAAACTTTTCAAATAATTTATATAAGTTAGGAGGGAAGGTTATGATGGAAGTCCTTCCAAAAAATCATTTGAAAATTTGATTCTGTGAAACTTTTCGTAATGCAAGTTTCGGTAAAAAAAATCATAATATATTATACACTAGTTTATACTAGTTTCAGTCAAAAATCAAATTAAACCGGGACTGTTCGAAACGATACGAAACTTTGATTATCATTAATATATGATACGAGGGAAGGTTATGATGGAAGTACATGCAAAAAATCATCTGAAAATTAGATTCTATGAAAGTTTTCGAAATGCAAGTTTCGGTCAAAAAATCATAATATATTATACACTAATTTTGGTCAAAAAATTAAATTAAATCGAGGATTGTACGAAGCGATACAAACCTTATTATATCCTTGTTATATGATACGATGGAACGTTATGATGGAAGTCCATGCAAAAAATCATCTGAAAATTAGATTCTATGAAACGTTTCGAAATGCAAGTTTCGGTCAAAAAATCATAAAATTATATACACTAGTTTATACATGTTTCTGTCAAAAATCAAATTAAATCGGGGACTGTTCGAAATGATGCGAAACTTTCCAGATCTTTTATATATGTTATTATGGAAGGTTATGATGGAAGTCCATGCAAAAAATCATCTAAAAATTAGATTCTATGTAACTTTTCAAAATGCATGTTTCGGTCAAAAATCATAAAATATTATACACTAGTTTATACTAGTTTCGGTCAAAAATTAAATTATATCAAGGACTGTTCGAAATGTTACGAAACTTTTCAGAACATTAAAATATGTTACAAGGGAAGGTTTTGATGGAAGTCCATGCAAAAAAAATCATCTGAAAAATTAGATTCTATGACACTTTTCGAAATGCAAGTTTTGGTCAAAAATCATAATATATTATACACTAGTTTATACTAGTTTCGGTCAAAATTCAAATTAAATCAAGGAATGTTCGAAATGATACGAAACTTTTCAGAACATTTATATATGTTACAAGGGAAGGTTATGATGGAAGTCCGTGCAAAAAAATCATTTGAAAATTAGATTCTATGAATCTTTTCGAAATGCATGTTTCAGTCAAAAAATCATAATATATTATACATTAGTTTATACTAGTTTCAGTCCAAAAATTAAATTAAATCGGGGACTTTTCTAAATGATACGAAACTTTTCAAATAATTTATATAAGTTAGGAGGGAAGGTTATGATGGAAGTCCTTCCAAAAAATCATTTGAAAATTTGATTCTGTGAAACTTTTCGTAATGCAAGTTTCGGTAAAAAAAATCATAATATATTATACACTAGTTTATACTAGTTTCAGTCAAAAATCAAATTAAATCGGGACTGTTCGAAACGATACGAAACTTTGATTATCATTAATATATGATACGAGGGAAGGTTATGATGGAAGTACATGCAAAAAATCATCTGAAAATTAGATTCTATGAAACTTTTCGAAATGCAAGTTTCGGTCAAAAAATCATAATATATTATACACTAATTTTGGTCAAAAAATTAAATTAAATCGAGGATTGTACGAAGCGATACAAACCTTATTATATCCTTGTTATATGATACGATGGAACGTTATGATGGAAGTCCATGCAAAAAATCATCTGAAAATTAGATTCTATGAAACGTTTCGAAATGCAAGTTTCGGTCAAAAAATCATAAAATTATATACACTAGTTTATACATGTTTCTGTCAAAAATCAAATTAAATCGGGGACTGTTCGAAATGATGCGAAACTTTCCAGATCTTTTATATATGCTATTATGGAAGGTTATGATGGAAGTCCATGCAAAAAATCATCTAAAAATTAGATTCTATGTAACTTTTCAAAATGCATGTTTCGGTCAAAAATCATAAAATATTATACACTAGTTTATACTAGTTTCGGTCAAAAATTAAATTATATCAAGGACTGTTCGAAATGTTACGAAACTTTTCAGAACATTAAGATATGTTACAAGGGAAGGTTTTGATGGAAGTCCATGCAAAAAAAATCATCTGAAAAATTAGATTCTATGACACTTTTCGAAATGCAAGTTTTGGTCAAAAATCATAATATATTATACACTAGTTTATACTAGTTTCGGTCAAAATTCAAATTAAATCAAGGAATGTTCGAAATGATACGAAACTTTTCAGAACATTTATATATGTTACAAGGGAAGGATATGATGGAAGTCCGTGCAAAAAAATCATTTGAAAATTAGATTCTATGAATCTTTTCGAAATGCATGTTTCAGTCAAAAAATCATAATATATTATACATTAGTTTATACTAGTTTCAGTCCAAAAATTAAATTAAATCGGGGACTATTCTAAATGATACGAAACTTTTCAAATAATTTATATAAGCTAGGAGGGAAGGTTATGATGGAAGTCCTTCCAAAAAATCATTTGAAAATTTGATTCTGTGAAACTTTTCGTAATGCAAGTTTCGGTAAAAAAAATCATAATATATTATACACTAGTTTATACTAGTTTCAGTCAAAAATCAAATTAAACCGGGACTGTTCGAAACGATACGAAACTTTGATTATCATTAATATATGATACGAGGGAAGGTTATGATGGAAGTACATGCAAAAAATCATCTGAAAATTAGATTCTATGAAACTTTTCGAAATGCAAGTTTCGGTCAAAAAATCATAATATATTATACACTAATTTTGGTCAAAAAATTAAATTAAATCGAGGATTGTACGAAGCGATACAAACCTTATTATATCCTTGTTATATGATACGATGGAACGTTATGATGGAAGTCCATGCAAAAAATCATCTGAAAATTAGATTCTATGAAACGTTTCGAAATGCAAGTTTCGGTCAAAAAATCATAAAATTATATACACTAGTTTATACATGTTTCTGTCAAAAATCAAATTAAATCGGGGACTGTTCGAAATGATGCGAAACTTTCCAGATCTTTTATATATGTTATTATGGAAGGTTATGATGGAAGTCCATGCAAAAAATCATCTAAAAATTAGATTCTATGTAACTTTTCAAAATGCATGTTTCGGTCAAAAATCATAAAATATTATACACTAGTTTATACTAGTTTCGGTCAAAAATTAAATTATATCAAGGACTGTTCGAAATGTTACGAAACTTTTCAGAACATTAAAATATGTTACAAGGGAAGGTTTTGATGGAAGTCCATGCAAAAAAAATCATCTGAAAAATTAGATTCTATGACACTTTTCGAAATGCAAGTTTTGGTCAAAAATCATAATATATTATACACTAGTTTATACTAGTTTCGGTCAAAATTCAAATTAAATCAAGGAATGTTCGAAATGATACGAAACTTTTCAGAACATTTATATATGTTACAAGGGAAGGTTATGATGGAAGTCCGTGCAAAAAAATCATTTGAAAATTAGATTCTATGAATCTTTTCGAAATGCATGTTTCAGTCAAAAAATCATAATATATTATACATTAGTTTATACTAGTTTCAGTCCAAAAATTAAATTAAATCGGGGACTTTTCTAAATGATACGAAACTTTTCAAATAATTTATATAAGTTAGGAGGGAAGGTTATGATGGAAGTCCTTCCAAAAAATCATTTGAAAATTTGATTCTGTGAAACTTTTCGTAATGCAAGTTTCGGTAAAAAAAATCATAATATATTATACACTAGTTTATACTAGTTTCAGTCAAAAATCAAATTAAATCGGGACTGTTCGAAACGATACGAAACTTTGATTATCATTAATATATGATACGAGGGAAGGTTATGATGGAAGTACATGCAAAAAATCATCTGAAAATTAGATTCTATGAAACTTTTCGAAATGCAAGTTTCGGTCAAAAAATCATAATATATTATACACTAATTTTGGTCAAAAAATTAAATTAAATCGAGGATTGTACGAAGCGATACAAACCTTATTATATCCTTGTTATATGATACGATGGAACGTTATGATGGAAGTCCATGCAAAAAATCATCTGAAAATTAGATTCTATGAAACGTTTCGAAATGCAAGTTTCGGTCAAAAAATCATAAAATTATATACACTAGTTTATACATGTTTCTGTCAAAAATCAAATTAAATCGGGGACTGTTCGAAATGATGCGAAACTTTCCAGATCTTTTATATATGCTATTATGGAAGGTTATGATGGAAGTCCATGCAAAAAATCATCTAAAAATTAGATTCTATGTAACTTTTCAAAATGCATGTTTCGGTCAAAAATCATAAAATATTATACACTAGTTTATACTAGTTTCGGTCAAAAATTAAATTATATCAAGGACTGTTCGAAATGTTACGAAACTTTTCAGAACATTAAGATATGTTACAAGGGAAGGTTTTGATGGAAGTCCATGCAAAAAAAATCATCTGAAAAATTAGATTCTATGACACTTTTCGAAATGCAAGTTTTGGTCAAAAATCATAATATATTATACACTAGTTTATACTAGTTTCGGTCAAAATTCAAATTAAATCAAGGAATGTTCGAAATGATACGAAACTTTTCAGAACATTTATATATGTTACAAGGGAAGGATATGATGGAAGTCCGTGCAAAAAAATCATTTGAAAATTAGATTCTATGAATCTTTTCGAAATGCATGTTTCAGTCAAAAAATCATAATATATTATACATTAGTTTATACTAGTTTCAGTCCAAAAATTAAATTAAATCGGGGACTATTCTAAATGATACGAAACTTTTCAAATAATTTATATAAGCTAGGAGGGAAGGTTATGATGGAAGTCCTTCCAAAAAATCATTTGAAAATTTGATTCTGTGAAACTTTTCGTAATGCAAGTTTCGGTAAAAAAAATCATAATATATTATACACTAGTTTATACTAGTTTCAGTCAAAAATCAAATTAAATCGGGACTGTTCGAAACGATACGAAACTTTGATTATCATTAATATATGATACGAGGGAAGGTTATGATGGAAGTACATGCAAAAAATCATCTGAAAATTAGATTCTATGAAACTTTTCGAAATGCAAGTTTCGGTCAAAAAATCATAATATATTATACACTAATTTTGGTCAAAAAATTAAATTAAATCGAGGATTGTACGAAGCGATACAAACCTTATTATATCCTTGTTATATGATACGATGGAACGTTATGATGGAAGTCCATGCAAAAAATCATCTGAAAATTAGATTCTATGAAACGTTTCGAAATGCAAGTTTCGGTCAAAAAATCATAAAATTATATACACTAGTTTATACATGTTTCTGTCAAAAATCAAATTAAATCGGGGACTGTTCGAAATGATGCGAAACTTTCCAGATCTTTTATATATGTTATTATGGAAGGTTATGATGGAAGTCCATGCAAAAAATCATCTAAAAATTAGATTCTATGTAACTTTTCAAAATGCATGTTTCGGTCAAAAATCATAAAATATTATACACTAGTTTATACTAGTTTCGGTCAAAAATTAAATTATATCAAGGACTGTTCGAAATGTTACGAAACTTTTCAGAACATTAAAATATGTTACAAGGGAAGGTTTTGATGGAAGTCCATGCAAAAAAAATCATCTGAAAAATTAGATTCTATGACACTTTTCGAAATGCAAGTTTTGGTCAAAAATCATAATATATTATACACTAGTTTATACTAGTTTCGGTCAAAATTCAAATTAAATCAAGGAATGTTCGAAATGATACGAAACTTTTCAGAACATTTATATATGTTACAAGGGAAGGTTATGATGGAAGTCCGTGCAAAAAAATCATTTGAAAATTAGATTCTATGAATCTTTTCGAAATGCATGTTTCAGTCAAAAAATCATAATATATTATACATTAGTTTATACTAGTTTCAGTCCAAAAATTAAATTAAATCGGGGACTTTTCTAAATGATACGAAACTTTTCAAATAATTTATATAAGTTAGGAGGGAAGGTTATGATGGAAGTCCTTCCAAAAAATCATTTGAAAATTTGATTCTGTGAAACTTTTCGTAATGCAAGTTTCGGTAAAAAAAATCATAATATATTATACACTAGTTTATACTAGTTTCAGTCAAAAATCAAATTAAATCGGGACTGTTCGAAACGATACGAAACTTTGATTATCATTAATATATGATACGAGGGAAGGTTATGATGGAAGTACATGCAAAAAATCATCTGAAAATTAGATTCTATGAAACTTTTCGAAATGCAAGTTTCGGTCAAAAAATCATAATATATTATACACTAATTTTGGTCAAAAAATTAAATTAAATCGAGGATTGTACGAAGCGATACAAACCTTATTATATCCTTGTTATATGATACGATGGAACGTTATGATGGAAGTCCATGCAAAAAATCATCTGAAAATTAGATTCTATGAAACGTTTCGAAATGCAAGTTTCGGTCAAAAAATCATAAAATTATATACACTAGTTTATACATGTTTCTGTCAAAAATCAAATTAAATCGGGGACTGTTCGAAATGATGCGAAACTTTCCAGATCTTTTATATATGTTATTATGGAAGGTTATGATGGAAGTCCATGCAAAAAATCATCTAAAAATTAGATTCTATGTAACTTTTCAAAATGCATGTTTCGGTCAAAAATCATAAAATATTATACACTAGTTTATACTAGTTTCGGTCAAAAATTAAATTATATCAAGGACTGTTCGAAATGTTACGAAACTTTTCAGAACATTAAAATATGTTACAAGGGAAGGTTTTGATGGAAGTCCATGCAAAAAAAATCATCTGAAAAATTAGATTCTATGACACTTTTCGAAATGCAAGTTTTGGTCAAAAATCATAATATATTATACACTAGTTTATACTAGTTTCGGTCAAAATTCAAATTAAATCAAGGAATGTTCGAAATGATACGAAACTTTTCAGAACATTTATATATGTTACAAGGGAAGGTTATGATGGAAGTCCGTGCAAAAAAATCATTTGAAAATTAGATTCTATGAATCTTTTCGAAATGCATGTTTCAGTCAAAAAATCATAATATATTATACATTAGTTTATACTAGTTTCAGTCCAAAAATTAAATTAAATCGGGGACTTTTCTAAATGATACGAAACTTTTCAAATAATTTATATAAGTTAGGAGGGAAGGTTATGATGGAAGTCCTTCCAAAAAATCATTTGAAAATTTGATTCTGTGAAACTTTTCGTAATGCAAGTTTCGGTAAAAAAAATCATAATATATTATACACTAGTTTATACTAGTTTCAGTCAAAAATCAAATTAAATCGGGACTGTTCGAAACGATACGAAACTTTGATTATCATTAATATATGATACGAGGGAAGGTTATGATGGAAGTACATGCAAAAAATCATCTGAAAATTAGATTCTATGAAACTTTTCGAAATGCAAGTTTCGGTCAAAAAATCATAATATATTATACACTAATTTTGGTCAAAAAATTAAATTAAATCGAGGATTGTACGAAGCGATACAAACCTTATTATATCCTTGTTATATGATACGATGGAACGTTATGATGGAAGTCCATGCAAAAAATCATCTGAAAATTAGATTCTATGAAACGTTTCGAAATGCAAGTTTCGGTCAAAAAATCATAAAATTATATACACTAGTTTATACATGTTTCTGTCAAAAATCAAATTAAATCGGGGACTGTTCGAAATGATGCGAAACTTTCCAGATCTTTTATATATGTTATTATGGAAGGTTATGATGGAAGTCCATGCAAAAAATCATCTAAAAATTAGATTCTATGTAACTTTTCAAAATGCATGTTTCGGTCAAAAATCATAAAATATTATACACTAGTTTATACTAGTTTCGGTCAAAAATTAAATTATATCAAGGACTGTTCGAAATGTTACGAAACTTTTCAGAACATTAAAATATGTTACAAGGGAAGGTTTTGATGGAAGTCCATGCAAAAAAAATCATCTGAAAAATTAGATTCTATGACACTTTTCGAAATGCAAGTTTTGGTCAAAAATCATAATATATTATACACTAGTTTATACTAGTTTCGGTCAAAATTCAAATTAAATCAAGGAATGTTCGAAATGATACGAAACTTTTCAGAACATTTATATATGTTACAAGGGAAGGTTATGATGGAAGTCCGTGCAAAAAAATCATTTGAAAATTAGATTCTATGAATCTTTTCGAAATGCATGTTTCAGTCAAAAAATCATAATATATTATACATTAGTTTATACTAGTTTCAGTCCAAAAATTAAATTAAATCGGGGACTTTTCTAAATGATACGAAACTTTTCAAATAATTTATATAAGTTAGGAGGGAAGGTTATGATGGAAGTCCTTCCAAAAAATCATTTGAAAATTTGATTCTGTGAAACTTTTCGTAATGCAAGTTTCGGTAAAAAAAATCATAATATATTATACACTAGTTTATACTAGTTTCAGTCAAAAATCAAATTAAATCGGGACTGTTCGAAACGATACGAAACTTTGATTATCATTAATATATGATACGAGGGAAGGTTATGATGGAAGTACATGCAAAAAATCATCTGAAAATTAGATTCTATGAAACTTTTCGAAATGCAAGTTTCGGTCAAAAAATCATAATATATTATACACTAATTTTGGTCAAAAAATTAAATTAAATCGAGGATTGTACGAAGCGATACAAACCTTATTATATCCTTGTTATATGATACGATGGAACGTTATGATGGAAGTCCATGCAAAAAATCATCTGAAAATTAGATTCTATGAAACGTTTCGAAATGCAAGTTTCGGTCAAAAAATCATAAAATTATATACACTAGTTTATACATGTTTCTGTCAAAAATCAAATTAAATCGGGGACTGTTCGAAATGATGCGAAACTTTCCAGATCTTTTATATATGTTATTATGGAAGGTTATGATGGAAGTCCATGCAAAAAATCATCTAAAAATTAGATTCTATGTAACTTTTCAAAATGCATGTTTCGGTCAAAAATCATAAAATATTATACACTAGTTTATACTAGTTTCGGTCAAAAATTAAATTATATCAAGGACTGTTCGAAATGTTACGAAACTTTTCAGAACATTAAAATATGTTACAAGGGAAGGTTTTGATGGAAGTCCATGCAAAAAAAATCATCTGAAAAATTAGATTCTATGACACTTTTCGAAATGCAAGTTTTGGTCAAAAATCATAATATATTATACACTAGTTTATACTAGTTTCGGTCAAAATTCAAATTAAATCAAGGAATGTTCGAAATGATACGAAACTTTTCAGAACATTTATATATGTTACAAGGGAAGGTTATGATGGAAGTCCGTGCAAAAAAATCATTTGAAAATTAGATTCTATGAATCTTTTCGAAATGCATGTTTCAGTCAAAAAATCATAATATATTATACATTAGTTTATACTAGTTTCAGTCCAAAAATTAAATTAAATCGGGGACTTTTCTAAATGATACGAAACTTTTCAAATAATTTATATAAGTTAGGAGGGAAGGTTATGATGGAAGTCCTTCCAAAAAATCATTTGAAAATTTGATTCTGTGAAACTTTTCGTAATGCAAGTTTCGGTAAAAAAAATCATAATATATTATACACTAGTTTATACTAGTTTCAGTCAAAAATCAAATTAAATCGGGACTGTTCGAAACGATACGAAACTTTGATTATCATTAATATATGATACGAGGGAAGGTTATGATGGAAGTACATGCAAAAAATCATCTGAAAATTAGATTCTATGAAACTTTTCGAAATGCAAGTTTCGGTCAAAAAATCATAATATATTATACACTAATTTTGGTCAAAAAATTAAATTAAATCGAGGATTGTACGAAGCGATACAAACCTTATTATATCCTTGTTATATGATACGATGGAACGTTATGATGGAAGTCCATGCAAAAAATCATCTGAAAATTAGATTCTATGAAACGTTTCGAAATGCAAGTTTCGGTCAAAAAATCATAAACTTATATACACTAGTTTATACATGTTTCTGTCAAAAATCAAATTAAATCGGGGACTGTTCGAAATGATGCGAAACTTTCCAGATCTTTTATATATGTTATTATGGAAGGTTATGATGGAAGTCCATGCAAAAAATCATCTAAAAATTAGATTCTATGTAACTTTTCAAAATGCATGTTTCGGTCAAAAATCATAAAATATTATACACTAGTTTATACTAGTTTCGGTCAAAAATTAAATTATATCAAGGACTGTTCGAAATGTTACGAAACTTTTCAGAACATTAAAATATGTTACAAGGGAAGGTTTTGATGGAAGTCCATGCAAAAAAAATCATCTGAAAAATTAGATTCTATGACACTTTTCGAAATGCAAGTTTTGGTCAAAAATCATAATATATTATACACTAGTTTATACTAGTTTCGGTCAAAATTCAAATTAAATCAAGGAATGTTCGAAATGATACGAAACTTTTCAGAACATTTATATATGTTACAAGGGAAGGATATGATGGAAGTCCGTGCAAAAAAATCATTTGAAAATTAGATTCTATGAATCTTTTCGAAATGCATGTTTCAGTCAAAAAATCATAATATATTATACATTAGTTTATACTAGTTTCAGTCCAAAAATTAAATTAAATCGGGGACTATTCTAAATGATACGAAACTTTTCAAATAATTTATATAAGTTAGGAGGGAAGGTTATGATGGAAGTCCTTCCAAAAAATCATTTGAAAATTTGATTCTGTGAAACTTTTCGTAATGCAAGTTTCGGTAAAAAAAATCATAATATATTATACACTAGTTTATACTAGTTTCAGTCAAAAATCAAATTAAACCGGGACTGTTCGAAACGATACGAAACTTTGATTATCATTAATATATGATACGAGGGAAGGTTATGATGGAAGTACATGCAAAAAATCATCTGAAAATTAGATTCTATGAAACTTTTCGAAATGCAAGTTTCGGTCAAAAAATCATAATATATTATACACTAATTTTGGTCAAAAAATTAAATTAAATCGAGGATTGTACGAAGCGATACAAACCTTATTATATCCTTGTTATATGATACGATGGAACGTTATGATGGAAGTCCATGCAAAAAATCATCTGAAAATTAGATTCTATGAAACGTTTCGAAATGCAAGTTTCGGTCAAAAAATCATAAAATTATATACACTAGTTTATACATGTTTCTGTCAAAAATCAAATTAAATCGGGGACTGTTCGAAATGATGCGAAACTTTCCAGATCTTTTATATATGTTATTATGGAAGGTTATGATGGAAGTCCATGCAAAAAATCATCTAAAAATTAGATTCTATGTAACTTTTCAAAATGCATGTTTCGGTCAAAAATCATAAAATATTATACACTAGTTTATACTAGTTTCGGTCAAAAATTAAATTATATCAAGGACTGTTCGAAATGTTACGAAACTTTTCAGAACATTAAAATATGTTACAAGGGAAGGTTTTGATGGAAGTCCATGCAAAAAAAATCATCTGAAAAATTAGATTCTATGACACTTTTCGAAATGCAAGTTTTGGTCAAAAATCATAATATATTATACACTAGTTTATACTAGTTTCGGTCAAAATTCAAATTAAATCAAGGAATGTTCGAAATGATACGAAACTTTTCAGAACATTTATATATGTTACAAGGGAAGGTTATGATGGAAGTCTGTGCAAAAAAATCATTTGAAAATTAGATTCTATGAATCTTTTCGAAATGCATGTTTCAGTCAAAAAATCATAATATATTATACATTAGTTTATACTAGTTTCAGTCCAAAAATTAAATTAAATCGGGGACTTTTCTAAATGATACGAAACTTTTCAAATAATTTATATAAGTTAGGAGGGAAGGTTATGATGGAAGTCCTTCCAAAAAATCATTTGAAAATTTGATTCTGTGAAACTTTTCGTAATGCAAGTTTCGGTAAAAAAAATCATAATATATTATACACTAGTTTATACTAGTTTCAGTCAAAAATCAAATTAAATCGGGACTGTTCGAAACGATACGAAACTTTGATTATCATTAATATATGATACGAGGGAAGGTTATGATGGAAGTACATGCAAAAAATCATCTGAAAATTAGATTCTATGAAACTTTTCGAAATGCAAGTTTCGGTCAAAAAATCATAATATATTATACACTAATTTTGGTCAAAAAATTAAATTAAATCGAGGATTGTACGAAGCGATACAAACCTTATTATATCCTTGTTATATGATACGATGGAACGTTATGATGGAAGTCCATGCAAAAAATCATCTGAAAATTAGATTCTATGAAACGTTTCGAAATGCAAGTTTCGGTCAAAAAATCATAAAATTATATACACTAGTTTATACATGTTTCTGTCAAAAATCAAATTAAATCGGGGACTGTTCGAAATGATGCGAAACTTTCCAGATCTTTTATATATGTTATTATGGAAGGTTATGATGGAAGTCCATGCAAAAAATCATCTAAAAATTAGATTCTATGTAACTTTTCAAAATGCATGTTTCGGTCAAAAATCATAAAATATTATACACTAGTTTATACTAGTTTCGGTCAAAAATTAAATTATATCAAGGACTGTTCGAAATGTTACGAAACTTTTCAGAACATTAAAATATGTTACAAGGGAAGGTTTTGATGGAAGTCCATGCAAAAAAAATCATCTGAAAAATTAGATTCTATGACACTTTTCGAAATGCAAGTTTTGGTCAAAAATCATAATATATTATACACTAGTTTATACTAGTTTCGGTCAAAATTCAAATTAAATCAAGGAATGTTCGAAATGATACGAAACTTTTCAGAACATTTATATATGTTACAAGGGAAGGATATGATGGAAGTCCGTGCAAAAAAATCATTTGAAAATTAGATTCTATGAATCTTTTCGAAATGCATGTTTCAGTCAAAAAATCATAATATATTATACATTAGTTTATACTAGTTTCAGTCCAAAAATTAAATTAAATCGGGGACTATTCTAAATGATACGAAACTTTTCAAATAATTTATATAAGTTAGGAGGGAAGGTTATGATGGAAGTCCTTCCAAAAAATCATTTGAAAATTTGATTCTGTGAAACTTTTCGTAATGCAAGTTTCGGTAAAAAAAATCATAATATATTATACACTAGTTTATACTAGTTTCAGTCAAAAATCAAATTAAACCGGGACTGTTCGAAACGATACGAAACTTTGATTATCATTAATATATGATACGAGGGAAGGTTATGATGGAAGTACATGCAAAAAATCATCTGAAAATTAGATTCTATGAAACTTTTCGAAATGCAAGTTTCGGTCAAAAAATCATAATATATTATACACTAATTTTGGTCAAAAAATTAAATTAAATCGAGGATTGTACGAAGCGATACAAACCTTATTATATCCTTGTTATATGATACGATGGAACGTTATGATGGAAGTCCATGCAAAAAATCATCTGAAAATTAGATTCTATGAAACGTTTCGAAATGCAAGTTTCGGTCAAAAAATCATAAAATTATATACACTAGTTTATACATGTTTCTGTCAAAAATCAAATTAAATCGGGGACTGTTCGAAATGATGCGAAACTTTCCAGATCTTTTATATATGTTATTATGGAAGGTTATGATGGAAGTCCATGCAAAAAATCATCTAAAAATTAGATTCTATGTAACTTTTCAAAATGCATGTTTCGGTCAAAAATCATAAAATATTATACACTAGTTTATACTAGTTTCGGTCAAAAATTAAATTATATCAAGGACTGTTCGAAATGTTACGAAACTTTTCAGAACATTAAAATATGTTACAAGGGAAGGTTTTGATGGAAGTCCATGCAAAAAAAATCATCTGAAAAATTAGATTCTATGACACTTTTCGAAATGCAAGTTTTGGTCAAAAATCATAATATATTATACACTAGTTTATACTAGTTTCGGTCAAAATTCAAATTAAATCAAGGAATGTTCGAAATGATACGAAACTTTTCAGAACATTTATATATGTTACAAGGGAAGGTTATGATGGAAGTCTGTGCAAAAAAATCATTTGAAAATTAGATTCTATGAATCTTTTCGAAATGCATGTTTCAGTCAAAAAATCATAATATATTATACATTAGTTTATACTAGTTTCAGTCCAAAAATTAAATTAAATCGGGGACTTTTCTAAATGATACGAAACTTTTCAAATAATTTATATAAGTTAGGAGGGAAGGTTATGATGGAAGTCCTTCCAAAAAATCATTTGAAAATTTGATTCTGTGAAACTTTTCGTAATGCAAGTTTCGGTAAAAAAAATCATAATATATTATACACTAGTTTATACTAGTTTCAGTCAAAAATCAAATTAAATCGGGACTGTTCGAAACGATACGAAACTTTGATTATCATTAATATATGATACGAGGGAAGGTTATGATGGAAGTACATGCAAAAAATCATCTGAAAATTAGATTCTATGAAACTTTTCGAAATGCAAGTTTCGGTCAAAAAATCATAATATATTATACACTAATTTTGGTCAAAAAATTAAATTAAATCGAGGATTGTACGAAGCGATACAAACCTTATTATATCCTTGTTATATGATACGATGGAACGTTATGATGGAAGTCCATGCAAAAAATCATCTGAAAATTAGATTCTATGAAACGTTTCGAAATGCAAGTTTCGGTCAAAAAATCATAAAATTATATACACTAGTTTATACATGTTTCTGTCAAAAATCAAATTAAATCGGGGACTGTTCGAAATGATGCGAAACTTTCCAGATCTTTTATATATGTTATTATGGAAGGTTATGATGGAAGTCCATGCAAAAAATCATCTAAAAATTAGATTCTATGTAACTTTTCAAAATGCATGTTTCGGTCAAAAATCATAAAATATTATACACTAGTTTATACTAGTTTCGGTCAAAAATTAAATTATATCAAGGACTGTTCGAAATGTTACGAAACTTTTCAGAACATTAAAATATGTTACAAGGGAAGGTTTTGATGGAAGTCCATGCAAAAAAAATCATCTGAAAAATTAGATTCTATGACACTTTTCGAAATGCAAGTTTTGGTCAAAAATCATAATATATTATACACTAGTTTATACTAGTTTCGGTCAAAATTCAAATTAAATCAAGGAATGTTCGAAATGATACGAAACTTTTCAGAACATTTATATATGTTACAAGGGAAGGATATGATGGAAGTCCGTGCAAAAAAATCATTTGAAAATTAGATTCTATGAATCTTTTCGAAATGCATGTTTCAGTCAAAAAATCATAATATATTATACATTAGTTTATACTAGTTTCAGTCCAAAAATTAAATTAAATCGGGGACTATTCTAAATGATACGAAACTTTTCAAATAATTTATATAAGTTAGGAGGGAAGGTTATGATGGAAGTCCTTCCAAAAAATCATTTGAAAATTTGATTCTGTGAAACTTTTCGTAATGCAAGTTTCGGTAAAAAAAATCATAATATATTATACACTAGTTTATACTAGTTTCAGTCAAAAATCAAATTAAACCGGGACTGTTCGAAACGATACGAAACTTTGATTATCATTAATATATGATACGAGGGAAGGTTATGATGGAAGTACATGCAAAAAATCATCTGAAAATTAGATTCTATGAAACTTTTCGAAATGCAAGTTTCGGTCAAAAAATCATAATATATTATACACTAATTTTGGTCAAAAAATTAAATTAAATCGAGGATTGTACGAAGCGATACAAACCTTATTATATCCTTGTTATATGATACGATGGAACGTTATGATGGAAGTCCATGCAAAAAATCATCTGAAAATTAGATTCTATGAAACGTTTCGAAATGCAAGTTTCGGTCAAAAAATCATAAAATTATATACACTAGTTTATACATGTTTCTGTCAAAAATCAAATTAAATCGGGGACTGTTCGAAATGATGCGAAACTTTCCAGATCTTTTATATATGTTATTATGGAAGGTTATGATGGAAGTCCATGCAAAAAATCATCTAAAAATTAGATTCTATGTAACTTTTCAAAATGCATGTTTCGGTCAAAAATCATAAAATATTATACACTAGTTTATACTAGTTTCGGTCAAAAATTAAATTATATCAAGGACTGTTCGAAATGTTACGAAACTTTTCAGAACATTAAAATATGTTACAAGGGAAGGTTTTGATGGAAGTCCATGCAAAAAAAATCATCTGAAAAATTAGATTCTATGACACTTTTCGAAATGCAAGTTTTGGTCAAAAATCATAATATATTATACACTAGTTTATACTAGTTTCGGTCAAAATTCAAATTAAATCAAGGAATGTTCGAAATGATACGAAACTTTTCAGAACATTTATATATGTTACAAGGGAAGGTTATGATGGAAGTCTGTGCAAAAAAATCATTTGAAAATTAGATTCTATGAATCTTTTCGAAATGCATGTTTCAGTCAAAAAATCATAATATATTATACATTAGTTTATACTAGTTTCAGTCCAAAAATTAAATTAAATCGGGGACTTTTCTAAATGATACGAAACTTTTCAAATAATTTATATAAGTTAGGAGGGAAGGTTATGATGGAAGTCCTTCCAAAAAATCATTTGAAAATTTGATTCTGTGAAACTTTTCGTAATGCAAGTTTCGGTAAAAAAAATCATAATATATTATACACTAGTTTATACTAGTTTCAGTCAAAAATCAAATTAAATCGGGACTGTTCGAAACGATACGAAACTTTGATTATCATTAATATATGATACGAGGGAAGGTTATGATGGAAGTACATGCAAAAAATCATCTGAAAATTAGATTCTATGAAACTTTTCGAAATGCAAGTTTCGGTCAAAAAATCATAATATATTATACACTAATTTTGGTCAAAAAATTAAATTAAATCGAGGATTGTACGAAGCGATACAAACCTTATTATATCCTTGTTATATGATACGATGGAACGTTATGATGGAAGTCCATGCAAAAAATCATCTGAAAATTAGATTCTATGAAACGTTTCGAAATGCAAGTTTCGGTCAAAAAATCATAAAATTATATACACTAGTTTATACATGTTTCTGTCAAAAATCAAATTAAATCGGGGACTGTTCGAAATGATGCGAAACTTTCCAGATCTTTTATATATGTTATTATGGAAGGTTATGATGGAAGTCCATGCAAAAAATCATCTAAAAATTAGATTCTATGTAACTTTTCAAAATGCATGTTTCGGTCAAAAATCATAAAATATTATACACTAGTTTATACTAGTTTCGGTCAAAAATTAAATTATATCAAGGACTGTTCGAAATGTTACGAAACTTTTCAGAACATTAAAATATGTTACAAGGGAAGGTTTTGATGGAAGTCCATGCAAAAAAAATCATCTGAAAAATTAGATTCTATGACACTTTTCGAAATGCAAGTTTTGGTCAAAAATCATAATATATTATACACTAGTTTATACTAGTTTCGGTCAAAATTCAAATTAAATCAAGGAATGTTCGAAATGATACGAAACTTTTCAGAACATTTATATATGTTACAAGGGAAGGATATGATGGAAGTCCGTGCAAAAAAATCATTTGAAAATTAGATTCTATGAATCTTTTCGAAATGCATGTTTCAGTCAAAAAATCATAATATATTATACATTAGTTTATACTAGTTTCAGTCCAAAAATTAAATTAAATCGGGGACTATTCTAAATGATACGAAACTTTTCAAATAATTTATATAAGTTAGGAGGGAAGGTTATGATGGAAGTCCTTCCAAAAAATCATTTGAAAATTTGATTCTGTGAAACTTTTCGTAATGCAAGTTTCGGTAAAAAAAATCATAATATATTATACACTAGTTTATACTAGTTTCAGTCAAAAATCAAATTAAACCTGGACTGTTCGAAACGATACGAAACTTTGATTATCATTAATATATGATACGAGGGAAGGTTATGATGGAAGTACATGCAAAAAATCATCTGAAAATTAGATTCTATGAAACTTTTCGAAATGCAAGTTTCGGTCAAAAAATCATAATATATTATACACTAATTTTGGTCAAAAAATTAAATTAAATCGAGGATTGTACGAAGCGATACAAACCTTATTATATCCTTGTTATATGATACGATGGAACGTTATGATGGAAGTCCATGCAAAAAATCATCTGAAAATTAGATTCTATGAAACGTTTCGAAATGCAAGTTTCGGTCAAAAAATCATAAAATTATATACACTAGTTTATACATGTTTCTGTCAAAAATCAAATTAAATCGGGGACTGTTCGAAATGATGCGAAACTTTCCAGATCTTTTATATATGTTATTATGGAAGGTTATGATGGAAGTCCATGCAAAAAATCATCTAAAAATTAGATTCTATGTAACTTTTCAAAATGCATGTTTCGGTCAAAAATCATAAAATATTATACACTAGTTTATACTAGTTTCGGTCAAAAATTAAATTATATCAAGGACTGTTCGAAATGTTACGAAACTTTTCAGAACATTAAAATATGTTACAAGGGAAGGTTTTGATGGAAGTCCATGCAAAAAAAATCATCTGAAAAATTAGATTCTATGACACTTTTCGAAATGCAAGTTTTGGTCAAAAATCATAATATATTATACACTAGTTTATACTAGTTTCGGTCAAAATTCAAATTAAATCAAGGAATGTTCGAAATGATACGAAACTTTTCAGAACATTTATATATGTTACAAGGGAAGGTTATGATGGAAGTCCGTGCAAAAAAATCATTTGAAAATTAGATTCTATGAATCTTTTCGAAATGCATGTTTCAGTCAAAAAATCATAATATATTATACATTAGTTTATACTAGTTTCAGTCCAAAAATTAAATTAAATCGGGGACTTTTCTAAATGATACGAAACTTTTCAAATAATTTATATAAGTTAGGAGGGAAGGTTATGATGGAAGTCCTTCCAAAAAATCATTTGAAAATTTGATTCTGTGAAACTTTTCGTAATGCAAGTTTCGGTAAAAAAAATCATAATATATTATACACTAGTTTATACTAGTTTCAGTCAAAAATCAAATTAAATCGGGACTGTTCGAAACGATACGAAACTTTGATTATCATTAATATATGATACGAGGGAAGGTTATGATGGAAGTACATGCAAAAAATCATCTGAAAATTAGATTCTATGAAACTTTTCGAAATGCAAGTTTCGGTCAAAAAATCATAATATATTATACACTAATTTTGGTCAAAAAATTAAATTAAATCGAGGATTGTACGAAGCGATACAAACCTTATTATATCCTTGTTATATGATACGATGGAACGTTATGATGGAAGTCCATGCAAAAAATCATCTGAAAATTAGATTCTATGAAACGTTTCGAAATGCAAGTTTCGGTCAAAAAATCATAAAATTATATACACTAGTTTATACATGTTTCTGTCAAAAATCAAATTAAATCGGGGACTGTTCGAAATGATGCGAAACTTTCCAGATCTTTTATATATGTTATTATGGAAGGTTATGATGGAAGTCCATGCAAAAAATCATCTAAAAATTAGATTCTATGTAACTTTTCAAAATGCATGTTTCGGTCAAAAATCATAAAATATTATACACTAGTTTATACTAGTTTCGGTCAAAAATTAAATTATATCAAGGACTGTTCGAAATGTTACGAAACTTTTCAGAACATTAAAATATGTTACAAGGGAAGGTTTTGATGGAAGTCCATGCAAAAAAAATCATCTGAAAAATTAGATTCTATGACACTTTTCGAAATGCAAGTTTTGGTCAAAAATCATAATATATTATACACTAGTTTATACTAGTTTCGGTCAAAATTCAAATTAAATCAAGGAATGTTCGAAATGATACGAAACTTTTCAGAACATTTATATATGTTACAAGGGAAGGATATGATGGAAGTCCGTGCAAAAAAATCATTTGAAAATTAGATTCTATGAATCTTTTCGAAATGCATGTTTCAGTCAAAAAATCATAATATATTATACATTAGTTTATACTAGTTTCAGTCCAAAAATTAAATTAAATCGGGGACTATTCTAAATGATACGAAACTTTTCAAATAATTTATATAAGTTAGGAGGGAAGGTTATGATGGAAGTCCTTCCAAAAAATCATTTGAAAATTTGATTCTGTGAAACTTTTCGTAATGCAAGTTTCGGTAAAAAAAATCATAATATATTATACACTAGTTTATACTAGTTTCAGTCAAAAATCAAATTAAACCGGGACTGTTCGAAACGATACGAAACTTTGATTATCATTAATATATGATACGAGGGAAGGTTATGATGGAAGTACATGCAAAAAATCATCTGAAAATTAGATTCTATGAAACTTTTCGAAATGCAAGTTTCGGTCAAAAAATCATAATATATTATACACTAATTTTGGTCAAAAAATTAAATTAAATCGAGGATTGTACGAAGCGATACAAACCTTATTATATCCTTGTTATATGATACGATGGAACGTTATGATGGAAGTCCATGCAAAAAATCATCTGAAAATTAGATTCTATGAAACGTTTCGAAATGCAAGTTTCGGTCAAAAAATCATAAAATTATATACACTAGTTTATACATGTTTCTGTCAAAAATCAAATTAAATCGGGGACTGTTCGAAATGATGCGAAACTTTCCAGATCTTTTATATATGTTATTATGGAAGGTTATGATGGAAGTCCATGCAAAAAATCATCTAAAAATTAGATTCTATGTAACTTTTCAAAATGCATGTTTCGGTCAAAAATCATAAAATATTATACACTAGTTTATACTAGTTTCGGTCAAAAATTAAATTATATCAAGGACTGTTCGAAATGTTACGAAACTTTTCAGAACATTAAAATATGTTACAAGGGAAGGTTTTGATGGAAGTCCATGCAAAAAAAATCATCTGAAAAATTAGATTCTATGACACTTTTCGAAATGCAAGTTTTGGTCAAAAATCATAATATATTATACACTAGTTTATACTAGTTTCGGTCAAAATTCAAATTAAATCAAGGAATGTTCGAAATGATACGAAACTTTTCAGAACATTTATATATGTTACAAGGGAAGGTTATGATGGAAGTCTGTGCAAAAAAATCATTTGAAAATTAGATTCTATGAATCTTTTCGAAATGCATGTTTCAGTCAAAAAATCATAATATATTATACATTAGTTTATACTAGTTTCAGTCCAAAAATTAAATTAAATCGGGGACTTTTCTAAATGATACGAAACTTTTCAAATAATTTATATAAGTTAGGAGGGAAGGTTATGATGGAAGTCCTTCCAAAAAATCATTTGAAAATTTGATTCTGTGAAACTTTTCGTAATGCAAGTTTCGGTAAAAAAAATCATAATATATTATACACTAGTTTATACTAGTTTCAGTCAAAAATCAAATTAAATCGGGACTGTTCGAAACGATACGAAACTTTGATTATCATTAATATATGATACGAGGGAAGGTTATGATGGAAGTACATGCAAAAAATCATCTGAAAATTAGATTCTATGAAACTTTTCGAAATGCAAGTTTCGGTCAAAAAATCATAATATATTATACACTAATTTTGGTCAAAAAATTAAATTAAATCGAGGATTGTACGAAGCGATACAAACCTTATTATATCCTTGTTATATGATACGATGGAACGTTATGATGGAAGTCCATGCAAAAAATCATCTGAAAATTAGATTCTATGAAACGTTTCGAAATGCAAGTTTCGGTCAAAAAATCATAAAATTATATACACTAGTTTATACATGTTTCTGTCAAAAATCAAATTAAATCGGGGACTGTTCGAAATGATGCGAAACTTTCCAGATCTTTTATATATGTTATTATGGAAGGTTATGATGGAAGTCCATGCAAAAAATCATCTAAAAATTAGATTCTATGTAACTTTTCAAAATGCATGTTTCGGTCAAAAATCATAAAATATTATACACTAGTTTATACTAGTTTCGGTCAAAAATTAAATTATATCAAGGACTGTTCGAAATGTTACGAAACTTTTCAGAACATTAAAATATGTTACAAGGGAAGGTTTTGATGGAAGTCCATGCAAAAAAAATCATCTGAAAAATTAGATTCTATGACACTTTTCGAAATGCAAGTTTTGGTCAAAAATCATAATATATTATACACTAGTTTATACTAGTTTCGGTCAAAATTCAAATTAAATCAAGGAATGTTCGAAATGATACGAAACTTTTCAGAACATTTATATATGTTACAAGGGAAGGTTATGATGGAAGTCCGTGCAAAAAAATCATTTGAAAATTAGATTCTATGAATCTTTTCGAAATGCATGTTTCAGTCAAAAAATCATAATATATTATACATTAGTTTATACTAGTTTCAGTCCAAAAATTAAATTAAATCGGGGACTATTCTAAATGATACGAAACTTTTCAAATAATTTATATAAGTTAGGAGGGAAGGTTATGATGGAAGTCCTTCCAAAAAATCATTTGAAAATTTGATTCTGTGAAACTTTTCGTAATGCAAGTTTCGGTAAAAAAAATCATAATATATTATACACTAGTTTATACTAGTTTCAGTCAAAAATCAAATTAAACCGGGACTGTTCGAAACGATACGAAACTTTGATTATCATTAATATATGATACGAGGGAAGGTTATGATGGAAGTACATGCAAAAAATCATCTGAAAATTAGATTCTATGAAACTTTTCGAAATGCAAGTTTCGGTCAAAAAATCATAATATATTATACACTAATTTTGGTCAAAAAATTAAATTAAATCGAGGATTGTACGAAGCGATACAAACCTTATTATATCCTTGTTATATGATACGATGGAACGTTATGATGGAAGTCCATGCAAAAAATCATCTGAAAATTAGATTCTATGAAACGTTTCGAAATGCAAGTTTCGGTCAAAAAATCATAAAATTATATACACTAGTTTATACATGTTTCTGTCAAAAATCAAATTAAATCGGGGACTGTTCGAAATGATGCGAAACTTTCCAGATCTTTTATATATGTTATTATGGAAGGTTATGATGGAAGTCCATGCAAAAAATCATCTAAAAATTAGATTCTATGTAACTTTTCAAAATGCATGTTTCGGTCAAAAATCATAAAATATTATACACTAGTTTATACTAGTTTCGGTCAAAAATTAAATTATATCAAGGACTGTTCGAAATGTTACGAAACTTTTCAGAACATTAAAATATGTTACAAGGGAAGGTTTTGATGGAAGTCCATGCAAAAAAAATCATCTGAAAAATTAGATTCTATGACACTTTTCGAAATGCAAGTTTTGGTCAAAAATCATAATATATTATACACTAGTTTATACTAGTTTCGGTCAAAATTCAAATTAAATCAAGGAATGTTCGAAATGATACGAAACTTTTCAGAACATTTATATATGTTACAAGGGAAGGTTATGATGGAAGTCCGTGCAAAAAAATCATTTGAAAATTAGATTCTATGAATCTTTTCGAAATGCATGTTTCAGTCAAAAAATCATAATATATTATACATTAGTTTATACTAGTTTCAGTCCAAAAATTAAATTAAATCGGGGACTATTCTAAATGATACGAAACTTTTCAAATAATTTATATAAGTTAGGAGGGAAGGTTATGATGGAAGTCCTTCCAAAAAATCATTTGAAAATTTGATTCTGTGAAACTTTTCGTAATGCAAGTTTCGGTAAAAAAAATCATAATATATTATACACTAGTTTATACTAGTTTCAGTCAAAAATCAAATTAAACCGGGACTGTTCGAAACGATACGAAACTTTGATTATCATTAATATATGATACGAGGGAAGGTTATGATGGAAGTACATGCAAAAAATCATCTGAAAATTAGATTCTATGAAACTTTTCGAAATGCAAGTTTCGGTCAAAAAATCATAATATATTATACACTAATTTTGGTCAAAAAATTAAATTAAATCGAGGATTGTACGAAGCGATACAAACCTTATTATATCCTTGTTATATGATACGATGGAACGTTATGATGGAAGTCCATGCAAAAAATCATCTGAAAATTAGATTCTATGAAACGTTTCGAAATGCAAGTTTCGGTCAAAAAATCATAAAATTATATACACTAGTTTATACATGTTTCTGTCAAAAATCAAATTAAATCGGGGACTGTTCGAAATGATGCGAAACTTTCCAGATCTTTTATATATGTTATTATGGAAGGTTATGATGGAAGTCCATGCAAAAAATCATCTAAAAATTAGATTCTATGTAACTTTTCAAAATGCATGTTTCGGTCAAAAATCATAAAATATTATACACTAGTTTATACTAGTTTCGGTCAAAAATTAAATTATATCAAGGACTGTTCGAAATGTTACGAAACTTTTCAGAACATTAAAATATGTTACAAGGGAAGGTTTTGATGGAAGTCCATGCAAAAAAAATCATCTGAAAAATTAGATTCTATGACACTTTTCGAAATGCAAGTTTTGGTCAAAAATCATAATATATTATACACTAGTTTATACTAGTTTCGGTCAAAATTCAAATTAAATCAAGGAATGTTCGAAATGATACGAAACTTTTCAGAACATTTATATATGTTACAAGGGAAGGTTATGATGGAAGTCCGTGCAAAAAAATCATTTGAAAATTAGATTCTATGAATCTTTTCGAAATGCATGTTTCAGTCAAAAAATCATAATATATTATACATTAGTTTATACTAGTTTCAGTCCAAAAATTAAATTAAATCGGGGACTATTCTAAATGATACGAAACTTTTCAAATAATTTATATAAGTTAGGAGGGAAGGTTATGATGGAAGTCCTTCCAAAAAATCATTTGAAAATTTGATTCTGTGAAACTTTTCGTAATGCAAGTTTCGGTAAAAAAAATCATAATATATTATACACTAGTTTATACTAGTTTCATTCAAAAATCAAATTAAACCGGGACTGTTCGAAACGATACGAAACTTTGATTATCATTAATATATGATACGAGGGAAGGTTATGATGGAAGTACATGCAAAAAATCATCTGAAAATTAGATTCTATGATACTTTTTAAAATGCAAGTTTCGGTAAAAAATCATAATATATTATACACTAATTTTGGTCAAAAAATTAAATTAAATCGAGGATTGTACGAAGCGATACAAACCTTATTATATCCTTGTTATATGATACGATGGAACGTTATGATGGAAGTCCATGCAAAAAATCATCTGAAAATTAGATTCTATGAAACGTTTCGAAATGCAAGTTTCGGTCAAAAAATCATAAAATTATATACACTAGTTTATACATGTTTCTGTCAAAAATCAAATTAAATCGGGGACTGTTCGAAATGATGCGAAACTTTCCAGATCTTTTATATATGTTATTATGGAAGGTTATGATGGAAGTCCATGCAAAAAATCATCTAAAAATTAGATTCTATGTAACTTTTCAAAATGCATGTTTCGGTCAAAAATCATAAAATATTATACACTAGTTTATACTAGTTTCGGTCAAAAATTAAATTATATCAAGGACTGTTCGAAATGTTACGAAACTTTTCAGAACATTAAAATATGTTACAAGGGAAGGTTTTGATGGAAGTCCATGCAAAAAAAATCATCTGAAAAATTAGATTCTATGACAATTTTCGAAATGCATGTTTTGGTCAAAAATCATAATATATTATACACTAGTTTATACTAGTTTCGGTCAAAATTCAAATTAAATCAAGGAATGTTCGAAATGATACGAAACTTTTCAGAACATTTATATATGTTACAAGGGAAAGTTATGATGGAAGTCCGTGCAAAAAAATCATTTAAAAATTAGATTTTATGAATCTTTTCGAAATGCATGTTTCAGTCAAAAAATCATAATATATTATACATTAGTTTATACTAGTTTCAGTCCAAAAATTAAATTAAATCGGGGACTATTCTAAATGATACGAAACTTTTCAAATAATTTATATAAGTTAGGAGGGAAGGTTATGATGGAAGTCCTTCCAAAAAATCATTTGAAAATTTGATTCTGTGAAACTTTTCGTAATGCAAGTTTCGGTAAAAAAAATCATAATATATTATACACTAGTTTATACTAGTTTCAGTCAAAAATCAAATTAAATCGGGACTGTTCGAAACGATACGAAACTTTGATTATCATTAATATATGATACGAGGGAAGGTTATGATGGAAGTACATGCAAAAAATCATCTGAAAATTAGATTCTATGAAACTTTTTGAAATGCAAGTTTCGGTCAAAAAATTATAATATATTATACACTAATTTTGGTCAAAAAATTAAATTAAATCGAGGATTGTACGAAGCGATACAAACCTTATTATATCCTTGTTATATGATACGATGGAACGTTATGATGGAAGTCCATGCAAAAAATCATCTGAAAATTAGATTCTATGAAACGTTTCGAAATGCAAGTTTCGGTCAAAAAATCATAAAATTATATACACTAGTTTATACATGTTTCTGTCAAAAATCAAATTAAATCGGGGACTGTTCGAAATGATGCGAAACTTTCCAGATCTTTTATATATGTTATTATGGAAGGTTATGATGGAAGTCCATGCAAAAAATCATCTAAAAATTAGATTCTATGTAACTTTTCAAAATGCATGTTTCGGTCAAAAATCATAAAATATTATACACTAGTTTATACTAGTTTCGGTCAAAAATTAAATTATATCAAGGACTGTATGAAATGTTACGAAACTTTTCAGAACATTAAAATATGTTACAAGGGAAGGTTTTGATGGAAGTCCATGCAAAAAAAATCATCTGAAAAATTAGATTCTATGACACTTTTCGAAATGCAAGTTTTGGTCAAAAATCATAATATATTATACACTAGTTTATACTAGTTTCGGTCAAAATTCAAATTAAATCAAGGAATGTTCGAAATGATACGAAACTTTTCAGAACATTTATATATGTTACAAGGGAAGGTTATGATGGAAGTCCGTGCAAAAAAATCATTTGAAAATTAGATTCTATGAATCTTTTCGAAATGCATGTTTCAGTCAAAAAATCATAATATATTATACATTAGTTTATACTAGTTTCAGTCCAAAAATTAAATTAAATCGGGGACTATTCTAAATGATACGAAACTTTTCAAATAATTTATATAAGTTAGGAGGGAAGGTTATGATGGAAGTCCTTCCAAAAAATCATTTGAAAATTGGATTTTATGAATCTTTTCGAAATGCAAGTTTTGTCCAAAAAATCATACTATATTATACACTAGTTTATACTAGTTTCAGTCAAAAATCAAATTAAACCGGGACTGTTCGAAACGATACGAAACTTTGAAGATCATTAATATATGATACGAGGGAAGGTTATGATGGAAGTACATGCAAAAAATCATCTGAAAATTAGATTCTATGAAACTTATTGAAATGCAAGTTTCGGTAAAAAAATCATAATATATTATACACTAGTTTTGGTCAAAAAATTAAATTAAATCGAGGATTGTACGAAGTGTACAAACCTTTTCAGATAATTTATATATGTTAGGAGGGAAGGTTATGATGGAAGTCCATGCAAAAAAATCATTTGAAAATTAGATTCTATGAATCTTTTCGAAATGCAAGTTTCGGTCAAAAAATCATAATATATTATACACTAGTTTATACTAGTTTCAGTCAAAAATTAATTTAAATCGGGGACTGATCGAAATGATACGAAACTTTTCAGATAATTTATTTAAGTTAGGAGGGAAGGTTATAATGGAAGTCCATGCAAAAAATCATTTGAAAATTAGATTCTATGAAACTTTACGTAATGCAAGTTTCGGTAAAAAATCATAATATATTATACACTAGTTTATACTAGTTTCAGTCAAAAATCAAATTAAACCGGGGACTGTTTGAAACGATACGAAACTTTGAAGATCATTAATATATGATACGAGGGAATGTTATGATCGAAGTCCGTGCAAAAAATCATCTGAAAATTAGATTCTATGAAACTTTTCGAAATGCAAGTTTCGGTCAAAAAATTATAATATATTATACACTAGTTTTGTTCAAAAAATTAAATTAAATCGAGGTTTGTACGAAGCGATACAAAACTTTTTAGATCCTTGTTATATGATACGATGGAATGTTATGATAGACGTCCATGCAAAAAGTCATCTAAAAATTAGATTATATGAAACGTTTCGAAATGCAAGTTACGTTCAAAAAATCATAAAATTATATACACTAGTTTATACTTGTTTCTGTCAAAAATCAAATTAAATCGGGCATTGTTCGAAATGATGCGAAAATTTCAAGATCATTAATATATGTTATTAGTGAAGGTTATGATGGAAGTCCATGCAAAATGTCATCTAAAAATTAGATTATATGGAACTTTTCATAATGCATGTTTCGGTCAAAAATCATAAAATATTATACGATAGTTTATACTAGTTTCGGTCAAAAACTAAATTAAATCAAGGACTGTTCGAAATGTTACGAAACTTTTCAGAACATTAAAATATGTTAGAAGGGAAGGTTTTGATGGCAGTCCATGCAACAAAATCATCTGAAAAATTAGATTCTATGACACTTTTCGAAATGCAAGTTTTGGTCAAAATTCATAATATATTATACACTAGTTTATACTAGTTTCGGTCAAAATTCAAATTAAATCAAGGAATGCTCGAAATGATACAAAACTTTTTAGAACATTTATATATGTTATAAGGGAAGGTTATGATGGAAGTCCATGCAAAAAAATCATTTGAAAATTGGATTTTATGAATCTTTTCGAAATGCAAGTTTTGTCCAAAAAATCATACTATATTATACACTAGTTTATACTATTTTCAGTCAAAAATCAAATTAAACCGGGACTGTTCGAAACGATACGAAACTTTGAAGATCATTAATATATGATACGAGGGAAGGTTATGATGGAAGTACATGCAAAATATCATCTGAAAATTAGATTCTATGAAACTTATTGAAATGCAAGTTTCGATCAAAAAATCATAATATATTATACACTAGTTTTGGTCAAAAAATTAAATTAAATCGAGGATTGTACGAAGTGTACAAACCTTTTCAGATAATTTATATATGTTAGGAGGGAAGGTTATGATGGAAGTCCATGCAAAAAAATCATTTGAAAATTAGATTCTATGAATCTTTTCGAAATGCAAGTTTCGGTCAAAAAATCATAATATATTATACACTAGTTTATACTAGTTTCAGTCAAAAATTAATTTAAATTGGGGACTGTTCGAAATGATACGAAACTTTTCAGATAATTTATATAAGTTAGGCGGGAAGGTTATAATGGAAGTCCCTGCAAAAAAATCATTTGAAAATTAGATTCTATGAAACTTTACGTAATGCAAGTTTCGGTAAAAAATCATAATATATTTTACACTAGTTTATACTAGTTTCAGTCAAAAATCAAATTAAACCGGGGACTGTTTGAAACGATACGAAACTTTGAAGATCATTAATATATGATACGAGGGAATGTTATGATCGAAGTCCGTGCAAAAAATCATCTGAAAATTAGATTCTATGAAATTTTTTGAAATGCAAGTTTCGGTCAAAAAATTATAATATATTATACACTAGTTTTGTTCAAAAAATTAAATTAAATCGAGGTTTGTACGAAGCGATACAAACCTTTTTAGATCCTTGTTATATGATACGATGGAATGTTATGATAGACGTCCATGCAAAAAGTCATCTAAAAATTAGATTCTATGAAACGTTTTGAAATGCAAGTTACGGTCAAAAAATCATAAAATTATATACACTAGTTTATACTTATTTCTGTCAAAAATCAAATTAAATCGGGGACTGTTCGAAATGATGCGAAAATTTCCAGATCATTAATATATGTTATTAGTGAAGGTTATGATGGAAGTCCATGCAAAATATCATCTAAAAATTAGATTGTATGGAACTTTTCAAAATGCATGTTTCGGTCAAAAATCATAAAATATTATACGATAGTTTATACTAGTTTCGGTCAAAAATTAAATAAAATCAAGGACTGTTCGAAATGTTACGAAACTTTTCAGAACATTAAAATATGTTAGAAGGGAAGGTTTTGATGGCAGTCCATGCAACAAAATCATCTGAAAAATTAGATTCTATGACACTTTTCGAAATGCAAGTTTTGGTCAAAATTCATAATATATTATACACTAGTTTATACTAGTTTCGGTCAAAATTCAAATTAAATCAAGGAATGCTCGAAATGATACAAAACTTTTTAGAACATTTATATATGTTATAAGGGAAGGTTATGATGGAAGTCCATGCAAAAAAATCATTTGAAAATTGGATTTTATGAATCTTTTCGAAATGCAAGTTTTGTCCAAAAAATCATACTATATTATACACTAGTTTATACTATTTTCAGTCAAAAATCAAATTAAACCGGGACTGTTCGAAACGATACGAAACTTTGAAGATCATTAATATATGATACGAGGGAAGGTTATGATGGAAGTACATGCAAAATATCATCTGAAAATTAGATTCTATGAAACTTATTGAAATGCAAGTTTCGATCAAAAAATCATAATATATTATACACTAGTTTTGGTCAAAAAATTAAATTAAATCGAGGATTGTACGAAGTGTACAAACCTTTTCAGATAATTTATATATGTTAGGAGGGAAGGTTATGATGGAAGTCCATGCAAAAAAATCATTTGAAAATTAGATTCTATGAATCTTTTCGAAATGCAAGTTTCGGTCAAAAAATCATAATATATTATACACTAGTTTATACTAGTTTCAGTCAAAAATTAATTTAAATTGGGGACTGTTCGAAATGATACGAAACTTTTCAGATAATTTATATAAGTTAGGCGGGAAGGTTATAATGGAAGTCCCTGCAAAAAAATCATTTGAAAATTAGATTCTATGAAACTTTACGTAATGCAAGTTTCGGTAAAAAATCATAATATATTTTACACTAGTTTATACTAGTTTCAGTCAAAAATCAAATTAAACCGGGGACTGTTTGAAACGATACGAAACTTTGAAGATCATTAATATATGATACGAGGGAATGTTATGATCGAAGTCCGTGCAAAAAATCATCTGAAAATTAGATTCTATGAAATTTTTTGAAATGCAAGTTTCGGTCAAAAAATTATAATATATTATACACTAGTTTTGTTCAAAAAATTAAATTAAATCGAGGTTTGTACGAAGCGATACAAACCTTTTTAGATCCTTGTTATATGATACGATGGAATGTTATGATAGACGTCCATGCAAAAAGTCATCTAAAAATTAGATTCTATGAAACGTTTTGAAATGCAAGTTACGGTCAAAAAATCATAAAATTATATACACTAGTTTATACTTATTTCTGTCAAAAATCAAATTAAATCGGGGACTGTTCGAAATGATGCGAAAATTTCCAGATCATTAATATATGTTATTAGTGAAGGTTATGATGGAAGTCCATGCAAAATATCATCTAAAAATTAGATTGTATGGAACTTTTCAAAATGCATGTTTCGGTCAAAAATCATAAAATATTATACGATAGTTTATACTAGTTTCGGTCAAAAATTAAATAAAATCAAGGACTGTTCGAAATGTTACGAAACTTTTCAGAACATTAAAATATGTTAGAAGGGAAGGTTTTGATGGCAGTCCATGCAAAAAAAATCATCTGAAAAATTAGATTCTATGACACTTTTCGAAATGCAAGTTTTGGTCAAAAATCATAATATATTATACACTAGTTTATACTAGTTTCGGTCAAAATTCAAATTAAATCAAGGAATGCTCGAAATGATATGAAACTTTTCAGAACATTTATATATGTTATAAGGGAAGGTTATGATGGAAGTCCATGCAAAAAAATCATTTGAAAATTGGATTTTATGAATCTTTTCGAAATGCAAGTTTTGTCCAAAAAAATCATACTATATTATACACTAGTTTATACTATTTTCAATCAAAAATCAAATTAAACCGGGACTGTTCGAAACGATACGAAACTTTGATTATCATTAATATATGATACGAGGGAAGGTTATGATGGAAGTACATGCAAAAAATCATCTGAAAATTAGATTCTATGATACTTTTTGAAATGCAAGTTTCGGTAAAAAATCATAATATATTATACACTAATTTTGGTCAAAAAATTAAATTAAATCGAGGATTGTACGAAGCGATACAAACCTTATTATATCCTTGTTATATGATACGATGGAACGTTATGATGGAAGTCCATGCAAAAAATCATCTGAAAATTAGATTCTATGAAACGTTTCGAAATGCAAGTTTCGGTCAAAAAATCATAAAATTATATACACTAGTTTATACATGTTTCTGTCAAAAATCAAATTAAATCGGGGAATGTTCGAAATGATGCGAAACTTTCCAGATCTTTTATATATGTTATTATGGAAGGTTATGATGGAAGTCCATGCAAAAAATCATCTAAAAATTAGATTCTATGTAACTTTTCAAAATGCATGTTTCGGTCAAAAATCATAAAATATTATACACTAGTTTATACTAGTTTCGGTCAAAAATTAAATTATATCAAGGACTGTTCGAAATGTTACGAAACTTTTCAGAACATTAAAATATGTTACAAGGGAAGGTTTTGATGGAAGTCCATGCAAAAAAAATCATCTGAAAAATTAGATTCTATGACAATTTTCGAAATGCAAGTTTTGGTCAAAAATCATAATATATTATACACTAGTTTATACTAGTTTCGGTCAAAATTCAAATTAAATCAAGGAATGTTCGAAATGATACGAAACTTTTCAGAACATTTATATATGTTACAAGGGAAAGTTATGATGGAAATCCGTGCAAAAAAATCATTTGAAAATTAGATTTTATGAATCTTTTCGAAATGCATGTTTCAGTCAAAAAATCATAATATATTATACATTAGTTTATACTAGTTTCAGTCCAAAAATTAAATTAAATCGGGGACTATTCTAAATGATACGAAACTTTTCAAATAATTTATATAAGTTAGGAGGGAAGGTTATGATGGAAGTCCTTCCAAAAAATCATTTGAAAATTTGATTCTGTGAAACTTTTCGTAATGCAAGTTTCGGTAAAAAAAATCATAATATATTATACACTAGTTTATACTAGTTTCAGTCAAAAATCAAATTAAATCGGGACTGTTCGAAACGATACGAAACTTTGATTATCATTAATATATGATACGAGGGAAGGTTATGATGGAAGTACATGCAAAAAATCATCTGAAAATTAGATTCTATGAAACTTTTTGAAATGCAAGTTTCGGTCAAAAAATCATAATATATTATACACTAATTTTGGTCAAAAAATTAAATTAAATCGAGGATTGTACGAAGCGATACAAACCTTATTATATCCTTGTTATATGATACGATGGAACGTTATGATGGAAGTCCATGCAAAAAATCATCTGAAAATTAGATTCTATGAAACGTTTCGAAATGCAAGTTTCGGTCAAAAAATCATAAAATTATATACACTAGTTTATACATGTTTCTGTCAAAAATCAAATTAAATCGGGGACTGTTCGAAATGATGCGAAACTTTCCAGATCTTTTATATATGTTATTATGGAAGGTTATGATGGAAGTCCATGCAAAAAATCATCTAAAAATTAGATTCTATGTAACTTTTCAAAATGCATGTTTCGGTCAAAAATCATAAAATATTATACACTAGTTTATACTAGTTTCGGTCAAAAATTAAATTATATCAAGGACTGTTCGAAATGTTACGAAACTTTTCAGAACATTAAAATATGTTACAAGGGAAGGTTTTGATGGAAGTCCATGCAAAAAAAATCATCTGAAAAATTAGATTCTATGACACTTTTCGAAATGCAAGTTTTGGTCAAAAATCATAATATATTATACACTAGTTTATACTAGTTTCGGTCAAAATTCAAATTAAATCAAGGAATGTTCGAAATGATACGAAACTTTTCAGAACATTTATATATGTTACAAGGGAAGGTTATGATGGAAGTCCGTGCAAAAAAATCATTTGAAAATTAGATTCTATGAATCTTTTCGAAATGCATGTTTCAGTCAAAAAATCATAATATATTATACATTAGTTTATACTAGTTTCAGTCCAAAAATTAAATTAAATCGGGGACTATTCTAAATGATACGAAACTTTTCAAATAATTTATATAAGTTAGGAGGGAAGGTTATGATGGAAGTCCTTCCAAAAAATCATTTGAAAATTGGATTTTATGAATCTTTTCGAAATGCAAGTTTTGTCCAAAAAATCATACTATATTATACACTAGTTTATACTAGTTTCAGTCAAAAATCAAATTAAACCGGGACTGTTCGAAACGATACGAAACTTTGAAGATCATTAATATATGATACGAGGGAAGGTTATGATGGAAGTACATGCAAAAAATCATCTGAAAATTAGATTCTATGAAACTTATTGAAATGCAAGTTTCGGTAAAAAAATCATAATATATTATACACTAGTTTTGGTCAAAAAATTAAATTAAATCGAGGATTGTACGAAGTGTACAAACCTTTTCAGATAATTTATATATGTTAGGAGGGAAGGTTATGATGGAAGTCCATGCAAAAAAATCATTTGAAAATTAGATTCTATGAATCTTTTCGAAATGCAAGTTTCGGTCAAAAAATCATAATATATTATACACTAGTTTATACTAGTTTCAGTCAAAAATGAATTTAAATCGGGGACTGATCGAAATGATACGAAACTTTTCAGATAATTTATTTAAGTTAGGAGGGAAGGTTATAATGGAAGTCCATGCAAAAAATCATTTGAAAATTAGATTCTATGAAACTTTACGTAATGCAAGTTTCGGTAAAAAATCATAATATATTATACACTAGTTTATACTAGTTTCAGTCAAAAATCAAATTAAACCGGGGACTGTTTGAAACGATACGAAACTTTGAAGATCATTAATATATGATACGAGGGAATGTTATGATCGAAGTCCGTGCAAAAAATCATCTGAAAATTAGATTCTATGAAACTTTTCGAAATGCAAGTTTCGGTCAAAAAATTATAATATATTATACACTAGTTTTGTTCAAAAAATTAAATTAAATCGAGGTTTGTACGAAGCGATACAAAACTTTTTAGATCCTTGTTATATGATACGATGGAATGTTATGATAGACGTCCATGCAAAAAGTCATCTAAAAATTAGATTATATGAAACGTTTCGAAATGCAAGTTACGTTCAAAAAATCATAAAATTATATACACTAGTTTATACTTGTTTCTGTCAAAAATCAAATTAAATCGGGCATTGTTCGAAATGATGCGAAAATTTCAAGATCATTAATATATGTTATTAGTGAAGGTTATGATGGAAGTCCATGCAAAATGTCATCTAAAAATTAGATTCTATGGAACTTTTCATAATGCATGTTTCGGTCAAAAATCATAAAATATTATACGATAGTTTATACTAGTTTCGGTCAAAAACTAAATTAAATCAAGGACTGTTCGAAATGTTACGAAACTTTTCAGAACATTAAAATATGTTAGAAGGGAAGGTTTTGATGGCAGTCCATGCAACAAAATCATCTGAAAAATTAGATTCTATGACACTTTTCGAAATGCAAGTTTTGGTCAAAATTCATAATATATTATACACTAGTTTATACTAGTTTCGGTCAAAATTCAAATTAAATCAAGGAATGCTCGAAATGATACAAAACTTTTTAGAACATTTATATATGTTATAAGGGAAGGTTATGATGGAAGTCCATGCAAAAAAATCATTTGAAAATTGGATTTTATGAATCTTTTCGAAATGCAAGTTTTGTCCAAAAAATCATACTATATTATACACTAGTTTATACTATTTTCAGTCAAAAATCAAATTAAACCGGGACTGTTCGAAACGATACGAAACTTTGAAGATCATTAATATATGATACGAGGGAAGGTTATGATGGAAGTACATGCAAAATATCATCTGAAAATTAGATTCTATGAAACTTATTGAAATGCAAGTTTCGATCAAAAAATCATAATATATTATACACTAGTTTTGGTCAAAAAATTAAATTAAATCGAGGATTGTACGAAGTGTACAAACCTTTTCAGATAATTTATATATGTTAGGAGGGAAGGTTATGATGGAAGTCCATGCAAAAAAATCATTTGAAAATTAGATTCTATGAATCTTTTCGAAATGCAAGTTTCGGTCAAAAAATCATAATATATTATACACTAGTTTATACTAGTTTCAGTCAAAAATTAATTTAAATTGGGGACTGTTCGAAATGATACGAAACTTTTCAGATAATTTATATAAGTTAGGCGGGAAGGTTATAATGGAAGTCCCTGCAAAAAAATCATTTGAAAATTAGATTCTATGAAACTTTACGTAATGCAAGTTTCGGTAAAAAATCATAATATATTTTACACTAGTTTATACTAGTTTCAGTCAAAAATCAAATTAAACCGGGGACTGTTTGAAATGATACGAAACTTTGAAGATCATTAATATATGATACGAGGGAATGTTATGATCGAAGTCCGTGCAAAAAATCGTCTGAAAATTAGATTCTATGAAATTTTTTGAAATGCAAGTTTCGGTCAAAAAATTATAATATATTATACACTAGTTTTGTTCAAAAAATTAAATTAAATCGAGGTTTGTACGAAGCGATACAAACCTTTTTAGATCCTTGTTATATGATACGATGGAATGTTATGATAGACGTCCATGCAAAAAGTCATCTAAAAATTAGATTCTATGAAACGTTTTGAAATGCAAGTTACGGTCAAAAAATCATAAAATTATATACACTAGTTTATACTTATTTCTGTCAAAAATCAAATTAAATCGGGGACTGTTCGAAATGATGCGAAAATTTCCAGATCATTAATATATGTTATTAGTGAAGGTTATGATGGAAGTCCATGCAAAATATCATCTAAAAATTAGATTGTATGGAACTTTTCAAAATGCATGTTTCGGTCAAAAATCATAAAATATTATACGATAGTTTATACTAGTTTCGGTCAAAAATTAAATAAAATCAAGGACTGTTCGAAATGTTACGAAACTTTTCAGAACATTAAAATATGTTAGAAGGGAAGGTTTTGATGGCAGTCCATGCAAAAAAAATCATCTGAAAAATTAGATTCTATGACACTTTTCGAAATGCAAGTTTTGGTCAAAAATCATAATATATTATACACTAGTTTATACTAGTTTCGGTCAAAATTCAAATTAAATCAAGGAATGCTCGAAATGATATGAAACTTTTCAGAACATTTATATATGTTATAAGGGAAGGTTATGATGGAAGTCCATGCAAAAAAATCATTTGAAAATTGGATTTTATGAATCTTTTCGAAATGCAAGTTTTGTCCAAAAAAATCATACTATATTATACACTAGTTTATACTATTTTCAATCAAAAATCAAATTAAACCGGGACTGTTCGAAACGATACGAAACTTTGAAGATCATTAATATATGATACGAGGGAAGGTTATGATGGAAGAACATGCATAAAATCATCTGAAAATTAGATTCTATGAAACTTATTGAAATGCAAGTTTCGGTCAAAAAATCATAATATATTATACACTAGTTTTGGTCAAAAAATTAAATTAAATCGAGGATTGTACGAAGTGTACAAACCTTTTCAGATAATTTATATATGTTAGGAGGGAAGGTTATGATGGAAGTCCATGCAAAAAAATCATTTGAAAATTAGATTCTATGAATCTTTTCGAAATGCAAGTTTCGGTCAAAAAATCATAATATATTATACACTAGTTTATACTAGTTTCAGTCAAAAATTAATTTAAATCGGGGACTGTTCGAAATGATACGAAACTTTTCAGATAATTTATATAAGTTAGGCGGGAAGGTTATAATGGAAGTCCCTGCAAAAAAATCATTTGAAAATTAGATTCTATGAAACTTTACGTAATGCAAGTTTCGGTAAAAAATCATAATATATTTTACACTAGTTTATACTAGTTTCAGTCAAAAATCAAATTAAACCGGGGACTGTTTGAAACGATACGAAACTTTGAAGATCATTAATATATGATACGAGGGAATGTTATGATCGAAGTCCGTGCAAAAAATCATCTGAAAATTAGATTCTATGAAATTTTTCGAAAAATAAGTTTCGGTCAAAAAATTATAATATATTATACACTAGTTTTGTTCAAAAAATTAAATTAAATCGAGGTTTGTACGAAGCGATACAAACCTTTTTAGATCCTTGTTATATGATACGATGGAATGTTATGATAGACGTCCATGCAAAAAGTCATCTAAAAATTAGATTCTATGAAACGTTTTGAAATGCAAGTTACGGTCAAAAAATCATAAAATTATATACACTAGTTTATACTTATTTCTGTCAAAAATCAAATTAAATCGGGGACTGTTCGAAATGATGCGAAAATTTCCAGATCATTAATATATGTTATTAGTGAAGGTTATGATGGAAGTCCATGCAAAATATCATCTAAAAATTAGATTGTATGGAACTTTTCAAAATGCATGTTTCGGTCAAAAATCATAAAATATTATACGATAGTTTATACTAGTTTCGGTCAAAAATTAAATAAAATCAAGGACTGTTCGAAATGTTACGAAACTTTTCAGAACATTAAAATATGTTAGAAGGGAAGGTTTTGATGGCAGTCCATGCAAAAAAAATCATCTGAAAAATTAGATTCTATGACACTTTTCGAAATGCAAGTTTTGGTCAAAAATCATAATATATTATACACTAGTTTATACTAGTTTTGGTCAAAATTCAAATTAAATCAAGGAGTGCTCGAAATGATACGAAACTTTTCAAAACATTTATATATGTTATAAGGGAAGGTTATGATGGAAGTCCATGCAAAAAAATCATTTGAAAATTGGATTTTATGAATCTTTTCGAAATGCAAGTTTTGTCCAAAAAATCATACTATATTATACACTAGTTTATACTATTTTCAATCAAAAATCAAATTAAACCGGGACTGTTCGAAACGATACGAAACTTTGAAGATCATTAATATATGATACGAGGGAAGGTTATGATGGAAGTACATGCAATAAATCATCTGAAATTTAGATTCTATGAAACTTTTAGAAATGCAAGTTTCGGTCAAAAAATCATAATATATTATACACTAGTTTTGGTCAAAAAATTAAATTAAATCGAGGATTGTACGAAGTGTACAAACCTTTTCAGATAATTTATATATGTTAGGAGGGAAGGTTATGATGGAAGTCCATGCAAAAAAATCATTTGAAAATTAGATTCTATGAATCTTTTCGAAATGCATGTTTCGGTCAAAAAATCATAATATATTATACAATAGTTTATACTAGTTTCAGTTAAAAATTAATTTAAATCGGGGACTGTTCGAAATGATACGAAACTTTTCAGATAATTTATATAAGTTGGGAGGGAAGGTTATAATGGAAGTCCATGCAAAAAATCATTTGAAAATTAGATTCTATGAAACTTTACGTAATGCAAGTTTCGGTAAAAAATCATAATATATTATACACTAGTTTATACTAGTTTCAGTCAAAAATCAAATTAAACCGGGGACTGTTTGAAACGATACGAAACTTTGAAGATCATTAATATATGATACGAGGGAATGTTATGATCGAAGTCCGTGCAAAAAATCATCTGAAAATTAGATTCTATGAAATTTTTCGAAAAATAAGTTTCGGTCACAAAATTATAATATATTATACACTAGTTTTGTTCAAACAATTAAATTAAATCGAGGATTGTACCAAGCGATACAAACCTTTTTATATCCTTGCTATATGATACGATGGAACGATATGATAGAAGTCCATGCAAAAAGTCATCTAAAAATTAGATTCTATGAAACGTTTTGAAATGCAAGTTACGGTCCAAAAATCATAAAATTATATACACTAGTTTAAACTTGTTTCTGTCAAAAATCAAATTAAATCGGGGACTGTTCGAAATGATGCGAAAATTTCCAGATCATTTATATATATTATTAGTGAAAGTTATGATGGAAATCCATGAAAAATATCATCTAAAAATTAGATTCTATGGAACTTTTCAAAATGCATGTTTCGGTCAAAAATCATAAAATATTATACGATAGTTTATACTAGTTTCGGTCAAAAATTAAATTAAATCAAGGACTGTTCGAAATGTTACGAAACTTTTCAGAACATTAAAATATGTTAGAAGGGAAGGTTTTGATGGCAGTCCATGCAAATAAATCATCTGAAAAATTAGATTCTATGACACTTTTCGAAATGCAAGTTTTGGTCAAAAATCATAATATATTATACACTAGTTTATACTAGTTTCGGTCAAAATTCAAATTAAATCAAGGAATGCTCGAAATGATACGAAACTTTTCAGAACATTTATATATGTTATAAGGGAAAGTTATGATGGAAATCCGTGCAAAAAAATCATTTGAAAATTGGATTTTATGAATCTTTTCGAAATGCAAGTTTTGTCCAAAAAATCATACTATATTATACACTAGTTTATACTAGTTTCAGTCAAAAATCAAATTAAACCGGGACTGTTCGAAACGATACGAAACATTCAAGATCATTAATATATGATACGAGGGAAGGTTATGATGGAAGTACATGCAAAAAATCATCTGAAAATTAGATTCTATGAAACTTATTGAAATGCAAGTTTCGGTCAAAAAATCATAATATATTATACACTAGTTTTGGTCAAAAAATTAAATTAAATCGAGGATTGTACGAAGTGTACAAACCTTTTCAGATAATTTATATATGTTAGGGGGGAAGGTTATGATGGAAGTCCATGCAAAAAAAATCATTTGAAAATTAGATTCTATGAATCTTTTCGAAATGCAAGTTTCGGTCAAAAAATCCTAATACATTATACACTAGTTTATACTTCTTTCAGTCAAAAATTAATTTAAATCAGGGACTGTTCGAATTGATACGAAACTTTTCTGATAATTTATATAAGTTATGATGGAAGGTTATAATGGAAGTCCATGCAAAAAAATCATTTGAAAATTAGATTCTATGAAACTTTACGTAATGCAAGTTTCGGTATAAAATCATAATATAGTATAAACTAGTTTATACTAGTTTCAGTAAAAAATCAAATTAAACCGGGGACTATTTGAAACGATACGAAACTTTGAAGATCATTAATATATGATACGAGGGAATGTTATGATCGAAGTCCGTGCAAAAAATCATCTGAAAATTAGATTCTATGAAACTTTTCGAGATGCAAGTTTCGGTCAAAAAATTATAATATATTATACACTAGTTTTGTTCAAAAAATTAAATTAAATCGAGGATTGTACAAAGCAATACAAACCTTTTTAGATCCTTGCTATATGATACGATGGAATGTTATGATAGACGTATATGCAAAAAGTCATCTAAAAATTAGATTCTATGAAACGTTTCGAAATGCAAGTTACGGTCAAAAAATCATAAAATTATATACACTTGTTTATACTTGTTTCTGTCTAAAATCAAATTAAATCGGGGACTGTTCGAAATGATGCGAAAATTTCCATATCATTTATATATGTTATTAGTGAAGGTTATGATGGAAGTCAATGCAAAATATCATCTAAAAATTAGATTCTATGGAACTTTTCAAAATGCATGTTTCGGTCAAAAATCATAAAATATTATACGATAGTTTATACTAGTTTCGGTCAAAAATTAAATTAAATCAAGGATTGTTCGAAATGTTACGAAACTTTTCAGAACATTAAAATATGTTAGAAGGGAAGGTTTTGATGGCAGTCCAAGCAAAAAAATCATCTGAAAAATTAGATTCTATGACACTTTTCGAAATGCAAGTTTTGGTCAAAAATCATAATATATTATACACTAGTTTATACTAGTTTCGGTCAAAATTCAAATTAAATCAAGGAATGCTCGAAATGATACGAAACTTTTCAGAACATTTATATATGTTATAAGGGAAGGTTATGATGGAAGTCCGTGCAAAAAAATCATTTGAAAATTGGATTTTATGAATCTTTTCGAAATGCAAGTTTTGTCCAAAAAATCATACTATATTATACACTAGTTTATACTAGTTTCAGTCAAAAATCAAATTAAACCGGGACTGTTCGAAACGATACGAAACTTTCAAGATCATTAATATATGATACGAGGGAAGGTTATGATGGAAGTACATGCAAAAAATCATCTGAAAATTAGATTCTATGAAACTTATTGAAATGCAAGTTTCGGTTAAAAAATCATAATATATTATACACTAGCTTTGGTCACAAAATTAAATTAAATCGAGGATTGTACGAAGTGTACAAACCTTTTCAGATAATTTATATATGTTAGGGGGGAAGGTTATGATGGAAGCCCATGCAAAAAAAATCATTTGAAAATTAGATTCTATGAATCTTTTCGAAATGCAAGTTTCTGTCAAAAAATCATAATATATTATACACTAGTTTATACTTGTTTCAGTCAAAAATTAATTTAAATCAGGGACTGTTCGAAATGATACAAAACTTTTCAGATAATTTATATAAGTTAAGATGGAAGGTTATAATGGAAGTCCATGCAAAAAAATCATTTGAAAATTAGATTCTATGAAACTTTACGTAATGCAAGTTTCGGTAAAAAAATCATAATATATTATAAACTAGTTTATACTAGTTTCAGTAAAAAATCAAATTAAACCGGGGACTATTTGAAACGATACGAAACTTTGAAGATCATTAATATATGATACGAGGGAATGTTATGATCGAAGTCCGTGCAAAAAATCATCTGAAAATTAGATTCTATGAAACTTTTCGAGATGCAAGTTTCGGTCAAAAAATTATAATATATTATACACTAGTTTTGTTCAAAAAATTAAATTAAATCGAGGATTGTACAAAGCGATACAAACCTTTTTAGATCCTTGTTATATGATACGATGGAATGTTATGATAGACGTATATGCAAAAAGTCATCTAAAAATTAGATTCTATGAAACGTTTCGAAATGCAAGTTACGGTCAAAAAATCATAAAATTATATACACTAGTTTATACTTGTTTCTGTCAAAAATCAAATTAAATCGGGGACTGTTCGAAATGATGCGAAAATTTCCAGATCATTTATATATGTTATTAGTGAAGGTTATGATGGAAGTCAATGCAAAATATCATCTAAAAATTAGATTCTATGGAACTTTTCAAAATGCATGTCTCAGTCAAAAATCATAAAATATTATACGATAGTTTATACTAGTTTCGGTCAAAAATTAAATTAAATCAAGGACTGTTCGAAATGTTACGAAACTTTTCAGAACATTAAAATATGTTAGAAGGGAAGGTTTTGATGGCAGTCCATGCAAAAAAATCATCTGAAAAATTAGATTCTATGACACTTTTCGAAATGCAAGTTTTGGTCAAAAATCATAATATATTATACACTAGTTTATACTAGTTTCGGTCAAAATTCAAATTAAATCAAGGAATGCTCGAAATGATACGAAACTTTTCAGAACATTTATATATGTTATAAGGGAAGGTTATGATGGAAGTCCGTGCAAAAAAATCATTTGAAAATTGATTTTATGAATCTTTTCGAAATGCAAGTTTTGTCCAAAAAATCATACTATATTATACACTAGTTTATACTAGTTTCAGTCAAAAATCAAATTAAACCGGGACTGTTCGAAACGATACGAAACTTTCAAGATCATTAATATATGATACGAGGGAAGGTTATGATGGAAGTACATGCAAAAAATCATCTGAAAATTAGATTCTATGAAACTTATTGAAATGCAAGTTTCGGTCAAAAAATCATTATATATTATACACTAGCTTTGGTCACAAAATTAAATTAAATCGAGGATTGTACGAAGTGTACAAACCTTTTCAGATAATTTATATATGTTAGGGGGGAAGGTTATGATGGAAGCCCATGCAAAAAAAATCATTTGAAAATTAGATTCTATGAATCTTTTCGAAATGCAAGTTTCTGTCAAAAAATCATAATATATTATTCACTAGTTTATACTTGTTTCAGTCAAAAATTAATTTAAATCAGGGACTGTTCGAAATGATACAAAACTTTTCAGATAATTTATATAAGTTAAGATGGAAGGTTATAATGGAAGTCCATGCAAAAAAATCATTTGAAAATTAGATTCTATGAAACTTTACGTAATGCAAGTTTCGGTAAAAAAATCATAATATATTATAAACTAGTTTATACTAGTTTCAGTAAAAAATCAAATTAAACCGGGGACTATTTGAAACGATACGAAACTTTGAAGATCATTAATATATGATACGAGGGAATGTTATGATCGAAGTCCGTGCAAAAAATCATCTGAAAATTAGATTCTATGAAACTTTTCGAGATGCAAGTTTCGGTCAAAAAATTATAATATATTATACACTAGTTTTGTTCAAAAAATTAAATTAAATCGAGGATTGTACAAAGCGATACAAACCTTTTTAGATCCTTGTTATATGATACGATGGAATGTTATGATAGACGTATATGCAAAAAGTCATCTAAAAATTAGATTCTATGAAACGTTTCGAAATGCAAGTTACGGTCAAAAAATCATAAAATTATATACACTAGTTTATACTTGTTTCTGTCAAAAATCAAATTAAATCGGGGACTGTTCGAAATGATGCGAAAATTTCCAGATCATTTATATATGTTATTAGTGAAGGTTATGATGGAAGTCAATGCAAAATATCATCTAAAAATTAGATTCTATGGAACTTTTCAAAATAAATGTCTCAGTCAAAAATCATAAAATATTATACGATAGTTTATACTAGTTTCGGTCAAAAATTAAATTAAATCAAGGACTGTTCGAAATGTTACGAAACTTTTCAGAACATTAAAATATGTTAGAAGGGAAGGTTTTGATGGCAGTCCATGCAAAAAAATCATCTGAAAAATTAGATTCTATGACACTTTTCGAAATGCAAGTTTTGGTCAAAAATCATAATATATTATACACTAGTTTATACTAGTTTCGGTCAAAATTCAAATTAAATCAAGGAATGCTCGAAATGATACGAAACTTTTCAGAACATTTATATATGTTATAAGGGAAGGTTATGATGGAAGTCCGTGCAAAAAAATCATTTGAAAATTGGATTTTATGAATCTTTTCGAAATGCAAGTTTTGTCCAAAAAATCATACTATATTATACACTAGTTTATACTAGTTTCAGTCAAAAATCAAATTAAACCGGGACTGTTCGAAACGATACGAAACTTTCAAGATCATTAATATATGATACGAGGGAAGGTTATGATGGAAGTACATGCAAAAAATCATCTGAAAATTAGATTCTATGAAACTTATTGAAATGCAAGTTTCGGTCAAAAAATCATAATATATTATACACTAGCTTTGGTCACAAAATTAAATTAAATCGAGGATTGTACGAAGTGTACAAACCTTTTCAGATAATTTATATATGTTAGGGGGGAAGGTTATGATGGAAGCCCATGCAAAAAAAATCATTTGAAAATTAGATTCTATGAATCTTTTCGAAATGCAAGTTTCGGTCAAAAAATCATAATATATTATACACTAGTTTATACTAGTTTCAGTCAAAAATTAATTTAAATCAGGGACTGTTCGAAATGATACAAAACTTTTCAGATAATTTATATAAGTTAAGATGGAAGGTTATAATGGAAGTCCATGCAAAAAAATCATTTGAAAATTAGATTCTATGAAACTTTACGTAATGCAAGTTTCGGTAAAAAATCATAATATATTATAAACTAGTTTATACTAGTTTCAGTAAAAAATCAAATTAAACCGGGGACTATTTGAAACGATACGAAACTTTGAAGATCATTAATATATGATACGAGGGAATGTTATGATCGAAGTCCGTGCAAAAAATCATCTGAAAATTAGATTCTATGAAACTTTTCGAGATGCAAGTTTCGGTCAAAAAATTATAATATATTATACACTAGTTTTGTTCAAAAAATTAAATTAAATCGAGGATTGTACAAAGCGATACAAACCTTTTTAGATCCTTGTTATATGATACGATGGAATGTTATGATAGACGTCCATGCAAAAAGTCATCTAAAAATTAGATTCTATGAAACGTTTCGAAATGCAAGTTACGGTCAAAAAATCATAAAATTATATACACTAGTTTATACTTGTTTCTATCAAAAATCAAATTAAATCGGGGACTGTTCGAAATGATGCGAAAATTTCCAGATCATTTATATATGTTATTAGTGAAGATTATGATGGAAGTCAATGCAAAATAACATCTAAAAATTAGATTCTATGGAACTTTTCAAAATGCATGTCTCAGTCAAAAATCATAAAATATTATACGATAGTTTATACTAGTTTCGGTCAAAAATTAAATTAAATCAAGGACTGTTCGAAATGTTACGAAACTTTTCAGAACATTAAATATGTTAGAAGGGAAGTTTTTGATGGCAGTCCATGCAAAAAAATCATCTGAAAAATTAGATTCTATGACACTTTTCGAAATGCAAGTTTTGGTCAAAAATCATAATATATTATACACTAGTTTATACTAGTTTCGGTCAAAATTCAAATTAAATCAAGGAATGCTCGAAATGATACGAAACTTTTCAGAACATTTATATATGTTATAAGGGAAGGTTATGATGGAAGTCCGTGCAAAAAAATCATTTGAAAATTGGATTTTATGAATCTTTTCGAAATGCAAGTTTTGTCCAAAAAATCATACTATATTATACACTAGTTTATACTAGTTTCAGTCAAAAATCAAATTAAACCGGGACTGTTCGAAACGATACGAAACTTTCAAGATCATTAATATATGATACGAGGGAAGGTTATGATGGAAGTACATGCAAAAAATCATCTGAAAATTAGATTCTATGAAACTTATTGAAATGCAAGTTTCGGTCAAAAAATCATAATATATTATACACTTGCTTTGGCCAAAAAATTAAATTAAATCGAGGATTGTACGAAGTGTACAAACCTTTTCAGATAATTTATATATGTTAGGGGGGAAGGTTATGATGGAAGTCCATGCAAAAAAAATCATTTGAAAATTAGATTCTATGAATCTTTTCGAAATGCAAGTTTCGGTCAAAAAATCATAATATATTATACACTAGTTTATACTAGTTTCAGTCAAAAATTAATTTAAATCAGGGACTGTTCGAAATGACACGAAACTTTTCAGATAATTTATATAAGTTAGGAGGGAAGGTTATAATGGAAGTCCATGCAAAAAATCATTTGAAAATTAGATTCTATGAAACTTTACGTAATGCAAGTTTCGGTAAAAAAATCATAATATATTATAAACTAGTTTATACTAGTTTCAGTAAAAAATCAAATTAAACCGGGACTGTTCGAAACGATACGAAACTTTGAAGATCATTAATATATGATACGAGGGAATGTTATGATCGAAGTCCGTGCAAAAAATCATCTGAAAATTAGATTTTATGAAACTTTTCGAGATGCAAGTTTTGGTCAAAAAATTATAATATATTATACACTAGTTTTGTTCAAAAAATTAAATTAAATCGAGGATTGTACAAAGCGATACAAACCTTTTTAGATCCTTGCTATATGATACGATGGAATGTTATGATAGACGTCCATGCAAAAAGTCATCTAAAAATTAGATTCTATGAAACGTTTCGAAATGCAAGTTACGGTCAAAAAATCATAAAATTATATACACTAGTTTATACTTGTTTCTGTCAAAAATCAAATTAAATCGGGGACTGTTCGAAATGATGCGAAAATTTCCAGATCATTTATATATGTTATTAGTGAAGGTTATGATGGAAGTCAATGCAAAATATCATCTAAAAATTAGATTCTATGGAACTTTTCAAAATGCATGTTTCGGTCAAAAATCATAAAATATTATACGATAGTTTATACTAGTTTCGGTCAAAAATTAAATTAAATCAAGGACTGTTCGAAATGTTACGAAACTTTTCAGAACATTAAAATATGTTAGAAGGGAAGGTTTTGATGGCAGTCCATGCAAATAAATCATCTGAAAAAATAGATTCTATGACACTTTTCGAAATGCAAGGTTTGGTCAAAAATCAGAATATATTATACACTAGTTTATACTAGTTTCGGTCAAAATTCAAATTAAATCAAGGAATGCTCGAAATGATACGAAACTTTTCAGAACATTTATATATGTTATAAGGGAAGGTTATGATGGAAGTCCGTGCAAAAAAATCATTTGAAAATTGGATTTTATGAATCTTTTCGAAATGCAAGTTTTGTCCAAAAAATCATACTATATTATACACTAGTTTATACTAGTTTCAGTCAAAAATCAAATTAAACCGGGACTGTTCGAAACGATACGAAACTTTGAAGATCATTAAGATATGATACGAGGGAAGGTTATGATGGAAGTACATGCAAAAAATCATCTGAAAATTAGATTCTATGAAACTTATTGAAATGCAAGTTTCGGTCAAAAAATCATAATATATTATACACTAGCTTTGGTCAAAAAATTAAATTAAATCGAGGGTTGTACGAAGTGTACAAACCTTTTCAGATAATTTATATATGTTAGGGGGGAAGGTTATGATGGAAGTCCATGCAAAAAAAAATCATTTGAAAATTAGATTCTATGAATCTTTTCGAAATGCAAGTTTCGGTCAAAAAATCATAATATATTATACACTAGTTTATACTAGTTTCAGTCAAAAATTAATTTAAATCAGGGACTGTTCGAAATGATACGAAACTTTTCAGATAATTTATATAAGTTAGGAGGGAAGGTTATAATGGAAGTCCATGCAAAAAATCATTTGAAAATTAGATTCTATGAAACTTTACGTAATGCAAGTTTCGGTAAAAAATCATAATATATTATAAACTAGTTTATACTAGTTTCAGTAAAAAATCAAATTAAACCGGGACTGTTCGAAACGATACGAAACTTTGAAGATCATTAATATATGATACGAGGGAATGTTATGATCGAAGTCCGTGCAAAAAATCATCTGAAAATTAGATTTTATGAAACTTTTCGAGATGCAAGTTTTGGTCAAAAAATTATAATATATTATACACTAGTTTTGTTCAAAAAATTAAATTAAATCGAGGATTGTACAAAGCGATACAAACCTTTTTAGATCCTTGCTATATGATACGATGGAATGTTATGATAGACGTCCATGCAAAAAGTCATCTAAAAATTAGATTCTATGAAACGTTTCGAAATGCAAGTTACGGTCAAAAAATCATAAAATTATATACACTAGTTTATACTTGTTTCTGTCAAAAATCAAATTAAATCGGGGACTGTTCGAAATGATGCGAAAATTTCCAGATCATTTATATATGTTATTAGTGAAGGTTATGATGGAAGTCAATGCAAAATATCATCTAAAAATTAGATTCTATGGAACTTTTCAAAATGCATGTTTCGGTCAAAAATCATAAAATATTATACGATAGTTTATACTAGTTTCGGTCAAAAATTAAATTAAATCAAGGACTGTTCGAAATGTTACGAAACTTTTCAGAACATTAAAATATGTTAGAAGGGAAGGTTTTGATGGCAGTCCATGCAAATAAATCATCTGAAAAAATAGATTCTATGACACTTTTCGAAATGCAAGGTTTGGTCAAAAATCATAATATATTATACACTAGTTTATACTAGTTTCGGTCAAAATTCAAATTAAATCAAGGAATGCTCGAAATGATACGAAACTTTTCAGAACATTTATATATGTTATAAGGGAAGGTTATGATGGAAGTCCGTGCAAAAAAATCATTTGAAAATTGGATTTTATGAATCTTTTCGAAATGCAAGTTTTGTCCAAAAAATCATACTATATTATACACTAGTTTATACTAGTTTCAGTCAAAAATCAAATTAAACCGGGACTGTTCGAAACGATACGAAACTTTCAAGATCATTAAGATATGATACGAGGGAAGGTTATGATGGAAGTACATGCAAAAAATCATCTGAAAATTAGATTCTATGAAACTTATTGAAATGCAAGTTTCGGTCAAAAAATCATAATATATTATACACTAGCTTTGGTCAAAAAATTAAATTAAATCGAGGGTTGTACGAAGTGTACAAACCTTTTCAGATAATTTATATATTTTAGGGGGGAAGGTTATGATGGAAGTCCATGCAAAAAAAAATCATTTGAAAATTAGATTCTATGAATCTTTTCGAAATGCAAGTTTCGGTCAAAAAATCATAATATATTATACACTAGTTTATACTAGTTTCAGTCAAAAATTAATTTAAATCAGGGACTGTTCGAAATGATACGAAACTTTTCAGATAATTTATATAAGTTAGGAGGGAAGGTTCTAATGGAAGTCCATGCAAAAAATCATTTGAAAATTAGATTCTATGAAACTTTACGTAATGCAAGTTTCGGTAAAAAAATCATAATATATTATAAACTAGTTTATACTAGTTTCAGTAAAAAATCAAATTAAACCGGGGACTGTTTGAAACGATACGAAACTTTGAAGATCATTAATATATGATACGAGGGAATGTTATGATCGAAGTCCGTGCAAAAAATCATCTGAAAATTAGATTCTATGAAACTTTTCGAGATGCAAGTTTCGGTCAAAAAATTATAATATATTATACACTAGTTTTGTTCAAAAAATTAAATTAAATCGAGGATTGTACAAAGCGATACAAACCTTTTTAGATCCTTGCTATATGATACGATGGAATGTTATGATAGACGTCCATGCAAAAAGTCATCTAAAAATTAGATTCTATGAAACGTTTCGAAATGCAAGTTACGGTCAAAAAATCATAAAATTATATACACTAGTTTATACTTGTTTCTGTCAAAAATCAAATTAAATCGGGGACTGTTCGAAATGATGCGAAAATTTCCAGATCATTTATATATGTTATTAGTGAAGGTTATGATGGAAGTCAATGCAAAATATCATCTAAAAATTAGATTCTATGGAACTTTTCAAAATGCATGTTTCGGTCAAAAATCATAAAATATTATACGATAGTTTATACTAGTTTCGGTCAAAAATTAAATTAAATCAAGGACTGTTCGAAATGTTACGAAACTTTTCAGAACATTAAAATATGTTAGAAGGGAAGGTTTTGATGGCAGTCCATGCAAATAAATCATCTGAAAAAATAGATTCTATGACACTTTTCGAAATGCAAGGTTTGGTCAAAAATCAGAATATATTATACACTAGTTTATACTAGTTTCGGTCAAAATTCAAATTAAATCAAGGAATGCTCGAAATGATACGAAACTTTTCAGAACATTTATATATGTTATAAGGGAAGGTTATGATGGAAGTCCGTGCAAAAAAATCATTTGAAAATTGGATTTTATGAATCTTTTCGAAATGCAAGTTTTGTCCAAAAAATCATACTATATTATACACTAGTTTATACTAGTTTCAGTCAAAAATCAAATTAAACCGGGACTGTTCGAAACGATACGAAACTTTGAAGATCATTAAGATATGATACGAGGGAAGGTTATGATGGAAGTACATGCAAAAAATCATCTGAAAATTAGATTCTATGAAACTTATTGAAATGCAAGTTTCGGTCAAAAAATCATAATATATTATACACTAGCTTTGGTCAAAAAATTAAATTAAATCGAGGGTTGTACGAAGTGTACAAACCTTTTCAGATAATTTATATATGTTAGGGGGGAAGGTTATGATGGAAGTCCATGCAAAAAAAAATCATTTGAAAATTAGATTCTATGAATCTTTTCGAAATGCAAGTTTCGGTCAAAAAATCATAATATATTATACACTAGTTTATACTAGTTTCAGTCAAAAATTAATTTAAATCAGGGACTGTTCGAAATGATACGAAACTTTTCAGATAATTTATATAAGTTAGGAGGGAAGGTTATAATGGAAGTCCATGCAAAAAATCATTTGAAAATTAGATTCTATGAAACTTTACGTAATGCAAGTTTCGGTAAAAAATCATAATATATTATAAACTAGTTTATACTAGTTTCAGTAAAAAATCAAATTAAACCGGGACTGTTCGAAACGATACGAAACTTTGAAGATCATTAATATATGATACGAGGGAATGTTATGATCGAAGTCCGTGCAAAAAATCATCTGAAAATTAGATTTTATGAAACTTTTCGAGATGCAAGTTTTGGTCAAAAAATTATAATATATTATACACTAGTTTTGTTCAAAAAATTAAATTAAATCGAGGATTGTACAAAGCGATACAAACCTTTTTAGATCCTTGCTATATGATACGATGGAATGTTATGATAGACGTCCATGCAAAAAGTCATCTAAAAATTAGATTCTATGAAACGTTTCGAAATGCAAGTTACGGTCAAAAAATCATAAAATTATATACACTAGTTTATACTTGTTTCTGTCAAAAATCAAATTAAATCGGGGACTGTTCGAAATGATGCGAAAATTTCCAGATCATTTATATATGTTATTAGTGAAGGTTATGATGGAAGTCAATGCAAAATATCATCTAAAAATTAGATTCTATGGAACTTTTCAAAATGCATGTTTCGGTCAAAAATCATAAAATATTATACGATAGTTTATACTAGTTTCGGTCAAAAATTAAATTAAATCAAGGACTGTTCGAAATGTTACGAAACTTTTCAGAACATTAAAATATGTTAGAAGGGAAGGTTTTGATGGCAGTCCATGCAAATAAATCATCTGAAAAAATAGATTCTATGACACTTTTCGAAATGCAAGGTTTGGTCAAAAATCATAATATATTATACACTAGTTTATACTAGTTTCGGTCAAAATTCAAATTAAATCAAGGAATGCTCGAAATGATACGAAACTTTTCAGAACATTTATATATGTTATAAGGGAAGGTTATGATGGAAGTCCGTGCAAAAAAATCATTTGAAAATTGGATTTTATGAATCTTTTCGAAATGCAAGTTTTGTCCAAAAAATCATACTATATTATACACTAGTTTATACTAGTTTCAGTCAAAAATCAAATTAAACCGGGACTGTTCGAAACGATACGAAACTTTCAAGATCATTAAGATATGATACGAGGGAAGGTTATGATGGAAGTACATGCAAAAAATCATCTGAAAATTAGATTCTATGAAACTTATTGAAATGCAAGTTTCGGTCAAAAAATCATAATATATTATACACTAGCTTTGGTCAAAAAATTAAATTAAATCGAGGGTTGTACGAAGTGTACAAACCTTTTCAGATAATTTATATATTTTAGGGGGGAAGGTTATGATGGAAGTCCATGCAAAAAAAAATCATTTGAAAATTAGATTCTATGAATCTTTTCGAAATGCAAGTTTCGGTCAAAAAATCATAATATATTATACACTAGTTTATACTAGTTTCAGTCAAAAATTAATTTAAATCAGGGACTGTTCGAAATGATACGAAACTTTTCAGATAATTTATATAAGTTAGGAGGGAAGGTTCTAATGGAAGTCCATGCAAAAAATCATTTGAAAATTAGATTCTATGAAACTTTACGTAATGCAAGTTTCGGTAAAAAAATCATAATATATTATAAACTAGTTTATACTAGTTTCAGTAAAAAATCAAATTAAACCGGGGACTGTTTGAAACGATACGAAACTTTGAAGATCATTAATATATGATACGAGGGAATGTTATGATCGAAGTCCGTGCAAAAAATCATCTGAAAATTAGATTCTATGAAACTTTTCGAGATGCAAGTTTCGGTCAAAAAATTATAATATATTATACACTAGTTTTGTTCAAAAAATTAAATTAAATCGAGGATTGTACAAAGCGATACAAACCTTTTTAGATCCTTGCTATATGATACGATGGAATGTTATGATAGACGTCCATGCAAAAAGTCATCTAAAAATTAGATTCTATGAAACGTTTCGAAATGCAAGTTACGGTCAAAAAATCATAAAATTATATACACTAGTTTATACTTGTTTCTGTCAAAAATCAAATTAAATCGGGGACTGTTCGAAATGATGCGAAAATTTCCAGATCATTTATATATGTTATTAGTGAAGGTTATGATGGAAGTCAATGCAAAATATCATCTAAAAATTAGATTCTATGGAACTTTTCAAAATGCATGTTTCGGTCAAAAATCATAAAATATTATACGATAGTTTATACTAGTTTCGGTCAAAAATTAAATTAAATCAAGGACTGTTCGAAATGTTACGAAACTTTTCAGAACATTAAAATATGTTAGAAGGGAAGGTTTTGATGGCAGTCCATGCAAAAAAATCATCTGAAAAATTAGATTCTATGACACTTTTCGAAATGCAAGTTTTGGTCAAAAATCATAATATATTATACACTAGTTTATACTAGTTTCGGTCAAAATTCAAATTAAATCAAGGAATGCTCGAAATGATACGAAACTTTTCAGAACATTTATATATGTTATAAGGGAAGTTTATGATGGAAGTCCGTGCAAAAAAATCATTTGAAAATTGGATTTTATGAATCTTTTCGAAATGCAAGTTTTGTCCAAAAAATCATACTATATTATACACTAGTTTATACTAGTTTCAGTCAAAAATCAAATTAAACCGGGACTGTTCGAAACGATACGAAACTTTCAAGATCATTAAGATATGATACGAGGGAAGGTTATGATGGAAGTACATGCAAAAAATCATCTGAAAATTAGATTCTATGAAACTTATTGAAATGCAAGTTTCGGTCAAAAAATCATAATATATTATACACTAGCTTTGGTCAAAAAATTAAATTAAATCGAGGGTTGTACGAAGTGTACAAACCATTTCAGATAATTTATATATGTTAGGGGGGAAGGTTATGAGTGAAGTCCATGCAAAAAAAAATCATTTGAAAATTAGATTCTATGAATCTTTTCGAAATGCAAGTTTCGGTCAAAAAATCATAATATATTATACACTAGTTTATACTAGTTTCAGTCAAAAATTAATTTAAATCAGGGACTGTTCGAAATGATACGAAACTTTTCAGATAATTTATATAAGTTAGGAGGGAAGGTTATAATGGAAGTCCATGCAAAAAATCATTTGAAAATTAGATTCTATGAAACTTTACGTAATGCAAGTTTCGGTAAAAAATCATAATATATTATAAACTAGTTTATACTAGTTTCAGTAAAAAATCAAATTAAACCGGGAGTGTTCGAAACGATACGAAACTTTGAAGATCATTAATATATGATACGAGGGAATGTTATGATCGAAGTCCGTGCAAAAAATCATCTGAAAATTAGATTTTATGAAACTTTTCGAGATGCAAGTTTTGGTCAAAAAATTATAATATATTATACACTAGTTTTGTTCAAAAAATTAAATTAAATCGAGGATTGTACAAAGCGATACAAACCTTTTTAGATCCTTGCTATATGATACGATGGAATGTTATGATAGACGTCCATGCAAAAAGTCATCTAAAAATTAGATTCTATGAAACGTTTCGAAATGCAAGTTACGGTCAAAAAATCATAAAATTATATACACTAGTTTATACTTGTTTCTGTCAAAAATCAAATTAAATCGGGGACTGTTCAAAATGATGCAAAAATTTCCAGATCATTTATATATGTTATTAGTGAAGGTTATGATGGAAGTCAATGCAAAATATCATCTAAAAATTAGATTCTATGGAACTTTTCAAAATGCATGTTTCGGTCAAAAATCATAAAATATTATACGATAGTTTATACTAGTTTCGGTCAAAAATTAAATTAAATCAAGGACTGTTCGAAATGTTACGAAACTTTTCAGAACATTAAAATATGTTAGAAGGGAAGGTTTTGATGGCAGTCCATGCAAATAAATCATCTGAAAAAATAGATTCTATGACACTTTTCGAAATGCAAGGTTTGGTCAAAAATCATAATATATTATACACTAGTTTATACTAGTTTCGGTCAAAATTCAAATTAAATCAAGGAATGCTCGAAATGATACGAAACTTTTCAGAACATTTATATATGTTATAAGGGAAGGTTATGATGGAAGTCCGTGCAAAAAAATCATTTGAAAATAGGATTTGATGAATCTTTTCGAAATGCAAGTTTTGTCCAAAAAATCATACTATATTATACACTAGTTTATACTAGTTTCAGTCAAAAATCAAATTAAACCGGGACTGTTCGAAACGATACGAAACTTTCAAGATCATTAAGATATGATACGAGGGAAGGTTATGATGGAAGTACATGCAAAAAATCATCTGAAAATTAGATTCTATGAAACTTATTGAAATGCAAGTTTCGGTCAAAAAATCATAATATATTATACACTAGCTTTGGTCAAAAAATTAAATTAAATCGAGGGTTGTACGAAGTGTACAAACCTTTTCAGATAATTTATATATGTTAGGGGGGAAGGTTATGATGGAAGTCCATGCAAAAAAAAATCATTTGAAAATTAGATTCTATGAATCTTTTCGAAATGCAAGTTTCGGTCAAAAAATCATAATATATTATACACTAGTTTATACTAGTTTCAGTCAAAAATTAATTTAAATCAGGGACTGTTCGAAATGATACGAAACTTTTCAGATAATTTATATAAGTTAGGAGGGAAGGTTCTAATGGAAGTCCATGCAAAAATTCATTTGAAAATTAGATTCTATGAAACTTTACGTAATGCAAGTTTCGGTAAAAAATCATAAAATATTATAAACTAGTTTATACTAGTTTCAGTAAAAAATCAAATTAAACCGGGGACTGTTTGAAACGATACGAAACTTTGAAGATCATTAATATATGATACGAGGGAATGTTATGATCGAAGTCCGTGCAAAAAATCATCTGAAAATTAGATTCTATGAAACTTTTCGAGATGCAAGTTTCGGTCAAAAAATTATAATATATTATACACTAGTTTTGTTCAAAAAATTAAATTAAATCGAGGATTGTACAAAGCGATACAAACCTTTTTAGATCCTTGCTATATGATACGATGGAATGTTATGATAGACGTCCATGCAAAAAGTCATCTAAAAATTAGATTCTATGAAACGTTTCGAAATGCAAGTTACGGTCAAAAAATCATAAAATTATATACACTAGTTTATACTTGTTTCTGTCAAAAATCAAATTAAATCGGGGACTGTTCGAAATGATGCGAAAATTTCCAGATCATTTATATATGTTATTAGTGAAGGTTATGATGGAAGTCAATGCAAAATATCATCTAAAAATTAGATTCTATGGATCTTTTCAAAATGCATGTTTCGGTCAAAAATCATAAAATATTATACGATAGTTTATACTAGTTTCGGTCAAAAATTAAATTAAATCAAGGACTGTTCGAAATGTTACGAAACTTTTCAGAACATTAAAATATGTTAGAAGGGAAGGTTTTGATGGCAGTCCATGCAAAAAAATCATCTGAAAAATTAGATTCTATGACACTTTTCGAAATGCAAGTTTTGGTCAAAAATCATAATATATTATACACTAGTTTATACTAGTTTCGGTCAAAATTCAAATTAAATCAAGGAATGCTCGAAATGATACGAAACTTTTCAGAACATTTATATATGTTATAAGGGAAGTTTATGATGGAAGTCCGTGCAAAAAAATCATTTGAAAATTGGATTTTATGAATCTTTTCGAAATGCAAGTTTTGTCCAAAAAATCATACTATATTATACACTAGTTTATACTAGTTTCAGTCAAAAATCAAATTAAACCGGGACTGTTCGAAACGATACGAAACTTTCAAGATCATTAAGATATGATACGAGGGAAGGTTATGATGGAAGTACATGCAAAAAATCATCTGAAAATTAGATTCTATGAAACTTATTGAAATGCAAGTTTCGGTCAAAAAATCATAATATATTATACACTAGCTTTGGTCAAAAAATTAAATTAAATCGAGGGTTGTACGAAGTGTACAAACCATTTCAGATAATTTATATATGTTAGGGGGGAAGGTTATGAGTGAAGTCCATGCAAAAAAAAATCATTTGAAAATTAGATTCTATGAATCTTTTCGAAATGCAAGTTTCGGTCAAAAAATCATAATATATTATACACTAGTTTATACTAGTTTCAGTCAAAAATTAATTTAAATCAGGGACTGTTCGAAATGATACGAAACTTTTCAGATAATTTATATAAGTTAGGAGGGAAGGTTATAATGGAAGTCCATGCAAAAAATCATTTGAAAATTAGATTCTATGAAACTTTACGTAATGCAAGTTTCGGTAAAAAATCATAATATATTATAAACTAGTTTATACTAGTTTCAGTAAAAAATCAAATTAAACCGGGAGTGTTCGAAACGATACGAAACTTTGAAGATCATTAATATATGATACGAGGGAATGTTATGATCGAAGTCCGTGCAAAAAATCATCTGAAAATTAGATTCTATGAAACTTTTCGAGATGCAAGTTTCGGTCAAAAAATTATAATATATTATACACTAGTTTTGTTCAAAAAATTAAATTAAATCGAGGATTGTACAAAGCGATACAAACCTTTTTAGATCCTTGCTATATGATACGATGGAATGTTATGATAGACGTCCATGCAAAAAGTCATCTAAAAATTAGATTCTATGAAACGTTTCGAAATGCAAGTTACGGTCAAAAAATCATAAAATTATATACACTAGTTTATACTTGTTTCTGTCAAAAATCAAATTAAATCGGGGACTGTTCGAAATGATGCGAAAATTTCCAGATCATTTATATATGTTATTAGTGAAGGTTATGATGGAAGTCAATGCAAAATATCATCTAAAAATTAGATTCTATGGATCTTTTCAAAATGCATGTTTCGGTCAAAAATCATAAAATATTATACGATAGTTTATACTAGTTTCGGTCAAAAATTAAATTAAATCAAGGACTGTTCGAAATGTTACGAAACTTTTCAGAACATTAAAATATGTTAGAAGGGAAGGTTTTGATGGCAGTCCATGCAAAAAAATCATCTGAAAAATTAGATTCTATGACACTTTTCGAAATGCAAGTTTTGGTCAAAAATCATAATATATTATACACTAGTTTATACTAGTTTCGGTCAAAATTCAAATTAAATCAAGGAATGCTCGAAATGATACGAAACTTTTCAGAACATTTATATATGTTATAAGGGAAGTTTATGATGGAAGTCCGTGCAAAAAAATCATTTGAAAATTGGATTTTATGAATCTTTTCGAAATGCAAGTTTTGTCCAAAAAATCATACTATATTATACACTAGTTTATACTAATTTCAGTCAAAAATCAAATTAAACCGGGACTGTTCGAAACGATACGAAACTTTGAAGATCATTAAGATATGATACGAGGGAAGGTTATGATGGAAGTACATGCAAAAAATCATCTGAAAATTAGATTCTATGAAACTTATTGAAATGCAAGTTTCGGTCAAAAAATCATAATATATTATACACTAGCTTTGGTCAAAAAATTAAATTAAATCGAGGGTTGTACGAAGTGTACAAACCTTTTCAGATAATTTATATATGTTAGGGGGGAAGGTTATGATGGAAGTCCATGCAAAAAAAAATCATTTGAAAATTAGATTCTATGAATCTTTTCGAAATGCAAGTTTCGGTCAAAAAATCATAATATATTATACACTAGTTTATACTAGTTTCAGTCAAAAATTAATTTAAATCAGGGACTGTTCGAAATGATACGAAACTTTTCAGATAATTTATATAAGTTAGGAGGGAAGGTTCTAATGGAAGTCCATGCAAAAATTCATTTGAAAATTAGATTCTATGAAACTTTACGTAATGCAAGTTTCGGTAAAAAATCATAAAATATTATAAACTAGTTTATACTAGTTTCAGTAAAAAATCAAATTAAACCGGGGACTGTTTGAAACGATACGAAACTTTGAAGATCATTAATATATGATACGAGGGAATGTTATGATCGAAGTCCGTGCAAAAAATCATCTGAAAATTAGATTCTATGAAACTTTTCGAGATGCAAGTTTCGGTCAAAAAATTATAATATATTATACACTAGTTTTGTTCAAAAAATTAAATTAAATCGAGGATTGTACAAAGCGATACAAACCTTTTTAGATCCTTGCTATATGATACGATGGAATGTTATGATAGACGTTCATGCAAAAAGTCATCTAAAAATTAGATTCTATGAAACGTTTCGAAATGCAAGTTACGGTCAAAAAATCATAAAATTATATACACTAGTTTATACTTGTTTCTGTCAAAAATCAAATTAAATCGGGGACTGTTCGAAATGATGCGAAAATTTCCAGATCATTTATATATGTTATTAGTGAAGGTTATGATGGAAGTCAATGCAAAATATCATCTAAAAATTAGATTTTATGGATCTTTTCAAAATGCATGTTTCGGTCAAAAATCATAAAATATTATACGATAGTTTATACTAGTTTCGGTCAAAAATTAAATTAAATCAAGGACTGTTCGAAATGTTACGAAACTTTTCAGAACATTAAAATATGTTAGAAGGGAAGGTTTTGATGGCAGTCCATGCAAAAAAATCATCTGAAAAATTAGATTCTATGACACTTTTCGAAATGCAAGTTTTGGTCAAAAATCATAATATATTATACACTAGTTTATACTAGTTTCGGTCAAAATTCAAATTAAATCAAGGAATGCTCGAAATGATACGAAACTTTTCAGAACATTTATATATGTTATAAGGGAAGTTTATGATGGAAGTCCGTGCAAAAAAATCATTTGAAAATTGGATTTTATGAATCTTTTCGAAATGCAAGTTTTGTCCAAAAAATCATACTATATTATACACTAGTTTATACTAGTTTCAGTCAAAAATCAAATTAAACCGGGACTATTCGAAACGATACGAAACTTTGAAGATCATTAAGATATGATACGAGGGAAGGTTATGATGGAAGTACATGCAAAAAATCATCTGAAAATTAGATTCTATGAAACTTATTGAAATGCAAGTTTCGGTCAAAAAATCATAATATATTATACACTAGCTTTGGTCAAAAAATTAAATTAAATCGAGGGTTGTACGAAGTGTACAAACCTTTTCAGATAATTTATATATGTTAGGGGGGAAGGTTATGATGGAAGTCCATGCAAAAAAAAATCATTTGAAAATTAGATTCTATGAATCTTTTCGAAATGCAAGTTTCGGTCAAAAAATCATAATATATTATACACTAGTTTATACTAGTTTCAGTCAAAAATTAATTTAAATCAGGGACTGTTCGAAATGATACGAAACTTTTCAGATAATTTATATAAGTTAGGAGGGAAGGTTCTAATGGAAGTCCATGCAAAAAATCATTTGAAAATTAGATTCTATGAAACTTTATGTAATGCAAGTTTCGGTAAAAAATCATAATATATTATAAACTAGTTTATACTAGTTTCAGTAAAAAATCAAATTAAACCGGGGACTGTTTGAAACGATACGAAACTTTGAAGATCATTAATATATGATACGAGGGAATGTTATGATCGAAGTCCGTGCAAAAAATCATCTGAAAATTAGATTCTATGAAACTTTTCGAGATGCAAGTTTCGGTCAAAAAATTATAATATATTATACACTAGTTTTGTTCAAAAAATTAAATTAAATCGAGGATTGTACAAAGCGATACAAACCTTTTTAGATCCTTGCTATATGATACGATGGAATGTTATGATAGACGTCCATGCAAAAAGTCATCTAAAAATTAGATTCTATGAAACGTTTCGAAATGCAAGTTACGGTCAAAAAATCATAAAATTATATACACTAGTTTATACTTGTTTCTGTCAAAAATCAAATTAAATCGGGGACTGTTCGAAATGATGCGAAAATTTCCAGATCATTTATATATGTTATTAGTGAAGGTTATGATGGAAGTCAATGCAAAATATCATCTAAAAATTAGATTCTATGGAACTTTTCAAAATGCATGTTTCGGTCAAAAATCATAAAATATTATACGATAGTTTATACTAGTTTCGGTCAAAAATTAAATTAAATCAAGGACTGTTCGAAATGTTACGAAACTTTTCAGAACATTAAAATATGTTAGAAGGGAAGGTTTTGATGGCAGTCCATGCAAATAAATCATCTGAAAAAATAGATTCTATGACACTTTTCGAAATGCAAGTTTTGGTCAAAAATCATAATATATTATACACTAGTTTATACTAGTTTCGGTCAAAATTCAAATTAAATGAAGGAATGCTCGAAATGATACGAAACTTTTCAGAACATTTATATATGTTATAAGGGAAGTTTATGATGGAAGTCCGTGCAAAAAAATCATTTGAAAATTGGATTTTATGAATCTTTTCGAAATGCAAGTTTTGTCCAAAAAATCATACTATATTATACACTAGTTTATACTAGTTTCAGTCAAAAATCAAATTAAACCGGGACTATTCGAAACGATACGAAACTTTGAAGATCATTAAGATATGATACGAGGGAAGGTTATGATGGAAGTACATGCAAAAAATCATCTGAAAATTAGATTCTATGAAACTTATTGAAATGCAAGTTTCGGTCAAAAAATCATAATATATTATACACTAGCTTTGGTCAAAAAATTAAATTAAATCGAGGGTTGTACGAAGTGTACAAACCTTTTCAGATAATTTATATATGTTAGGGGGGAAGGTTATGATGGAAGTCCATGCAAAAAAAAATCATTTGAAAATTAGATTCTATGAATCTTTTCGAAATGCAAGTTTCGGTCAAAAAATCATAATATATTATACACTAGTTTATACTAGTTTCAGTCAAAAATTAATTTAAATCAGGGACTGTTCGAAATGATACGAAACTTTTCAGATAATTTATATAAGTTAGGAGGGAAGGTTCTAATGGAAGTCCATGCAAAAAATCATTTGAAAATTAGATTCTATGAAACTTTATGTAATGCAAGTTTCGGTAAAAAATCATAATATATTATAAACTAGTTTATACTAGTTTCAGTAAAAAATCAAATTAAACCGGGGACTGTTTGAAACGATACGAAACTTTGAAGATCATTAATATATGATACGAGGGAATGTTATGATCGAAGTCCGTGCAAAAAATCATCTGAAAATTAGATTCTATGAAACTTTTCGAGATGCAAGTTTCGGTCAAAAAATTATAATATATTATACACTAGTTTTGTTCAAAAAATTAAATTAAATCGAGGATTGTACAAAGCGATACAAACCTTTTTAGATCCTTGCTATATGATACGATGGAATGTTATGATAGACGTCCATGCAAAAAGTCATCTAAAAATTAGATTCTATGAAACGTTTCGAAATGCAAGTTACGGTCAAAAAATCATAAAATTATATACACTAGTTTATACTTGTTTCTGTCAAAAATCAAATTAAATCGGGGACTGTTCGAAATGATGCGAAAATTTCCAGATCATTTATATATGTTATTAGTGAAGGTTATGATGGAAGTCAATGCAAAATATCATCTAAAAATTAGATTCTATGGAACTTTTCAAAATGCATGTTTCGGTCAAAAATCATAAAATATTATACGATAGTTTATACTAGTTTCGGTCAAAAATTAAATTAAATCAAGGACTGTTCGAAATGTTACGAAACTTTTCAGAACATTAAAATATGTTAGAAGGGAAGGTTTTGATGGCAGTCCATGCAAAAAAATCATCTGAAAAATTAGATTCTATGACACTTTTCGAAATGCAAGTTTTGGTCAAAAATCATAATATATTATACACTAGTTTATACTAGTTTCGGTCAAAATTCAAATTAAATGAAGGAATGCTCGAAATGATACGAAACTTTTCAGAACATTTATATATGTTATAAGGGAAGTTTATGATGGAAGTCCGTGCAAAAAAATCATTTGAAAATTGGATTTTATGAATCTTTTCGAAATGCAAGTTTTGTCCAAAAAATCATACTATATTATACACTAGTTTATACTAGTTTCAGTCAAAAATCAAATTAAACCGGGACTGTTCGAAACGATACGAAACTTTGAAGATCATTAAGATATGATACGAGGGAAGGTTATGATGGAAGTACATGCAAAAAATCATCTGAAAATTAGATTCTATGAAACTTATTGAAATGCAAGTTTCGGTCAAAAAATCATAATATATTATACACTAGCTTTGGTCAAAAAATTAAATTAAATCGAGGGTTGTACGAAGTGTACAAACCTTTTCAGATAATTTATATATGTTAGGGGGGAAGGTTTTGATGGAAGTCCATGCAAAAAAAAATCATTTGAAAATTAGATTCTATGAATCTTTTCGAAATGCAAGTTTCGGTCAAAAAATCATAATATATTATACACTAGTTTATACTAGTTTCAGTCAAAAATTAATTTAAATCAGGGACTGTTCGAAATGATACGAAACTTTTCAGATAATTTATATAAGTTAGGAGGGAAGGTTATAATGGAAGTCCATGCAAAAAATCATTTGAAAATTAGATTCTATGAAACTTTATGTAATGCAAGTTTCGGTAAAAAATCATAATATATTATAAACTAGTTTATACTAGTTTCAGTAAAATATCAAATTAAACCGGGACTGTTCGAAACGATACGAAACTTTTAAGATCATTAATATATGATACGAGGGAATGATATGATCGAAGTCCGTGCAAAAAATCATCTGAAAATTAGATTCTATGAAACTTTTCGAGATGCAAGTTTCGGTCAAAAAATTATAATATATTATACACTAGTTTTGTTCAAAAAATTAAATTAAATCGAGGATTGTACAAAGCGATACAAACCTTTTTAGATCCTTGCTATATGATACGATGGAATGTTATGATAGACGTCCATGCAAAAAGTCATCTAAAAATTAGATTCTATGAAACGTTTCGAAATGCAAGTTACGGTCAAAAAATCATAAAATTATATACACTAGTTTATACTTGTTTCTGTCAAAAATCAAATTAAATCGGGGACTGTTCGAAATGATGCGAAAATTTCCAGATCATTTATATATGTTATTAGTGAAGGTTATGATGGAAGTCAATGCAAAATATCATCTAAAAATTAGATTCTATGGAACTTTTCAAAATGCATGTTTCGGTCAAAAATCATAAAATATTATACGATAGTTTATACTAGTTTCGGTCAAAAATTAAATTAAATCAAGGACTGTTCGAAATGTTACGAAACTTTTCAGAACATTAAAATATGTTAGAAGGGAAGGTTTTGATGGCAGTCCATGCAAAAAAATCATCTGAAAAATTAGATTCTATGACACTTTTCGAAATGCAAGTTTTGGTCAAAAATCATAATATATTATACACTAGTTTATACTAGTTTCGGTCAAAATTCAAATTAAATGAAGGAATGCTCGAAATGATACGAAACTTTTCAGAACATTTATATATGTTATAAGGGAAGTTTATGATGGAAGTCCGTGCAAAAAAATCATTTGAAAATTGGATTTTATGAATCTTTTCGAAATGCAAGTTTTGTCCAAAAAATCATACTATATTATACACTAGTTTATACTAGTTTCAGTCAAAAATCAAATTAAACCGGGACTATTCGAAACGATACGAAACTTTGAAGATCATTAAGATATGATACGAGGGAAGGTTATGATGGAAGTACATGCAAAAAATCATCTGAAAATTAGATTCTATGAAACTTATTGAAATGCAAGTTTCGGTCAAAAAATCATAATATATTATACACTAGCTTTGGTCAAAAAATTAAATTAAATCGAGGGTTGTACGAAGTGTACAAACCTTTTCAGATAATTTATATATGTTAGGGGGGAAGGTTATGATGGAAGTCCATGCAAAAAAAAATCATTTGAAAATTAGATTCTATGAATCTTTTCGAAATGCAAGTTTCGGTCAAAAAATCATAATATATTATACACTAGTTTATACTAGTTTCAGTCAAAAATTAATTTAAATCAGGGACTGTTCGAAATGATACGAAACTTTTCAGATAATTTATATAAGTTAGGAGGGAAGGTTCTAATGGAAGTCCATGCAAAAAATCATTTGAAAATTAGATTCTATGAAACTTTATGTAATGCAAGTTTCGGTAAAAAATCATAATATATTATAAACTAGTTTATACTAGTTTCAGTAAAAAATCAAATTAAACCGGGGACTGTTTGAAACGATACGAAACTTTGAAGATCATTAATATATGATACGAGGGAATGTTATGATCGAAGTCCGTGCAAAAAATCATCTGAAAATTAGATTCTATGAAACTTTTCGAGATGCAAGTTTCGGTCAAAAAATTATAATATATTATACACTAGTTTTGTTCAAAAAATTAAATTAAATCGAGGATTGTACAAAGCGATACAAACCTTTTTAGATCCTTGCTATATGATACGATGGAATGTTATGATAGACGTCCATGCAAAAAGTCATCTAAAAATTAGATTCTATGAAACGTTTCGAAATGCAAGTTACGGTCAAAAAATCATAAAATTATATACACTAGTTTATACTTGTTTCTGTCAAAAATCAAATTAAATCGGGGACTGTTCGAAATGATGCGAAAATTTCCAGATCATTTATATATGTTATTAGTGAAGGTTATGATGGAAGTCAATGCAAAATATCATCTAAAAATTAGATTCTATGGAACTTTTCAAAATGCATGTTTCGGTCAAAAATCATAAAATATTATACGATAGTTTATACTAGTTTCGGTCAAAAATTAAATTAAATCAAGGACTGTTCGAAATGTTACGAAACTTTTCAGAACATTAAAATATGTTAGAAGGGAAGGTTTTGATGGCAGTCCATGCAAAAAAATCATCTGAAAAATTAGATTCTATGACACTTTTCGAAATGCAAGTTTTGGTCAAAAATCATAATATATTATACACTAGTTTATACTAGTTTCGGTCAAAATTCAAATTAAATGAAGGAATGCTCGAAATGATACGAAACTTTTCAGAACATTTATATATGTTATAAGGGAAGTTTATGATGGAAGTCCGTGCAAAAAAATCATTTGAAAATTGGATTTTATGAATCTTTTCGAAATGCAAGTTTTGTCCAAAAAATCATACTATATTATACACTAGTTTATACTAGTTTCAGTCAAAAATCAAATTAAACCGGGACTGTTCGAAACGATACGAAACTTTGAAGATCATTAATATATGATACGAGGGAAGGTTATGATGGAAGTACATGCAAAATATCATCTGAAAATTAGATTCTATGAAACTTATTGAAATGCAAGTTTCGGTCAAAAAATCATAATATATTATACACTAGCTTTGGTCAAAAAATTAAATTAAATCGAGGGTTGTACGAAGTGTACAAACCTTTTCAGATAATTTATATATGTTAGGGGGGAAGGTTATGATGGAAGTCCATGCAAAAAAAAATCATTTGAAAATTAGATTCTATGAATCTTTTCGAAATGCAAGTTTCGGTCAAAAAATCATAATATATTATACACTAGTTTATACTAGTTTCAGTCAAAAATTAATTTAAATCAGGGACTGTTCGAAATGATACGAAACTTTTCAGATAATTTATATAAGTTAGGAGGGAAGGTTATAATGGAAGTCCATGCAAAAAATCATTTGAAAATTAGATTCTATGAAATTTTACGTAATGCAAGTTTCGGTAAAAAATCATAATATATTATAAACTAGTTTATAATAGTTTCAGTAAAAAATCAAATTAAACCGGGACTGTTCGAAACGATACGAAACTTTTAAGATCATTAATATATGATACGAGGGAATGATATGATCGAAGTCTGTGCAAAAAATCATCTGAAAATTAGATTCTATGAAACTTTTCGAGATGCAAGTTTTGGTCAAAAAATTATAATATATTATACACTAGTTTTGTTCAAAAAATTAAATTAAATCGAGGATTGTACAAAGCGATACAAACCTTTTTAGATCCTTGCTATATGATACGATGGAATGTTATGATAGACGTCCATGCAAAAAGTCATCTAAAAATTAGATTCTATGAAACGTTTCGAAATGCAAGTTACGGTCAAAAAATCATAAAATTATATACACTAGTTTATACTTGTTTCTGTCAAAAATCAAATTAAATCGGGGACTGTTCGAAATGATGCGAAAATTTCCAGATCATTTATATATGTTATTAGTGAAGGTTATGATGGAAGTCAATGCAAAATATCATCTAAAAATTAGATTCTATGGAACTTTTCAAAATGCATGTTTCGGTCAAAAATCATAAAATATTATACGATAGTTTATACTAGTTTCGGTCAAAAATTAAATTAAATCAAGGACTGTTCGAAATGTTACGAAACTTTTCAGAACATTAAAATATGTTAGAAGGGAAGGTTTTGATGGCAGTCCATGCAAAAAAATCATCTGAAAAATTAGATTCTATGACACTTTTCGAAATGCAAGGTTTGGTCAAAAATCATAATATATTATACACTAGTTTATACTAGTTTCGGTCAAAATTCAAATTAAATCAAGGAATGCTCGAAATGATACGAAACTTTTCAGAACATTTATATATGTTATAAGGGAAGTTTATGATGGAAGTCCGTGCAAAAAAATCATTTGAAAATTGGATTTTATGAATCTTTTCGAAATGCAAGTTTTGTCCAAAAAATCATACTATATTATACACTAGTTTATACTAGTTTCAGTCAAAAATCAAATTAAACCGGGACTGTTCGAAACGATACGAAACTTTGAAGATCATTAATATATGATACGAGGGAAGGTTATGATGGAAGTACATGCAAAATATCATCTGAAAATTAGATTCTATGAAACTTATTGAAATGCAAGTTTCGGTCAAAAAATCATAATATATTATACACTAGCTTTGGTCAAAAAATTAAATTAAATCGAGGGTTGTACGAAGTGTACAAACCTTTTCAGATAATTTATATATGTTAGGGGGGAAGGTTATGATGGAAGTCCATGCAAAAAAAAATCATTTGAAAATTAGATTCTATGAATCTTTTCGAAATGCAAGTTTCGGTCAAAAAATCATAATATATTATACACTAGTTTATACTAGTTTCAGTCAAAAATTAATTTAAATCAGGGACTGTTCGAAATGATACGAAACTTTTCAGATAATTTATATAAGTTAGGAGGGAAGGTTATAATGGAAGTCCATGCAAAAAATCATTTGAAAATTAGATTCTATGAAATTTTACGTAATGCAAGTTTCGGTAAAAAATCATAATATATTATAAACTAGTTTATAATAGTTTCAGTAAAAAATCAAATTAAACCGGGACTGTTCGAAACGATACGAAACTTTTAAGATCATTAATATATGATACGAGGGAATGATATGATCGAAGTCTGTGCAAAAAATCATCTGAAAATTAGATTCTATGAAACTTTTCGAGATGCAAGTTTTGGTCAAAAAATTATAATATATTATACACTAGTTTTGTTCAAAAAATTAAATTAAATCGAGGATTGTACAAAGCGATACAAACCTTTTTAGATCCTTGCTATATGATACGATGGAATGTTATGATAGACGTCCATGCAAAAAGTCATCTAAAAATTAGATTCTATGAAACGTTTCGAAATGCAAGTTACGGTCAAAAAATCATAAAATTATATACACTAGTTTATACTTGTTTCTGTCAAAAATCAAATTAAATCGGGGACTGTTCGAAATGATGCGAAAATTTCCAGATCATTTATATATGTTATTAGTGAAGGTTATGATGGAAGTCAATGCAAAATATCATCTAAAAATTAGATTCTATGGAACTTTTCAAAATGCATGTTTCGGTCAAAAATCATAAAATATTATACGATAGTTTATACTAGTTTCGGTCAAAAATTAAATTAAATCAAGGACTGTTCGAAATGTTACGAAACTTTTCAGAACATTAAAATATGTTAGAAGGGAAGGTTTTGATGGCAGTCCATGCAAAAAAATCATCTGAAAAATTAGATTCTATGACACTTTTCGAAATGCAAGGTTTGGTCAAAAATCATAATATATTATACACTAGTTTATACTAGTTTCGGTCAAAATTCAAATTATATCAAGGAATGCTCGAAATGATACGAAACTTTTCAGAACATTTATATATGTTATAAGGGAAGTTTATGATGGAAGTCCGTGCAAAAAAAATCATTTGAAAATTGGATTTTATGAATCTTTTCGAAATGCAAGTTTTGTCCAAAAAATCATACTATATTATACACTAGTTTATACTAGTTTCAGTCAAAAATCAAATTAAACCGGGACTGTTCGAAACGATACGAAACTTTGAAGATCATTAATATATGATACGAGGGAAGGTTATGATGGAAGTACATGCAAAAAATCATCTGAAAATTAGATTCTATGAAACTTATTGAAATGCAAGTTTCGGTCAAAAAATCATAATATATTATACACTAGCTTTGGTCAAAAAATTAAATTAAATCGAGGGTTGTACGAAGTGTACAAACCTTTTCAGATAATTTATATATGTTAGGGGGGAAGGTTATGATGGAAGTCCATGCAAAAAAAAATCATTTGAAAATTAGATTCTATGAATCTTTTCGAAATGCAAGTTTCGGTCAAAAAATCATAATATATTATACACTAGTTTATACTAGTTTCAGTCAAAAATTAATTTAAATCAGGGACTGTTCGAAATGATACGAAACTTTTCAGATAATTTATATAAGTTAGGAGGGAAGGTTATAATGGAAGTCCATGCAAAAAATCATTTGAAAATTAGATTCTATGAAATTTTACGTAATGCAAGTTTCGGTAAAAAATCATAATATATTATAAACTAGTTTATAATAGTTTCAGTAAAAAATCAAATTAAACCGGGACTGTTCGAAACGATACGAAACTTTTAAGATCATTAATATATGATACGAGGGAATGATATGATCGAAGTCTGTGCAAAAAATCATCTGAAAATTAGATTCTATGAAACTTTTCGAGATGCAAGTTTTGGTCAAAAAATTATAATATATTATACACTAGTTTTGTTCAAAAAATTAAATTAAATCGAGGATTGTACAAAGCGATACAAACCTTTTTAGATCCTTGCTATATGATACGATGGAATGTTATGATAGACGTCCATGCAAAAAGTCATCTAAAAATTAGATTCTATGAAACGTTTCGAAATGCAAGTTACGGTCAAAAAATCATAAAATTATATACACTAGTTTATACTTGTTTCTGTCAAAAATCAAATTAAATCGGGGACTGTTCGAAATGATGCGAAAATTTCCAGATCATTTATATATGTTATTAGTGAAGGTTATGATGGAAGTCAATGCAAAATATCATCTAAAAATTAGATTCTATGGAACTTTTCAAAATGCATGTTTCGGTCAAAAATCATAAAATATTATACGATAGTTTATACTAGTTTCGGTCAAAAATTAAATTAAATCAAGGACTGTTCGAAATGTTACGAAACTTTTCAGAACATTAAAATATGTTAGAAGGGAAGGTTTTGATGGCAGTCCATGCAAAAAAATCATCTGAAAAATTAGATTCTATGACACTTTTCGAAATGCAAGGTTTGGTCAAAAATCATAATATATTATACACTAGTTTATACTAGTTTCGGTCAAAATTCAAATTATATCAAGGAATGCTCGAAATGATACGAAACTTTTCAGAACATTTATATATGTTATAAGGGAAGTTTATGATGGAAGTCCGTGCAAAAAAAATCATTTGAAAATTGGATTTTATGAATCTTTTCGAAATGCAAGTTTTGTCCAAAAAATCATACTATATTATACACTAGTTTATACTAGTTTCAGTCAAAAATCAAATTAAACCGGGACTGTTCGAAACGATACGAAACTTTGAAGATCATTAATATATGATACGAGGGAAGGTTATGATGGAAGTACATGCAAAAAATCATCTGAAAATTAGATTCTATGAAACTTATTGAAATGCAAGTTTCGGTCAAAAAATCATAATATATTATACACTAGCTTTGGTCAAAAAATTAAATTAAATCGAGGGTTGTACGAAGTGTACAAACCTTTTCAGATAATTTATATATGTTAGGGGGGAAGGTTATGATGGAAGTCCATGCAAAAAAAAATCATTTGAAAATTAGATTCTATGAATCTTTTCGAAATGCAAGTTTCGGTCAAAAAATCATAATATATTATACACTAGTTTATACTAGTTTCAGTCAAAAATTAATTTAAATCAGGGACTGTTCGAAATGATACGAAACTTTTCAGATAATTTATATAAGTTAGGAGGGAAGGTTATAATGGAAGTCCATGCAAAAAATCATTTGAAAATTAGATTCTATGAAATTTTACGTAATGCAAGTTTCGGTAAAAAATCATAATATATTATAAACTAGTTTATAATAGTTTCAGTAAAAAATCAAATTAAACCGGGACTGTTCGAAACGATACGAAACTTTTAAGATCATTAATATATGATACGAGGGAATGATATGATCGAAGTCTGTGCAAAAAATCATCTGAAAATTAGATTCTATGAAACTTTTCGAGATGCAAGTTTTGGTCAAAAAATTATAATATATTATACACTAGTTTTGTTCAAAAAATTAAATTAAATCGAGGATTGTACAAAGCGATACAAACCTTTTTAGATCCTTGCTATATGATACGATGGAATGTTATGATAGACGTCCATGCAAAAAGTCATCTAAAAATTAGATTCTATGAAACGTTTCGAAATGCAAGTTACGGTCAAAAAATCATAAAATTATATACACTAGTTTATACTTGTTTCTGTCAAAAATCAAATTAAATCGGGGACTGTTCGAAATGATGCGAAAATTTCCAGATCATTTATATATGTTATTAGTGAAGGTTATGATGGAAGTCAATGCAAAATATCATCTAAAAATTAGATTCTATGGAACTTTTCAAAATGCATGTTTCGGTCAAAAATCATAAAATATTATACGATAGTTTATACTAGTTTCGGTCAAAAATTAAATTAAATCAAGGACTGTTCGAAATGTTACGAAACTTTTCAGAACATTAAAATATGTTAGAAGGGAAGGTTTTGATGGCAGTCCATGCAAAAAAATCATCTGAAAAATTAGATTCTATGACACTTTTCGAAATGCAAGGTTTGGTCAAAAATCATAATATATTATACACTAGTTTATACTAGTTTCGGTCAAAATTCAAATTATATCAAGGAATGCTCGAAATGATACGAAACTTTTCAGAACATTTATATATGTTATAAGGGAAGTTTATGATGGAAGTCCGTGCAAAAAAAATCATTTGAAAATTGGATTTTATGAATCTTTTCGAAATGCAAGTTTTGTCCAAAAAATCATACTATATTATACACTAGTTTATACTAGTTTCAGTCAAAAATCAAATTAAACCGGGACTGTTCGAAACGATACGAAACTTTGAAGATCATTAATATATGATACGAGGGAAGGTTATGATGGAAGTACATGCAAAAAATCATCTGAAAATTAGATTCTATGAAACTTATTGAAATGCAAGTTTCGGTCAAAAAATCATAATATATTATACACTAGCTTTGGTCAAAAAATTAAATTAAATCGAGGGTTGTACGAAGTGTACAAACCTTTTCAGATAATTTATATATGTTAGGGGGGAAGGTTATGATGGAAGTCCATGCAAAAAAAAATCATTTGAAAATTAGATTCTATGAATCTTTTCGAAATGCAAGTTTCGGTCAAAAAATCATAATATATTATACACTAGTTTATACTAGTTTCAGTCAAAAATTAATTTAAATCAGGGACTGTTCGAAATGATACGAAACTTTTCAGATAATTTATATAAGTTAGGAGGGAAGGTTATAATGGAAGTCCATGCAAAAAATCATTTGAAAATTAGATTCTATGAAATTTTACGTAATGCAAGTTTCGGTAAAAAATCATAATATATTATAAACTAGTTTATAATAGTTTCAGTAAAAAATCAAATTAAACCGGGACTGTTCGAAACGATACGAAACTTTTAAGATCATTAATATATGATACGAGGGAATGATATGATCGAAGTCTGTGCAAAAAATCATCTGAAAATTAGATTCTATGAAACTTTTCGAGATGCAAGTTTTGGTCAAAAAATTATAATATATTATACACTAGTTTTGTTCAAAAAATTAAATTAAATCGAGGATTGTACAAAGCGATACAAACCTTTTTAGATCCTTGCTATATGATACGATGGAATGTTATGATAGACGTCCATGCAAAAAGTCATCTAAAAATTAGATTCTATGAAACGTTTCGAAATGCAAGTTACGGTCAAAAAATCATAAAATTATATACACTAGTTTATACTTGTTTCTGTCAAAAATCAAATTAAATCGGGGACTGTTCGAAATGATGCGAAAATTTCCAGATCATTTATATATGTTATTAGTGAAGGTTATGATGGAAGTCAATGCAAAATATCATCTAAAAATTAGATTCTATGGAACTTTTCAAAATGCATGTTTCGGTCAAAAATCATAAAATATTATACGATAGTTTATACTAGTTTCGGTCAAAAATTAAATTAAATCAAGGACTGTTCGAAATGTTACGAAACTTTTCAGAACATTAAAATATGTTAGAAGGGAAGGTTTTGATGGCAGTCCATGCAAAAAAATCATCTGAAAAATTAGATTCTATGACACTTTTCGAAATGCAAGGTTTGGTCAAAAATCATAATATATTATACACTAGTTTATACTAGTTTCGGTCAAAATTCAAATTAAATCAAGGAATGCTCGAAATGATACGAAACTTTTCAGAACATTTATATATGTTATAAGGGAAGTTTATGATGGAAGTCCGTGCAAAAAAATCATTTGAAAATTGGATTTTATGAATCTTTTCGAAATGCAAGTTTTGTCCAAAAAATCATACTATATTATACACTAGTTTATACTAGTTTCAGTCAAAAATCAAATTAAACCGGGACTGTTCGAAACGATACGAAACTTTGAAGATCATTAAGATATGATACGAGGGAAGGTTATGATGGAAGTACATGCAAAAAATCATCTGAAAATTAGATTCTATGAAACTTATTGAAATGCAAGTTTCGGTCAAAAAATCATAATATATTATACACTAGCTTTGGTCAAAAAATTAAATTAAATCGAGGGTTGTACGAAGTGTACAAACCTTTTCAGATAATTTATATATGTTAGGGGGGAAGGTTATGATGGAAGTCCATGCAAAAAAAAATCATTTGAAAATTAGATTCTATGAATCTTTTCGAAATGCAAGTTTCGGTCAAAAAATCATAATATATTATACACTAGTTTATACTAGTTTCAGTCAAAAATTAATTTAAATCAGGGACTGTTCGAAATGATACGAAACTTTTCAGATAATTTATATAAGTTAGGAGGGAAGGTTATAATGGAAGTCCATGCAAAAAATCATTTGAAAATTAGATTCTATGAAATTTTACGTAATGCAAGTTTCGGTAAAAAATCATAATATATTATAAACTAGTTTATAATAGTTTCAGTAAAAAATCAAATTAAACCGGGACTGTTCGAAACGATACGAAACTTTTAAGATCATTAATATATGATACGAGGGAATGATATGATCGAAGTCTGTGCAAAAAATCATCTGAAAATTAGATTCTATGAAACTTTTCGAGATGCAAGTTTTGGTCAAAAAATTATAATATATTATACACTAGTTTTGTTCAAAAAATTAAATTAAATCGAGGATTGTACAAAGCGATACAAACCTTTTTAGATCCTTGCTATATGATACGATGGAATGTTATGATAGACGTCCATGCAAAAAGTCATCTAAAAATTAGATTCTATGAAACGTTTCGAAATGCAAGTTACGGTCAAAAAATCATAAAATTATATACACTAGTTTATACTTGTTTCTGTCAAAAATCAAATTAAATCGGGGACTGTTCGAAATGATGCGAAAATTTCCAGATCATTTATATATGTTATTAGTGAAGGTTATGATGGAAGTCAATGCAAAATATCATCTAAAAATTAGATTCTATGGAACTTTTCAAAATGCATGTTTCGGTCAAAAATCATAAAATATTATACGATAGTTTATACTAGTTTCGGTCAAAAATTAAATTAAATCAAGGACTGTTCGAAATGTTACGAAACTTTTCAGAACATTAAAATATGTTAGAAGGGAAGGTTTTGATGGCAGTCCATGCAAAAAAATCATCTGAAAAATTAGATTCTATGACACTTTTCGAAATGCAAGGTTTGGTCAAAAATCATAATATATTATACACTAGTTTATACTAGTTTCGGTCAAAATTCAAATTAAATCAAGGAATGCTCGAAATGATACGAAACTTTTCAGAACATTTATATATGTTATAAGGGAAGTTTATGATGGAAGTCCGTGCAAAAAAATCATTTGAAAATTGGATTTTATGAATCTTTTCGAAATGCAAGTTTTGTCCAAAAAATCATACTATATTATACACTAGTTTATACTAGTTTCAGTCAAAAATCAAATTAAACCGGGACTGTTCGAAACGATACGAAACTTTGAAGATCATTAAGATATGATACGAGGGAAGGTTATGATGGAAGTACATGCAAAAAATCATCTGAAAATTAGATTCTATGAAACTTATTGAAATGCAAGTTTCGCTCAAAAAATCATAATATATTATACACTAGCTTTGGTCAAAAAATTAAATTAAATCGAGGGTTGTACGAAGTGTACAAACCTTTTCAGATAATTTATATATGTTAGGGGGGAAGGTTATGATGGAAGTCCATGCAAAAAAAAATCATTTGAAAATTAGATTCTATGAATCTTTTCGAAATGCAAGTTTCGGTCAAAAAATCATAATATATTATACACTAGTTTATACTAGTTTCAGTCAAAAATTAATTTAAATCAGGGACTGTTCGAAATGATACGAAACTTTTCAGATAATTTATATAAGTTAGGAGGGAAGGTTATAATGGAAGTCCATGCAAAAAATCATTTGAAAATTAGATTCTATGAAATTTTACGTAATGCAAGTTTCGGTAAAAAATCATAATATATTATAAACTAGTTTATAATAGTTTCAGTAAAAAATCAAATTAAACCGGGACTGTTCGAAACGATACGAAACTTTTAAGATCATTAATATATGATACGAGGGAATGATATGATCGAAGTCTGTGCAAAAAATCATCTGAAAATTAGATTCTATGAAACTTTTCGAGATGCAAGTTTTGGTCAAAAAATTATAATATATTATACACTAGTTTTGTTCAAAAAATTAAATTAAATCGAGGATTGTACAAAGCGATACAAACCTTTTTAGATCCTTGCTATATGATACGATGGAATGTTATGATAGACGTCCATGCAAAAAGTCATCTAAAAATTAGATTCTATGAAACGTTTCGAAATGCAAGTTACGGTCAAAAAATCATAAAATTATATACACTAGTTTATACTTGTTTCTGTCAAAAATCAAATTAAATCGGGGACTGTTCGAAATGATGCGAAAATTTCCAGATCATTTATATATGTTATTAGTGAAGGTTATGATGGAAGTCAATGCAAAATATCATCTAAAAATTAGATTCTATGGAACTTTTCAAAATGCATGTTTCGGTCAAAAATCATAAAATATTATACGATAGTTTATACTAGTTTCGGTCAAAAATTAAATTAAATCAAGGACTGTTCGAAATGTTACGAAACTTTTCAGAACATTAAAATATGTTAGAAGGGAAGGTTTTGATGGCAGTCCATGCAAAAAAATCATCTGAAAAATTAGATTCTATGACACTTTTCGAAATGCAAGTTTTGGTCAAAAATCATAATATATTATACACTAGTTTATACTAGTTTCGGTCAAAATTCAAATTAAATCAAGGAATGCTCGAAATGATACGAAACTTTTCAGAACATTTATATATGTTATAAGGGAAGTTTATGATGGAAGTCCGTGCAAAAAAATCATTTGAAAATTGGATTTTATGAATCTTTTCGAAATGCAAGTTTTGTCCAAAAAATCATACTATATTATACACTAGTTTATACTAGTTTCAGTCAAAAATCAAATTAAACCGGGACTGTTCGAAACGATACGAAACTTTGAAGATCATTAAGATATGATACGAGGGAAGGTTATGATGGAAGTACATGCAAAAAATCATCTGAAAATTAGATTCTATGAAACTTATTGAAATGCAAGTTTCGGTCAAAAAATCATAATATATTATACACTAGCTTTGGTCAAAAAATTAAATTAAATCGAGGGTTGTACGAAGTGTACAAACCTTTTCAGATAATTTACATATGTTAGGGGGGAAGGTTATGATGGAAGTCCATGCAAAAAAAATCATTTGAAAATTAGATTCTATGAATCTTTTCGAAATGCAAGTTTCGGTCAAAAAATCATAATATATTATACACTAGTTTATACTAGTTTCAGTCAAAAATTAATTTAAATCAGGGACTGTTCGAAATGATACGAAACTTTTCAGATAATTTATATAAGTTAGGAGGGAAGGTTATAATGGAAGTCCATGCAAAAAATCATTTGAAAATTAGATTCTATGAAATTTTACGTAATGCAAGTTTCGGTAAAAAATCATAATATATTATAAACTAGTTTATAATAGTTTCAGTAAAAAATCAAATTAAACCGGGACTGTTCGAAACGATACGAAACTTTTAAGATCATTAATATATGATACGAGGGAATGATATGATCGAAGTCTGTGCAAAAAATCATCTGAAAATTAGATTCTATGAAACTTTTCGAGATGCAAGTTTTGGTCAAAAAATTATAATATATTATACACTAGTTTTGTTCAAAAAATTAAATTAAATCGAGGATTGTACAAAGCGATACAAACCTTTTTAGATCCTTGCTATATGATACGATGGAATGTTATGATAGACGTCCATGCAAAAAGTCATCTAAAAATTAGATTCTACGAAACGTTTCGAAATGCAAGTTACGGTCAAAAAATCATAAAATTATATACACTAGTTTATACTTGTTTCTGTCAAAAATCAAATTAAATCGGGGACTGTTCGAAATGATGCGAAAATTTCCAGATCATTTATATATGTTATTAGTGAAGGTTATGATGGAAGTCAATGCAAAATATCATCTAAAAATTAGATTCTATGGAACTTTTCAAAATGCATGTTTCGGTCAAAAATCATAAAATATTATACGATAGTTTATACTAGTTTCGGTCAAAAATTAAATTAAATCAAGGACTGTTCGAAATGTTACGAAACTTTTCAGAACATTAAAATATGTTAGAAGGGAAGGTTTTGATGGCAGTCCATGCAAAAAAATCATCTGAAAAATTAGATTCTATGACACTTTTCGAAATGCAAGTTTTGGTCAAAAATCATAATATATTATACACTAGTTTATACTAGTTTCGGTCAAAATTCAAATTAAATCAAGGAATGCTCGAAATGATACGAAACTTTTCAGAACATTTATATATGTTATAAGGGAAGTTTATGATGGAAGTCCGTGCAAAAAAATCATTTGAAAATTGGATTTTATGAATCTTTTCGAAATGCAAGTTTTGTCCAAAAAATCATACTATATTATACACTAGTTTATACTAGTTTCAGTCAAAAATCAAATTAAACCGGGACTGTTCGAAACGATACGAAACTTTGAAGATCATTAAGATATGATACGAGGGAAGGTTATGATGGAAGTACATGCAAAAAATCATCTGAAAATTAGATTCTATGAAACTTATTGAAATGCAAGTTTCGCTCAAAAAATCATAATATATTATACACTAGCTTTGGTCAAAAAATTAAATTAAATCGAGGGTTGTACGAAGTGTACAAACCTTTTCAGATAATTTATATATGTTAGGGGGGAAGGTTATGATGGAAGTCCATGCAAAAAAAAATCATTTGAAAATTAGATTCTATGAATCTTTTCGAAATGCAAGTTTCGGTCAAAAAATCATAATATATTATACACTAGTTTATACTAGTTTCAGTCAAAAATTAATTTAAATCAGGGACTGTTCGAAATGATACGAAACTTTTCAGATAATTTATATAAGTTAGGAGGGAAGGTTATAATGGAAGTCCATGCAAAAAATCATTTGAAAATTAGATTCTATGAAATTTTACGTAATGCAAGTTTCGGTAAAAAATCATAATATATTATAAACTAGTTTATAATAGTTTCAGTAAAAAATCAAATTAAACCGGGACTGTTCGAAACGATACGAAACTTTTAAGATCATTAATATATGATACGAGGGAATGATATGATCGAAGTCTGTGCAAAAAATCATCTGAAAATTAGATTCTATGAAACTTTTCGAGATGCAAGTTTTGGTCAAAAAATTATAATATATTATACACTAGTTTTGTTCAAAAAATTAAATTAAATCGAGGATTGTACAAAGCGATACAAACCTTTTTAGATCCTTGCTATATGATACGATGGAATGTTATGATAGACGTCCATGCAAAAAGTCATCTAAAAATTAGATTCTATGAAACGTTTCGAAATGCAAGTTACGGTCAAAAAATCATAAAATTATATACACTAGTTTATACTTGTTTCTGTCAAAAATCAAATTAAATCGGGGACTGTTCGAAATGATGCGAAAATTTCCAGATCATTTATATATGTTATTAGTGAAGGTTATGATGGAAGTCAATGCAAAATATCATCTAAAAATTAGATTCTATGGAACTTTTCAAAATGCATGTTTCGGTCAAAAATCATAAAATATTATACGATAGTTTATACTAGTTTCGGTCAAAAATTAAATTAAATCAAGGACTGTTCGAAATGTTACGAAACTTTTCAGAACATTAAAATATGTTAGAAGGGAAGGTTTTGATGGCAGTCCATGCAAAAAAATCATCTGAAAAATTAGATTCTATGACACTTTTCGAAATGCAAGTTTTGGTCAAAAATCATAATATATTATACACTAGTTTATACTAGTTTCGGTCAAAATTCAAATTAAATCAAGGAATGCTCGAAATGATACGAAACTTTTCAGAACATTTATATATGTTATAAGGGAAGTTTATGATGGAAGTCCGTGCAAAAAAATCATTTGAAAATTGGATTTTATGAATCTTTTCGAAATGCAAGTTTTGTCCAAAAAATCATACTATATTATACACTAGTTTATACTAGTTTCAGTCAAAAATCAAATTAAACCGGGACTGTTCGAAACGATACGAAACTTTGAAGATCATTAAGATATGATACGAGGGAAGGTTATGATGGAAGTACATGCAAAAAATCATCTGAAAATTAGATTCTATGAAACTTATTGAAATGCAAGTTTCGGTCAAAAAATCATAATATATTATACACTAGCTTTGGTCAAAAAATTAAATTAAATCGAGGGTTGTACGAAGTGTACAAACCTTTTCAGATAATTTACATATGTTAGGGGGGAAGGTTATGATGGAAGTCCATGCAAAAAAAATCATTTGAAAATTAGATTCTATGAATCTTTTCGAAATGCAAGTTTCGGTCAAAAAATCATAATATATTATACACTAGTTTATACTAGTTTCAGTCAAAAATTAATTTAAATCAGGGACTGTTCGAAATGATACGAAACTTTTCAGATAATTTATATAAGTTAGGAGGGAAGGTTATAATGGAAGTCCATGCAAAAAATCATTTGAAAATTAGATTCTATGAAATTTTACGTAATGCAAGTTTCGGTAAAAAATCATAATATATTATAAACTAGTTTATAATAGTTTCAGTAAAAAATCAAATTAAACCGGGACTGTTCGAAACGATACGAAACTTTTAAGATCATTAATATATGATACGAGGGAATGATATGATCGAAGTCTGTGCAAAAAATCATCTGAAAATTAGATTCTATGAAACTTTTCGAGATGCAAGTTTTGGTCAAAAAATTATAATATATTATACACTAGTTTTGTTCAAAAAATTAAATTAAATCGAGGATTGTACAAAGCGATACAAACCTTTTTAGATCCTTGCTATATGATACGATGGAATGTTATGATAGACGTCCATGCAAAAAGTCATCTAAAAATTAGATTCTACGAAACGTTTCGAAATGCAAGTTACGGTCAAAAAATCATAAAATTATATACACTAGTTTATACTTGTTTCTGTCAAAAATCAAATTAAATCGGGGACTGTTCGAAATGATGCGAAAATTTCCAGATCATTTATATATGTTATTAGTGAAGGTTATGATGGAAGTCAATGCAAAATATCATCTAAAAATTAGATTCTATGGAACTTTTCAAAATGCATGTTTCGGTCAAAAATCATAAAATATTATACGATAGTTTATACTAGTTTCGGTCAAAAATTAAATTAAATCAAGGACTGTTCGAAATGTTACGAAACTTTTCAGAACATTAAAATATGTTAGAAGGGAAGGTTTTGATGGCAGTCCATGCAAAAAAATCATCTGAAAAATTAGATTCTATGACACTTTTCGAAATGCAAGTTTTGGTCAAAAATCATAATATATTATACACTAGTTTATACTAGTTTCGGTCAAAATTCAAATTAAATCAAGGAATGCTCGAAATGATACGAAACTTTTCAGAACATTTATATATGTTATAAGGGAAGTTTATGATGGAAGTCCGTGCAAAAAAATCATTTGAAAATTGGATTTTATGAATCTTTTCGAAATGCAAGTTTTGTCCAAAAAATCATACTATATTATACACTAGTTTATACTAGTTTCAGTCAAAAATCAAATTAAACCGGGACTGTTCGAAACGATACGAAACTTTGAAGATCATTAAGATATGATACGAGGGAAGGTTATGATGGAAGTACATGCAAAAAATCATCTGAAAATTAGATTCTATGAAACTTATTGAAATGCAAGTTTCGCTCAAAAAATCATAATATATTATACACTAGCTTTGGTCAAAAAATTAAATTAAATCGAGGGTTGTACGAAGTGTACAAACCTTTTCAGATAATTTATATATGTTAGGGGGGAAGGTTATGATGGAAGTCCATGCAAAAAAAAATCATTTGAAAATTAGATTCTATGAATCTTTTCGAAATGCAAGTTTCGGTCAAAAAATCATAATATATTATACACTAGTTTATACTAGTTTCAGTCAAAAATTAATTTAAATCAGGGACTGTTCGAAATGATACGAAACTTTTCAGATAATTTATATAAGTTAGGAGGGAAGGTTATAATGGAAGTCCATGCAAAAAATCATTTGAAAATTAGATTCTATGAAATTTTACGTAATGCAAGTTTCGGTAAAAAATCATAATATATTATAAACTAGTTTATAATAGTTTCAGTAAAAAATCAAATTAAACCGGGACTGTTCGAAACGATACGAAACTTTTAAGATCATTAATATATGATACGAGGGAATGATATGATCGAAGTCTGTGCAAAAAATCATCTGAAAATTAGATTCTATGAAACTTTTCGAGATGCAAGTTTTGGTCAAAAAATTATAATATATTATACACTAGTTTTGTTCAAAAAATTAAATTAAATCGAGGATTGTACAAAGCGATACAAACCTTTTTAGATCCTTGCTATATGATACGATGGAATGTTATGATAGACGTCCATGCAAAAAGTCATCTAAAAATTAGATTCTATGAAACGTTTCGAAATGCAAGTTACGGTCAAAAAATCATAAAATTATATACACTAGTTTATACTTGTTTCTGTCAAAAATCAAATTAAATCGGGGACTGTTCGAAATGATGCGAAAATTTCCAGATCATTTATATATGTTATTAGTGAAGGTTATGATGGAAGTCAATGCAAAATATCATCTAAAAATTAGATTCTATGGAACTTTTCAAAATGCATGTTTCGGTCAAAAATCATAAAATATTATACGATAGTTTATACTAGTTTCGGTCAAAAATTAAATTAAATCAAGGACTGTTCGAAATGTTACGAAACTTTTCAGAACATTAAAATATGTTAGAAGGGAAGGTTTTGATGGCAGTCCATGCAAAAAAATCATCTGAAAAATTAGATTCTATGACACTTTTCGAAATGCAAGTTTTGGTCAAAAATCATAATATATTATACACTAGTTTATACTAGTTTCGGTCAAAATTCAAATTAAATCAAGGAATGCTCGAAATGATACGAAACTTTTCAGAACATTTATATATGTTATAAGGGAAGTTTATGATGGAAGTCCGTGCAAAAAAATCATTTGAAAATTGGATTTTATGAATCTTTTCGAAATGCAAGTTTTGTCCAAAAAATCATACTATATTATACACTAGTTTATACTAGTTTCAGTCAAAAATCAAATTAAACCGGGACTGTTCGAAACGATACGAAACTTTGAAGATCATTAAGATATGATACGAGGGAAGGTTATGATGGAAGTACATGCAAAAAATCATCTGAAAATTAGATTCTATGAAACTTATTGAAATGCAAGTTTCGGTCAAAAAATCATAATATATTATACACTAGCTTTGGTCAAAAAATTAAATTAAATCGAGGGTTGTACGAAGTGTACAAACCTTTTCAGATAATTTACATATGTTAGGGGGGAAGGTTATGATGGAAGTCCATGCAAAAAAAATCATTTGAAAATTAGATTCTATGAATCTTTTCGAAATGCAAGTTTCGGTCAAAAAATCTTAATATATTATACACTAGTTTATACTAGTTTCAGTCAAAAATTAATTTAAATCAGGGACTGTTCGAAATGATACGAAACTTTTCAGATAATTTATATAAGTTAGGAGGGAAGGTTATAATGGAAGTCCATGCAAAAAATCATTTGAAAATTAGATTCTATGAAATTTTACGTAATGCAAGTTTCGGTAAAAAATCATAATATATTATAAACTAGTTTATAATAGTTTCAGTAAAAAATCAAATTAAACCGGGACTGTTCGAAACGATACGAAACTTTTAAGATCATTAATATATGATACGAGGGAATGATATGATCGAAGTCTGTGCAAAAAATCATCTGAAAATTAGATTCTATGAAACTTTTCGAGATGCAAGTTTTGGTCAAAAAATTATAATATATTATACACTAGTTTTGTTCAAAAAATTAAATTAAATCGAGGATTGTACAAAGCGATACAAACCTTTTTAGATCCTTGCTATATGATACGATGGAATGTTATGATAGACGTCCATGCAAAAAGTCATCTAAAAATTAGATTCTACGAAACGTTTCGAAATGCAAGTTACGGTCAAAAAATCATAAAATTATATACACTAGTTTATACTTGTTTCTGTCAAAAATCAAATTAAATCGGGGACTGTTCGAAATGATGCGAAAATTTCCAGATCATTTATATATGTTATTAGTGAAGGTTATGATGGAAGTCAATGCAAAATATCATCTAAAAATTAGATTCTATGGAACTTTTCAAAATGCATGTTTCGGTCAAAAATCATAAAATATTATACGATAGTTTATACTAGTTTCGGTCAAAAATTAAATTAAATCAAGGACTGTTCGAAATGTTACGAAACTTTTCAGAACATTAAAATATGTTAGAAGGGAAGGTTTTGATGGCAGTCCATGCAAAAAAATCATCTGAAAAATTAGATTCTATGACACTTTTCGAAATGCAAGTTTTGGTCAAAAATCATAATATATTATACACTAGTTTATACTAGTTTCGGTCAAAATTCAAATTAAATCAAGGAATGCTCGAAATGATACGAAACTTTTCAGAACATTTATATATGTTATAAGGGAAGTTTATGATGGAAGTCCGTGCAAAAAAATCATTTGAAAATTGGATTTTATGAATCTTTTCGAAATGCAAGTTTTGTCCAAAAAATCATACTATATTATACACTAGTTTATACTAGTTTCAGTCAAAAATCAAATTAAACCGGGACTGTTCGAAACGATACGAAACTTTGAAGATCATTAAGATATGATACGAGGGAAGGTTATGATGGAAGTACATGCAAAAAATCATCTGAAAATTAGATTCTATGAAACTTATTGAAATGCAAGTTTCGGTCAAAAAATCATAATATATTATACACTAGCTTTGGTCAAAAAATTAAATTAAATCGAGGGTTGTACGAAGTGTACAAACCTTTTCAGATAATTTATATATGTTAGGGGGGAAGGTTATGATGGAAGTCCATGCAAAAAAAATCATTTGAAAATTAGATTCTATGAATCTTTTCGAAATGCAAGTTTCGGTCAAAAAATCATAATATATTATACACTAGTTTATACTAGTTTCAGTCAAAAATTAATTTAAATCAGGGACTGTTCGAAATGATACGAAACTTTTCAGATAATTTATATAAGTTAGGAGGGAAGGTTATAATGGAAGTCCATGCAAAAAATCATTTGAAAATTAGATTCTATGAAATTTTACGTAATGCAAGTTTCGGTAAAAAATCATAATATATTATAAACTAGTTTATAATAGTTTCAGTAAAAAATCAAATTAAACCGGGACTGTTCGAAACGATACGAAACTTTTAAGATCATTAATATATGATACGAGGGAATGATATGATCGAAGTCTGTGCAAAAAATCATCTGAAAATTAGATTCTATGAAACTTTTCGAGATGCAAGTTTTGGTCAAAAAATTATAATATATTATACACTAGTTTTGTTCAAAAAATTAAATTAAATCGAGGATTGTACAAAGCGATACAAACCTTTTTAGATCCTTGCTATATGATACGATGGAATGTTATGATAGACGTCCATGCAAAAAGTCATCTAAAAATTAGATTCTATGAAACGTTTCGAAATGCAAGTTACGGTCAAAAAATCATAAAATTATATACACTAGTTTATACTTGTTTCTGTCAAAAATCAAATTAAATCGGGGACTGTTCGAAATGATGCGAAAATTTCCAGATCATTTATATATGTTATTAGTGAAGGTTATGATGGAAGTCAATGCAAAATATCATCTAAAAATTAGATTCTATGGAACTTTTCAAAATGCATGTTTCGGTCAAAAATCATAAAATATTATACGATAGTTTATACTAGTTTCGGTCAAAAATTAAATTAAATCAAGGACTGTTCGAAATGTTACGAAACTTTTCAGAACATTAAAATATGTTAGAAGGGAAGGTTTTGATGGCAGTCCATGCAAAAAAATCATCTGAAAAATTAGATTCTATGACACTTTTCGAAATGCAAGGTTTGGTCAAAAATCATAATATATTATACACTAGTTTATACTAGTTTCGGTCAAAATTCAAATTAAATCAAGGAATGCTCGAAATGATACGAAACTTTTCAGAACATTTATATATGTTATAAGGGAAGTTTATGATGGAAGTCCGTGCAAAAAAATCATTTGAAAATTGGATTTTATGAATCTTTTCGAAATGCAAGTTTTGTCCAAAAAATCATACTATATTATACACTAGTTTATACTAGTTTCAGTCAAAAATCAAATTAAACCGGGACTGTTCGAAACGATACGAAACTTTGAAGATCATTAATATATGATACGAGGGAAGGTTATGATGGAAGTACATGCAAAAAATCATCTGAAAATTAGATTCTATGAAACTTATTGAAATGCAAGTTTCGGTCAAAAAATCATAATATATTATACACTAGCTTTGGTCAAAAAATTAAATTAAATCGAGGGTTGTACGAAGTGTACAAACCTTTTCAGATAATTTATATATGTTAGGGGGGAAGGTTATGATGGAAGTCCATGCAAAAAAAAAATCATTTGAAAATTAGATTCTATGAATCTTTTCGAAATGCAAGTTTCGGTCAAAAAATCTTAATATATTATACACTAGTTTATACTAGTTTCAGTCAAAAATTAATTTAAATCAGGGACTGTTCGAAATGATACGAAACTTTTCAGATAATTTATATAAGTTAGGAGGGAAGGTTCTAATGGAAGTCCATGCAAAAAATCATTTGAAAATTAGATTCTATGAAACTTTACGTAATGCAAGTTTCGGTAAAAAATCATAATATATTATAAACTAGTTTATACTAGTTTCAGTAAAAAATCAAATTAAACCGGGGACTGTTCGAAACGATACGAAACTTTGAAGATCATTAATATATGATACGAGGGAATGTTATGATCGAAGTCCGTGCAAAAAATCATCTGAAAATTAGATTCTATGAAACTTTTCGAGATGCAAGTTTCGGTCAAAAAATTATAATATATTATACACTAGTTTTGTTCAAAAAATTAAATTAAATCGAGGATTGTACAAAGCGATACAAACCTTTTTAGATCCTTGCTATATGATACGATGGAATGTTATGATAGACGTCCATGCAAAAAGTCATCTAAAAATTAGATTCTATGAAACGTTTCGAAATGCAAGTTACGGTCAAAAAATCATAAAATTATATACACTAGTTTATACTTGTTTCTGTCAAAAATCAAATTAAATCGGGGACTGTTCGAAATGATGCGAAAATTTCCAGATCATTTATATATGTTATTAGTGAAGGTTATGATGGAAGTCAATGCAAAATATCATCTAAAAATTAGATTCTATGGAACTTTTCAAAATGCATGTTTCGGTCAAAAATCATAAAATATTATACGATAGTTTATACTAGTTTCGGTCAAAAATTAAATTAAATCAAGGACTGTTCGAAATGTTACGAAACTTTTCAGAACATTAAATTATGTTAGAAGGGAAGGTTTTGATGGCAGTCCATGCAAAAAAATCATCTGAAAAATTAGATTCTATGACACTTTTCGAAATGCAAGGTTTGGTCAAAAATCATAATATATTATACACTAGTTTATACTAGTTTCGGTCAAAATTCAAATTAAATCAAGGAATTCTCGAAATGATACGAAACTTTTCAGAACATTTATATATGTTATAAGGGAAGTTTATGATGGAAGTCCGTGCAAAAAAATCATTTGAAAATTGGATTTTATGAATCTTTTCGAAATGCAAGTTTTGTCCAAAAAATCATACTATATTATACACTAGTTTATACTAGTTTCAGTCAAAAATCAAATTAAACCGGGACTGTTCGAAACGATACGAAACTTTGAAGATCATTAATATATGATACGAGGGAAGGTTATGATGGAAGTACATGCAAAATATCATCTGAAAATTAGATTCTATGAAACTTATTGAAATGCAAGTTTCGGTCAAAAAATCATAATATATTATACACTAGCTTTGGTCAAAAAATTAAATTAAATCGAGGGTTGTACGAAGTGTACAAACCTTTTCAGATAATTTATATATGTTAGGGGGGAAGGTTATGATGGAAGTCCATGCAAAAAAAATCATTTGAAAATTAGATTCTATGAATCTTTTCGAAATGCAAGTTTCGGTCAAAAAATCATAATATATTATACACTAGTTTATACTAGTTTCAGTCAAAAATTAATTTAAATCAGGGACTGTTCGAAATGATACGAAACTTTTCAGATAATTTATATAAGTTAGGAGGGAAGGTTATAATGGAAGTCCATGCAAAAAATCATTTGAAAATTAGATTCTATGAAATTTTACGTAATGCAAGTTTCGGTAAAAAATCATAATATATTATAAACTAGTTTATAATAGTTTCAGTAAAAAATCAAATTAAACCGGGACTGTTCGAAACGATACGAAACTTTTAAGATCATTAATATATGATACGAGGGAATGATATGATCGAAGTCTGTGCAAAAAATCATCTGAAAATTAGATTCTATGAAACTTTTCGAGATGCAAGTTTTGGTCAAAAAATTATAATATATTATACACTAGTTTTGTTCAAAAAATTAAATTAAATCGAGGATTGTACAAAGCGATACAAACCTTTTTAGATCCTTGCTATATGATACGATGGAATGTTATGATAGACGTCCATGCAAAAAGTCATCTAAAAATTAGATTCTATGAAACGTTTCGAAATGCAAGTTACGGTCAAAAAATCATAAAATTATATACACTAGTTTATACTTGTTTCTGTCAAAAATCAAATTAAATCGGGGACTGTTCGAAATGATGCGAAAATTTCCAGATCATTTATATATGTTATTAGTGAAGGTTATGATGGAAGTCAATGCAAAATATCATCTAAAAATTAGATTCTATGGAACTTTTCAAAATGCATGTTTCGGTCAAAAATCATAAAATATTATACGATAGTTTATACTAGTTTCGGTCAAAAATTAAATTAAATCAAGGACTGTTCGAAATGTTACGAAACTTTTCAGAACATTAAAATATGTTAGAAGGGAAGGTTTTGATGGCAGTCCATGCAAAAAAATCATCTGAAAAATTAGATTCTATGACACTTTTCGAAATGCAAGGTTTGGTCAAAAATCATAATATATTATACACTAGTTTATACTAGTTTCGGTCAAAATTCAAATTAAATCAAGGAATTCTCGAAATGATACGAAACTCTTCAGAACATTTATATATGTTATAAGGGAAGTTTATGATGGAAGTCCGTGCAAAAAAATCATTTGAAAATTGGATTTTATGAATCTTTTCGAAATGCAAGTTTTGTCCAAAAAATCATACTATATTATACACTAGTTTATACTAGTTTCAGTCAAAAATCAAATTAAACCGGGACTGTTCGAAACGATACGAAACTTTGAAGATCATTAAGATATGATACGAGGGAAGGTTATGATGGAAGTACATGCAAAAAATCATCTGAAAATTAGATTCTATGAAACTTATTGAAATGCAAGTTTCGGTCAAAAAATCATAATATATTATACACTAGCTTTGGTCAAAAAATTAAATTAAATCGAGGGTTGTACGAAGTGTACAAACCTTTTCAGATAATTTATATATGTTAGGGGGGAAGGTTATGATGGAAGTCCATGCAAAAAAAAAATCATTTGAAAATTAGATTCTATGAATCTTTTCGAAATGCAAGTTTCGGTCAAAAAATCATAATATATTATACACTAGTTTATACTAGTTTCAGTCAAAAATTAATTTAAATCAGGGACTGTTCGAAATGATACGAAACTTTTCAGATAATTTATATAAGTTAGGAGGGAAGGTTCTAATGGAAGTCCATGCAAAAAATCATTTGAAAATTAGATTCTATGAAACTTTACGTAATGCAAGTTTCGGTAAAAAATCATAATATATTATAAACTAGTTTATACTAGTTTCAGTAAAAAATCAAATTAAACCGGGGACTGTTCGAAACGATACGAAACTTTGAAGATCATTAATATATGATACGAGGGAATGTTATGATCGAAGTCCGTGCAAAAAATCATCTGAAAATTAGATTCTATGAAACTTTTCGAGATGCAAGTTTCGGTCAAAAAATTATAATATATTATACACTAGTTTTGTTCAAAAAATTAAATTAAATCGAGGATTGTACAAAGCGATACAAACCTTTTTAGATCCTTGCTATATGATACGATGGAATGTTATGATAGACGTCCATGCAAAAAGTCATCTAAAAATTAGATTCTATGAAACGTTTCGAAATGCAAGTTACGGTCAAAAAATCATAAAATTATATACACTAGTTTATACTTGTTTCTGTCAAAAATCAAATTAAATCGGGGACTGTTCGAAATGATGCGAAAATTTCCAGATCATTTATATATGTTATTAGTGAAGGTTATGATGGAAGTCAATGCAAAATATCATCTAAAAATTAGATTCTATGGAACTTTTCAAAATGCATGTTTCGGTCAAAAATCATAAAATATTATACGATAGTTTATACTAGTTTCGGTCAAAAATTAAATTAAATCAAGGACTGTTCGAAATGTTACGAAACTTTTCAGAACATTAAATTATGTTAGAAGGGAAGGTTTTGATGGCAGTCCATGCAAAAAAATCATCTGAAAAATTAGATTCTATGACACTTTTCGAAATGCAAGGTTTGGTCAAAAATCATAATATATTATACACTAGTTTATACTAGTTTCGGTCAAAATTCAAATTAAATCAAGGAATTCTCGAAATGATACGAAACTTTTCAGAACATTTATATATGTTATAAGGGAAGTTTATGATGGAAGTCCGTGCAAAAAAATCATTTGAAAATTGGATTTTATGAATCTTTTCGAAATGCAAGTTTTGTCCAAAAAATCATACTATATTATACACTAGTTTATACTAGTTTCAGTCAAAAATCAAATTAAACCGGGACTGTTCGAAACGATACGAAACTTTGAAGATCATTAAGATATGATACGAGGGAAGGTTATGATGGAAGTACATGCAAAAAATCATCTGAAAATTAGATTCTATGAAACTTATTGAAATGCAAGTTTCGGTCAAAAAATCATAATATATTATACACTAGCTTTGGTCAAAAAATTAAATTAAATCGAGGGTTGTACGAAGTGTACAAACCTTTTCAGATAATTTATATATGTTAGGGGGGAAGGTTATGATGGAAGTCCATGCAAAAAAAAAATCATTTGAAAATTAGATTCTATGAATCTTTTCGAAATGCAAGTTTCGGTCAAAAAATCTTAATATATTATACACTAGTTTATACTAGTTTCAGTCAAAAATTAATTTAAATCAGGGACTGTTCGAAATGATACGAAACTTTTCAGATAATTTATATAAGTTAGGAGGGAAGGTTCTAATGGAAGTCCATGCAAAAAATCATTTGAAAATTAGATTCTATGAAACTTTACGTAATGCAAGTTTCGGTAAAAAATCATAATATATTATAAACTAGTTTATACTAGTTTCAGTAAAAAATCAAATTAAACCGGGGACTGTTTGAAACGATACGAAACTTTGAAGATCATTAATATATGATACGAGGGAATGTTATGATCGAAGTCCGTGCAAAAAATCATCTGAAAATTAGATTCTATGAAACTTTTCGAGATGCAAGTTTCGGTCAAAAAATTATAATATATTATACACTAGTTTTATTCAAAAAATTAAATTAAATCGAGGATTGTACAAAGCGATACAAACCTTTTTAGATCCTTGCTATATGATACGATGGAATGTTATGATAGACGTCCATGCAAAAAGTCATCTAAAAATTAGATTCTATGAAACGTTTCGAAATGCAAGTTACGGTCAAAAAATCATAAAATTATATACACTAGTTTATACTTGTTTCTGTCAAAAATCAAATTAAATCGGGGACTGTTCGAAATGATGCGAAAATTTCCAGATCATTTTTATATGTTATTAGTGAAGGTTATGATGGAAGTCAATGCAAAATATCATCTAAAAATTAGATTCTATGGAACTTTTCAAAATGCATGTTTCGGTCAAAAATCATAAAATATTATACGATAGTTTATACTAGTTTCGGTCAAAAATTAAATTAAATCAAGGACTGTTCGAAATGTTACGAAACTTTTCAGAACATTAAAATATGTTAGAAGGGAAGGTTTTGATGGCAGTCCATGCAAAAAAATCATCTGAAAAATTAGATTCTATGACACTTTTCGAAATGCAAGGTTTGGTCAAAAATCATAATATATTATACACTAGTTTATACTAGTTTCGGTCAAAATTCAAATTAAATCAAGGAATGCTCGAAATGATACGAAACTTTTCAGAACATTTATATATGTTATAAGGGAAGTTTATGATGGAAGTCCGTGCAAAAAAATCATTTGAAAATTGGATTTTATGAATCTTTTCGAAATGCAAGTTTTGTCCAAAAAATCATACTATATTATACACTAGTTTATACTAGTTTCAGTCAAAAATCAAATTAAACCGGGACTGTTCGAAACGATACGAAACTTTGAAGATCATTAATATATGATACAAGGGAAGGTTATGATGGAAGTACATGCAAAATATCATCTGAAAATTAGATTCTATGAAACTTATTGAAATGCAAGTTTCCGTCAAAAAATCATAATATATTATACACTAGCTTTGGTCAAAAAATTAAATTAAATCGAGGGTTGTACGAAGTGTACAAACCTTTTCAGATAATTTATATATGTTAGGGGGGAAGGTTATGATGGAAGTCCATGCAAAAAAAAATCATTTGAAAATTAGATTCTATGAATCTTTTCGAAATGCAAGTTTCGGTCAAAAAATCATAATATATTATACACTAGTTTATACTAGTTTCAGTCAAAAATTAATTTAAATCAGGGACTGTTCGAAATGATACGAAACTTTTCAGATAATTTATATAAGTTAGGAGGGAAGGTTATAATGGAAGTCCATGCAAAAAATCATTTGAAAATTAGATTCTATGAAATTTTACGTAATGCAAGTTTCGGTAAAAAATCATAATATATTATAAACTAGTTTATAATAGTTTCAGTAAAAAATCAAATTAAACCGGGACTGTTCGAAACGATACGAAACTTTTAAGATCATTAATATATGATACGAGGGAATGATATGATCGAAGTCTGTGCAAAAAATCATCTGAAAATTAGATTCTATGAAACTTTTCGAGATGCAAGTTTTGGTCAAAAAATTATAATATATTATACACTAGTTTTGTTCAAAAAATTAAATTAAATCGAGGATTGTACAAAGCGATACAAACCTTTTTAGATCCTTGCTATATGATACGATGGAATGTTATGATAGACGTCCATGCAAAAAGTCATCTAAAAATTAGATTCTATGAAACGTTTCGAAATGCAAGTTACGGTCAAAAAATCATAAAATTATATACACTAGTTTATACTTGTTTCTGTCAAAAATCAAATTAAATCGGGGACTGTTCGAAATGATGCGAAAATTTCCAGATCATTTATATATGTTATTAGTGAAGGTTATGATGGAAGTCAATGCAAAATATCATCTAAAAATTAGATTCTATGGAACTTTTCAAAATGCATGTTTCGGTCAAAAATCATAAAATATTATACGATAGTTTATACTAGTTTCGGTCAAAAATTAAATTAAATCAAGGACTGTTCGAAATGTTACGAAACTTTTCAGAACATTAAAATATGTTAGAAGGGAAGGTTTTGATGGCAGTCCATGCAAAAAAATCATCTGAAAAATTAGATTCTATGACACTTTTCGAAATGCAAGGTTTGGTCAAAAATCATAATATATTATACACTAGTTTATACTAGTTTCGGTCAAAATTCAAATTAAATCAAGGAATGCTCGAAATGATACGAAACTTTTCAGAACATTTATATATGTTATAAGGGAAGTTTATGATGGAAGTCCGTGCAAAAAAATCATTTGAAAATTGGATTTTATGAATCTTTTCGAAATGCAAGTTTTGTCCAAAAAATCATACTATATTATACACTAGTTTATACTAGTTTCAGTCAAAAATCAAATTAAACCGGGACTGTTCGAAACGATACGAAACTTTGAAGATCATTAAGATATGATACGAGGGAAGGTTATGATGGAAGTACATGCAAAAAATCATCTGAAAATTAGATTCTATGAAACTTATTGAAATGCAAGTTTCGGTCAAAAAATCATAATATATTATACACTAGCTTTGGTCAAAAAATTAAATTAAATCGAGGGTTGTACGAAGTGTACAAACCTTTTCAGATAATTTATATATGTTAGGGGGGAAGGTTATGATGGAAGTCCATGCAAAAAAAATCATTTGAAAATTAGATTCTATGAATCTTTTCGAAATGCAAGTTTCGGTCAAAAAATCATAATATATTATACACTAGTTTATACTAGTTTCAGTCAAAAATTAATTTAAATCAGGGACTGTTCGAAATGATACGAAACTTTTCAGATAATTTATATAAGTTAGGAGGGAAGGTTATAATGGAAGTCCATGCAAAAAATCATTTGAAAATTAGATTCTATGAAATTTTACGTAATGCAAGTTTCGGTAAAAAATCATAATATATTATAAACTAGTTTATAATAGTTTCAGTAAAAAATCAAATTAAACCGGGACTGTTCGAAACGATACGAAACTTTTAAGATCATTAATATATGATACGAGGGAATGATATGATCGAAGTCTGTGCAAAAAATCATCTGAAAATTAGATTCTATGAAACTTTTCGAGATGCAAGTTTCGGTCAAAAAATTATAATATATTATACACTAGTTTTGTTCAAAAAATTAAATTAAATCGAGGATTGTACAAAGCGATACAAACCTTTTTAGATCCTTGCTATATGATACGATGGAATGTTATGATAGACGTCCATGCAAAAAGTCATCGAAAAATTAGATTCTATGAAACGTTTCGAAATGCAAGTTACGGTCAAAAAATCATAAAATTATATACACTAGTTTATACTTGTTTCTGTCAAAAATCAAATTAAATCGGGGACTGTTCGAAATGATGCGAAAATTTCCAGATCATTTATATATGTTATTAGTGAAGGTTATGATGGAAGTCAATGCAAAATATCATCTAAAAATTAGATTCTATGGAACTTTTCAAAATGCATGTTTCGGTCAAAAATCATAAAATATTATACGATAGTTTATACTAGTTTCGGTCAAAAATTAAATTAAATCAAGGACTGTTCGAAATGTTACGAAACTTTTCAGAACATTAAAATATGTTAGAAGGGAAGGTTTTGATGGCAGTCCATGCAAAAAAATCATCTGAAAAATTAGATTCTATGACACTTTTCGAAATGCAAGGTTTGGTCAAAAATCATAATATATTATACACTAGTTTATACTAGTTTCGGTCAAAATTCAAATTAAATCAAGGAATGCTCGAAATGATACGAAACTTTTCAGAACATTTATATATGTTATAAGGGAAGTTTATGATGGAAGTCCGTGCAAAAAAATCATTTGAAAATTGGATTTTATGAATCTTTTCGAAATGCAAGTTTTGTCCAAAAAATCATACTATATTATACACTAGTTTATACTAGTTTCAGTCAAAAATCAAATTAAACCGGGACTGTTCGAAACGATACGAAACTTTGAAGATCATTAAGATATGATACGAGGGAAGGTTATGATGGAAGTACATGCAAAAAATCATCTGAAAATTAGATTCTATGAAACTTATTGAAATGCAAGTTTCGGTCAAAAAATCATAATATATTATACACTAGCTTTGGTCAAAAAATTAAATTAAATCGAGGGTTGTACGAAGTGTACAAACCTTTTCAGATAATTTATATATGTTAGGGGGGAAGGTTATGATGGAAGTCCATGCAAAAAAAAATCATTTGAAAATTAGATTCTATGAATCTTTTCGAAATGCAAGTTTCGGTCAAAAAATCATAATATATTATACACTAGTTTATACTAGTTTCAGTCAAAAATTAATTTAAATCAGGGACTGTTCGAAATGATACGAAACTTTTCAGATAATTTATATAAGTTAGGAGGGAAGGTTATAATGGAAGTCCATGCAAAAAATCATTTGAAAATTAGATTCTATGAAATTTTACGTAATGCAAGTTTCGGTAAAAAATCATAATATATTATAAACTAGTTTATAATAGTTTCAGTAAAAAATCAAATTAAACCGGGACTGTTCGAAACGATACGAAACTTTTAAGATCATTAATATATGATACGAGGGAATGATATGATCGAAGTCTGTGCAAAAAATCATCTGAAAATTAGATTCTATGAAACTTTTCGAGATGCAAGTTTTGGTCAAAAAATTATAATATATTATACACTAGTTTTGTTCAAAAAATTAAATTAAATCGAGGATTGTACAAAGCGATACAAACCTTTTTAGATCCTTGCTATATGATACGATGGAATGTTATGATAGACGTCCATGCAAAAAGTCATCTAAAAATTAGATTCTATGAAACGTTTCGAAATGCAAGTTACGGTCAAAAAATCATAAAATTATATACACTAGTTTATACTTGTTTCTGTCAAAAATCAAATTAAATCGGGGACTGTTCGAAATGATGCGAAAATTTCCAGATCATTTATATATGTTATTAGTGAAGGTTATGATGGAAGTCAATGCAAAATATCATCTAAAAATTAGATTCTATGGAACTTTTCAAAATGCATGTTTCGGTCAAAAATCATAAAATATTATACGATAGTTTATACTAGTTTCGGTCAAAAATTAAATTAAATCAAGGACTGTTCGAAATGTTACGAAACTTTTCAGAACATTAAAATATGTTAGAAGGGAAGGTTTTGATGGCAGTCCATGCAAAAAAATCATCTGAAAAATTAGATTCTATGACACTTTTCGAAATGCAAGGTTTGGTCAAAAATCATAATATATTATACACTAGTTTATACTAGTTTCGGTCAAAATTCAAATTAAATCAAGGAATGCTCGAAATGATACGAAACTTTTCAGAACATTTATATATGTTATAAGGGAAGTTTATGATGGAAGTCCGTGCAAAAAAATCATTTGAAAATTGGATTTTATGAATCTTTTCGAAATGCAAGTTTTGTCCAAAAAATCATACTATATTATACACTAGTTTATACTAGTTTCAGTCAAAAATCAAATTAAACCGGGACTGTTCGAAACGATACGAAACTTTGAAGATCATTAAGATATGATACGAGGGAAGGTTATGATGGAAGTACATGCAAAAAATCATCTGAAAATTAGATTCTATGAAACTTATTGAAATGCAAGTTTCGGTCAAAAAATCATAATATATTATACACTAGCTTTGGTCAAAAAATTAAATTAAATCGAGGGTTGTACGAAGTGTACAAACCTTTTCAGATAATTTATATATGTTAGGGGGGAAGGTTATGATGGAAGTCCATGCAAAAAAAAATCATTTGAAAATTAGATTCTATGAATCTTTTCGAAATGCAAGTTTCGGTCAAAAAATCATAATATATTATACACTAGTTTATACTAGTTTCAGTCAAAAATTAATTTAAATCAGGGACTGTTCGAAATGATACGAAACTTTTCAGATAATTTATATAAGTTAGGAGGGAAGGTTATAATGGAAGTCCATGCAAAAAATCATTTGAAAATTAGATTCTATGAAATTTTACGTAATGCAAGTTTCGGTAAAAAATCACAATATATTATAAACTAGTTTATAATAGTTTCAGTAAAAAATCAAATTAAACCGGGACTGTTCGAAACGATACGAAACTTTTAAGATCATTAATATATGATACGAGGGAATGATATGATCGAAGTCTGTGCAAAAAATCATCTGAAAATTAGATTCTATGAAACTTTTCGAGATGCAAGTTTTGGTCAAAAAATTATAATATATTATACACTAGTTTTGTTCAAAAAATTAAATTAAATCGAGGATTGTACAAAGCGATACAAACCTTTTTAGATCCTTGCTATATGATACGATGGAATGTTATGATAGACGTCCATGCAAAAAGTCATCGAAAAATTAGATTCTATGAAACGTTTCGAAATGCAAGTTACGGTCAAAAAATCATAAAATTATATACACTAGTTTATACTTGTTTCTGTCAAAAATCAAATTAAATCGGGGACTGTTCGAAATGATGCGAAAATTTCCAGATCATTTATATATGTTATTAGTGAAGGTTATGATGGAAGTCAATGCAAAATATCATCTAAAAATTAGATTCTATGGAACTTTTCAAAATGCATGTTTCGGTCAAAAATCATAAAATATTATACGATAGTTTATACTAGTTTCGGTCAAAAATTAAATTAAATCAAGGACTGTTCGAAATGTTACGAAACTTTTCAGAACATTAAAATATGTTAGAAGGGAAGGTTTTGATGGCAGTCCATGCAAAAAAATCATCTGAAAAATTAGATTCTATGACACTTTTCGAAATGCAAGGTTTGGTCAAAAATCATAATATATTATACACTAGTTTATACTAGTTTCGGTCAAAATTCAAATTAAATCAAGGAATGCTCGAAATGATACGAAACTTTTCAGAACATTTATATATGTTATAAGGGAAGTTTATGATGGAAGTCCGTGCAAAAAAATCATTTGAAAATTGGATTTTATGAATCTTTTCGAAATGCAAGTTTTGTCCAAAAAATCATACTATATTATACACAAGTTTATACTAGTTTCAGTCAAAAATCAAATTAAACCGGGACTGTTCGAAACGATACGAAACTTTGAAGATCATTAAGATATGATACGAGGGAAGGTTATGATGGAAGTACATGCAAAAAATCATCTGAAAATTAGATTCTATGAAACTTATTGAAATGCAAGTTTCGGTCAAAAAATCATAATATATTATACACTAGCTTTGGTCAAAAAATTAAATTAAATCGAGGGTTGTACGAAGTGTACAAACCTTTTCAGATAATTTATATATGTTAGGGGGGAAGGTTATGATGGAAGTCCATGCAAAAAAAAAATCATTTGAAAATTAGATTCTATGAATCTTTTCGAAATGCAAGTTTCGGTCAAAAAATCATAATATATTATACACTAGTTTATACTAGTTTCAGTCAAAAATTAATTTAAATCAGGGACTATTCGAAATGATACGAAACTTTTCAGATAATTTATATAAGTTAGGAGGGAAGGTTCTAATGGAAGTCCATGCAAAAAATCATTTGAAAATTAGATTCTATGAAACTTTACGTAATGCAAGTTTCGGTAAAAAATCATAATATATTATAAACTAGTTTATACTAGTTTCAGTAAAAAATCAAATTAAACCGGGGACTATTTGAAACGATACGAAACTTTGAAGATCATTAATATATGATACGAGGGAATGTTATGATCGAAGTCCGTGCAAAAAATCATCTGAAAATTAGATTCTATGAAACTTTTCGAGATGCAAGTTTCGGTCAAAAAATTATAATATATTATACACTAGTTTTGTTCAAAAAATTAAATTAAATCGAGGATTGTACAAAGCGATACAAACCTTTTTAGATCCTTGCTATATGACACGATGGAATGTTATGATAGACGTCCATGCAAAAAGTCATCTAAAAATTAGATTCTATGAAACGTTTCGAAATGCAAGTTACGGTCAAAAAATCATAAAATTATATACACTAGTTTATACTTGTTTCTGTCAAAAATCAAATTAAATCGGGGACTGTTCGAAATGATGCGAAAATTTCCAGATCATTTATATATGTTATTAGTGAAGGTTATGATGGAACTCAATGCAAAATATCATCTAAAAATTAGATTCTATGGAACTTTTCAAAATGCATGTTTCGGTCAAAAATCATAAAATATTATACGATAGTTTATACTAGTTTCGGTCAAAAATTAAATTAAATCAAGGACTGTTCGAAATGTTACGAAACTTTTCAGAACATTAAAATATGTTAGAAGGGAAGGTTTTGATGGCAGTCCATGCAAAAAAATCATCTGAAAAATTAGATTCTATGACACTTTTCGAAATGCAAGTTTTGGTCAAAAATCATAATATATTATACACTAGTTTATACTAGTTTCGGTCAAAATTCAAATTAAATCAAGGAATGCTCGAAATGATACGAAACTTTTCAGAACATTTATATATGTTATAAGGGAAGTTTATGATGGAAGTCCGTGCAAAAAAATCATTTGAAAATTGGATTTTATGAATCTTTTCGAAATGCAAGTTTTGTCCAAAAAATCATACTATATTATACACTAGTTTATACTAGTTTCAGTCAAAAATCAAATTAAACCGGGACTGTTCGAAACGATACGAAACTTTGAAGATCATTAATATATGATACGAGGGAAGGTTATGATGGAAGTACATGCAAAAAATCATCTGAAAATTAGATTCTATGAAACTTATTGAAATGCAAGTTTCGGTCAAAAAATCATAATATATTATACACTAGCTTTGGTCAAAAAATTAAATTAAATCGAGGGTTGTACGAAGTGTACAAACCTTTTCAGATAATTTATATATGTTAGGGGGGAAGGTTATGATGGAAGTCCATGCAAAAAAAAATCATTTGAAAATTAGATTCTATGAATCTTTTCGAAATGCAAGTTTCGGTCAAAAAATCATAATATATTATACACTAGTTTATACTAGTTTCAGTCAAAAATTAATTTAAATCAGGGACTGTTCGAATGATACGAAACTTTTCAGATAATTTATATAAGTTAGGAGGGAAGGTTATAATGGAAGTCCATGCAAAAAATGATTTGAAAATTAGATTCTATGAAATTTTACGTAATGCAAGTTTCGGTAAAAAATCATAATATATTATAAACTAGTTTATAATAGTTTCAGTAAAAAATCAAATTAAACCGGGACTGTTCGAAACGATACGAAACTTTTAAGATCATTAATATATGATACGAGGGAATGATATGATCGAAGTCTGTGCAAAAAATCATCTGAAAATTAGATTCTATGAAACTTTTCGAGATGCAAGTTTTGGTCAAAAAATTATAATATATTATACACTAGTTTTGTTCAAAAAATTAAATTAAATCGAGGATTGTACAAAGCGATACAAACCTTTTTAGATCCTTGCTATATGATACGATGGAATGTTATGATAGACGTCCATGCAAAAAGTCATCTAAAAATTAGATTCTATGAAACGTTTCGAAATGCAAGTTACGGTCAAAAAATCATAAAATTATATACACTAGTTTATACTTGTTTCTGTCAAAAATCAAATTAAATCGGGGACTGTTCGAAATGATGCGAAAATTTCCAGATCATTTATATATGTTATTAGTGAAGGTTATGATGGAAGTCAATGCAAAATATCATCTAAAAATTAGATTCTATGGAACTTTTCAAAATGCATGTTTCGGTCAAAAATCATAAAATATTATACGATAGTTTATACTAGTTTCGGTCAAAAATTAAATTAAATCAAGGACTGTTCGAAATGTTACGAAACTTTTCAGAACATTAAAATATGTTAGAAGGGAAGGTTTTGATGGCAGTCCATGCAAAAAAATCATCTGAAAAATTAGATTCTATGACACTTTTCGAAATGCAAGGTTTGGTCAAAAATCATAATATATTATACACTAGTTTATACTAGTTTCGGTCAAAATTCAAATTAAATCAAGGAATGCTCGAAATGATACGAAACTTTTCAGAACATTTATATATGTTATAAGGGAAGTTTATGATGGAAGTCCGTGCAAAAAAATCATTTGAAAATTGGATTTTATGAATCTTTTCGAAATGCAAGTTTTGTCCAAAAAATCATACTATATTATACACTAGTTTATACTAGTTTCAGTCAAAAATCAAATTAAACCGGGACTGTTCGAAACGATACGAAACTTTGAAGATCATTAAGATATGATACGAGGGAAGGTTATGATGGAAGTACATGCAAAAAATCATCTGAAAATTAGATTCTATGAAACTTATTGAAATGCAAGTTTCGGTCAAAAAATCATAATATATTATACACTAGCTTTGGTCAAAAAATTAAATTAAATCGAGGGTTGTACGAAGTGTACAAACCTTTTCAGATAATTTATATATGTTAGGGGGGAAGGTTATGATGGAAGTCCATGCAAAAAAAAAAATCATTTGAAAATTAGATTCTATGAATCTTTTCGAAATGCAAGTTTCGGTCAAAAAATCATAATATATTATACACTAGTTTATACTAGTTTCAGTCAAAAATTAATTTAAATCAGGGACTGTTCGAAATGATACGAAACTTTTCAGATAATTTATATAAATTAGGAGGGAAGGTTCTAATGGAAGTCCATGCAAAAAATCATTTGAAAATTAGATTCTATGAAACTTTACGTAATGCAAGTTTCGGTAAAAAATCATAATATATTATAAACTAGTTTATACTATTTTCAGTAAAAAATCAATTCAAACCGGGACTGTTCGAAACGATACGAAACTTTGAAGATCATTAATATATGATACGAGGGAATGATATGATCGAAGTCCGTGCAAAAAATCATCTGAAAATTAGATTCTATGAAACTTTTCGAGATGCACGTTTCGGTCAAAAAATTATAATATATTATACACTAGTTTTGTTCAAAAAATTAAATTAAATCGAGGATTGTACAAAGCGATACAAACCTTTTTAGATCCTTGCTATATGATACGATGGAATGTTATGATAGACGTCCATGCAAAAAGTCATCTAAAAATTAGATTCTATGAAACGTTTCGAAATGCAAGTTACGGTCAAAAAATCATAAAATTATATACACTAGTTTATACTTGTTTCTGTCAAAAATCAAATTAAATCGGGGACTGTTCGAAATGATGCGAAAATTTCCAGATCATTTATATATGTTATTAGTGAAGGTTATGATGGAAGTCAATGCAAAATATCATCTAAAAATTAGATTCTATGGAACTTTTCAAAATGCATGTTTCGGTCAAAAATCATAAAATATTATACGATAGTTTATACTAGTTTCGGTCAAAAATTAAATTAAATCAAGGACTGTTCGAAATGTTACGAAACTTTTCAGAACATTAAAATATGTTAGAAGGGAAGGTTTTGATGGCAGTCCATGCAAAAAAATCATCTGAAAAATTAGATTCTATGACACTTTTCGAAATGCAAGGTTTGGTCAAAAATCATAATATATTATACACTAGTTTATACTAGTTTCGGTCAAAATTCAAATTAAATCAAGGAATGCTCGAAATGATACGAAACTTTTCAGAACATTTATATATGTTATAAGGGAAGTTTATGATGGAAGTCCGTGCAAAAAAATCATTTGAAAATTGGATTTTATGAATCTTTTCGAAATGCAAGTTTTGTCCAAAAAATCATACTATATTATACACTAGTTTATACTAGTTTCAGTCAAAAATCAAATTAAACCGGGACTGTTCGAAACGATACGAAACTTTGAAGATCATTAAGATATGATACGAGGGAAGGTTATGATGGAAGTACATGCAAAAAATCATCTGAAAATTAGATTCTATGAAACTTATTGAAATGCAAGTTTCGGTCAAAAAATCATAATATATTATACACTAGCTTTGGTCAAAAAATTAAATTAAATCGAGGGTTGTACGAAGTGTACAAACCTTTTCAGATAATTTATATATGTTAGGGGGGAAGGTTATGATGGAAGTCCATGCAAAAAAAAATCATTTGAAAATTAGATTCTATGAATCTTTTCGAAATGCAAGTTTCGGTCAAAAAATCATAATATATTATACACTAGTTTATACTAGTTTCAGTCAAAAATTAATTTAAATCAGGGACTGTTCGAAATGATACGAAACTTTTCAGATAATTTATATAAGTTAGGAGGGAAGGTTATAATGGAAGTCCATGCAAAAAATCATTTGAAAATTAGATTCTATGAAATTTTACGTAATGCAAGTTTCGGTAAAAAATCACAATATATTATAAACTAGTTTATAATAGTTTCAGTAAAAAATCAAATTAAACCGGGACTGTTCGAAACGATACGAAACTTTTAAGATCATTAATATATGATACGAGGGAATGATATGATCGAAGTCTGTGCAAAAAATCATCTGAAAATTAGATTCTATGAAACTTTTCGAGATGCAAGTTTTGGTCAAAAAATTATAATATATTATACACTAGTTTTGTTCAAAAAATTAAATTAAATCGAGGATTGTACAAAGCGATACAAACCTTTTTAGATCCTTGCTATATGATACGATGGAATGTTATGATAGACGTCCATGCAAAAAGTCATCTAAAAATTAGATTCTATGAAACGTTTCGAAATGCAAGTTACGGTCAAAAAATCATAAAATTATATACACTAGTTTATACTTGTTTCTGTCAAAAATCAAATTAAATCGGGGACTGTTCGAAATGATGCGAAAATTTCCAGATCATTTATATATGTTATTAGTGAAGGTTATGATGGAAGTCAATGCAAAATATCATCTAAAAATTAGATTCTATGGAACTTTTCAAAATGCATGTTTCGGTCAAAAATCATAAAATATTATACGATAGTTTATACTAGTTTCGGTCAAAAATTAAATTAAATCAAGGACTGTTCGAAATGTTACGAAACTTTTCAGAACATTAAAATATGTTAGAAGGGAAGGTTTTGATGGCAGTCCATGCAAAAAAATCATCTGAAAAATTAGATTCTATGACACTTTTCGAAATGCAAGTTTTGGTCAAAAATCATAATATATTATACACTAGTTTATACTAGTTTCGGTCAAAATTCAAATTAAATCAAGGAATGCTCGAAATGATACGAAACTTTTCAGAACATTTATATATGTTATAAGGGAAGTTTATGATGGAAGTCCGTGCAAAAAAATCATTTGAAAATTGGATTTTATGAATCTTTTCGAAATGCAAGTTTTGTCCAAAAAATCATACTATATTATACACTAGTTTATACTAGTTTCAGTCAAAAATCAAATTAAACCGGGACTGTTCGAAACGATACGAAACTTTGAAGATCATTAAGATATGATACGAGGGAAGGTTATGATGGAAGTACATGCAAAAAATCATCTGAAAATTAGATTCTATGAAACTTATTGAAATGCAAGTTTCGGTCAAAAAATCATAATATATTATACACTAGCTTTGGTCAAAAAATTAAATTAAATCGAGGGTTGTACGAAGTGTACAAACCTTTTCAGATAATTTATATATGTTAGGGGGGAAGGTTATGATGGAAGTCCATGCAAAAAAAAAAATCATTTGAAAATTAGATTCTATGAATCTTTTCGAAATGCAAGTTTCGGTCAAAAAATCATAATATATTATACACTAGTTTATACTAGTTTCAGACAAAAATTAATTTAAATCAGGGACTGTTCGAAATGATACGAAACTTTTCATATAATTTATATAAGTTAGGAGGGAAGGTTCTAATGGAAGTCCATGCAAAAAATCATTTGAAAATTAGATTCTATGAAACTTTACGTAATGCAAGTTTCGGTAAAAAATCATAATATATTATAAACTAGTTTATACTAGTTTCAGTATAAAAAATCAAATTAAACCGGGGACTGTTTGAAACGATACGAAACTTTGAAGATCATTAATATATGATACGAGGGAATGTTATGATCGAAGTCCGTGAAAAAAATCATCTGAAAATTAGATTCTATGAAACTTTTCGAGATGCAAGTTTCGGTCAAAAAATTATAATATATTATACACTAGTTTTGTTCAAAAAATTAAATTAAATCGAGGATTGTACAAAGCGATACAAACCTTTTTAGATCCTTGCTATATGACACGATGGAATGTTATGATAAACGTCCATGCAAAAAGTCATCTAAAAATTAGATTCTATGAAACGTTTCGAAATGCAAGTTACGGTCAAAAAATCATAAAATTATATACACTAGTTTATACTTGTTTCTGTTAAAAATCAAATTAAATCGGGGACTGTTCGAAATGATGCGAAAATTTCCAGATCATTTATATATGTTATTAGTGAAGGTTATGATGGAAGTCAATGCAAAATATCATCTAAAAATTAGATTCTATGGAACTTTTCAAAATGCATGTTTCGGTCAAAAATCATAAAATATTATACGATAGTTTATACTAGTTTCGGTCAAAAATTAAATTAAATCAAGGACTGTTCGAAATGTTACGAAACTTTTCAGAACATTAAAATATGTTAGAAGGGAAGGTTTTGATGGCAGTCCATGCAAAAAAATAATCTGAAAAATTAGATTCTATGACACTTTTCGAAATGCAAGTTTTGGTCAAAAATCATAATATATTATACACTAGTTTATACTAGTTTCGGTCAAAATTCAAATTAAATCAAGGAATGCTCGAAATGATACGAAACTTTTCAGAACATTTATATATGTTATAAGGGAAGTTTATGATGGAAGTCCGTGCAAAAAAATCATTTGAAAATTGGATTTTATGAATCTTTTAGAAATGCAAGTTTTGTCCAAAAAATCATACTATATTATACACTAGTTTATACTAGTTTCAGTCAAAAATCAAATTAAACCGGGACTGTTCGAAACGATACGAAACTTTGAAGATCATTAAGATATGATACGAGGGAAGGTTATGATGGAAGTACATGCAAAAAATCATCTGAAAATTAGATTCTATGAAACTTATTGAAATGCAAGTTTCGGTCAAAAAATCATAATATATTATACACTAGCTTTGGTCAAAAAATTAAATTAAATCGAGGGTTGTACGAAGTGTACAAACCTTTTCAGATAATTTATATATGTTAGGGGGGAAGGTTATGATGGAAGTCCATGCAAAAAAAAAATCATTTTAAAATTAGATTCTATGAATCTTTTCGAAATGCAAGTTTCGGTCAAAAAATCATAATATATTATACACTAGTTTATACTAGTTTCAGACAAAAATTAATTTAAATCAGGGACTGTTCGAAATGATACGAAACTTTTCAGATAATTTATATAAGTTAGGAGGGAAGGTTCTAATGGAAGTCCATGCAAAAAATCATTTGAAAATTAGATTCTATGAAACTTTACGTAATGCAAGTTTCGGTAAAAAATCATAATATATTATAAACTAGTTTATACTAGTTTCAGTAAAAAAAATCAAATTAAACCGGGAACTGTTTGAAACGATACGAAACTTTGAAGATCATTAATATATGATACGAGGGAATGTTATGATCGAAGTCCGTGCAAAAAATCATCTGAAAATTAGATTCTATGAAACTTTTCGAGATGCAAGTTTCGGTCAAAAAATTATAATATATTATACACTAGTTTTGTTCAAAAAATTAAATTAAATCGAGGATTGTACAAAGCGATACAAACCTTTTTAGATCCTTGCTATATGACACGATGGAATATTATGATAAACGTCCATGCAAAAAGTCATCTAAAAATTAGATTCTATGAAACGTTTCGAAATGCAAGTTACGGTCAAAAAATCATAAAATTATATACACTAGTTTATACTTGTTTCTGTCAAAAATCAAATTAAATCGGGGACTGTTCGAAATGATGCGAAAATTTCCAGATCATTTATATATGTTATTAGTGAAGGTTATGATGGAAGTCAATGCAAAATATCATCTAAAAATTAGATTCTATGGAACTTTTCAAAATGCATGTTTCGGTCAAAAATCATAAAATATTATACGATAGTTTATACTAGTTTCGGTCAAAAATTAAATTAAATCAAGGACTGTTCGAAATGTTACGAAACTTTTCAGAACATTAAAATATGTTAGAAGGGAAGGTTTTGATGGCAGTCCATGCAAAAAAATCATCTGAAAAATTAGATTCTATGACACTTTTCGAAATGCAAGTTTTGGTCAAAAATCATAATATATTATACACTAGTTTATACTAGTTTCGGTCAAAATTCAAATTAAATCAAGGAATGCTCGAAATGATACGAAACTTTTCAGAACATTTATATATGTTATAAGGGAAGTTTATGATGGAAGTCCGTGCAAAAAAATCATTTGAAAATTGGATTTTATGAATCTTTTCGAAATGCAAGTTTTGTCCAAAAAATCATACTATATTATACACTAGTTTATACTAGTTTCAGTCAAAAATCAAATTAAACCGGGACTGTTCGAAACGATACGAAACTTTCAAGATCATTAAGATATGATACGAGGGAAGGTTATGATGGAAGTACATGCAAAAAATCATCTGAAAATTAGATTCTATGAAACTTATTGAAATGCAAGTTTCGGTCAAAAAATCATAATATATTATACACTAGCTTTGGTCAAAAAATTAAATTAAATCGAGGGTTGTACGAAGTGTACAAACCTTTTCAGATAATTTATATATGTTAGGGGGGAAGGTTATGATGGAAGTCCATGCAAAAAAAAAATCATTTGAAAATTAGATTCTATGAATCTTTTCGAAATGCAAGTTTCGGTCAAAAAATCATAATATATTATACACTAGTTTATACTAGTTTTAGACAAAAATTAATTTAAATCAGGGACTGTTCGAAATGATACGAAACTTTTCAGATAATTTATATAAGTTAGGAGGGAAGGTTCTAATGGAAGTCCATGCAAAAAATCATTTGAAAATTAGATTCTATGAAACTTTACGTAATGCAAGTTTCGGTAAAAAATCATAATATATTATAAACTAGTTTATACTAGTTTCAGTAAAAAAAATCAAATTAAACCGGGAACTGTTTGAAACGATACGAAACTTTGAAGATCATTAATATATGATACGAGGGAATGTTATGATCGAAGTCCGTGCAAAAAATCATCTGAAAATTAGATTCTATGAAACTTTTCGAGATGCAAGTTTCGGTCAAAAAATTATAATATATTATACACTAGTTTTGTTCAAAAAATTAAATTAAATCGAGGATTGTATAAAGCGATACAAACCTTTTTAGATCCTTGCTATATGACACGATGGAATGTTATGATAAACGTCCATGCAAAAAGTCATCTAAAAATTAGATTCTATGAAACGTTTCGAAATGCAAGTTACGGTCAAAAAATCATAAAATTATATACACTAGTTTATACTTGTTTCTGTCAAAAATCAAATTAAATCGGGGACTGTTCGAAATGATGCGAAAATTTCCAGATCATTTATATATGTTATTAGTGAAGGTTATGATGGAAGTCAATGCAAAATATCATCTAAAAATTAGATTCTATGGAACTTTTCAAAATGCATGTTTCGGTCAAAAATCATAAAATATTATACGATAGTTTATACTAGTTTCGGTCAAAAATTAAATTAAATCAAGGACTGTTCGAAATGTTACGAAACTTTTCAGAACATTAAAATATGTTAGAAGGGAAGGTTTTGATGGCAGTCCATGCAAAAAAATCATCTGAAAAATTAGATTCTATGACACTTTTCGAAATGCAAGTTTTGGTCAAAAATCATAATATATTATACACTAGTTTATACTAGTTTCGGTCAAAATTCAAATTAAATCAAGGAATGCTCGAAATGATACGAAACTTTTCAGAACATTTATATATGTTATAAGGGAAGGTTATGATGGAAGTCCGTGCAAAAAAATCATTTGAAAATTGGATTTTATGAATCTTTTCGAAATGCAAGTTTTGTCCAAAAAATCATACTATATTATACACTAGTTTATACTAGTTTCAGTCAAAAATCAAATTAAACCGGGACTGTTCGAAACGATACGAAACTTTCAAGATCATTAAGATATGATACGAGGGAAGGTTATGATGGAAGTACATGCAAAAAATCATCTGAAAATTAGATTCTACGAAACTTATTGAAATGCAAGTTTCGGTCAAAAAATCATAATATATTATAAACTAGCTTTGGTCAAAAAATTAAATTAAATCGAGGGTTGTACGAAGTGTACAAACCTTTTCAGATAATTTATATATGTTAGGGGGGAAGGTTATGATGGAAGTCCATGCAAAAAAAAATCATTTGAAAATTAGATTCTATGAATCTTTTCGAAATGCAAGTTTCGGTCAAAAAATCATAATATATTATACACTAGTTTATACTAGTTTCAATCAAAAATTAATTTAAATCAGGGACTGTTCGAAATGATACGAAACTTTTCAGATAATTTATATAAGTTAGGAGGGAAGGTTCTAATGGAAGTCCATGCAAAAAATCATTTGAAAATTAGATTCTATGAAACTTTACGTAATGCAAGTTTCGGTAAAAAATCATAATATATTATAAACTAGTTTATACTAGTTTCAGTAAAAAATCAAATTAAACCGGGGACTGTTTGAAACGATACGAAACTTTGAAGATCATTAATATATGATACGAGGGAATGTTATGATCGAAGTCCGTGCAAAAAATCATCTGAAAATTAGATTCTATGAAACTTTTCGAGATGCAAGTTTCGGTCAAAAAATTATAATATATTATACACTAGTTTTGTTCAAAAAATTAAATTAAATCGAGGATTGTACAAAGCGATACAAACCTTTTTAGATCCCTTCTATATGACACGATGGAATGTTATGATAGACGTCCATGCAAAAAGTCATCTAAAAATTAGATTCTATGAAACGTTTCGAAATGCAAGTTACGGTCAAAAAATCATAAAATTATATACACTAGTTTATACTTGTTTCTGTCAAAAATCAAATTAAATCGGGGACTGTTCGAAATGATGCGAAAATTTCCAGATCATTTATATATGTTATTAGTGAAGGTTATGATGGAAGTCAATGCGAAATATCATCTAAAAATTAGATTCTATGGAACTTTTCAAAATGCATGTTTCGGTCAAAAATCATAAAATATTATACGATAGTTTATACTAGTTTCGGTCAAAAATTAAATTAAATCAAGGACTGTTCGAAATGTTACGAAACTTTTCAGAACATTAAAATATGTTAGAAGGGAAGGTTTTGATGGCAGTCCATGCAAAAAAATCATCTGAAAAATTAGATTCTATGACACTTTTCGAAATGCAAGTTTTGGTCAAAAATCATAATATATTATACACTAGTTTATACTAGTTTCGGTCAAAATTCAAATTAAATCAAGGAATGCTCGAAATGATACGAAACTTTTCAGAACATTTATATATGTTATAAGGGAAGTTTATGATGGAAGTCCGTGCAAAAAAATCATTTGAAAATTGGATTTTATGAATCTTTTCGAAATGCAAGTTTTGTCCAAAAAATCATACTATATTATACACTAGTTTATACTAGTTTCAGTCAAAAATCAAATTAAACCGGGACTGTTCGAAACGATACGAAACTTTCAAGATCATTAAGATATGATACGAGGGAAGGTTATGATGGAAGTACATGCAAAAAATCATCTGAAAATTAGATTCTACGAAACTTATTGAAATGCAAGTTTCGGTCAAAAAATCATAATATATTATAAACTAGCTTTGGTCAAAAAATTAAATTAAATCGAGGGTTGTACGAAGTGTACAAACCTTTTCAGATAATTTATATATGTTAGGGGGGAAGGTTATGATGGAAGTCCATGCAAAAAAAAATCATTTGAAAATTAGATTCTATGAATCTTTTCGAAATGCAAGTTTCGGTCAAAAAATCATAATATATTATACACTAGTTTATACTAGTTTCAATCAAAAATTAATTTAAATCAGGGACTGTTCGAAATGATACGAAACTTTTCAGATAATTTATATAAGTTAGGAGGGAAGGTTCTAATGGAAGTCCATGCAAAAAATCATTTGAAAATTAGATTCTATGAAACTTTACGTAATGCAAGTTTCGGTAAAAAATCATAATATATTATAAACTAGTTTATACTAGTTTCAGTAAAAAATCAAATTAAACCGGGGACTGTTTGAAACGATACGAAACTTTGAAGATCATTAATATATGATACGAGGGAATGTTATGATCGAAGTCCGTGCAAAAAATCATCTGAAAATTAGATTCTATGAAACTTTTCGAGATGCAAGTTTCGGTCAAAAAATTATAATATATTATACACTAGTTTTGTTCAAAAAATTAAATTAAATCGAGGATTGTACAAAGCGATACAAACCTTTTTAGATCCCTTCTATATGACACGATGGAATGTTATGATAGACGTCCATGCAAAAAGTCATCTAAAAATTAGATTCTATGAAACGTTTCGAAATGCAAGTTACGGTCAAAAAATCATAAAATTATATACACTAGTTTATACTTGTTTCTGTCAAAAATCAAATTAAATCGGGGACTGTTCGAAATGATGCGAAAATTTCCAGATCATTTATATATGTTATTAGTGAAGGTTATGATGGAAGTCAATGCGAAATATCATCTAAAAATTAGATTCTATGGAACTTTTCAAAATGCATGTTTCGGTCAAAAATCATAAAATATTATACGATAGTTTATACTAGTTTCGGTCAAAAATTAAATTAAATCAAGGACTGTTCGAAATGTTACGAAACTTTTCAGAACATTAAAATATGTTAGAAGGGAAGGTTTTGATGGCAGTCCATGCAAAAAAATCATCTGAAAAATTAGATTCTATGACACTTTTCGAAATGCAAGTTTTGGTCAAAAATCATAATATATTATACACTAGTTTATACTAGTTTCGGTCAAAATTCAAATTAAATCAAGGAATGCTCGAAATGATACGAAACTTTTCAGAACATTTATATATGTTATAAGGGAAGGTTATGATGGAAGTCCGTGCAAAAAAATCATTTGAAAATTGGATTTTATGAATCTTTTCGAAATGCAAGTTTTGTCCAAAAAATCATACTATATTATACACTAGTTTATACTAGTTTCAGTCAAAAATCAAATTAAACCGGGACTGTTCGAAACGATACGAAACTTTCAAGATCATTAAGATATGATACGAGGGAAGGTTATGATGGAAGTACATGCAAAAAATCATCTGAAAATTAGATTCTACGAAACTTATTGAAATGCAAGTTTCGGTCAAAAAATCATAATATATTATAAACTAGCTTTGGTCAAAAAATTAAATTAAATCGAGGGTTGTACGAAGTGTACAAACCTTTTCAGATAATTTATATATGTTAGGGGGGAAGGTTATGATGGAAGTCCATGCAAAAAAAAATCATTTGAAAATTAGATTCTATGAATCTTTTCGAAATGCAAGTTTCGGTCAAAAAATCATAATATATTATACACTAGTTTATACTAGTTTCAATCAAAAATTAATTTAAATCAGGGACTGTTCGAAATGATACGAAACTTTTCAGATAATTTATATAAGTTAGGAGGGAAGGTTCTAATGGAAGTCCATGCAAAAAATCATTTGAAAATTAGATTCTATGAAACTTTACGTAATGCAAGTTTCGGTAAAAAATCATAATATATTATAAACTAGTTTATACTAGTTTCAGTAAAAAAATCAAATTAAACCGGGGACTGTTTGAAACGATACGAAACTTTGAAGATCATTAATATATGATACGAGGGAATGTTATGATCGAAGTCCGTGCAAAAAATCATCTGAAAATTAGATTCTATGAAACTTTTCGAGATGCAAGTTTCGGTCAAAAAATTATAATATATTATACACTAGTTTTGTTCAAAAAATTAAATTAAATCGAGGATTGTACAAAGCGATACAAACCTTTTTAGATCCCTTCTATATGACACGATGGAATGTTATGATAGACGTCCATGCAAAAAGTCATCTAAAAATTAGATTCTATGAAACGTTTCGAAATGAAAGTTACGGTCAAAAAATCATAAAATTATATACACTAGTTTATACTTGTTTCTGTCAAAAATCAAATTAAATCGGGGACTGTTCGAAATGATGCGAAAATTTCCAGATCATTTATATATGTTATTAGTGAAGGTTATGATGGAAGTCAATGCAAAATATCATCTAAAAATTAGATTCTATGGAACTTTTCAAAATGCATGTTTCGGTCAAAAATCATAAAATATTATACGATAGTTTATACTAGTTTCGGTCAAAAATTAAATTAAATCAAGGACTGTTCGAAATGTTACGAAACTTTTCAGAACATTAAAATATGTTAGAAGGGAAGGTTTTGATGGCAGTCCATGCAAAAAAATCATCTGAAAAATTAGATTCTATGACACTTTTCGAAATGCAAGTTTTGGTCAAAAATCATAATATATTATACACTAGTTTATACTAGTTTCGGTCAAAATTCAAATTAAATCAAGGAATGCTCGAAATGATACGAAACTTTTCAGAACATTTATATATGTTATAAGGGAAGTTTATGATGGAAGTCCGTGCAAAAAAATCATTTGAAAATTGGATTTTATGAATCTTTTCGAAATGCAAGTTTTGTCCAAAAAATCATACTATATTATACACTAGTTTATACTAGTTTCAGTCAAAAATCAAATTAAACCGGGACTGTTCGAAACGATACGAAACTTTCAAGATCATTAAGATATGATACGAGGGAAGGTTATGATGGAAGTACATGCAAAAAATCATCTGAAAATTAGATTCTATGAAACTTATTGAAATGCAAGTTTCGGTCAAAAAATCATAATATATTATACACTAGCTTTGGTCAAAAAATTAAATTAAATCGAGGGTTGTACGAAGTGTACAAACCTTTTCAGATAATTTATATATGTTAGGGGGGAAGGTTATGATGGAAGTCCATGCAAAAAAAAATCATTTGAAAATTAGATTCTATGAATCTTTTCGAAATGCAAGTTTCGGTCAAAAAATCATAATATATTATACACTAGTTTATACTAGTTTCAATCAAAAATTAATTTAAATCAGGGACTGTTCGAAATGATACGAAACTTTTCAGATAATTTATATAAGTTAGGAGGGAAGGTTCTAATGGAAGTCCATGCAAAAAATCATTTGAAAATTAGATTCTATGAAACTTTACGTAATGCAAGTTTCGGTAAAAAATCATAATATATTATAAACTAGTTTATACTAGTTTCAGTAAAAAATCAAATTAAACCGGGGACTGTTTGAAACGATACGAAACTTTAAAGATCATTAATATATGATACGAGGGAATGTTATGATCGAATTCCGTGCAAAAAATTATCTGAAAATTAGATTCTATGAAACTTTTCGAGATGCAAGTTTCGGTCAAAAAATTATAATATATTATACACTAGTTTTGTTCAAAAAATTAAATTAAATCGAGGATTGTACAAAGCGGTACAAACCTTTTTAGATCCTTGCTATATGATACGATGGAATGTTATGATAGACGTCCATGCAAAAAGTCATCTAAAAATTAGATTCTATGAAACGTTTCGAAATGCAAGTTACGGTCAAAAAATCATAAAATTATATACACTAGTTTATACTTGTTTCTGTCAAAAATCAAATTAAATCGGGGATTGTTCGAAATGATGCGAAAATTTCCAGATCATTTATATATGTTATTAGTGAAGGTTATGATGGAAGTCAATGCGAAATATCATCTAAAAATTAGATTCTATGGAACTTTTCAAAATGCATGTTTCGGTCAAAAATCATAAAATATTATACGATAGTTTATACTAGTTTCGGTCAAAAATTAAATTAAATCAAGGACTGTTCGAAATGTTACGAAACTTTTCAGAACATTAAAATATGTTAGATGGGAAGGTTTTGATGGCAGTCCATGCAAAAAAATCATCTGAAAAATTAGATTCTATGACACTTTTCGAAATGCAAGTTTTGGTCAAAAATCATAATATATTATACACTAGTTTATACTAGTTTCGGTCAAAATTCAAATTAAATCAAGGAATGCTCGAAATGATACGAAACTTTTCAGAACATTTATATATGTTATAAGGGAAGTTTATGATGGAAGTCCGTGCAAAAAAATCATTTGAAAATTGGATTTTATGAATCTTTTCGAAATGCAAGTTTTGTCCAAAAAATCATACTATATTATACACTAGTTTATACTAGTTTCAGTCAAAAATCAAATTAAACCGGGACTGTTCGAAACGATACGAAACTTTCAAGATCATTAAGATATGATACGAGGGAAGGTTATGATGGAAGTACATGCAAAAAATCATCTGAAAATTAGATTCTATGAAACTTATTGAAATGCAAGTTTCGGTCAAAAAATCATAATATATTATACACTAGCTTTGGTCAAAAAATTAAATTAAATCGAGGGTTGTACGAAGTGTACAAACCTTTTCAGATAATTTATATATGTTAGGGGGGAAGGTTATGATGGAAGTCCATGCAAAAAAAAATCATTTGAAAATTAGATTCTATGAATCTTTTCGAAATGCAAGTTTCGGTCAAAAAATCATAATATATTATACACTAGTTTATACTAGTTTCAGTCAAAAATTAATTTAAATCAGGGACTGTTCGAAATGATACGAAACTTTTCAGATAATTTATATAAGTTAGGAGGGAAGGTTCTAATGGAAGTCCATGCAAAAAATCATTTGAAAATTAGATTCTATGAAACTTTACGTAATGCAAGTTTCGGTAAAAAAATCATAATATATTATAAACTAGTTTATACTAGTTTCAGTAAAAAAATCAAATTAAACCGGGGACTGTTTGAAACGATACGAAACTTTGAAGATCATTAATATATGATACGAGGGAATGTTATGATCGAAGTCCGTGCAAAAAATCATCTGAAAATTAGATTCTATGAAACTTTTCGAGATGCAAGTTTCGGTCAAAAAATTATAATATATTATACACTAGTTTTGTTCAAAAAATTAAATTAAATCGAGGATTGTACAAAGCGATACAAACCTTTTTAGATCCCTTCTATATGACACGATGGAATGTTATGATAGACGTCCATGCAAAAAGTCATCTAAAAATTAGATTCTATGAAACGTTTCGAAATGCAAGTTACGGTCAAAAAATCATAAAATTATATACACTAGTTTATACTTGTTTCTGTCAAAAATCAAATTAAATCGGGGACTGTTCGAAATGATGCGAAAATTTCCAGATCATTTATATATGTTATTAGTGAAGGTTATGATGGAAGTCAATGCAAAATATCATCTAAAAATTAGATTCTATGGAACTTTTCAAAATGCATGTTTCGGTCAAAAATCATAAAATATTATACGATAGTTTATACTAGTTTCGGTCAAAAATTAAATTAAATCAAGGACTGTTCGAAATGTTACGAAACTTTTCAGAACATTAAAATATGTTAGAAGGGAAGGTTTTGATGGCAGTCCATGCAAAAAAATCATCTGAAAAATTAGATTCTATGACACTTTTCGAAATGCAAGTTTTGGTCAAAAATCATAATATATTATACACTAGTTTATACTAGTTTCGGTCAAAATTCAAATTAAATCAAGGAATGCTCGAAATGATACGAAACTTTTCTGAACATTTATATATGTTATAAGGGAAGTTTATGATGGAAGTCCGTGCAAAAAAATCATTTGAAAATTGGATTTTATGAATCTTTTCGAAATGCAAGTTTTGTCCAAAAAATCATACTATATTATACACTAGTTTATACTAGTTTCAGTCAAAAATCAAATTAAACCGGGACTGTTCGAAACGATACGAAACTTTCAAGATCATTAAGATATGATACGAGGGAAGGTTATGATGGAAGTACATGCAAAAAATCATCTGAAAATTAGATTCTATGAAACTTATTGAAATGCAAGTTTCGGTCAAAAAATCATAATATATTATACACTAGCTTTGGTCAAAAAATTAAATTAAATCGAGGGTTGTACGTAGTGTACAAACCTTTTCAGATAATTTATATATGTTAGGGGGGAAGGTTATGATGGAAGTCCATGCAAAAAAAAATCATTTGAAAATTAGATTCTATGAATCTTTTCGAAATGCAAGTTTCGGTCAAAAAATCATAATATATTATACACTAGTTTATACTAGTTTCAATCAAAAATTAATTTAAATCAGGGACTGTTCGAAATGATACGAAACTTTTCAGATAATTTATATAAGTTAGGAGGGAAGGTTCTAATGGAAGTCCATGCAAAAAATCATTTGAAAATTAGATTCTATGAAACTTTACGTAATGCAAGTTTCGGTAAAAAATCATAATATATTATAAACTAGTTTATACTAGTTTCAGTAAAAAATCAAATTAAACCGGGGACTGTTTGAAACGATACGAAACTTTAAAGATCATTAATATATGATACGAGGGAATGTTATGATCGATGTCCGTGCAAAAAATCATCTGAAAATTAGATTCTATGAAACTTTTCGAGATGCAAGTTTCGGTCAAAAAATTATAATATATTATACACTAGTTTTGTTCAAAAAATTAAATTAAATCGAGGATTGTACAAAGCGGTACAAACCTTTTTAGATCCTTGCTATATGATACGATGGAATGTTATGATAGACGTCCATGCAAAAAGTCATCTAAAAATTAGATTCTATGAAACGTTTCGAAATGCAAGTTACGGTCAAAAAATCATAAAATTATATACACTAGTTTATACTTGTTTCTGTCAAAAATCAAATTAAATCGGGGACTGTTCGAAATGATGCGAAAATTTCCAGATCATTTATATATGTTATTAGTGAAGGTTATGATGGAAGTCAATGCAAAATATCATCTAAAAATTAGATTCTATGGAACTTTTCAAAATGCATGTTTCGGTCAAAAATCATAAAATATTATACGATAGTTTATACTAGTTTCGGTCAAAAATTAAATTAAATCAAGGACTGTTCGAAATGTTACGAAACTTTTCAGAACATTAAAATATGTTAGAAGGGAAGGTTTTGATGGCAGTCCATGCAAAAAAATCATCTGAAAAATTAGATTCTATGACACTTTTCGAAATGCAAGTTTTGGTCAAAAATCATAATATATTATACACTAGTTTATACTAGTTTCGGTCAAAATTCAAATTAAATCAAGGAATGCTCGAAATGATACGAAACTTTTCAGAACATTTATATATGTTATAAGGGAAGGTTATGATGGAAGTCCGTGCAAAAAAATCATTTGAAAATTGGATTTTATGAATCTTTTCGAAATGCAAGTTTTGTCCAAAACATCATACTATATTATACACTAGTTTATACTAGTTTCAGTCAAAAATCAAATTAAACCGGGACTGTTCGAAACGATACGAAACTTTGAAGATCATTAAGATATGATACGAGGGAAGGTTATGATGGAAGTACATGCAAAAAATCATCTGAAAATTAGATTCTATGAAACTTATTGAAATGCAAGTTTCAGTCAAAAAATCATAATATATTATACACTAGCTTTGGTCAAAAAATTAAATTAAATCGAGGGTTGTACGAAGTGTACAAACCTTTTCAGATAATTTATATATGTTAGGGGGGAAGGTTATGATGGAAGTCCATGCAAAAAAAAAATCATTTGAAAATTAGATTCTATGAATCTTTTCGAAATGCATGTTTCGGTCAAAAAATCATAATATATTATACACTAGTTTATACTAGTTTCAGTCAAAAATTAATTTAAATCAGGGACTGTTCGAAATGATACGAAACTTTTAAGATAATTTATATAAGTTAGGAGGGAAGGTTCTAATGGAAGTCCATGCAAAAAATCATTTGAAAATTAGATTCTATGAAACTTTACGTAATGCAAGTTTCGGTAAAAAATCATAATATATTATAAACTAGTTTATACTAGTTTCAGTAAAAAATCAAATTAAACCGGGGACTGTTTGAAACGATACGAAACTTTGAAGATCATTAATATATGATACGAGGGAATGTTATGATCGAAGTCCGTGCAAAAAATCATCTGAAAATTAGATTCTATGAAACTTTTCGAGATGCAAGTTTCGGTCAAAAAATTATAATATATTATACACTAGTTTTGTTCAAAAAATTAAATTAAATCGAGGATTGTACAAAGCGATACAAACCTTTTTAGATCCTTGCTATATGATACGATGGAATGTTATGATAGACGTCCATGCAAAAAGTCATCTAAAAATTAGATTCTATGAAACGTTTCGAAATGCAAGTTACGGTCAAAAAATCATAAAATTATATACACTAGTTTATACTTGTTTCTGTCAAAAATCAAATTAAATCGGGGACTGTTCGAAATGATGCGAAAATTTCCAGATCATTTATATATGTTATTAGTGAAGGTTATGATGGAAGTCAATGCAAAATATCATCTAAAAATTAGATTCTATGGAACTTTTCAAAATGCATGTTTCGGTCAAAAATCATAAAATATTATACGATAGTTTATACTAGTTTCGGTCAAAAATTAAATTAAATCAAGGACTGTTCGAAATGTTACGAAACTTTTCAGAACATTAAAATATGTTAGAAGGGAAGGTTTTGATGGCAGTCCATGCAAAAAAATCATCTGAAAAATTAGATTCTATGACACTTTTCGAAATGCAAGTTTTGGTCAAAAATCATAATATATTATACACTAGTTTATACTAGTTTCGGTCAAAATTCAAATTAAATCAAGGAATGCTCGAAATGATACGAAACTTTTCAGAACATTTATATATGTTATAAGGGAAGGTTATGATGGAAGTCCGTGCAAAAAAATCATTTGAAAATTGGATTTTATGAATCTTTTCGAAATGCAAGTTTTGTCCAAAAAATCATACTATATTATACACTAGTTTATACTAGTTTCAGTCAAAAATCAAATTAAACTGGGACTGTTCGAAACGATACGAAACTTTGAAGATCATTAAGATATGATACGAGGGAAGGTTATGATGGAAGTACATGCAAAAAATCATCTGAAAATTAGATTCTATGAAACTTATTGAAATGCAAGTTTCGGTCAAAAAATCATAATATATTATACACTAGCTTTGGTCAAAAAATTAAATTAAATCGAGGGTTGTACGAAGTGTACAAACCTTTTCAGATAATTTATATATGTTAGGGGGGAAGGTTATGATGGAAGTCCATGCAAAAAAAATCATTTGAAAATTAGATTCTATGAATCTTTTCGAAATGCAAGTTTCGGTCAAAAAATCATAATATATTATACACTAGTTTATACTAGTTTCAGTCAAAAATTAATTTAAATCAGGGACTGTTCGAAATGATACGAAACTTTTCAGATAATTTATATAAGTTAGGAGGGAAGGTTCTAATGGAAGTCCATGCAAAAAATCATTTAAAAATTAGATTCTATGAAACTTTACGTAATGCAAGTTTCGGTAAAAAATCATAATATATTATAAACTAGTTTATACTAGTTTCAGTAAAAAATCAAATTAAACCGGGGACTGTTTGAAACGATACGAAACTTTGAAGATCATTAATATATGATACGAGGGAATGTTATGATCGAAGTCCGTGCAAAAAATCATCTGAAAATTAGATTCTATGAAACTTTTCGAGATGCAAGTTTCGGTCAAAAAATTATAATATATTATACACTAGTTTTGTTCAAAAAATTAAATTAAATCGAGGATTGTACAAAGCGGTACAAACCTTTTTAGATCCTTGCTATATGATACGATGGAATGTTATGATAGACGTCCATGCAAAAAGTCATATAAAAATTAGATTCTATGAAACGTTTCGAAATGCAAGTTACGGTCAAAAAATCATAAAATTATATACACTAGTTTATACTTGTTTCTGTCAAAAATCAAATTAAATCGGGGACTGTTCGAAATGATGCAAAAATTTCCAGATCATTTATATATGTTATTAGTGAAGGTTATGATGGAAGTCAATGCAAAATATCATCTAAAAATTAGATTCTATGGAACTTTTCAAAATACATGTTTCGGTCAAAAATCATAAAATATTATACGATAGTTTATACTAGTTTCGGTCAAAAATTAAATTAAATCAAGGATTGTTCGAAATGTTACGAAACTTTTCAGAACATTAAAATATGTTAGAAGGGAAGGTTTTGATGGCAGTCCATGCAAAAAAATCATCTGAAAAATTAGATTCTATGACACTTTTCGAAATGCAAGTTTTGGTCAAAAATCATAATATATTATACACTAGTTTATACTAGTTTCGGTCAAAATTCAAATTAAATCAAGGAATGCTCGAAATGATACGAAACTTTTCAGAACATTTATATATGTTATAAGGGAAGGTTATGATGGAAGTCCGTGCAAAAAAATCATTTGAAAATTGGATTTTATGAATCTTTTCGAAATGCAAGTTTTGTCCAAAAAATCATACTATATTATACACTAGTTTATACTAGTTTCAGTCAAAAATCAAATTAAACCGGGACTGTTCGAAACGATACGAAACTTTGAAGATCATTAAGATATGATACGAGGGAAGGTTATGATGGAAGTACATGCAAAAAATCATCTGAAAATTTGATTCTATGAAACTTATTGAAATGCAAGTTTCAGTCAAAAAATCATAATATATTATACACTAGCTTTGGTCAAAAAATTAAATTAAATCGAGGGTTGTACGAAGTGTACAAACCTTTTCAGATAATTTATATATGTTAGGGGGGAAGGTTATGATGGAAGTCCATGCAAAAAAAATCATTTGAAAATTAGATTCTATGAATCTTTTCGAAATGCAAGTTTCGGTCAAAAAATCATAATATATTATACACTAGTTTATACTAGTTTCAGTCAAAAATTAATTTAAATCAGGGACTGTTCGAAATGATACGAAACTTTTCAGATAATTTATATAAGTTAGGAGGGAAGGTTCTAATGGAAGTCAATGCAAAAAATCATTTGAAAATTAGATTCTATGAAACTTTACGTAATGCAAGTTTCGGTAAAAAATCATAATATATTATAAACTAGTTTATACTAGTTTCAGTAAAAAATCAAATTAAACCGGGGACTGTTTGAAACGATACGAAACTTTGAAGATCATTAATATATGATACGAGGGAATGTTATGATCGAAGTCCGTGCAAAAAATCATCTGAAAATTAGATTCTATGAAACTTTTCGAGATGCAAGTTTCGGTCAAAAAATTATAATATATTATACACTAGTTTTGTTCAAAAAATTAATTAAATCGAGGATTGTACAAAGCGATACAAACCTTTTTAGATCCTTGCTATATGATACGATGGAATGTTATGATAGACGTCCATGCAAAAAGTCATCTAAAAATTAGATTCTATGAAACGTTTCGAAATGCAAGTTACGGTCAAAAAATCATAAAATTATATACACTAGTTTATACTTGTTTCTGTCAAAAATCAAATTAAATCGGGGACTGTTCGAAATGATGCGAAAATTTCCAGATCATTTATATATGTTATTAGTGAAGGTTATGATGGAAGTCAATGCAAAATATCATCTAAAAATTAGATTCTATGGAACTTTTCAAAATGCATGTTTCGGTCACAAATCATAAAATATTATACGATAGTTTATACTAGTTTCGGTCAAAAATTAAATTAAATCAAGGACTGTTCGAAATGTTACGAAACTTTTCAGAACATTAAAATATGTTAGAAGGGAAGGTTTTGATGGCAGTCCATGCAAAAAAATCATCTGAAAAATTAGATTCTATGACACTTTTCGAAATGCAAGTTTTGGTCAAAAATCATAATATATTATACACTAGTTTATACTAGTTTCGGTCAAAATTCAAATTAAATCAAGGAATGCTCGAAATGATACGAAACTTTTCAGAACATTTATATATGTTATAAGGGAAGGTTATGATGGAAGTCCGTGCAAAAAAATCATTTGAAAATTGGATTTTATGAATCTTTTCGAAATGCAAGTTTTGTCCAAAACATCATACTATATTATACACTAGTTTATACTAGTTTCAGTCAAAAATCAAATTAAACCGGGACTGTTCGAAACGATACGAAACTTTGAAGATCATTAAGATATGATACGAGGGAAGGTTATGATGGAAGTACATGCAAAAAATCATCTGAAAATTAGATTCTATGAAACTTATTGAAATGCAAGTTTCAGTCAAAAAATCATAATATATTATACACTAGCTTTGGTCAAAAAATTAAATTAAATCGAGGGTTGTACGAAGTGTACAAACCTTTTCAGATAATTTATATATGTTAGGGGGGAAGGTTATGATGGAAGTCCATGCAAAAAAAAATCATTTGAAAATTAGATTCTATGAATCTTTTCGAAATGCAAGTTTCGGTCAAAAAATCATAATATATTATACACTAGTTTATACTAGTTTCAGTCAAAAATTAATTTAAATCAGGGACTGTTCGAAATGATACGAAACTTTTAAGATAATTTATATAAGTTAGGAGGGAAGGTTCTAATGGAAGTCCATGCAAAAAATCATTTGAAAATTAGATTCTATGAAACTTTACGTAATGCAAGTTTCGGTAAAAAATCATAATATATTATAAACTAGTTTATACTAGTTTCAGTAAAAAATCAAATTAAACCGGGGACTGTTTGAAACGATACGAAACTTTGAAGATCATTAATATATGATACGAGGGAATGTTATGATCGAAGTCCGTGCAAAAAATCATCTGAAAATTAGATTCTATGAAACTTTTCGAGATGCAAGTTTCGGTCAAAAAATTATAATATATTATACACTAGTTTTGTTCAAAAAATTAAATTAAATCGAGGATTGTACAAAGCGATACAAACCTTTTTAGATCCTTGCTATATGATACGATGGAATGTTATGATAGACGTCCATGCAAAAAGTCATCTAAAAATTAGATTCTATGAAACGTTTCGAAATGCAAGTTACGGTCAAAAAATCATAAAATTATATACACTAGTTTATACTTGTTTCTGTCAAAAATCAAATTAAATCGGGGACTGTTCGAAATGATGCAAAAATTTCCAGATCATTTATATATGTTATTACTGAAGGTTATGATGGAAGTCAATGCAAAATATCATCTAAAAATTAGATTCTATGGAACTTTTCAAAATGCATGTTTCGGTCAAAAATCATAAAATATTATACGATAGTTTATACTAGTTTCGGTCAAAAATTAAATTAAATCAAGGATTGTTCGAAATGTTACGAAACTTTTCAGAACATTAAAATATGTTAGAAGGGAAGGTTTTGATGGCAGTCCATGCAAAAAAATCATCTGAAAAATTAGATTCTATGACACTTTTCGAAATGCAAGTTTTGGTCAAAAATCATAATATATTATACACTAGTTTATACTAGTTTCGGTCAACATTCAAATTAAATCAAGGAATGCTCGAAATGATACGAAACTTTTCAGAACATTTATATATGTTATAAGGGAAGGTTATGATGGAAGTCCGTGCAAAAAAATCATTTGAAAATTGGATTTTATGAATCTTTTCGAAATGCAAGTTTTGTCCAAAAAATCATACTATATTATACACTAGTTTATACTAGTTTCAGTCAAAAATCAAATTAAACCGGGACTGTTCGAAACGATACGAAACTTTGAAGATCATTAAGATATGATACGAGGGAAGGTTATGATGGAAGTACATGCAAAAAATCATCTGAAAATTAGATTCTATGAAACTTATTGAAATGCAAGTTTCGGTCAAAAAATCATAATATATTATACACTAGCTTTGGTCAAAAAATTAAATTAAATCGAGGGTTGTACGAAGTGTACAAACCTTTTCAGATAATTTATATATGTTAGGGGGGAAGGTTATGATGGAAGTCCATGCAAAAAAAATCATTTGAAAATTAGATTCTATGAATCTTTTCGAAATGCAAGTTTCGGTCAAAAAATCATAATATATTATACACTAGTTTATACTAGTTTCAGTCAAAAATTAATTTAAATCAGGGACTGTTCGAAATGATACGAAACTTTTCAGATAATTTATATAAGTTAGGAGGGAAGGTTCTAATGGAAGTCAATGCAAAAAATCATTTGAAAATTAGATTCTATGAAACTTTACGTAATGCAAATTTCGGTAAAAAATCATAATATATTATAAACTAGTTTATACTAGTTTCAGTAAAAAATCAAATTAAACCGGGGACTGTTTGAAACGATACGAAACTTTGAAGATCATTAATATATGATACGTGGGAATTTTATGATCGAAGTCCGTGCAAAAAATCATCTGAAAATTAGATTCTATAAAACTTTTCGAGATGAAAGTTTCGGTCAAAAAATTATAATATATTATACACTAGTTTTGTTCAAAAAATTAAATTAAATCGAGGATTGTACAAAGCGATACAAACCTTTTTAGATCCTTGCTATATGATACGATGGAATGTTATGATAGACGTCCATGCAAAAAGTCATCTAAAAATTAGATTCTATGAAACGTTTCGAAATATAAGTTACGGTCAAAAAATCATAAAATTATATACACTAGTTTATACTTGTTTCTGTCAAAAATCAAATTAAATCGGGGACTGTTCGAAATGATGCGAAAATTTCCAGATCATTTATATATGTTATTAGTGAAGGTTATGATGGAAGTCAATGCAAAATATCATCTAAAAATTAGATTCTATGGAACTTTTCAAAATGCATGTTTCGGTCACAAATCATAAAATATTATACGATAGTTTATACTAGTTTCGGTCAAAAATTAAATTAAATCAAGGACTGTTCGAAATGTTACGAAACTTTTCAGAACATTAAAATATGTTAGAAGGGAAGGTTTTGATGGCATTCCATGCAAAAAAATCATCTGAAAAATTAGATTCTATGACACTATTCGAAATGCAAGTTTTGGTCAAAAATCATAATATATTATACACTAGTTTATACTAGTTTCGGTCAAAATTCAAATTAAATCAAGGAATGCTCGAAATGATACAAAACTTTTCAGAACATTTATATATGTTATAAGGGAAGTTTATGATGGAAGTCCGTGCAAAAAAATCATTTGAAAATTGGATTTTATGAATCTTTTCGAAATGCAAGTTTTGTCCAAAAATTCATACTATATTATACACTAGTTTATACTAGTTTCAGTCAAAAATCAAATTAAACCGGGACTGTTCGAAACGATACGAAACTTTGAAGATCATTAATATATGATACGAGGGAAGGTTATGATGGAAGTACATGCAAAAAATCATCTGAAAATTAGATTCTATGAAACTTATTGAAATGCAAGTTTCGGTCAAAAAATCGTAATATATTATACACTAGCTTTGGTCAAAAAATTAAATTAAATCGAGGGTTGTACGAAGTGTACAAACCTTTTCAGATAATTTATATATGTTAGGGGGGAAGGTTATGATGGAAGTCCATGCAAAAAAAATCATTTGAAAATTAGATTCTATGAATCTTTTCGAAATGCAAGTTTCGGTCAAAAATTCATAATATATTATACACTAGTTTATACTAGTTTCAGTCAAAAATTAATTTAAATCAGGGACTGTTCGAAATGATACGAAACTTTTCAGATAATTTATATAAGTTAGGAGGGAAGGTTATAATGGAAGTCCATGCAAAAAATCATTTGAAAATTAGATTCTATGAAACTTTACGTAATGCAAGTTTCGGTAAAAAATCATAATATATTATAAACTAGTTTATACTAGTTTCAGTAAAAAATCAAATTAAACCGGGGAATGTTTGAAACGATACGAAACTTTGAAGATCATTAATATATGATACGAGGGAATGTTATGATCGAAGTCCGTGCAAAAAATCATCTGAAAATTAGATTCTATGAAACTTTTCGAGATGCAAGTTTCGGTCAAAAAATTATAATATATTATACACTAGTTTTGTTCAAAAAATTAAATTAAATCGAGTATTGTACAAAGCAATACAAACCTTTTTAGATCCTTGCTATATGATACGATGGAATGTTATGATAGACGTCCATGCAAAAAGTCATCTAAAAATTAGATTCTATGAAACGTTTCGAAATGCAAGTTACGGTCAAAAAATCATAAAATTATATACACTAGTTTATACTTGTTTCTGTCAAAAATCAAATTAAATCGGGGACTGTTCGAAATGATGCGAAAATTTCCAGATCATTTATATATGTTATTAGTGAAGGTTATGATGGAAGTCAATGCAAAATATCATCTAAAAATTAGATTCTATGGAACTTTTCAAAATGCATGTTTCGGTCAAAAATCATAAAATATTATACGATAGTTTATACTAGTTTCGGTCAAAAATTAAATTAAATCAAGGACTGTTCGAAATGTTACGAAACTTTTCAGAACATTAAAATATGTTAGAAGGGAAGGTTTTGATGGCAGTCCATGCAAAAAAAGTCATCTGAAAAATTAGATTCTATGACACTTTTCGAAATGCAAGTTTTGGTCAAAAATCATAATATATTATACACTAGTTTATACTAGTTTCGGTCAAAATTCAAATTAAATCAAGGAATGCTCGAAATGATACGAAACTTTTCAGAACATTTATATATGTTATAAGGGAAGGTTATGATGGAAGTCCGTGCAAAAAAATCATTTGAAAATTGGATTTTATGAATCTTTTCGAAATGCAAGTTTGGTCCAAAAAATCATACTATATTATACACTAGTTTATACTAGTTTCAGTCAAAAATCAAATTAAACCGGGACTGTTCGAAACGATACGAAACTTTGAAGATCATTAAGATATGATACGAGGGAAGGTTATGATGGAAGTACATGCAAAAAATCATCTGAAAATTAGATTCTATGAAACTTATTGAAATGCAAGTTTCAGTCAAAAAATCATAATATATTATACACTAGCTTTGGTCAAAAAATTAAATTAAATCGAGGGTTGTACGAAGTGTACAAACCTTTTCAGATAATTTATATATGTTAGGGGGGAAGGTTATGATGGAAGTCCATGCAAAAAAAAATCATTTGAAAATTAGATTCTATGAATCTTTTCGAAATGCAAGTTTCGGTCAAAAAATCATAATATATTATACACTAGTTTATACTAGTTTCAGTCAAAAATTAATTTAAATCAGGGACTGTTCGAAATGATACGAAACTTTTCAGATAATTTATATAAGTTAGGAGGGAAGGTTCTAATGGAAGTCAATGCAAAAAATCATTTGAAAATTAGATTCTATGAAACTTTACGTAATGCAAATTTCGGTAAAAAATCATAATATATTATAAACTAGTTTATACTAGTTTCAGTAAAAAATCAAATTAAACCGGGGACTGTTTGAAACGATACGAAACTTTGAAGATCATTAATATATGATACGTGGGAATGTTATGATCGAAGTCCATGCAAAAAATCATCTGAAAATTAGATTCTATAAAACTTTTCGAGATGCAAGTTTCGGTCAAAAAATTATAATATATTATACACTAGTTTTGTTCAAAAAATTAAATTAAATCGAGGATTGTACAAAGCGATACAAACCTTTTTAGATCCTTGCTATATGATACGATGGAATGTTATGATAGACGTCCATGCAAAAAGTCATCTAAAAATTAGATTCTATGAAACGTTTCGAAATGCAAGTTACGGTCAAAAAATCATAAAATTATATACACTAGTTTATACTTGTTTCTGTCAAAAATCAAATTAAATCGGGGACTGTTCGAAATGATGCGAAAATTTCCAGATCATTTATATATGTTATTAGTGAAGGTTATGATGGAAGTCAATGCAAAATATCATCTAAAAATTAGATTCTATGGAACTTTTCAAAATGCATGTTTCGGTCACAAATCATAAAATATTATACGATAGTTTATACTAGTTTCGGTCAAAAATTAAATTAAATCAAGGACTGTTCGAAATGTTACGAAACTTTTCAGAACATTAAAATATGTTAGAAGGGAAGGTTTTGATGGCAGTCCATGCAAAAAAATCATCTGAAAAATTAGATTCTATGACACTTTTCGAAATGCAAGTTTTGGTCAAAAATCATAATATATTATACACTAGTTTATACTAGTTTCGGTCAAAATTCAAATTAAATCAAGGAATGCTCGAAATGATACGAAACTTTTCAGAACATTTATATATGTTATAAGGGAAGGTTATGATGGAAGTCCGTGCAAAAAAATCATTTGAAAATTGGATTTTATGAATCTTTTCGAAATGCAAGTTTGGTCCAAAAAATCATACTATATTATACACTAGTTTATACTAGTTTCAGTCAAAAATCAAATTAAACCGGGACTGTTCGAAACGATACGAAACTTTGAAGATCATTAAGATATGATACGAGGGAAGGTTATGATGGAAGTACATGCAAAAAATCATCTGAAAATTAGATTCTATGAAACTTATTGAAATGCAAGTTTCAGTCAAAAAATCATAATATATTATACACTAGCTTTGGTCAAAAAATTAAATTAAATCGAGGGTTGTACGAAGTGTACAAACCTTTTCAGATAATTTATATATGTTAGGGGGGAAGGTTATGATGGAAGTCCATGCAAAAAAAAATCATTTGAAAATTAGATTCTATGAATCTTTTCGAAATGCAAGTTTCGGTCAAAAAATCATAATATATTATACACTAGTTTATACTAGTTTCAGTCAAAAATTAATTTAAATCAGGGACTGTTCGAAATGATACGAAACTTTTCAGATAATTTATATAAGTTAGGAGGGAAGGTTCTAATGGAAGTCAATGCAAAAAATCATTTGAAAATTAGATTCTATGAAACTTTACGTAATGCAAATTTCGGTAAAAAATCATAATATATTATAAACTAGTTTATACTAGTTTCAGTAAAAAATCAAATTAAACCGGGGACTGTTTGAAACGATACGAAACTTTGAAGATCATTAATATATGATACGTGGGAATGTTATGATCGAAGTCCATGCAAAAAATCATCTGAAAATTAGATTCTATAAAACTTTTCGAGATGCAAGTTTCGGTCAAAAAATTATAATATATTATACACTAGTTTTGTTCAAAAAATTAAATTAAATCGAGGATTGTACAAAGCGATACAAACCTTTTTAGATCCTTGCTATATGATACGATGGAATGTTATGATAGACGTCCATGCAAAAAGTCATCTAAAAATTAGATTCTATGAAACGTTTCGAAATGCAAGTTACGGTCAAAAAATCATAAAATTATATACACTAGTTTATACTTGTTTCTGTCAAAAATCAAATTAAATCGGGGACTGTTCGAAATGATGCGAAAATTTCCAGATCATTTATATATGTTATTAGTGAAGGTTATGATGGAAGTCAATGCAAAATATCATCTAAAAATTAGATTCTATGGAACTTTTCAAAATGCATGTTTCGGTCACAAATCATAAAATATTATACGATAGTTTATACTAGTTTCGGTCAAAAATTAAATTAAATCAAGGACTGTTCGAAATGTTACGAAACTTTTCAGAACATTAAAATATGTTAGAAGGGAAGGTTTTGATGGCAGTCCATGCAAAAAAATCATCTGAAAAATTAGATTCTATGACACTATTCGAAATGCAAGTTTTGGTCAAAAATCATAATATATTATACACTAGTTTATACTAGTTTCGGTCAAAATTCAAATTAAATCAAGGAATGCTCGAAATGATACAAAACTTTTCAGAACATTTATATATGTTATAAGGGAAGTTTATGATGGAAGTCCGTGCAAAAAAATCATTTGAAAATTGGATTTTATGAATCTTTTCGAAATGCAAGTTTTGTCCAAAAATTCATACTATATTATACACTAGTTTATACTAGTTTCAGTCAAAAATCAAATTAAACCGGGACTGTTCGAAACGATACGAAACTTTGAAGATCATTAAGATATGATACGAGGGAAGGTTATGATGGAAGTACATGCAAAAAATCATCTGAAAATTAGATTCTATGAAACTTATTGAAATGCAAGTTTCGGTCAAAAAATCATAATATATTATACACTAGCTTTGGTCAAAAAATTAAATTAAATCGAGGGTTGTACGAAGTGTACAAACCTTTTCAGATAATTTATATATGTTAGGGGGGAAGGTTATGATGGAAGTCCATGCAAAAAAAAATCATTTGAAAATTAGATTCTATGAATCTTTTCGAAATGCAAGTTTCGGTCAAAAAATCATAATATATTATACACTAGTTTATACTAGTTTCAGTCAAAAATTAATTTAAATCAGGGACTGTTCGAAATGATACGAAACTTTTCAGATAATTTATATAAGTTAGGAGGGAAGGTTCTAATGGAAGTCAATGCAAAAAATCATTTGAAAATTAGATTCTATGAAACTTTACGTAATGCAAATTTCGGTAAAAAATCATAATATATTATAAACTAGTTTATACTAGTTTCAGTAAAAAATCAAATTAAACCGGGGACTGTTTGAAACGATACGAAACTTTGAAGATCATTAATATATGATACGTGGGAATGTTATGATCGAAGTCCGTGCAAAAAATCATCTGAAAATTAGATTCTATAAAACTTTTCGAGATGCAAGTTTCGGTCAAAAAATTATAATATATTATACACTAGTTTTGTTCAAAAAATTAAATTAAATCGAGGATTGTACAAAGCGATACAAACCTTTTTAGATCCTTGCTATATGATACGATGGAATGTTATGATAGACGTCCATGCAAAAAGTCATCTAAAAATTAGATTCTATGAAACGTTTCGAAATGCAAGTTACGGTCAAAAAATCATAAAATTATATACACTAGTTTATACTTGTTTCTGTCAAAAATCAAATTAAATCGGGGACTGTTCGAAATGATGCGAAAATTTCCAGATCATTTATATATGTTATTAGTGAAGGTTATGATGGAAGTCAATGCAAAATATCATCTAAAAATTAGATTCTATGGAACTTTTCAAAATGCATGTTTCGGTCACAAATCATAAAATATTATACGATAGTTTATACTAGTTTCGGTCAAAAATTAAATTAAATCAAGGACTGTTCGAAATGTTACGAAACTTTTCAGAACATTAAAATATGTTAGAAGGGAAGGTTTTGATGGCAGTCCATGCAAAAAAATCATCTGAAAAATTAGATTCTATGACACTTTTCGAAATGCAAGTTTTGGTCAAAAATCATAATATATTATACACTAGTTTATACTAGTTTCGGTCAAAATTCAAATTAAATCAAGGAATGCTCGAAATGATACGAAACTTTTCAGAACATTTATATATGTTATAAGGGAAGGTTATGATGGAAGTCCGTGCAAAAAAATCATTTGAAAATTGGATTTTATGAATCTTTTCGAAATGCAAGTTTGGTCCAAAAAATCATACTATATTATACACTAGTTTATACTAGTTTCAGTCAAAAATCAAATTAAACCGGGACTGTTCGAAACGATACGAAACTTTGAAGATCATTAAGATATGATACGAGGGAAGGTTATGATGGAAGTACATGCAAAAAATCATCTGAAAATTAGATTCTATGAAACTTATTGAAATGCAAGTTTCAGTCAAAAAATCATAATATATTATACACTAGCTTTGGTCAAAAAATTAAATTAAATCGAGGGTTGTACGAAGTGTACAAACCTTTTCAGATAATTTATATATGTTAGGGGGGAAGGTTATGATGGAAGTCCATGCAAAAAAAAATCATTTGAAAATTAGATTCTATGAATCTTTTCGAAATGCAAGTTTCGGTCAAAAAATCATAATATATTATACACTAGTTTATACTAGTTTCAGTCAAAAATTAATTTAAATCAGGGACTGTTCGAAATGATACGAAACTTTTCAGATAATTTATATAAGTTAGGAGGGAAGGTTCTAATGGAAGTCCATGCAAAAAATCATTTGAAAATTAGATTCTATGAAACTTTACGTAATGCAAGTTTCGGTAAAAAATCATAATATATTATAAACTAGTTTATACTAGTTTCAGTAAAAAATCAAATTAAACCGGGGACTGTTTGAAACGATACGAAACTTTGAAGATCATTAATATATGATACGAGGGAATGTTATGATCGAAGTCCGTGCAAAAAATCATCTGAAAATTAGATTCTATGAAACTTTTCGAGATGCAAGTTTCGGTCAAAAAATTATAATATATTATACACTAGTTTTGTTCAAAAAATTAAATTAAATCGAGGATTGTACAAAGCGATACAAACCTTTTTAGATCCTTGCTATATGATACGATAGAATGTTATGATAGACGTCCATGCAAAAAGTCATCTAAAAATTAGATTCTATGAAACGTTTCGAAATGCAAGTTACGGTCAAAAAATCATAAAATTATATACACTAGTTTATACTTGTTTCTGTCAAAAATCAAATTAAATCGGGGACTGTTCGAAATGATGCGAAAATTTCCAGATCATTTATATATGTTATTAGTGAAGGTTATGATGGAAGTCAATGCAAAATATCATCTAAAAATTAGATTCTATGGAACTTTTCAAAATGCATGTTTCGGTCACAAATCATAAAATATTATACGATAGTTTATACTAGTTTCGGTCAAAAATTAAATTAAATCAAGGACTGTTCGAAATGTTACGAAACTTTTCAGAACATTAAAATATGTTAGAAGGGAAGGTTTTGATGGCAGTCCATGCAAAAAAATCATCTGAAAAATTAGATTCTATGACACTTTTCGAAATGCAAGTTTTGGTCAAAAATCATAATATATTATACACTAGTTTATACTAGTTTCGGTCAAAATTCAAATTAAATCAAGGAATGCTCGAAATGATACGAAACTTTTCAGAACATTTATATATGTTATAAGGGAAGGTTATGATGGAAGTCCGTGCAAAAAAATCATTTGAAAATTGGATTTTATGAATCTTTTCGAAATGCAAGTTTGGTCCAAAAAATCATACTATATTATACACTAGTTTATACTAGTTTCAGTCAAAAATCAAATTAAACCGGGACTGTTCGAAACGATACGAAACTTTGAAGATCATTAAGATATGATACGAGGGAAGGTTATGATGGAAGTACATGCAAAAAATCATCTGAAAATTAGATTCTATGAAACTTATTGAAATGCAAGTTTCAGTCAAAAAATCATAATATATTATACACTAGCTTTGGTCAAAAAATTAAATTAAATCGAGGGTTGTACGAAGTGTACAAACCTTTTCAGATAATTTATATATGTTAGGGGGGAAGGTTATGATGGAAGTCCATGCAAAAAAAAATCATTTGAAAATTAGATTCTATGAATCTTTTCGAAATGCAAGTTTCGGTCAAAAAATCATAATATATTATACACTAGTTTATACTAGTTTCAGTCAAAAATTAATTTAAATCAGGGACTGTTCGAAATGATACGAAACTTTTCAGATAATTTATATAAGTTAGGAGGGAAGGTTCTAATGCAAGTCCATGCAAAAAATCATTTGAAAATTAGATTCTATGAAACTTTACGTAATGCAAGTTTCGGTAAAAAATCATAATATATTATAAACTAGTTTATACTAGTTTCAGTAAAAAATCAAATTAAACCGGGGACTGTTTGAAACGATACGAAACTTTGAAGATCATTAATATATGATACGAGGGAATGTTATGATCGAAGTCCGTGCAAAAAATCATCTGAAAATTAGATTCTATGAAACTTTTCGAGATGCAAGTTTCGGTCAAAAAATTATAATATATTATACACTAGTTTTGTTCAAAAAATTAAATTAAATCGAGGATTGTACAAAGCGATACAAACCTTTTTAGATCCTTGCTATATGATACGATAGAATGTTATGATAGACGTCCATGCAAAAAGTCATCTAAAAATTAGATTCTATGAAACGTTTCGAAATGCAAGTTACGGTCAAAAAATCATAAAATTATATACACTAGTTTATACTTGTTTCTGTCAAAAATCAAATTAAATCGGGGACTGTTCGAAATGATGCGAAAATTTCCAGATCATTTATATATGTTATTAGTGAAGGTTATGATGGAAGTCAATGCAAAATATCATCTAAAAATTAGATTCTATGGAACTTTTCAAAATGCATGTTTCGGTCACAAATCATAAAATATTATACGATAGTTTATACTAGTTTCGGTCAAAAATTAAATTAAATCAAGGACTGTTCGAAATGTTACGAAACTTTTCAGAACATTAAAATATGTTAGAAGGGAAGGTTTTGATGGCAGTCCATGCAAAAAAATCATCTGAAAAATTAGATTCTATGACACTTTTCGAAATGCAAGTTTTGGTCAAAAATCATAATATATTATACACTAGTTTATACTAGTTTCGGTCAAAATTCAAATTAAATCAAGGAATGCTCGAAATGATACAAAACTTTTCAGAACATTTATATATGTTATAAGGGAAGTTTATGATGGAAGTCCGTGCAAAAAAATCATTTGAAAATTGGATTTTATGAATCTTTTCGAAATGCAAGTTTTGTCCAAAAATTCATACTATATTATACACTAGTTTATACTAGTTTCAGTCAAAAATCAAATTAAACCGGGACTGTTCGAAACGATACGAAACTTTGAAGATCATTAATATATGATACGAGGGAAGGTTATGATGGAAGTACATGCAAAAAATCATCTGAAAATTAGATTCTATGAAACTTATTGAAATGCAAGTTTCGGTCAAAAAATCGTAATATATTATACACTAGCTTTGGTCAAAAAATTAAATTAAATCGAGGGTTGTACGAAGTGTACAAACCTTTTCAGATAATTTATATATGTTAGGGGGGAAGGTTATGATGGAAGTCTATGCAAAAAAAATCATTTGAAAATTAGATTCTATGAATCTTTTCGAAATGCAAGTTTCGGTCAAAAATTCATAATATATTATACACTAGTTTATACTAGTTTCAGTCAAAAATTAATTTAAATCAGGGACTGTTCGAAATGATACGAAACTTTTCAGATAATTTATATAAGTTAGGAGGGAAGGTTATAATGGAAGTCCATGCAAAAAATCATTTGAAAATTAGATTCTATGAAACTTTACGTAATGCAAGTTTCGGTAAAAAATCATAATATATTATAAACTAGTTTATACTAGTTTCAGTAAAAAAATCAAATTAAACCGGGGACTGTTTGAAACGATACGAAACTTTGAAGATCATTAATATATGATACGAGGGAATGTTATGATCGAAGTCCGTGCAAAAAATCATCTGAAAATTAGATTCTATGAAACTTTTCGAGATGCAAGTTTCGGTCAAAAAATTATAATATATTATACACTAGTTTTGTTCAAAAAATTAAATTAAATCGAGGATTGTACAAAGCGATACAAACCTTTTTAGATCCTTGCTATATGATACGATGGAATGTTATGATAGACGTCCATGCAAAAAGTCATCTAAAAATTAGATTCTATGAAACGTTTCGAAATGCAAGTTACGGTCAAAAAATCATAAAATTATATACACTAGTTTATACTTGTTTCTGTCAAAAATCAAATTAAATCGGGGACTGTTCGAAATGATGCGAAAATTTCCAGATCATTTATATATGTTATTAGTGAAGGTTATGATGGAAGTCAATGCAAAATATCATCTAAAAATTAGATTCTATGGAACTTTTCAAAATGCATGTTTCGGTCAAAAATCATAAAATATTATACGATAGTTTATACTAGTTTCGGTCAAAAATTAAATTAAATCAAGGACTGTTCGAAATGTTACGAAACTTTTCAGAACATTAAAATATGTTAGAAGGGAAGGTTTTGATGGCAGCCCATGCAAAAAAATCATCTGAAAAATTAGATTCTATGACACTTTTCGAAATGCAAGTTTTGGTCAAAAATCATAATATATTATACACTAGTTTATACTAGTTTCGGTCAAAATTCAAATTAAATCAAGGAATGCTCGAAATGATACAAAACTTTTCAGAACATTTATATATGTTATAAGGGAAGTTTATGATGGAAGTCCGTGCAAAAAAATCATTTGAAAATTGGATTTTATGAATCTTTTCGAAATGCAAGTTTTGTCCAAAAATTCATACTATATTATACACTAGTTTATACTAGTTTCAGTCAAAAATCAAATTAAACCGGGACTGTTCGAAACGATACGAAACTTTGAAGATCATTAATATATGATACGAGGGAAGGTTATGATGGAAGTACATGCAAAAAATCATCTGAAAATTAGATTCTATGAAACTTATTGAAATGCAAGTTTCGGTCAAAAAATCGTAATATATTATACACTAGCTTTGGTCAAAAAATTAAATTAAATCGAGGGTTGTACGAAGTGTACAAACCTTTTCAGATAATTTATATATGTTAGGGGGGAAGGTTATGATGGAAGTCTATGCAAAAAAAATCATTTGAAAATTAGATTCTATGAATCTTTTCGAAATGCAAGTTTCGGTCAAAAATTCATAATATATTATACACTAGTTTATACTAGTTTCAGTCAAAAATTAATTTAAATCAGGGACTGTTCGAAATGATACGAAACTTTACAGATAATTTATATAAGTTAGGAGGGAAGGTTATAATGGAAGTCCATGCAAAAAATCATTTGAAAATTAGATTCTATGAAACTTTACGTAATGCAAGTTTCGGTAAAAAATCATAATATATTATAAACTAGTTTATACTAGTTTCAGTAAAAAAATCAAATTAAACCGGGGACTGTTTGAAACGATACGAAACTTTGAAGATCATTAATATATGATACGAGGGAATGTTATGATCGAAGTCCGTGCAAAAAATCATCTGAAAATTAGATTCTATGAAACTTTTCGAGATGCAAGTTTCGGTTAAAAAATTATAATATATTATACACTAGTTTTGTTCAAAAAATTAAATTAAATCGAGGATTGTACAAAGCGATACAAACCTTTTTAGATCCTTGCTATATGATACGATGGAATGTTATGATAGACGTCCATGCAAAAAGTCATCTAAAAATTAGATTCTATGAAACGTTTCGAAATGCAAGTTACGGTCAAAAAATCATAAAATTATATACACTAGTTTATACTTGTTTCTGTCAAAAATCAAATTAAATCGGGGACTGTTCGAAATGATGCGAAAATTTCCAGATCATTTATATATGTTATTAGTGAAGGTTATGATGGAAGTCAATGCAAAATATCATCTAAAAATTAGATTCTATGGAACTTTTCAAAATGCATGTTTCGGTCAAAAATCATAAAATATTATACGATAGTTTATACTAGTTTCGGTCAAAAATTAAATTAAATCAAGGACTGTTCGAAATGTTACGAAACTTTTCAGAACATTAAAATATGTTAGAAGGGAAGGTTTTGATGGCAGTCCATGCAAAAAAATCATCTGAAAAATTAGATTTTATGACACTTTTCGAAATGCAAGTTTTGGTCAAAAATCATAATATATTATACACTAGTTTATACTAGTTTCGGTCAAAATTCAAATTAAATCAAGGAATGCTCGAAATGATATGAAACTTTTCAGAACATTTATATATGTTATAAGGGAAGGTTATGATGGAAGTCCGTGCAAAAAAATCATTTGAAAATTGGATTTTATGAATCTTTTCGAAATGCAAGTTTTGTCCAAAAAATCATACTATATTATACACTAGTTTATACTAGTTTCAGTCAAAAATCAAATTAAACCGGGACTGTTCGAAACGATACGAAACTTTGAAGATCATTAAGATATGATACGAGGGAAGGTTATGATGGAAGTACATGCAAAAAACCATCTGAAAATTTGATTCTATGAAACTTATTGAAATGCAAGTTTCAGTCAAAAAATTATAATATATTATACACTAGCTTTGGTCAAAAAATTAAATTAAATCGAGGGTTGTACGAAGTGTACAAACCTTTTCAGATAATTTATATATGTTAGGGGGGAAGGTTATGATGGAAGTCCATGCAAAAAAAATCATTTGAAAATTAGATTCTATGAATCTTTTCGAAATGCAAGTTTCGGTCAAAAAATCATAATATATTATACACTAGTTTATACTAGTTTCAGTCAAAAATTAATTTAAATCAGGGACTGTTCGAAATGATACGAAACTTTTCAGATAATTTATATAAGTTAGGAGGGAAGGTTCTAATGGAAGTCAATGCAAAAAATCATTTGAAAATTAGATTCTATGAAACTTTACGTAATGCAAGTTTCGGTAAAAAATCATAATATATTATAAACTAGTTTATACTAGTTTCAGTAAAAAATCAAATTAAACCGGGGACTGTTTGAAACGATACGAAACTTTGAAGATCATTAATATATGATACGTGGGAATGTTATGATCGAAGTCCGTGCAAAAAATCATCTGAAAATTAGATTTTATAAAACTTTTCGAGATGCAAGTTTCGGTCAAAAAATTATAATATATTATACACTAGTTTTGTTCAAAAAATTAAATTAAATCGAGGATTGTACAAAGCGATACAAACCTTTTTAGATCCTTGCTATATGATACGATGGAATGTTATGATAGACGTCCATGCAAAAAGTCATCTAAAAATTAGATTCTATGAAACGTTTCGAAATGCAAGTTACGGTCAAAAAATCATAAAATTATATACACTAGTTTATACTTGTTTCTGTCAAAAATCAAATTAAATCGGGGACTGTTCGAAATGATGCGAAAATTTCCAGATCATTTATATATGTTATTAGTGAAGGTTATGATGGAAGTCAATGCAAAATATCATCTAAAAATTAGATTCTATGGAACTTTTCAAAATGCATGTTTCGGTCAAAAATCATAAAATATTATACGATAGTTTATACTAGTTTCGGTCAAAAATTAAATTAAATCAAGGACTGTTCGAAATGTTACGAAACTTTTCAGAACATTAAAATATGTTAGAAGGGAAGGTTTTGATGGCAGTCCATGCAAAAAAATCATCTGAAAAATTAGATTTTATGACACTTTTCGAAATGCAAGTTTTGGTCAAAAATCATAATATATTATACACTAGTTTATACTAGTTTCGGTCAAAATTCAAATTAAATCAAGGAATGCTCGAAATGATATGAAACTTTTCAGAACATTTATATATGTTATAAGGGAAGGTTATGATGGAAGTCCGTGCAAAAAAATCATTTGAAAATTGGATTTTATGAATCTTTTCGAAATGCAAGTTTTGTCCAAAAAATCATACTATATTATACACTAGTTTATACTAGTTTCAGTCAAAAATCAAATTAAACCGGGACTGTTCGAAACGATACGAAACTTTGAAGATCATTAAGATATGATACGAGGGAAGGTTATGATGGAAGTACATGCAAAAAACCATCTGAAAATTTGATTCTATGAAACTTATTGAAATGCAAGTTTCAGTCAAAAAATTATAATATATTATACACTAGCTTTGGTCAAAAAATTAAATTAAATCGAGGGTTGTACGAAGTGTACAAACCTTTTCAGATAATTTATATATGTTAGGGGGGAAGGTTATGATGGAAGTCCATGCAAAAAAAATCATTTGAAAATTAGATTCTATGAATCTTTTCGAAATGCAAGTTTCGGTCAAAAAATCATAATATATTATACACTAGTTTATACTAGTTTCAGTCAAAAATTAATTTAAATCAGGGACTGTTCGAAATGATACGAAACTTTTCAGATAATTTATATAAGTTAGGAGGGAAGGTTCTAATGGAAGTCAATGCAAAAAATCATTTGAAAATTAGATTCTATGAAACTTTACGTAATGCAAGTTTCGGTAAAAAATCATAATATATTATAAACTAGTTTATACTAGTTTCAGTAAAAAATCAAATTAAACCGGGGACTGTTTGAAACGATACGAAACTTTGAAGATCATTAATATATGATACGTGGGAATGTTATGATCGAAGTCCGTGCAAAAAATCATCTGAAAATTAGATTTTATAAAACTTTTCGAGATGCAAGTTTCGGTCAAAAAATTATAATATATTATACACTAGTTTTGTTCAAAAAATTAAATTAAATCGAGGATTGTACAAAGCGATACAAACCTTTTTAGATCCTTGCTATATGATACGATGGAATGTTATGATAGACGTCCATGCAAAAAGTCATCTAAAAATTAGATTCTATGAAACGTTTCGAAATGCAAGTTACGGTCAAAAAATCATAAAATTATATACACTAGTTTATACTTGTTTCTGTCAAAAATCAAATTAAATCGGGGACTGTTCGAAATGATGCGAAAATTTCCAGATCATTTATATATGTTATTAGTGAAGGTTATGATGGAAGTCAATGCAAAATATCATCTAAAAATTAGATTCTATGGAACTTTTCAAAATGCATGTTTCGGTCACAAATCATAAAATATTATACGATAGTTTATACTAGTTTCGGTCAAAAATTAAATTAAATCAAGGACTGTTCGAAATGTTACGAAACTTTTCAGAACATTAAAATATGTTAGAAGGGAAGGTTTTTATGGCAGTCCATGCAAAAAAATCATCTGAATAATTAGATTCTATGACACTTTTCGAAATGCAAGTTTTGGTCAAAAATCATAATATATTATACACTAGTTTATACTAGTTTCGGTCAAAATTCAAATTAAATCAAGGAATGCTCGAAATGATACAAAACTTTTCAGAACATTTATATATGTTATAAGGGAAGGTTATGATGGAAGTCCGTGCAAAAAAATCATTTGAAAATTGGATTTTATGAATCTTTTCGAAATGCAAGTTTTGTCCAAAAAATCATACTATATTATACACTAGTTTATACTAGTTTCTGTCTAAAATCAAATTAAACCGGGACTGTTCGAAACGATACGAAACTTTGAAGATCATTAAGATATGATACGAGGGAAGGTTATGATGGAAGTACATGCAAAAAATCATCTGAAAATTAGATTCTATGAAACTTATTGAAATGCAAGTTTCAGTCAAAAAATCATAATATATTATACACTAGCTTTGGTCAAAAAATTAAATTAAATCGAGGGTTGTACGAAGTGTACAAACCTTTTCAGATAATTTATATATGTTAGGGGGGAAGGTTATGATGGAAGTCCATGCAAAAAAAATCATTTGAAAATTAGATTCTATGAATCTTTTCGAAATGCAAGTTTCGGTTAAAAAATCATAATATATTATACACTAGTTTATACTAGTTTCAGTCAAAAATTAATTTAAATCAGGGACTGTTCGAAATGATACGAAACTTTTCAGATAATTTATATAAGTTAGGAGGGAAGGTTATAATGGAAGTCAATGCAAAAAATCATTTGAAAATTAGATTCTATGAAACTTTACGTAATGCAAGTTTCGGTAAAAAATCATAATATATTATAAACTAGTTTATACTAGTTTCAGTAAAAAATCAAATTAAACCGGGGACTGTTTGAAACGATACGAAACTTTGAAGATCATTAATATATGATACGTGGGAATGTTATGATCGAAGTCCGTGCAAAAAATCATCTGAAAATTAGATTCTATAAAACTTTTCGAGATGCAAGTTTCGGTCAAAAAATTATAATATATTATACACTAGTTTTGTTCAAAAAATTAAATTAAATCGAGGATTGTACAAAGCGATACAAACCTTTTTAGATCCTTGCTATATGATACGATGGAATGTTATGATAGACGTCCATGCAAAAAGTCATCTAAAAATTAGATTCTATGAAACGTTTCGAAATGCAAGTTACGGTCAAAAAATCATAAAATTATATACACTAGTTTATACTTGTTTCTGTCAAAAATCAAATTAAATCGGGGACTGTTCGAAATGATGCGAAAATTTCCAGATCATTTATATATGTTATTAGTGAAGGTTATGATGGAAGTCAATGCAAAATATCATCTAAAAATTAGATTCTATGGAACTTTTCAAAATGCATGTTTCGGTCAAAAATCATAAAATATTATACGTTAGTTTATACTAGTTTCGGTCAAAAATTAAATTAAATCAAGGACTGTTCGAAATGTTACGAAACTTTTCAGAACATTAAAATATGTTAGAAGGGAAGGTTTTGATGGCAGTCCATGCAAAAAAATCATCTGAAAAATTAGATTCTATGACACTTTTCGAAATGCAAGTTTTGGTCAAAAATCATAATATATTATACACTAGTTTATACTAGTTTCGGTCAAAATTCAAATTAAATCAAGGAATGCTCGAAATGATACGAAACGTTTCAGAACATTTATATATGTTATAAGGGAAGGTTATGATGGAAGTCCGTGCAAAAAAATCATTTGAAAATTGGATTTTATGAATCTTTTCGAAATGCAAGTTTTTTCCGAAAAATCATACTATATTATACACTAGTTTATACTAGTTTCAGTCAAAAATCAAATTAAACCGGGACTGTTCGAAACGATACGTAACTTTGAAGATCATTAATATATGATACGAGGGAAGGTTATTATGGAAGTACATGCAAAAAATCATCTGAAAATTAGATTCTATGAAACTTATTGAAATGCAAGTTTCAGTCAAAAAATCATAATATATTATACACTAGCTTTGGTCAAAAAATTAAATTAAATCGAGGGTTGTACGAAGTGTACAAACCTTTTCAGATAATTTATATATGTTAGGGGGGAAGGTTATGATGGAAGTCCATGCAAAAAAAATCATTTGAAAATTAGATTCTATGAATCTTTTCGAAATGCAAGTTTCGGTCAAAAAATCCTAATATATTATACACTAGTTTATACTAGTTTCAGTCAAAAATTAATTTAAATCAGGGACTGTTCGAAATGATACGAAACTTTTCAGATAATTTATATAAGTTAGGAGGGAAGGTTATAATGGAAGTCCATGCAAAAAATCATTTGAAAATTAGATTCTATGAAACTTTACGTAATTCAAGTTTCGGTAAAAAATCATAATATATTATAAACTAGTTTATACTAGTTTCAGTAAAAAATCAAATTAAACCGGGGACTGTTTGAAACGATACGAAACTTTGAAGATCATTAATATATGATACGAGGGAATGTTATGATCGAAGTCCGTGCAAAAAATCATCTGAAAATTAGATTCTATGAAACTTTTCGAGATGCAAGTTTCGGTCAAAAAATTATAATATATTATACACTAGTTTTGTTCAAAAAAATTAAATTAAATCGAGGATTGTACAAAGCGATACAAACCTTTTTAGATCCTTGCTATATGATACGATGGAATGTTTTGATAGACGTCCATGCAAAAAGTCATCTAAAAATTAGATTCTATGAAACGTTTTGAAATGCAAGTTACGGTCAAAAAATCATAAAATTATATACACTAGTTTATACTTGTTTCTGTCAAAAATCAAATTAAATCGGGGACTGTTCGAAATGATGCGAAAATTTCCAGATCATTTATATTGTTATTAGTGAAGGTTATGATGGAAGTCAATGCAAAATATCATCTAAAAATTAGATTCTATGGAACTTTTCAAAATGCATGTTTCGGTCAAAAATCATAAAATATTATACGATAGTTTATAATAGTTTCGGTCAAAAATTAAATTAAATCAAGGACTGTTCGAAATGTTACGAAACTTTTCAGAACATTAAAATATGTTAGAAGGGAAGGTTTTGATGGCAGTCCATGCAAAAAAATCATCTGAAAAATTAGATTCTATGACACTTTTCGAAATGCAAGTTTTGGTCAAAAATCATAATATATTATACACTAGTTTATACTAGTTTCGGTCAAAATTCAAATTAAATCAAGGAATGCTCGAAATGATACGAAACGTTTCAGAACATTTATATATGTTATAAGGGAAGGTTATGATGGAAGTCCGTGCAAAAAAATCATTTGAAATTTGGATTTTATGAATCTTATCGAAATGCAAGTTTTGTCCAAAAAATCATACTATATTATACACTAGTTTATACTAGTTTCAGTCAAAAATCAAATTAAACCGGGACTGTTCGAAACAATACGAAACTTTGAAGATCATTAATATATGATACGAGGGAAGGTTATGATGGAAGTTCATGCAAAAAATCATCTGAAAATTAGATTCTATGAAACTTATTGAAATGCAAGTTTCGGTCAAAAAATCATAATATATTATACACTAGCATTGGTCAAAAAATTAAATTAAATCGAGGGTTGTACGAAGTGTACAAACCTTTTCAGATAATTTATATATGTTAGGGGGGAAGGTTATGATGGAAGTCCATGCAAAAAAAATCATTTGAAAATTAGATTCTATGAATCTTTTCGAAATGCAAGTTTCGGTCAAAAAATCATAATATATTATACACTAGTTTATACTAGTTTCAGTCAAAAATTAATTTAAATCAGGGACTGTTCGAAATGATACGAAACTTTTCAGATAATTTATATAAGTTAGGAGGGAAGGTTATAATGGAAGTACATGCAAAAAATCATTTGAAAATTAGATTCTATGAAACTTTACGTAATGCAAGTTTCGGTAAAAAATCATAATATATTATAAACTAGTTTATACTAGTTTCAGTAAAAAATCAAATTAAACCGGGGACTGTTTGAAACGATACGAAACTTTGAAGATCATTAATATATGATACGAGGGAATGTTATGATCGAAGTCCGTGCAAAAAATCATCTGAAAATTAGATTCTATGAAACTTTTCGAGATGCAAGTTTCGGTCAAAAAATTATAATATATTATACACTAGTGTTGTTCAAAAAAATTAAATTAAATCGATTATTGTACAAAGCGATACAAACCTTTTTAGATCCTTGCTATATGATACGATGGAATGTTTTGATAGACGTCCATGCAAAAAGTCATCTAAAAATTAGATTCTATGAAACGTTTCGAAATGCAAGTTACGGTCAAAAAATCATAAAATTATATACACTAGTTTATACTTGTTTCTGTCAAAAATCAAATTAAATCGGGGACTGTTCGAAATGATGCGAAAATTTCCAGATCATTTATATATGTTATTAGTGAAGGTTATGATGGAAGTCAATGCAAAATATCATCTAAAAATTAGATTCTATGGAACTTTTCAAAATGCATGTTTCGGTCAAAAATCATAAAATATTATACGATAGTTTATACTAGTTTCGGTCAAAAATTAAATTAAATCAAGGACTGTTCGAAATGTTACGAAACTTTTCAGAACATTAAAATATGTTAAAAGGGAAGGTTTTGATGGCAGTCCATGCAAAAAAATCATCTGAAAAATTAGATTCTATGACACTTTTCGAAATGCAAGTTTTGGTCAAAAATCATAATATATTATACACTAGTTTATACTAGTTTCGGTCAAAATTCAAATTAAATCAAGGAATGCTCGAAATGATGCGAAACGTTTCAGAACATTTATATATGTTATAAGGGAAGGTTATGATGGAAGTCCGTGCAAAAAAATCATTTGAAAATTGGATTTTATGAATCTTTTTGAAATGCAAGTTTTGTCCAAAAAATCATACCATATTATACACTAGTTTATACTAGTTTCAATCAAAAATCAAATTAAACCGGGACTGTTCGAAACGATACGAAACTTTGAAGATCATTAATATATGATACGAGGGATGGTTATGATGGAAGTACATGCAAAAAATCATCTGAAAATTAGATTCTATGAAACTTATTGAAATGCAAGTTTCGATCAAAAAATCATAATATATTATACACTAGCTTTGGTCAAAAAATTAAATTAAATCGAGGGTTGTACGAAGTGTACAAACCTTTTCAGATAATTTATATATGTTAGGGGGGAAGGTTATGATGGAAGTCCATGCAAAAAAATCATTTGAAAATTAGATTCTATGAATCTTTTCGAAATGCAAGTTTCGGTCAAAAAATCATAATATATTATACACTAGTTTATACTAGTTTCAGTCAAAAATTAATTTAAATCAGGGACTGTTCGAAATGATACGAAACTTTTCAGATAATTTATATAAGTTAGGAGGGAAGGTTATAATGGAAGTCCATGCAAAAAATCATTTGAAAATTAGATTCTATGAAACTTTACGTAATGCAAGTTTCGGTAAAAAATCATAATATATTATAAACTAGTTTATACTAGTTTCAGTAAAAAATCAAATTAAACCGGGGACTGTTTGAAACGATACGAAACTTTGAAGATCATTAATATATGATACGAGGGAATGTTATGATCGAAGTCCGTGCAAAAAATCATCTGAAAATTAGATTCTATGAAACTTTTCGAGATGCAAGTTTCGGTCAAAAAATTATAATATATTATACACTAGTTTTGTTCAAAAAAATTAAATTAAATCGAGGATTGTACAAAGCGATACAAACCTTTTTAGATCCTTGCTATATGATACGATGGAATGTTTTGATAGACGTCCATGCAAAAAGTCATCTAAAAATTAGATTCTATGAAACGTTTCGAAATGCAAGTTACGGTCAAAAAATCATAAAATTATATACACTAGTTTATACTTGTTTCTGTCAAAAATCAAATTAAATCGGGGACTGTTCGAAATGATGCGAAAATTTCCAGATCATTTATATATGTTATTAGTGAAGGTTATGATGGAAGTCAATGCAAAATATCATCTAAAAATTAGATTCTATGGAACTTTTCAAAATGCATGTTTCAGTCAAAAATCATAAAATATTATACGATAGTTTATACTAGTTTCGGTAAAAAATTAAATTAAATCAAGGACTGTTCGAAATGTTACGAAACTTTTCAGAACATTAAAATATGTTAGAAGGGAAGGTTTTGATGGCAGTCCATGCAAAAAAATCATCTGAAAAATTAGATTCTATGACACTTTTCGAAATGCAAGTTTTGGTCAAAAATCATAATATATTATACACTAGTTTATACTAGTTTCGGTCAAAATTCAAATTAAATCAAGGAATGCTCGAAATGATACAAAACTTTTCAGAACATTTATATATGTTATAAGGGAAGGTTATGATGGAAGTCCGTGCAAAAAAATCATTTGAAAATTGGATTTTATGAATCTTTTTGAAATGCAAGTTTTGTCCAAAAAATCATACTATATTATACACTAGTTTATACTAGTTTCAATCAAAAATCAAATTAAACCAGGACTGTTCGAAACGATACGAAACTTTGAAGATCATTAATATATGATACGAGGGATGGTTATGATGGAAGTACATGCAAAAAATCATCTGAAAATTAGATTTTATGAAACTAATTGAAATGCAAGTTTCGGTCAAAAAATCATAATATATTATACACTAGCTTTGGTCAAAAAATTAAATTAAATCGAGGGTTGTACGAAGTGTACAAACCTTTTCAGATAATTTATATATGTTAGGGGGGAAGGTTATGATGGAAGTCCATGCAAAAAAAATCATTTGAAAATTAGATTCTATGAATCTTTTCGAAATGCAAGTTTCGGTCAAAAAATCATAATATATTATACACTAGTTTATACTAGTTTCAGTCAAAAATTAATTTAAATCAGGGATTGTTCGAAATGATACGAAACTTTTCAGATAATTTATATAAGTTAGGAGGGAAGGTTATAATGGAAGTCCATGCAAAAAATCATTTGAAAATTAGATTCTATGAAACTTTACGTAATGCAAGTTTCGGTAAAAAATCATAATATATTATAAACTAGTTTATACTAGTTTCAGTAAAAAATCAAATTAAACCGGGGACTGTTTAAAACGATACGAAACTTTGAAGATCATTAATATATGATACGAGGGAATGTTATGATCGAAGTTCGTGCAAAATATCATCTGAAAATTAGATTCTATGAAACTTTTCGAGATGCAAGTTTCGGTCAAAAAATTATAATATATTATACACTAGTTTTGTTCAAAAAATTAAATTAAATCGAGGATTGTACAAAGCGATACAAACCTTTTTAGATCCTTGCTATATGATACGATGGAATGTTTTGATAGACGTCCATGCAAAAAGTCATCTAAAAATTAGATTCTATGAAACGTTTCGAAATGCAAGTTACGGTCAAAAAATCATAAAATTATATACACTAGTTTATACTTGTTTCTGTCAAAAATCAAATTAAATCGGGGACTGTTCGAAATGATGCGGAAATTTTGATCACACTAAAATTCACCGTATTTCTGACTCCGATTTCGCATGCATTCTTAGCTTTTATTGTTATTTTGTTATGTTATTACTTTGTTTTCTTATGTTTTCAGGTTTTTATAATAATCGGGGCTTGAATCGAGAAAAGGAGCGAAAAAGGAGTGAAAACGGACGTAAACCTAGAAATTCAGCGTTTTGCACTTACAGCACCCACCGTGGCGGGCGCCATGGGGTTAGCCATGACGTGGCCACGTCTCAAGACCACTGCACAACTGCCAAGACCCACGATCCCCACTCTCTCATCCCCTGTCAACCACATGGCGGGCGCCATGACCTTGTGGCGGGCGCCACAAGGCAAAAATCAGTAACCTCCACTTTTTAGTGGAGGGGCATCCCAGTCTTTTCATGCTTTTAGTTTTCCTATAAATAGGACTTTAGTTTGTCGTTTTTAATATCCAAAATTAGATTTCTCTAGGCATATATCAGTTTCAAAGCAGTTGCCATTCCACATCGGGGTGTTTCTGCAATCGAGTGATCGAGTCTGTAATCTGTCTGTGCGATCGAGTTTTGGAGCACTCTGGAGGAAGTTAATCCTGCCGCCATTTTAATTCAAGTTCGTATTTTACTTTATTTATTTCTGCCTTGCTTTACTTTTATTTATTTCTCGCATTGATTTACTTTCTTTATTATCCGCACTCGCACTTTATTTCGTTTATTTCCCGCACTCGCACTTTATTTCGTTTATTTCCCGCACTCGCTTTAAATTACTTTATTTCTCGCACTCCCACTAAATTCATTTACTTTCCGCACTCGCACTAAATTACTTTTATGAAAAATTATAAAAAGAATATTTACTTTATCATGTCTAACTAATTCCATAAAGGTTAGAATGTAAGGATCGTAATTGAACCAGTAATCCGTATAATTGTTCGTGGAAACACTTAAAGGGCTATTTTATCTTTCAATTCAATCTAATTGTTTTTAACTATTTCAAAAACATCCAAAAGCGCTTTGTCTAGTTCATTAGGAGTTTTTAGATTAAAAAGAAAAGAGATTTTAAAACGATTTTCGGACGCGTTAGGAAGTTTAAACTCTGGTTCGTAAGAACCTCTTTTTGTTAAGAAGTCCAGGTTAAAATACTTTTCAACTTAGTTAAGATACTATATTTCTTAAAAATAGGTTTACTACTCTAACGCAGTACGCACCTTTTTATCCGTGACAATAGGAGGGGTTGATTAGAGAGTACAACTCGGTTCTGAATATGCGAAAGCGACAGTTCCTGTTAAATTAGTTCTTTTCAAAGGAGAAAACATTGCCCATAAGTAGTTACATTAACAAGTACTGGATTATCATTGATTACGTGAATTACATTTGAGCCTGTCTTTTATTTATTATTTAAAATTATAATTTTATTTACCATTGCACCCTTACTAAAACCCTTATATTTAGTTGCCTTAGATACACACCATAACAACAGGTACGATAGATTGACACTTGGTCTCTGTGGATTCGACAATCTTTTATATTACTCTGACGTGTTCTTACACTTGCAAAAAACACGCATCAAGTTTTTGGCGCCGTTGCCGGGGACCAATTTCGTCAAATTTCATTACCCTGTAGTTATACCGTTTAGACTAAGGTTGTTACCCACCGGTCAATGCGAAAGACTCGCAGTGCCGGAAGTTTAGTAGACCCTCTAGCTGAACCTGAACGTTACGCTCGCGCACGTTTATTTTTCCATAGGAATAGGAAAGCTATGGCCGAAGATCAAAACCGAAGACCTCTTAAGGACTTCGCCCAACCATCAAACGAGGAACCTAGTTCCAGTATAGTAAACCCCGCTATCCCAGCCAATAATTTTGAACTTAAACCATCCCTGCTGCAATTAGTGCAACAGAGACAATTCGCAGGTCTCGCTACTGATAACCCGAACCAACATTTAAAAAACTTTCTTCAGTTAGCAGACACCTTTAAAACCAATGGAGCTTCTCCTGAGGCGATACGCTTAAGATTATTTCCCTTTTCCCTCAGAGATAAAGCTCTATCATGGTTAGATTCCCTTCCACCCAACTCAATAACAACTTGGGATGACCTTAGGAAAGTTTTCCTTGCTAGATATTTTCCCCCGAGTAAGACCGCTCTTCTTCGAAACCTAATAACTAGATTTACCCAACACCAAGGAGAGTCGTTGTTCGAAGCCTGGGAGAGATATAAGGAACTATTAAGAGCATGCCCACATCATGGTTTAGAGAATTGGCTAATCATCCAAACCTTCTATAATGGACTTCATTATAACACTAAGATGACCATCGACGCTGTCGCTGGTGGCGCACTGATGAACAAACCTTACCCTGAAGCTAGTGCCCTTATCGAGGATATGGCCCAAAACCATCAATCGTGGGGAGTAGAACGAGCGACAGTGGAAAAGAAGGAAGCCCAAGGAGGAATACATGAGCTAAGCTCTATAGACATGATGCAGGCTAAAATGGACGCGTTGGCCCTTAGAGTCGAACATATGTGTACAACTCCGAATACTGTAGCCGCAGTTTCGCCGAATTGTGAGATATGTGGAACGCAAGGACACCAATCCGCCGAATGCAATCTGTTGAATGAAACCAACACTGAGCAAGTGAACTATACCCAAGGGAACCCATTTTCAAACACATATAACCCTGGATGGAGGAATCACCCAAACTTCTCCTACAAAAATAATAACCCTATTCAAAATACCGCACCTCCGAGACAACAAGGTTACCAAGCCCCAAGAACAAATCAACCTATGCAACCTGTACCACCAAGTCCGAGCTTTGAGGAAGTTGTAAAAAACTTCATCACTGCTCAAGCAAAACAAAACAAAGAGTTCATGAACCAAAACGTCCATGTTAACGAACTAATTACCCAGTTAGGAACCAAGGTTGATCAAATTATTACTCATAATAAGATGCTTGAAACCCAGATCTCTCAGGTAGCGTTAAACCAAGCCCCACAGACTACACCTGGAGGACAGTTCCCTGGACAACCTCAACAAAACCCGAAAGGGCAAGCTAATGCCATTACTCTACAAAGTGGAACCGCTTATAAAGAACCTTTGAACCCTAGATTAAGTGAGCCTGAAACTTCTGAGAGGAATGAGGAGAAGGAACCAGAGAAGCCTGAAACCCCGGAAAGTCAAGAAAAAGGAGAAGAACCTAAAAATAAAACCTATGTACCACCACCGCCATACAAACCACCAATACCTTACCCTCAAAGATTAAAGAAAACCCAAATCGATAATCAATATCAAAAATTCGTTAAGGTTATAGAAAAACTTCACGTAGAAATCCCCTTTACAGAAGCCATCACCCAAATACCTTCTTATGCTAAGTTTCTCAAAGACATACTTACGAATAAACGTAGACTTGAAGATCCGAAACCCGTGGAATGTAATTCTATTTCCGAAGATAGGTTGGCAAAGAAAGATAAAGATCCCGGAAATTTTTCCATTCCTTGTATTTTGGGGAATCATGTCATCGAAAAAGCTTTTCTAGACTTAGGAGCTAGTGTGAGCTTAATGCCTTTAGCAGTTTGTGAGAGATTAAACTTAGGAGAATTACAACCTACTAAGATGTCACTTCAATTAGCCGATAGATCCGTTAAATACCCTATAGGCATACTTGAAGACGTCCCTGTTAGGATAGGTCAGTTGTTTATACCTACTGATTTTGTTGTCATGGACATTAAAGAAGATGACGACATACCAATCCTCCTAGGTAGACCGTTCTTATCGACTGCTGGAGCCGTAATAGATGTTAAAAAGGGAAAACTAACTTTTGAGGTAGGTGATGAGAAGATAGAATTTATATTGTCAAAATTTCTTATGGCACCTGTGATAGGAGATGCTTGTTATGCCTTAGATATCATCGAAGAATGCATTAGGGAATTAGAACAAGAAGAAGAAAATGAATCTATAAAATTGCCATCAACCCTTATTTTGGAAGATGACAATTATAAAAAACCCTACATTGATGATAACCTTCACGAATGTTTATCTCTTACCCCAGATCCTATGCCTTGCCCTATGAAACCGACCGTAAAACTTAAGGAACTGCCTAAAAACCTGAGATATGAATTTCTCGATGAAGATATGAACCGTCCAGTTATAGTCAGTGCTACCTTAAACCAAGAAGAAACCGATCAATTATTAGAAGTTTTGCGTAGGTACCCCTCAGCCTTAGGATATAAGATCTCTGATCTAAAAGGAATAAGCCCATCCATATGCATGCATCGGATTTTGCTTTAAGAAGATTCAAAACCTTCCAGAGAACACCAACGAAGAATAAATCCTATAATGAGTACTGTAGTTAAGACTAAAGTTCTTAAGTTACTAGAGGCAGGTATAATATATCAGATCTCGGACAGTAAATGGGTGAGTCTTGTGCATGTAGTACCAAAAAAGGGAGGCATCACAGTCGTGCAAAACGAGAAGGGCGAACCTGTAGCAAAAAGAACCGATGGAGGTTGGCGTATGTGCATAGATTATAGAAAATTAAATAAAGCAACTAGGAAGGACCATTTCCCATTACCATTCATAGACCAAATGTTGGAGCGCCTAGCCAGACACTCTTACTTTTGTTACTTAGATGGATATTCAGGATTCTTCCAAATACCTATTCACCCCGAAGATCAAGAAAAAACTACCTTTACATGCCCAGTTGGAACTTTTGCCTATAGAAGAATGCCTTTTGGACTCTGTAATGCTCCTGCCACTTTCCAACGCTGCATGATGTCTATCTTTGCAGACTATTTAGATGGAATCATGGAAGTATTTATGGACGATTTCTCAGTTTGTGGATCAGATTTCAAAAATTTTCTTATCAACCTTGAGAAAATCCTGGAGAGATGTGTGGAGGTAAACCTTGTGCTAAATTGGGAAAAACGTCATTTCATGGTCACCGAAGGGATTGTTTTAGGACATATAGTTTCTGAAAAAGGTATAGAGGTAGATAAAGCAAAAATAGAAGTCATAGAGAATCTAAAACCGCCGAAGACTATCAGGGAGATAAGAAGTTTTCTTGGACATGCCGGATTTTACCGACGTTTTATCAAGGATTTCTCTAAAATAACAAAACCCTTAACTGGTCTTTTAATGAAAGATGCTGAATTTATCTTCGATGAAAAATGTACTGAAGCATTTAATCTTCTGAAGCAAGCTCTGATTTCAGCACCTATAATGAAACCCCCTGATTGGTCAGAACCGTTTGAGATAATGTGTGACGCCAGTGATTATGCTGTTGGAGCCGTTCTAGGTCAGAGAAAAGACAAAACGTTACACGTAATTTATTATGCCAATAGAACCCTAGACGCTGCACAGCTCAACTACGCAACAATAGAAAAAGAGCTCCTAGCTGTAGTTTTCGCAATAGACAAATTTAGATCTTATCTAGTAGGAGCCAAGATTATAGTTTATACCGACCATGCTGCCATTCGTTACTTACTAAGCAAAAAGGATGCCAAGCCTAGGTTACTTCGATGGATTCTATTACTGCAAGAGTTTGATTTGGATATCCGTGATAAGAAAGGCACTGATAATGTAGTAGCTGATCACCTATCTAGGCTAGAATACCTGAAACCTGACTCAGTACCCATAAATGACGATTTTGCCTATGATAGACTGATAGCCCAACTAGAAACTATTGAAGATGATAACCCAGACCCTCATGAGCATTTTCATAAATCCTTAGCTATAAGCAATGTACCTTGGTATGCAGACTTTGTTAATTACCTAGCCGCTGACATCATACCCCCTGATCTAAACTACCACCGGAAGAAGAAGTTCTATAGTGATGTAAGAAACTTCTATTGGGACGAACCGTTTCTTTTCAAGAGAGGCAAAGATGGCATTTTCCGCCGTTGTGTTCCAGAAGAAGAGGTAAATAATATAATTGAGCATTGTCACTCTGCACCCTATGGTGGACATGCAAGCACATCTAAGACCTACGCCAAGATTCTTCAAGCCGGCCTATTCTGGCCTACTATGTGGCGTGATGTCCATGCTTTCATTGTCAAGTGTGATAGATGCCAATGCACAGGAAATATTTCAAGACGTAATGAAATGCCGTTAAGAAATATCCAAGAAGTAGAACTCTTCGACGTATGGGGTATAGACTTTATGGGACCGTTCCCACCATCTTTTGGAAATCAGTACATCTTAGTAGCAGTTGACTACGTGTCTAAATGGATTGAAGCTATCGCCGCACCCACAAACGACACCAGAGTAGTCATCAAATTATTCAAAAACTATATATTTCCCAGGTTTGGAACCCCCCGTTTAGTCATAAGTGATGGAGGATCACACTTCATATCGAGAATATTTGATAAACTTTTAAGCAAGTATGGAGTTAAGCATAGAGTAGCAACACCATACCACCCACAGACCAATGGACAAGTGGAAGTATCTAATAGGGAGATCAAACAAATCCTCGAGAAGACTGTCTCTATATCTAGAAAGGATTGGTCACAGAAACTTCAAGAAGCATTATGGGCCTATAGAACCGCTTTCAAAACTCCTATAGGAACAACCCCTTACCAACTGGTCTATGGAAAATCATGTCACTTACCTTTTGAGTTGGAACATAAGGCCTATTGGGCCATCAAAACTTTGAATTTGGATTACTTGACTGCTGGTGAAAAACGTATCCTTGATATCCACAAATTAGAAGAGCTCAGACAATCTGCCTACGAAAATGCCATCATATACAAAGAAAGAACAAAAGCTTGGCATGACAAAAGAATCATAAGAAGAGACTTCAAAATAGGCGATCCTGTTCTCTTGTTCGATTCTAGGTTACGACTTTTTCCAGGAAAACTTCGTTCGAGATGGACTGGCCCTTTCGAAGTATCTAAGATCCTAAGATCCGGTTCTATTGAAATCAAGAACCAAACATGTAAACCGTTCATCGTCAATGGACAGAGGTTGAAGCCCTACGAAGGAGGTGACATTCCAACAACATACACCTGTCATGCTCTGAGTGATCCACCATATCCTTCCAATGATGTTTAAAAATCGGTCGTCGAGCTAATGACGTTAAACAAGCGCTACATGGGAGGCAACCCATGGTTTTCTTATTTTTGTACTCTTTATTTTTTACTTTTACTTTATTTTGTTTATTTTATTATTATGTCAGGACTAACGATTGAATGTTTTATGTGCTTTCAGGACTTGTTTGCTAACCTTGTGCAGAATGCAGAACCCTGATGACATGCACGTGGCCTTTAGAGACGACGCACAGAGAGAGCGTTACTATGTCCACATGAGATGCCCTATGGCTCCTACCAGGTACCCTGACCATGACTGCATGGATGCCTTGGGGATAGAGCCAAGCATCAGATTCTTATGCCATCAACTCCAGTGGGGCCAGTTTGACGACAGGAACAACACTTATAGGAACTTGACTCTTGAGTTCCTCAGCTCGTTTCATCATGACCCTTGGGCTGGACCCGATGGACTCGCTGTTTTCAGGTTGTTCGGGATTGACTACTCATTCTCTCACAAAGAGTTTGGTGATTTGCTAGGTTTCCAGACTACTCCTGATGCTATTCCAGAGACACCGATGGGGTATTTTATGAGCAGAGAAGTGGAAAAGTTTTGGACTAAAATATCAGGTGGAGGGAGCCAAGACCCTTCTACCCAGTTTTCTCAGGTAATCCACAACCCTGCATTGAGGTACTTCCAGATGATTCTAGCACATTCTTTCCTAGGTTTGCCAGATACAGAGACCCTGCTAAGTGAAGAGGAGATTTTCCTACTGTTTTGTGCGACTCAGTCTCGCTCAGTTGCTTGTGGCAACTTTCTGTTGAAGGGCCTTGCTAGTGTTGCCAGATCATCCGTAGGCATCATACATGTCGGTGGGATTGTTGCACAGATAGCTACTGCATTGGGTCTGTCTCGCAAGCTATTGCACCTCAGGACCTTCTGCTGCTACACCACCCTGGATATTGATTTTTGTCTTGATAGAGGACTGATGAGGAGGGCTTCTTTTGAGCCCAACATGTTTAGATTGCTGATCGACGGCGAAGCGATACACTATTTTACATTACCAAATCCGCTGATGACCAGTGTCCATGATCCTGAAAATTGGAGTTATGCTCTAGAGGGTTATGGAGAGACTGTCGAAGAGCCGAAATCGCCTCCCGCCGCTGAGTACACTCATACACCTCTTACTCCCCGAATCACTGTTATGTCTAACAATTTGTCTCTGCAGCCACCTGACCTACAAACACAGATTTATGAGCTCCGTAAGGAGACTGCCCTGCTCAAGCAGGAAGTGGCAGACTTAGAGTTACAGATGCAGAGGCCGATGCTCTATATCAGGCGATTGAAGAGCTTCGGAGGGAGATAGTTGAGATTCGTGGATCAAGCCAGGAAAAGAAGCCTACCACATGACTCATTCTACACTGACAGCGCTACCCTAGTATTTAATTTCCTTTTATATGCTTTATTTTATTTATCGCATTTCCAGACATATATTACTTTTTTGAATCTATTATATTTTCATGTACTTTGAATTCCTCCTATATATACATATTATGCACTAATGTTAATTTTTCTTTTTCTTTTTTGATTTTTAATTATTTTATTTTTGTCGTGCAAAGAAAAAAAAATAAGACAAAAATATTTTCATTTTTGTCTTTACAAAAAAATATGCAAGCCTCATGCCTTGAAAAGAAGAAGAAAACGCTATCCAGACCCCCCGAAGACCAAAGGTGCAAGGAAGGCCCAAAAGGAGGATTCAAAAACCCAAGGCCCAGGAAATGGCCTTGTGGCGGGCGCCATAGGCCCTGTGGCGGGCGCCACACCGTACCAACAACAAATACGGGGCTGATTCCCCATTTCCACCATTTTCATCCCTTTCTTCACCAAAAACCCATTTTTACAACCTTCCAAAACCTCCTTGAACCCCATTAAAGCTCCACCATTTCCAAAATACCCTCCATCCATAAAACATATCCAACATCCATTTTCATTTTCATCCACCAAAAACCAAAAAAAATCAAAACTTTATCATTTCCCTCATAAACCACTTTTCTACCATTTTCACTACCTAAGGAGCAATCAACAATGGAGTTCAACGGATTTCTTCTTCGTGATGGAAGACCGGGCGATAGGCAACGGAAAATTATTCAGAGTCTTCAGAGTCGAGAAATTCTCTCGACTAGGTACGTCGACAATAACTGTCTGTATGCTTTGGGTATTTATCATAGTGTTTTTAATTTATTAGAATTTCTAGGCTTGCATAATATTTTCATTAATCAGGAACCTACCTATGAGAGACTGACAATTGAGTTTTTGAGTTCTTTGATATACACTGTCAGTCCTAACACTGCTAGCACTGTCGGTACTGTTATTTTTAGACTGTTTGGAATTGAATATGAATTCAGTACCAACGAGCTAGCAGGTTTGTTAGGAATCCCTCATACGGAAGGTGCGATTTGTGAGGCACATTTGGATGCGGAATGGTCGGCCGAGGTATTTACCTTCTGGCAAAGGCTTTCAAGTACTTCAATTAATTCTTTTGAAGGGATACTTGCGTCGACCATTCACAACCCAGCCATAAGAGTTTTTAGACTTCTTTTGGCATGTACTATTTTTGGCCGGGAAAGTCCAAACAAGGTAAATGCTCGAGAACTCCTATTTTTGCAAGGATGCCTCACTAGAACCCACATCAATCTGGTCCCGTTTATGCTTGCCCACATGACTTTATTTACTAATAAAACAGGACCGATTGTTTTTGGAGGGCTTGTTACGTCTATTGCTCGGGCTCTTGGCCTGAACAATGAGATAGCTACACTTGAACCACTACCTCCTCGCACAATTAACTTAAAATTTCTGAAAGACATGAAATTGTGTCGAACGAGGAGAGAAGGTGGTTATGAGTTGATGGTTCATGGGGTACCTATCCCATCTGTTGCTTTACCATGCAGTAGACGTACTGATGTACGTGATGAAAGTAACTGGACCTATGATCTTAATGCTCCACGTGTTTTGGGTCCACTTCCTCCTAATATTCCCGATGGGGAGGCACATGACACTGATGAAGAGTATGATCGGAGAGAGCAGTCTCCCATCCCTCACATGTCCCCCCATCGTCCTTCACAGTCACACACCGCACCATCTTCCTCTAACCCTGTTGCAGGTACTGCTCCTGGATTCTTTGTCACCGAGGAGATGTGGCGTGATATGACAGCTAGAGAAGAAAGGCGTGATGGCCTTCTCTCTACTATTTCACAACAGTTGACGGACAACATGAGCTTCATGCAACAATCGCGATTGGTTTCGGATCGTGCTTATAGCAACGTTTGTCGTACCTTGAACGATATCTCATTAGAGCAGAACCGTCAGAGAGAGTTCAACAGCCGACACTACCAGCTTGTAGAGGCCACTCAGGGTTCCATCTTAGGTAACCTTCGAGAGGTCCGGAGTGCTCAGGCTGCTTTATCAGCACGACTCGACCGGAGGGACCAGCATCGTAGTAGATCCCGTCATTCCAGGCCATCACAACAGGACGGCGAGGGCACCAGTGCTCCTCCTCAGTAGTCTTTTTCAGGTTACCCCCCTTATCTTATTTCGAAACATTGGGGACAATGTTCGATTTAAGTGTGGGAGGGGATTTTATTGCTTTCTGTCATTTCCCTTTTTAGTTAATTATTTCCTTTCAGTTATTTCCCTTTTCAGTAATTTATTTTTCTTAGATAATGCATGAGTCTGACGAGTCACCAGTATAGTGTATTTTTAGTTCATCTTCATTTTTTCCCATTTCCTTAGCCTTACCAGAAAAATTTTAAAAAGAAAATAATGTTGTTTCACATGTTTTTTGGGCTTTGAGACAGGTTTAGATTAGGATGTGGTGACTTAGGTCAACTTTTTGAAACATCAGAACCATTTTAGCACCATTGACCTCTTGAATATAGGAATCACTCCTAAACCCCACCACCATGGCCTTTATTATCATTTAAAAATTGCCCTAAGTAGTTTATTTTAGCAGTCAGCTCCGGCCTAAGCATGCTCTACGTAGGGGGCCGATGAACATAAGTGAATGATCCAGTGCTAATAAAAAAGAAAAAAGGCAAACTCTGGTATAGGTGACCCTCACAAAGTCATTTAAACCAAAAAAAAGAGAAAAAAAAATTTTTGCCACAAAAAGAAAAAAAATTGCAAGTCACCTATTGTTAGTTGGTTCAGAGGTATCTGGCACTGAACTTGGTAGGGCGGATTACGATCCGATCCCCCGCAACTACAATTAGGTCAAATAAATCAGGTTTACACATGCTTATGTGCCAGAAACCTTATGTTATGGATCAGAATCACTAACCGGTCACTCTACTATGAAGCATGTACGGATAACGGGCTTAATGTGATTGCGCCTGAATGAAAAGGACACAAAAAGATGAGAAGATAGGCCTAGGTATTGTGGGATGATATGGAGCGGTTAATATAGGATTGAAGTTTGTGTTTGTGTTACTATGGTACCCTGGGTTCACTTAGTTAGTATCTGTCACTGCATCCTGACTTGAACTTAGAAGCCCTTTAGCCCAAAGACACGTGTTGACACCATATTTTCTTAAGCTTTAATGTTTGCTTGAGGACAAGCAAAGGTTTAAGTGTGGGAGAATTTGATCACACTAAAATTCACCGTATTTCTGACTCCGATTTCGCATGCATTCTTAGCTTTTATTGTTATTTTGTTATGTTATTACTTTGTTTTCTTATGTTTTCAGGTTTTTATAATAATCGGGGCTTGAATCGAGAAAAGGAGCGAAAAAGGAGTGAAAACGGACGTAAACCTAGAAATTCAGCGTTTTGTACTTACGGCACCCACCGTGGCGGGCGCCATGGGGTTAGCCATGACGTGGCCACGTCTCAAGACCACTCCACAACTGCCAAGACCCACGATCCCCACTCTCTCATCCCCTGTCAACACCATGGCGGGCGCCATGACCTTGTGGCGGGCGCCACAAGGCAAAAATCAGTAACCTCCACTTTTTAGTGGAGGGGCATCCCAGTCTTTTCATGCTTTTAGTTTTCCTATAAATAGGACTTTAGTTTTTCGTTTTTAATATCCAAAATTAGATTTCTCTAGGCATATATCAGTTTCAAAGCAGTTGCCATTCCACATCGGGGTGTTTCTGCAATCGAGTGATCGAGTCTGTAATCTGTCTGTGCGATCGAGTTTTGGAGCACTCTGGAGGAAGTTAATCCTGCCGCCATTTTAATTCAAGTTCGTATTTTACTTTATTTATTTCTACCTTGCTTTACTTTTATTTATTTCTCGCATTGCTTTACTTTCTTTATTATCCGCACTCGCACTTTATTTCGTTTATTTCCCGCACTCGCACTTTATTTCGTTTATTTCCCGCACTCGCTTTAAATTACTTTATTTCTCGCACTCGCACTAAATTCATTTACTTTCCGCACTCGCACTAAATTACTTTTATGAAAAACTCTAAAAAGAATCTTTACTTTATCATGTCTAACTAATTCCATAAAGGTTAGAATGTAAGGATCGTAATTGAACCAGTAATCCGTATAATTGTTCGTGGAAACACTTAAAGGGCTATTTTATCTTTCAATTCAATCTAATTGTTTTTAACTATTTCAAAAACAGCCAAAAGCGCTTTGTCTAGTTCATTAGGAGTTTTTAGATTAAAAAGAAAAGAGATTTTAAAACGATTTTCGGACGCGTTAGGAAGTTTAAACTCTGGTTCGTAAGAACCTCTTTTTGTTAAGAAGTCCAGGTTAAAATACTTTTCAATTTAGTTAAGATACTATATTTCTTAAAAATAGGTTTACTACTCTAACGCAGTACACACCTTTTTATCCGTGACAATAGGAGGGGTTGATTAGAGAGTACAACTCGGTTCTGAATACGCGAAAGCGACAGTTCCTGTTAAATTAGTTCTTTTTAAAGGAGAAAACATTGCCCATAAGTAGTTCCATTAACAAGTATTGGATTATCATTGATTACGTGAATTACATTCGAGCCTGTCTTTTATTTATTATTTAAAATTATAATTTTATTTACCATTGCACCCTTACTAAAACCCTTATATTTAGTTGCCTTAGATACACACCATAACAACAGGTACGATAGATTGACACTTGGTCTCTGTGGATTCGACAATCTTTTATATTACTCTGACGTGTTCGTACACTTGCGAAAAACACGCATCAAATTTCCAGATCATTTATATATGTTATTAGTGAAGGTTATGATGGAAGTCAATGCAAAATATCATCTAAAAATTAGATTCTATGGAACTTTTCAAAATGCATGTTTCGGTCAAAAATCATAAAATATTATACGATAGTTTATACTAGTTTCGGTCAAAAATTAAATTAAATCAAGGACTGTTCGAAATGTTACGAAACTTTTAAGAACATTAAAATATGTTAGAAGGGAAGGTTTTGATGGCAGTCCATGCAAATAAATCATCTGAAAAATTAGATTCTATGACACTTTTCGAAATGCAAGTTTTTGTCAAAAATCATAATATATTATACACTAGTTTATACTAGTTTCGGTCAAAATTCAAATTAAATCAAGGAATGCTCGAAATGATACGAAACTTTTCAGAACATTTATATATGTTATAAGGGAAGTTTATGATGGATGTCCGTGCAAAAAAATCATTTGAAAATTGGATTTTATGAATCTTTTCGAAATGCAAGTTTTGTCCAAAAAATCATACTATATTATACACTAGTTTATACTAGTTTCAGTCAAAAATCAAATTAAACCGAGACTGTTCGAAACGATACGAAACTTTGAAGATCGTTAATATATGATACGAGGGAAGGTTATGATGGAAGTACATGCAAAAAATCATCTGAAAATTAGATTCTATGAAACTTATTGAAATGCAAGTTTCGGTCAAAAAATCATAATATATTATACACTAGCTTTGGTCAAAAAATTAAATTAAATCGAGGATTGTACGAAGTATACAAACCTTTTCAGATAATTTATATATGTTAGGGGGGACGGATATGATGGAAGTCCATGCAAAAAAAATCATTTGAAAATTAGATTCTATGAATCTTTTCGAAATGCAAGTTTCGGTCAAAAAATCATAATATATTATACACTAGTTTATACTAGTTTCAGTCAAAAATTAATTTAAATCAGGGACTGTTCGAAATGATACGAAACTTTTCAGATAATTTATATAAGTTAGGAGGGAAGGTTATAATGGAAGTCCATGCAAAAAATCATTTGAAAATTAGATTCTATGCAACTTTACGTAATGCAAGTTTCGGTAAAAAAATCATAATATATTATAAACTAGTTTATACTAGTTTCAGTAAAAAATCAAATTAAACCGTGGACTGTTTGAAACGATACGAAACTTTGAAGATCATTAATATATGATACGAGGGAATGTTATGATCGAAGTCCGTGCAAAAAATCATCTGAAAATTAGATTCTATGAAACTTTTCGAGATGCAAGTTTCGGTCAAAAAATTATAATATATTATACACTAGTTTTGTTCAAAAAATTAAATTAAATCGAGGATTGTACAAAGCAATACAAACCTTTTTAGATCCTTGCTATATGATACGATGGAATGTTATGATAGACGTCCATGCAAAAAGTCATCTAAAAATTAGATTCTATGAAACGTTTCGAAATGCAAGTTACGGTCAAAAAATCATAAAATGATATACACTAGTTTATACTTGTTTCTGTCAAAAATCAAATTAAATCAGGGACTGTTCGAAATGATGCGAAAATTTCCAGATCATTTATATATGTTATTAGTGAAGGTTATGATGGAAGTCAATGCAAAATATCATCTAAAAATTAGATTCTATGGAACCTTTCAAAATGCATGTTTCGGTCAAAAATCAGAAAATATTATACGATAGTTTATACTAGTTTCGGTCAAAAATTAAATTAAATCAAGGACTGTTCGAAATGTTACGAAACTTTTCAGAACATTAAAATATGTTAGAAGGGAAGGTTTTGATGGCAGTCCATGCAAAAAAATCATCTGAAAAATTAGATTCTATGACACTTTTCGAAATGCAAGTTTTGGTCAAAAATCATAATATATTATACACTAGTTTATACTAGTTTCGGTCAAAATTCAAATTAAATCAAGGAATGCTCGAAATGATACGAAACGTTTCAGAACATTTATATATGTTATAAGGGAAGGTTATGATGGAAGTCCATGCAAAAAAATCATTTGAAAATTGGATTTTATGAATCTTTTTGAAATGCAAGTTTTGTCCAAAAAATCATACTATATTATACACTAGTTTATACTAGTTTCAGTCAAAAATCAAATTAAACCGGGACTGTTCGAAACGATACGAAACTTTGAAGATCATTAATATATGATACGGGGGAAGGTTATGATGGAAGTACATGCAAAAAATCATCTGAAAATTAGATTCTATGAAACTTATTGAAATGCAAGTTTCGGTCAAAAAATCATAATATATTATACACTAGTTTTGGTCAAAAAATTAAATTAAATCGAGGATAGTACGAAGTGTACAAACCTTATCAGATAATTTATATATGTTATGAGGGAAGGTTATGATGGAAGTCCATGCAAAAAAAACATTTGAAAATTAGATTCTATGAATCTTTTCGGAATGCAAGTTTCGGTCAAAAAATCATAATATATTATACACTAGTTTATACTAGTTTCAGTCAAAAATTAATTTAAATCGGGGACTGTTCAAAATGATACGAAACTTTTCAGATAATTTATATAAGTTAGGAGGGAAGGTTATAATGGAAGTCCATGCAAAAAATCATTTGAAAATTAGATTCTATGAAACTTTACGTAATGCAAGTTTCGGTAAAAAATCATAATATATTATACACTAGTTTATACTAGCTTCAGTCAAAAATCAAATTAAACCGGGGACTGTTTGAAACGATACGAAACTTTGAAGATCATTAATATATGATACGAGGGAATGTTATGATCGAAGTCCGTGCAAAATATCATCTGAAAATTAGATTCTATGAAACTTTTCGAGATGCAAGTTTCGTTCAAAAAATTATAATATATTATACACTAGTTTTGTTCAAAAAATTAAATTAAATCGAGGTTTGTACGAAGCGATACAAACCTTTTTAGATCCTTTTTATATGATACGATGGAATGTTATGATAGACGTCCATGCAAAAATTCATCTAAAAATTAGATTCTATGAAACGTTTCGAAATGCAGGTTACGGTCAAAAAATCATAAAATTATATACACTAGTTTATACTTGTTTCTGTCAAAAATCAAATTAAATCGGGGACTGTTCGAAATGATGCGAAAATTTCCAGATCATTTATATATGTGATTAGTGAAGGTTATGATGGAAGTCCATGCAAAATATCATCTAGAAATTAGATTCTATGGAACTTTTCAAAATGCATGTTTCGGTAAAAAAATCATAAAATATTATACGATAATTTATACTAGTTTCGGTCAAAAATTAAATTAAATCAAGGACTGTTCGAAATGTTACGAAACTTTTCAGAACATTAAAATATGTTAGAAGGGAAGGTTTTGATGGCAGTCCATGCAAAAAAATCATCTGAAAAATTTGATTCTATGACACTTTTCGAAATGCAAGTTTTGGTCAAAAATCATAATATATTATACACTAGTTTATACTAGTTTCGGTCAAAATTAAATCAAGGAATGTTCGAAATGATACAAAACTTTTCAGAACATTTATATATTTTATAAGGGAAGGTTATGATGGAAGTCCGTGCAAAAAAATCATTTGAAAATTGGATTTTATGAATCTTTTCGAAATGCAAGTTTTGTTCAAAAAATCATACTATATTGTTCACTAGTTTATACTAGTTTCAGTCAAAAATCAAATTAAACCGGGACTGTTCGAAACGATACGAAACTTTGAAGATCATTAATATATGATACGGGGGAAGGTTATGATGGAAGTACATGCAAAAAATCATCTGAAAATTAGATTATATGAAACTTATTGAAATGCATGTTTCGGTCAAAAAATCATAATATATTATACACTAGTTTTGGTCAAAAAATTAAATTAAATCGAGGATTGTACAAAGTGTACAAACCTTTTCAGATAATTTATATATGTTAGGAGGGAAGGTTATGATGGAAGTCCATGCAAAAAAATCATTTGAAAATTAGATTCTATGAATCTTTTCGAAATACAAGTTTCGGTCAAAAAATCATAATATATTATACACTAGTTTATACTAGTTTCAGTCAAAAATTAATTTAAATCGGGGACTGTTCGAAATGATACGAAACTTTTCAGATAATTTATATAAGTTAGGAGGGAAGGTTATAATGGAAGTCCATGCAAAAAATCATTTGAAAATTAGATTCTATGAAACTTTTCGTAATGCAAGTTTCGGTAAAAAAAAATCATAATATATTATACACTTGTTTATGCTAGTTTCAGTAAAAAATAAAATTAAACCGGGACTGTCCCAAATGATACGAAACTTTGAAGATCATTAATATATGATACGAGGAAAGGTTATGATGGAAGTACATGCAAAAAATCGTCTGAAAAATAGATTCTATGAAACTTTTCGAAATTCAAGTTTCGGTAAAAAAAATCATAATATATTATACACTAGTTTATACTAGTTTCAGTCAAAAAATCAAATTAAACCGGGGACTGTTTGAAACGATATTAAACTTTGAAGATCATTAATATATGATACGAGGGAATGTTATGATCGAAGTCCATGCAAAAACTCATCTGAATATTAGATTCTATGAAACTTTTCAAAATGCAATTTTCGGTCAAAAAATCATAATATATTATACACTAGTTTTGGTCAAAAAATTAAATTAAATCTAGGATTGTACGAAGCGGTACAAAGTTTTTTAGATCCTTTCTATATGATACGATGGAATGTTATGATGGAAGTCCATGCAAAAAATCATTTGAAAATTAGATTCTATGAAACGTTTCGAAATGCAAGTTTCGATCAAAAAATCAAATTAAATCGGGGACTGTTTGAAATGATGCGAAACTTTCCAGATCATTTATATATGTTATTATGGAAGGTTATGATGGAAGTCCATGCAAAAAATCATCTAAGAATTAGATTCTATGGAACTTTTCAAAATGCATGTTTCGGTCAAATATCATAAAATATTATACACTAGTTTATACTAGTTTCAGTCAAAAATTAAATTAAATCAAGGACTGTTCGAAATGTTACGAAACTTTTCAGAACATTAAAATATGTTACAAGGGAAGGTTTTGATGGAAGTCCATGCAAAAAAAAAATATCTGAAAATTAGATTATATGACACTTTTCAAAATGCAAGTTTTGGTCAAAAAATAATAATATATTATACACTAGTTTGGGTCAAAAAATTAAATTCAATCGAGGATTATACGAAGCGATACATACCTTTTTAGATTCTTTATATATGATACGATGGAACATTATGATGGAAGTCCATGCAAAAAATCATCTGAAAATTAGATTCTATGAAACGTTTCGAAATGCAAGTTTCGGTCAAAAAATCATAATATTATATACACTAGTTTATACTTGTTTCGGTCAAAAATTAAATTAAATCGGGGTCTATACAAAATGATGCGAAACTTTTCAGATCATTTATATATGTTATGATGGAAGGTTATGATGGAAGTCCATGCAAAAAATCATCTAAAAATTAGATTTTATGGAACTTTTCAAAATGCAAGTTTCGATCAAAAATGATAATATATTATACACTAGTTTCGGTCAAAAATGAAATTAAATCAAGGTCTGTCCGTAATGATACGAAACTTTTCAGAAAATTTATTAATGTTACAAGCGAAGGTTGTGATGGAAATCCATGCAAAAAAAATCTGAAAACTATATTCTATGAAACTTTTCGAAATGCAAGTTTCGGTCAAAAATCATAATATATTATACACTACTTTATACTAGTTTCGGTCAAAATTCAAATTCAATCAAGGACTGTTTGAAATGATATGAAACTTTTCAGAACATTTGTATATGTTACAAGGGAAGGTTATGATGGAAGTCCATGCAAAAAAATCATTTGAAAATTAGATTCGATGAATCTTTTCGAAATGCAAGTTTAGGTCAAAAAATCATAATATATTATACACTATTTTATACTAGTTTCAGTCAAAAATTAACTTAAATCGGGGACTGTTCGAAATGATACGAAATTTTTCAGATAATTTATATATGTTAGGAGGGAAGGTTATGATGGAAGTCCATGCAAAAAATCATTTGAAAATTAGATTCTATGAAACTTTTCGTAATGCAATTGTCGGTCAAAAATCATAATATATTCTACACTAGTTTATACTAGTTTCGGTCAAAAATCAAATGAATTGCATAATGTTCGAAACGATACGAAACTTTTAGATCATTTATATATGATACGAGGGAAGGTTATGATAGAAGTCCATGCAAAAAATCATTTGAAAAATTAGATTCTATGAAACTTTTCAAAATGCAAATTTCGGTCAAAAAATCATAATACATTATACACTAGTTTTGGTCAAAATATTAAATTAGATCGAGGATTGTACAAAGCGATACAACCCATTTTAGATCCTAGCTATATGATACGATTGAACGTTATGATGGTAGTCCTTGCAAAAAATCATCTGAATATTAGATTCTATGAAACATTTCGAAATGCAAGGTTCGGTCAAAAAAATATAATATTATATACACTAGTTTATACTTGTTTCGCTCAAAAATCAAATTAAATCGGGGACTGCTCGAAATGATGTGAAACTTTTCAGATCATTTATAATTTTTATGATGGAAGGTTATGATGGAAGTCCATGCAATAATTCATCTAAAAATTAGATTTTATGGAACTTTTCAAAATGCATGTTTCGGTCAAAAATCATAATATATTATACACTAGTTTATACTAGTTTCGGTCAAAAATTAAATAAAATCAAGGACTGTTAGAAATGTTACGAAACGTTTCAGAACATTAATATATGTTCAAAGGAATTTTTTCATGGAAGTCCATGCAAAAAAATCATATGAAAAAGTAGATTCTATGAAACTTTTAGAAATGCAAGTTTCGGTCAAAAATCATAATATATTATACACTAGTTTATACTAGTTTCGGTAAAAATTCAAATTAAATCAAGGACTGTATGAAATGATAAAAAAACTTTTCAGAACATTTATATATGTTACAATGGAAGGTTATGATGGAAGTCAATGCAAAAAAAATCATTTGAAAATTAGATTCTATGTCACTTTTCGAAATGCAAGGTTCGGTCAAAAATCATAATATATTATACACTACTTTATACTAGTTTCGGTCAAAATTCAAATTAAATCGGGGACTGTTCGAAATGATACGAAATTTTTCAGATAATTTATATATGTTAGGAGGGAAGGTTATGATGGAAGTCCATGCAAAAAAATCATTTGAAAATTAGATTCTATGAATCTTTTCGAAATGCAAGTTTCGGTCAAAAAATCATAATATATTATACACTACTTTATACTAGTTTCAGTCAAAAATTAAAGTAAATCGGGGACTGTTCAAAATGATACGAAACTTTTCAGATAATTTATATATGTTAGGATGGAAGGTTATGATGGAAGTCCATGCAAAAAATCATTTGAAATTAGATTCTATGAAACTTTTCGTAATGCAATTGTCGGTCAAAAAGCATAGTATATTATACACTAGTTTATACTAGTTTCGGTCAAAAATCAAATGAATTGCATACTGTTTGAAACGATACGAAACTTTTAGATCATTTATATATGATACGAGGGAAGGTTATGATAGAAGTCCATGCAAAAAATCATCTGAAAAATTAGATTCTATGAAACTTTTCAAAATGCAAATTTCAGTAAAAAAATCATAATACATTACACACTAGTTTTGGTCAAAATATTAAATTAGATCGAGGATTGTACAAAGCCATACAACCCATTTTAGATCCTAGCTATATGATACGATTGAACGTTATGATGGTAGTCCTTGCAAAAAATCATTTGAATATTAGATTCTATGAAACATTTCGAAATGCAAGGTTCGGTCAAAAAATCATAATATTATATACACTAGTTTATACTTGTTTCGCTCAAAAATCAAATTAAATCGGGGACTGCTCAAAATGATGTGAAACTTTTCAGATCATTTATAATTTTTATGATGGAAGGTTATGATGGAAGTCCATGCAATAATTCATCTAAAAATTAGATTTTATGGAACTTTTCAAAATGCATGTTTCGGTCAAAAAATCATAATATATTATACACTAGTTTAGGTCAAAAAAATAAATTAAATCGAGGATTGTACGAAGCGTACAAACCTTATTAGATCCTTGTTATATGATACGATGGAACGTTATGATGGAAGTTCATGCAAAATATCATCTGAAAATTAGATTCTATGAAACGTTTTGAAATGCAAGTTTCTGTCAAAAAATCATAAAATTATATACACTAGTTATACTTGTTTCTGTCAAAAATCAAATTAAATCGGGGACTGTTTGAAATGATACGAAACTTTCCAGATCATTTAAATATGTTATTATGGAAGATTATGACGGAAGTCCATGCAAAAAATCATCTAAAAATTAGATTCTTTGGAACTTTTCAAAATGCATGTTTCGGTCAAAAATCAAAATATATTATACACTAGTTTATACTAGTTTCGGTCAAAAATTAAATTAAATCAAGGACTGTTCAAAATGTTACGAAACTTTTAAGAACATTAAAATTTGTTACAAGGGAAGGTTTTGATGGAAGTCCATGCAAAAAAATCATCTAAAAAATTAGATTCTATGACACTTTTCGAAATGCAAGTTTCAGTTAAAAATCATAAATATTATACATTAGTTTATACTAGTTTCGGTCAAAATTAAAATTAAATCAAGGATTGTTCGAAATGATACAAAACTTTTCAGAACATTTATATATGTTACAAGGGAAGGATATGATGGAAGTCTGTGCTAAAAAATCATTTGAAAATTAGATTCTATGAATCTTTTCGAAATGCAAGTTTCGATCAAAAAATCATAATATATTATACACTAGTTTATACTAGTTTAAGTCAAAAATTAAATTAAATCGGGGACTGTTCGAAATGATACGGAACTTTTCAGATAATTTATATAAGTTAGGAGGGAAAGTTATGATGGAAGTCCATGCAAAAATCATTTGAAAATTAGATTCTATGGAACTTTACGTAATGCAAGTTTCGGTAAAAAAATCATAATATATTATACACTAGTTTATACTAGTTTCAGTCAAAAATCAAATTAAACCGGGGACTGTTCGAAACGATATTAAACTTTGAAGATCATTAATATATGATACGAGGGAATGTTATGATCGAAGTCCATGCAAAAAATCATCTGTATATTAGATTCTATGAAACTTTTCAAAATGCAATTTTCGGTCAAAAAATCATAATATATTATACACTAGTTTTGGTCAAAAAATTAAATTAAATCTAGGATTGTACGAAGCGGTACAAAGTTTTTTAGATCCTTTCTATATGATACGATGGAACGTTATGATGGAAGTCCATGCAAAAAATCATTTGAAAATTAGATTCTATGAAACGTTTCGAAATGCAAGTTTCGATCAAAAAATCAAATTAAATCGGGGACTGTTTGAAATGATGCGAAACTTTCCAGATCATTTATATATGTTATTATGGAAGGTTATGATGGAAGTCCATGCAAAAAATCATCTAAAAATTAGATTCTATGGAACTTTTCAAAATGCATGTTTCGGTCAAATATCATAAAATATTTTACACTAGTTTATACTAGTTTCAGTCAAAAATTAAATTAAATCAAGGACTGTTCGAAATGTTACGAAACTTTTCAGAACATTAAAATATGTTACAAGGGAAGGTTTTGATGGAAGTCCATGCAAAAAAAAATATCTGAAAATTAGATTATATGACACTTTTCAAAATGCAAGTTTTGGTCAAAAAATAATAATATATTATACACTAGTTTGGGTCAAAAAATTAAATTCAATCGAGGATTATACGAAGCGATACATACCTTTTTAGATTCTTTATATATGATACGATGGAACATTATGATGGAAGTCCATGCAAAAAATCATCTGAAAATTAGATTCTATGAAACGTTTCGAAATGCAAGTTTCGGTCAAAAAATCATAATATTATATACACTAGTTTATACTTGTTTCGGTCAAAAATTAAATTAAATCGGGGTCTATACAAAATGATGCGAAACTTTTCAGATCATTTATATATGTTATGATGGAAGGTTATGATGGAAGTCCATGCAAAAAAATCGTCTAAAAATTAGATTTTATGGAACTTTTCAAAATGCAAGTTTCGATCAAAAATGATAATATATTATACACTAGTTTCGGTCAAAAATGAAATTAAATCAAGGTCTGTCCGTAATGATACGAAACTTTTCAGAAAATTTATTAATGTTACAAGCGAAGGTTGTGATGGAAATCCATGCAAAAAAAATCTGAAAACTATATTCTATGAAACTTTTCGAAATGCAAGTTTCGGTCAAAAATCATAATATATTATACACTACTTTATACTAGTTTCGGTCAAAATTCAAATTCAATCAAGGACTGTTTGAAATGATATGAAACTTTTCAGAACATTTGTATATGTTACAAGGGAAGGTTATGATGGAAGTCCATGCAAAAAAATCATTTGAAAATTAGATTCGATGAATCTTTTCGAAATGCAAGTTTAGGTCAAAAAATCATAATATATTATACACTATTTTATACTAGTTTCAGTCAAAAATTAACTTAAATCGGGGACTGTTCGAAATGATACGAAATTTTTCAGATAATTTATATATGTTAGGAGGGAAGGTTATGATGGAAGTCCATGCAAAAAATCATTTGAAAATTAGATTCTATGAAACTTTTCGTAATGCAATTGTCGGTCAAAAATCATAATATATTCTACACTAGTTTATACTAGTTTCGGTCAAAAATCAAATGAATTGCATAATGTTCGAAACGATACGAAACTTTTAGATCATTTATATATGATACGAGGGAAGGTTATGATAGAAGTCCATGCAAAAAATCATTTGAAAAATTAGATTCTATGAAACTTTTCAAAATGCAAATTTCGGTCAAAAAATCATAATACATTATACACTAGTTTTGGTCAAAATATTAAATTAGATCGAGGATTGTACAAAGCGATACAACCCATTTTAGATCCTAGCTATATGATACGATTGAACGTTATGATGGTAGTCCTTGCAAAAAATCATCTGAATATTAGATTCTATGAAACATTTCGAAATGCAAGGTTCGGTCAAAAAAATATAATATTATATACACTAGTTTATACTTGTTTCGCTCAAAAATCAAATTAAATCGGGGACTGCTCGAAATGATGTGAAACTTTTCAGATCATTTATAATTTTTATGATGGAAGGTTATGATGGAAGTCCATGCAATAATTCATCTAAAAATTAGATTTTATGGAACTTTTCAAAATGCATGTTTCGGTCAAAAATCATAATATATTATACACTAGTTTATACTAGTTTCGGTCAAAAATTAAATAAAATCAAGGACTGTTAGAAATGTTACGAAACGTTTCAGAACATTAATATATGTTCAAAGGAATTTTTTCATGGAAGTCCATGCAAAAAAATCATATGAAAAAGTAGATTCTATGAAACTTTTAGAAATGCAAGTTTCGGTCAAAAATCATAATATATTATACACTAGTTTATACTAGTTTCGGTAAAAATTCAAATTAAATCAAGGACTGTATGAAATGATAAAAAAACTTTTCAGAACATTTATATATGTTACAATGGAAGGTTATGATGGAAGTCAATGCAAAAAAAATCATTTGAAAATTAGATTCTATGTCACTTTTCGAAATGCAAGGTTCGGTCAAAAATCATAATATATTATACACTACTTTATACTAGTTTCGGTCAAAATTCAAATTAAATCGGGGACTGTTCGAAATGATACGAAATTTTTCAGATAATTTATATATGTTAGGAGGGAAGGTTATGATGGAAGTCCATGCAAAAAAATCATTTGAAAATTAGATTCTATGAATCTTTTCGAAATGCAAGTTTCGGTCAAAAAATCATAATATATTATACACTACTTTATACTAGTTTCAGTCAAAAATTAAAGTAAATCGGGGACTGTTCAAAATGATACGAAACTTTTCAGATAATTTATATATGTTAGGATGGAAGGTTATGATGGAAGTCCATGCAAAAAATCATTTGAAATTAGATTCTATGAAACTTTTCGTAATGCAATTGTCGGTCAAAAAGCATAGTATATTATACACTAGTTTATACTAGTTTCGGTCAAAAATCAAATGAATTGCATACTGTTTGAAACGATACGAAACTTTTAGATCATTTATATATGATACGAGGGAAGGTTATGATAGAAGTCCATGCAAAAAATCATCTGAAAAATTAGATTCTATGAAACTTTTCAAAATGCAAATTTCAGTAAAAAAATCATAATACATTACACACTAGTTTTGGTCAAAATATTAAATTAGATCGAGGATTGTACAAAGCCATACAACCCATTTTAGATCCTAGCTATATGATACGATTGAACGTTATGATGGTAGTCCTTGCAAAAAATCATTTGAATATTAGATTCTATGAAACATTTCGAAATGCAAGGTTCGGTCAAAAAATCATAATATTATATACACTAGTTTATACTTGTTTCGCTCAAAAATCAAATTAAATCGGGGACTGCTCAAAATGATGTGAAACTTTTCAGATCATTTATAATTTTTATGATGGAAGGTTATGATGGAAGTCCATGCAATAATTCATCTAAAAATTAGATTTTATGGAACTTTTCAAAATGCATGTTTCGGTCAAAAAATCATAATATATTATACACTAGTTTAGGTCAAAAAAATAAATTAAATCGAGGATTGTACGAAGCGTACAAACCTTATTAGATCCTTGTTATATGATACGATGGAACGTTATGATGGAAGTTCATGCAAAATATCATCTGAAAATTAGATTCTATGAAACGTTTTGAAATGCAAGTTTCTGTCAAAAAATCATAAAATTATATACACTAGTTATACTTGTTTCTGTCAAAAATCAAATTAAATCGGGGACTGTTTGAAATGATACGAAACTTTCCAGATCATTTAAATATGTTATTATGGAAGATTATGACGGAAGTCCATGCAAAAAATCATCTAAAAATTAGATTCTTTGGAACTTTTCAAAATGCATGTTTCGGTCAAAAATCAAAATATATTATACACTAGTTTATACTAGTTTCGGTCAAAAATTAAATTAAATCAAGGACTGTTCAAAATGTTACGAAACTTTTAAGAACATTAAAATTTGTTACAAGGGAAGGTTTTGATGGAAGTCCATGCAAAAAAATCATCTAAAAAATTAGATTCTATGACACTTTTCGAAATGCAAGTTTCAGTTAAAAATCATAAATATTATACATTAGTTTATACTAGTTTCGGTCAAAATTAAAATTAAATCAAGGATTGTTCGAAATGATACAAAACTTTTCAGAACATTTATATATGTTACAAGGGAAGGATATGATGGAAGTCTGTGCTAAAAAATCATTTGAAAATTAGATTCTATGAATCTTTTCGAAATGCAAGTTTCGATCAAAAAATCATAATATATTATACACTAGTTTATACTAGTTTAAGTCAAAAATTAAATTAAATCGGGGACTGTTCGAAATGATACGGAACTTTTCAGATAATTTATATAAGTTAGGAGGGAAAGTTATGATGGAAGTCCATGCAAAAATCATTTGAAAATTAGATTCTATGGAACTTTACGTAATGCAAGTTTCGGTAAAAAAATCATAATATATTATACACTAGTTTATACTAGTTTCAGTCAAAAATCAAATTAAACCGGGGACTGTTCGAAACGATATTAAACTTTGAAGATCATTAATATATGATACGAGGGAATGTTATGATCGAAGTCCATGCAAAAAATCATCTGTATATTAGATTCTATGAAACTTTTCAAAATGCAATTTTCGGTCAAAAAATCATAATATATTATACACTAGTTTTGGTCAAAAAATTAAATTAAATCTAGGATTGTACGAAGCGGTACAAAGTTTTTTAGATCCTTTCTATATGATACGATGGAACGTTATGATGGAAGTCCATGCAAAAAATCATTTGAAAATTAGATTCTATGAAACGTTTCGAAATGCAAGTTTCGATCAAAAAATCAAATTAAATCGGGGACTGTTTGAAATGATGCGAAACTTTCCAGATCATTTATATATGTTATTATGGAAGGTTATGATGGAAGTCCATGCAAAAAATCATCTAAAAATTAGATTCTATGGAACTTTTCAAAATGCATGTTTCGGTCAAATATCATAAAATATTTTACACTAGTTTATACTAGTTTCAGTCAAAAATTAAATTAAATCAAGGACTGTTCGAAATGTTACGAAACTTTTCAGAACATTAAAATATGTTACAAGGGAAGGTTTTGATGGAAGTCCATGCAAAAAAAAATATCTGAAAATTAGATTATATGACACTTTTCAAAATGCAAGTTTTGGTCAAAAAATAATAATATATTATACACTAGTTTGGGTCAAAAAATTAAATTCAATCGAGGATTATACGAAGCGATACATACCTTTTTAGATTCTTTATATATGATACGATGGAACATTATGATGGAAGTCCATGCAAAAAATCATCTGAAAATTAGATTCTATGAAACGTTTCGAAATGCAAGTTTCGGTCAAAAAATCATAATATTATATACACTAGTTTATACTTGTTTCGGTCAAAAATTAAATTAAATCGGGGTCTATACAAAATGATGCGAAACTTTTCAGATCATTTATATATGTTATGATGGAAGGTTATGATGGAAGTCCATGCAAAAAAATCGTCTAAAAATTAGATTTTATGGAACTTTTCAAAATGCAAGTTTCGATCAAAAATGATAATATATTATACACTAGTTTCGGTCAAAAATGAAATTAAATCAAGGTCTGTCCGTAATGATACGAAACTTTTCAGAAAATTTATTAATGTTACAAGGGAAGGTTGTGATGGAAATCCATGCAAAAAAAAATCTGTTAACTATATTCTATGAAACTTTTCGAAATGCAAGTTTCGGTCAAAAATCATAATATATTATACACTACTTTATAATAGTTTCGGTCAAAATTCAAATTCAATCAAGGACTGTTTGAAATGATATGAAACTTTTCAGAACATTTATATATGTTACAAGGGAAGGTTATGATGGAAGTCCATGCAAAAAAATCATTTGAAAATTAGATTCGATGAATCTTTTCGAAATGCAAGTTTAGGTCAAAAAATCATAATATATTATACACTATTTTATAATAGTTTCAGTCAAAAATTAACTTAAATCGGGGACTGTTCGAAATGATACGAAATTTTTCAGATAATTTATATATGTTAGGAGGGAAGGTTATGATGGAAGTCCATGCAAAAAATCATTTGAAAATTAGATTCTATGAAACTTTTCGTAATGCAATTATCGGTCAAAAATCATAATATATTCTACACTAGTTTATACTAGTTTCGGTCAAAAATCAAATGAATTGCATAATGTTCGAAACGATACGAAACTTTTAGATCATTTATATATGATACGAGGGAAGGTTATGATAGAAGTCCATGCAAAAAATCATCTGAAAAATTAGATTCTATGAAACTTTTCAAAATGCAAATTTCGGTCAAAAAATCATAATACATTATACACTAGTTTTGGTCAAAATATTAAATTAGATCGAGGATTGTACAAAGCGATACAACCCATTTTAGATCCTAGCTATATGATACGATTGAACGTTATGATGGTAGTCCTTGCAAAAAATCATATGAATATTAGATTCTATGAAACATTTCGAAATGCAAGGTTCGGTCAAAAAAATATAATATTATATACACTAGTTTATACTTGTTTCGCTCAAAAATCAAATTAAATCGGGGACTGCTCGAAATGATGTGAAGCTTTTCAGATCATTTATAATTTTTATGATGGAAGGTTATGATGGAAGTCCATGCAATAATTCATCTAAAAATTAGATTTTATGGAACTTTTCAAAATGCATGTTTCGGTCAAAAATCACAATATATTATACACTAGTTTATACTAGTTTCGGTCAAAAATTAAATAAAATCAAGGACTATTAGAAATGTTACGAAACTTTTCAGAACATTAATATATGTTCAAAGGAATTTTTTCATGGAAGTCCATGCAAAAAAATCATATGAAAAAGTAGATTCTATGAAACTTTTAGAAATGCAAGTTTCGGTCAAAAATCATAATATATTATACACTAGTTTATACTAGTTTCGGTAAAAATTCAAATTAAATCAAGGACTGTATGAAATGATAAAAAAACTTTTCAGAACATTTATATATGTTACAATGGAAGGTTATGATGGAAGTCCATGCAAAAAAAAATCATTTGAAAATTAGATTCTATGTCACTTTTCGAAATGCAAGGTTCGGTCAAAAATCATAATATATTATACACTACTTTATACTAGTTTCGATCAAAATTCAAATTAAATCGGGGACTGTTCGAAATGATACGAAACTTTTCAGATAATTTATATATGTTAGGAGGGAAGGTTATGATGGAAGTCCATGCAAAAAAATCATTTGAAAATTAGATTCTATGAATCTTTTCGAAATGCAAGTTTCGGTCAAAAAATCATAATATATTATACACTACTTTATACTAGTTTCAGTCAAAAATTAAATTAAATCGGGGACTGTTCAAAATGATACGAAACTTTTCAGATAATTTATATATGTTAGGATGGAAGGTTATGATGGAAGTCCATGCAAAAAATCATTTGAAATTAGATTCTATGAAACTTTTCGTAATGCAATTGTCGGTCAAAAAGCATAGTATATTATACACTAGTTTATACTAGTTTCGGTCAAAAATCAAATGAATTGCATACTGTTTGAAACGATACGAAACTTTTAGATCATTTATATATGATACGAGGGAAGGTTATGATAGAAGTCCATGCAAAAAATCATCTGAAAAATTAGATTCTATGAAACTTTTCAAAATGCAAATTTCGGTAAAAAAAATCATAATACATTATACACTAGTTTTGGTCAAAATATTAAATTAGATCGAGGATTGTACAAAGCCATACAACCCATTTTAGATCCTAGCTATATGATACGATTGAACGTTATGATGGTAGTCCGTGCAAAAAATCATTTGAATATTAGATTCTATGAAACATTTCGAAATGCAAGGTTCGGTCAAAAAATCATAATATTATATACACTAGTTTATACTTGTTTCGCTCAAAAATCAAATTAAATCGGGGACTGCTCAAAATGATGTGAAACTTTTCAGATCATTTATAATTTTTATGATGGAAGGTTATGATGGAAGTCCATGCAATAATTCATCTAAAAATTAGATTTTATGGAACTTTTCAAAATGCATGTTTCGGTCAAAAATCATAATATATTATACACTAGTTTATACTAGTTTCGGTCAAAAATTAAATAAAATCAAGGACTGTTAGAAATGTTACGAAACTTTTTAGAACATTAATATATGTTACAAAGGAATTTTTTCATGGAAGTCCATGCAAAAAAATCATATGAAAAAGTAGATTCTATGAAACTTTTAGAAATGCAAGTTTCGGTCAAAAATCATAATATATGATACACTAGTTTATACTAGTTTCGGTAAAAAATTCAAATTAAATCAAGGACTGTATGAAATGATACAAAACTTATCAGAACATTTATATATGTTACAATGGAAGGTTATGATGGAAGTCCATGCAAAAAAAAATCATTTGAAAATTAGATTCTATGTCACTTTTCGAAATGCAAGTTTCGGTCCAAAATCATAATATATTATACACTACTTTATACTAGTTTCGGTCAAAATTCAAATTAAATCGGGGACTGTTCGAAATGATACGAAACTTTTCAGATAATTTATATATGTTATTATGGAAGGTTATGATAGAAGTCCATGCAAAAAATCATCTGAAAAATTAGATTCTATGAAACTTTTCAAAATGCAAATTTCGGTCAAAAAATCATAATACATTATACACTAGTTTTGGTCAAAATATTAAATTAGATCGAGGATTGTACAAAGCGATACAACCCATTTTAGATCCAAGCTATATGATACGATTGAACGTTATGATGGTAGTCCTTGCAAAAAATCATCTGAATATTAGATTCTATGAAACATTTCGAAATGCAAGGTTCGGTCAAAAAATCATAATATTATATACACTAGTTTATACTTGTTTCGCTCAAAAATCAAATTAAATCGAGGACTGCTCGAAATGATGTGAAACTTTTCAGATCATTTATAATTTTTATGATGGAAGGTTATGATGGAAGTCCATGCAATAATTCATCTAAAAATTAGATTTTATGGAACTTTTCAAAATGCATGTTTCGGTCAAAAATCATAATATAGTATACACTAGTTTATACTAGTTTCGGTCAAAAATTAAATAAAATCAAGGACTGTTAGAAATGTTACGAAACTTTTCAGAACATTAATATATGTTACAAAGGAATTTTTTCATGGAAGTCCATGCAAAAAAATCATATGAAAAAGTAGATTCTATGAAACTTTTAGAAATGCAAGTTTCGGTCAAAAATCATAATATATTATACACTAGTTTATACTAGTTTCGGTAAAAATTCAAATTAAATCAAGGACTGTATGAAATGATACAAAACATTTCAGAACATTTATATATGTTACAATGGAAGGTTATGATGGAAGTCCATGCAAAAAAAATCATTTGAAAATTAGATTCTATGTCACTTTTCAAAATGCAAGTTGTCAGACCCTAATTTTTGACCCTAAGATTTTTCGCATCTCATCTGCATTTCGCATACAAACAAGATCACGCACTGGTTCATGTATCTTTTTCAGGTGCAGGTCTTTACTTTGCAGGAGATCACCTTGTTTAATTGTCGTTATCTGTTTATATTTACAAACCTCTAACCAAAATACAAAAAAATATTTTGCAGTTGCTCCTTCTTCTTCTGTGTTGCAGGATTTAAAAGACAGGGCTGTGATTTCAATTCAGATGCGTTTGTTCAGTCACAATTCGATTCAGATGGACGTTTGACGCGATCTTGGTCAAACTATCAAGAGATTGTTTCGACTGCAAGTTGTGTGGGCCAGTGGTTTGTTTCTCAGACTGTGCGTATCCAAAAGTTCAAGTTGTGTTGCATGTGAGATCGTCAGTTTATCAGTGGTTGTCTGGGGATTTATTTTCCTCAGTATGAATTCAAAGTATCAAGGAAATTTTTCAGACGATTCGGGTGGCTGTGGCTTGAGTGGAAAGTTTCAGGTTGTTCAGTGGTTCGGGAATAACTGTGTTCATCAAGTGGTTTGTGAAAAGTCAGAAATTGGTAGTGGGCTTAAGAAAATCATCACTTTATATCCATTTATCCGTTCCATCCATTTTTATTCGATCCATAAACCATCATTTTTTTTATATATAGCCATTATTCATTTTATTCATGTTCCAATTTTTACCGATTATTCACATTATTCACTTTTCAAAATTCCTATTTTTTTTTCTTTTCGAATATCCATATTCCATTAATTCCTAATCACCATTTTTTTTATCCATTTTACCATCCAATAATCAATTCTTCTTATATTTTTTTATTAATTTCCATATTCCAATTTTCTTTAATTCATTTCTTTCTTATAATCTTTCCTTTTAATCCATTTTTCTTTAATCCAAAATTTTATATTCAATTCTATTCCTATTATTTTCTATTTCCATTTTTTGTCCCATTATTTTTTCTTTCATTTTATACAAAATCTACACACAAAAAATTACCACAAGAAAAAAGAAATTCATTTTTAACCATTGTTTTTATTTCTTTACAATAAATTGAAAAAAAGAATGTAAAGAACCAAGGTTGACCCATTGTTTTTATCAAACCAAGCCCTGCGCAAGCCTCAACTTCCCTTTTTGCCATCATTTCACCAAGCCAAACTTTTGCACTTGCCCACCTCCAAACTTCCGTACCAGCCTTAGATTAAGTCACGTCATCACAAGCCTTTTTCTATCCAGCTTCCATCACAATCAAGCCTACAAGCCATTTCTACAAGGCAAGCAAAACTGTCCAAGCCTCTTGCTCACATCACGTGCAATAAGCCTCAGCCCAATAAACTCCCAGCCGCACAAGCATCCCGCAGCACTCCCATGCCCGAAACAAAATCCCAGCCATCAATAAGTCGTCCGTACACCTCAAGTCTTCTCAGCTTTTCCAATAAGCCTCAGGCCCAACGTCAATTCCAGCCACACGAAAACAATCATCAGGCTTCAAAGCGTTCCAGCTTCACTTCCGCATCCAGCCAACAGGCCCAGCCGCATACAACAAATTCTTTGCCTCAAGCCAACAACAGCCGCGGCAATCACCTTCGAAATGCACGGCCTGCACACGCAATAACAACAACAAAACGTGACCAAAACGAAAACACCACTTGATACAAAACGTAAAAGCATCAGTCACAAAACGCACAAAAAGAAAACGCCAGCAAGAACGAAGAGGAGACGTAAGTGAACACGAGAAACTCACAGTGTCAAAACGCATCTCAAAACGCACAAAACGGCAACTGATTTTCTACTTCAAGTTCATCTCAGCTTGCTATAAATAAGGTTGTCACTCTTCTCAATTCTTCAAGCTTTAACAGCCTCTCAATACCCTGCCAAACTCAAAAACCAAAGCTTCAAATCCACCATTTTTTTTCTTTCAATTGATTTTAAAAACAAAAAGAAAAGCAAAAAACTCACCGATTCTAATTCTCTTCATCTTCTGAATTCATCAATTCCTTCAATCAATTTCTTAGAATCCCTAAATCCCTAAATCCCTTCATCCCCTTTCTGACATTCAACCTGAAACAAAAGAGAATCGAGAAGAAGAAAGGAAGTTTGAAAGGGAGGAAGAGGGAGAGAATCAAAGTCGCAGAAGAGAAAGGGAGATTGGTGATTTTGTTTTGTTAAATTTTGAAGGTGAGAAGGAATTTTTTCCCCTGTGGTCCGCGGCTGTACGAAGAAGAAGAAGTGAATATTGTCTTTGATTTTCGTTTCTTTTTTTTTATTTATTTTCTCAATTATATATTTAATTAAAATTGATCAAATGGTTTGGGCTTAAGATCCATTTGGATCCTTGCTATCCACCTCCCTCAAACCGTGGACTTCCCCCCTTCCCCTTTCCTTTTCTTTTTTTTCTTTGTTAATTCTTTAGTTTCTTTTTTAATATTTGGTTTCAATGTATTTTTTTATAAGAGTTGTATAGAGATTATTTTAGGAAAAGAATGTTATGAAAACATTTTAGAAGAAGATTAGAAAAAGGATTTTAGAAATAAATTTAGATAAAAGAATTTTAAGAAAAGGATTAAAAAATATTCTAATTTCTTTTATGGATTTAGCTTTAGATCCATTTCTTTTTCATCTTTTATTTTTCTTTTTTTGGTCGATGAGATCTCCGATTCGCGATTATTGGTTTTCGAAGATGCTTAATCTTCATTATTTCAAATCTATGGATGAATGATCATTTGGATCATTCTTCATACTTTGGAATCGTGATAGGTTGCCTTCGATAAACACAATACGAAAATCTCGATTAAGATTAGACCGTTCTCTTTCTTTTAGTGTGGCATGTTTTCGGAGAATGATCCATAATATCGTTTCTCTAACATGTATTAACACGAATATTTTCCACTTTAATTAGTGGTGGCCGGACTCATTTGTAGGGTAATTACTCCGTAAATTACTCGGCGATTGCTTAACATAGACCTAAAGTTGTCCCGATTCGGATTGCGATCCACTTGGATCCGTTTGCCTCGATTTTATTTTTCTTTTCATGGTTGTGCTTGATTAAGTTCATCATACCACCTTATATTGTAAATATTATAATAATGTGAATATACTAACATTTAATTTTAATCTCTCGCACCTTATCCTCTTTTATTTCAATCTCTTGTTCCCTATCTCTCTTATCATGCTTCTATATTCATTCATCATATTGCTTATTGTATATATTATTGTTGCTTGTTATTTCTCCTTTGTCCATTTGGATACCAAAACACTAATAACGGATTAAACATCTAAAAAATGGGTGACTTTTAATTTCGGACTATGGTTACTATCCTTAGCTTGAGACTTGGAATTTCGGACTTAGATTCTAGGATCATCCCTTTGCTCATTTGTTATGGATTGAAGACTTTGGCTCCGGTTGAGTTTACTCGCTTATGAAGATGGAAATCCAATTGTTTCAAAGATGCTTGCCATATGGTTTGATCATTCTTCCTTTAGCTTTTATTTTCAAGTCTTAGGATAGTCCCTTCATCTCTTCCCATATTCTTCAATTTTCAAATCTCCTTCCTATTTTCAAAACTTTCTTTGTTTTCAAACTTCAAAACATTTTGCAATCAAACCTTGACTTCGGTCATGTGTTTTTACCTTTTCATTTCATTTCCTTAAATAAATGCTAAACCACATAAGCATATCGAAACTTTCTTTCTCAAAAACTATAAAACATTCACAACTCATTCAATTGCTTTTGTGCCCTCGTGCACGTTTCTCTTAACCTTTTTTTATGTTTAGATATGATTCATATTTTCTAGAGGAATTATTCGCTAAAGGATGACGACTTATCTTTACATTTTAAAATTAATTCAACTCATTTGCCTTTTCACAATTTGTACCACGAACTACGGGGTTTTGATCTCGCATTGCACTTTGTGGGTACGTAGGCATGAGACGTTCGTCTCTTCAAACACCAAAATCTTAAAAAACATTCTTCTTCTCATCTCTTCAATCTTTTTTTCAAGCAAACCATTTCAAACCAAAAATGCAGTAAACATTTCAAAGGGTTCCCGTAGAGTACTACGGACAAGTCGGGTGCTTAAAACCTTCCCGATTTGTAACCAATCCCCGTACCCATTCTCTGTTTGATTCTTTTAGCTTTTTAGCTTTTAAGATTCTTTAAGGCTTTATTCGTTCTTTTTTGCCTTTTTCCTTGTGGAAATAAATAAAAGCGCGGTGGCGACTCTGTGTATATTGAGTTAAGTTAATCAATAGCTTACACTCATGATTTTACCGTTACAGTAAAGTGGCGACTCTGCTGGGGAGTTAATCTCCAAGTGGATTCGGCCTACTTTGATTTGTTTACTGCTTTAGTTTGATTTGCTTGTTACTTGTTTGTTCTGTTTCGGTTTTGATGATTCTCTGTGAGATAGATCCTAACCCGGATCTGAGTGGAACTTATGATGGGACGGCGATATTCGAAGCGATATGCGATGGAGTAGTCCAAAGCAATATCAATTTGATAATCTCCACTCGGTTAGGCTCTCTTGGACTATCAATGTCATGACGAGTAATCGTATGTGGCATTATTTTCCGACTTTGAGCTGATCATACTGAGGACCGTAGAACCCTTAACCAATCTAAGCCAATTTAGGAACGTAGTGCGGAAACTATCTGAGTGTAAACTTAAGGTGGTTGTCACGCGATACTACACTTGGACGAGGTCTATTTTAAGAATGTTATCGGTTGGGGAGTAATCCAACGTACCGATGATATTCTAAAGATGGCTGTTAACTCCGGGAACCTCTGTTAGCACCCTTCTGGTTTTTTGCAGGTACAATGAAGACAAACCTTAGTACATACCTGTGTGCGTTGGTTCTTATCCCATGACTCCATGCTCGTGATCCGAACCTTTGAACCTGTGTGCTTTGCGTGATCTTGTTTGTGTTTGTTGCATCTACATATTCATCATGATCATCATCACAACCATTTTTCAAGGAAAATAATTCCGATTATTGCAAATATTGGAAAGAGTAAATTTTTCTTTTTGTCAAGATTTTTTTCATGATAGTATTCTCGATGTTGATCATGTTTGCAATAATCGAGTTGTTTTTCTGAAAGTGGAAGTGAACATTGCATATCATTGCATCCTCGCATATTCTTGAGTTCATCCGAGTTGTGTGGGAACTCATCCCGGTTGTTTCTTTCCTAAATTGTCTGTTGATCCGTCAAGCTGACTCCTCACCACAGATACGGTACTAGAGCTGCTAACAGACGAAGGGCTATTAGGTTGAGAATGGAACACCAAGAACAGCATAACATGGAAGTTCAAATGGAGATTGATGAGTTGAAGGCCGGTATGACCAGGCTCACTGAAATGATGCAAGTTCTGATTGCTCGAGGCGAACCATCTCAAAGGACTGTTATCTCTGAAGTTTTGACTGCTGTTGTTGATCCTCCTGTTGTCCCGCAATCGGTTTCTACTTGGCCAGAATATGGGTTACCTCCGGATTATGTGCCAGTTTCTGCTACTGCTCAGATTGGTGGTCCATCTGTTGTGCCAGTCTTTTCAGCTCCGACTTTTGTCGAACCTCAACCTGTTGTGCACGCTACTGCTCAGACTACTTATCAGAATTATCCTTTCTTGTACCAAGCTCCTGGTCCACAAGCTGAAAGTCAGGGTGAACCTGGATATATGGATGAAGTTAGAGAGCAATGTTTGACTATTGAGAAGAGGGTAAGAGGTCTAGAAGGAAAAGATGTCTTTGGTTCTGCTGCAATCGACATGTGTTTGGTTTCCGACTTGGTTCTTCCTGATAAGTTCAAGGTTCCTGTATTTGAGAAATACAATGGTCATACTTGTCCAAAGATTCATTTGCTGATGTATTGTCGCAAAATGGCTGCGCATGCTAAGGATGACAAGCTGCTTATCCACTGTTTTCAAGATAGTTTGAGTGGTGCTTCCATGAAATGGTATGTGGGACTTGAGAAGAGTCATATTCGAAGCTGGAAAGATTTATCTGATGCTTTTGTAAGACAGTATAAGTACAATCTGGACATGGCGCCTGACCGTCGTCAACTTCAAAACATGTCACAGAAAGAGAAAGAATCGTTCAAAGAGTATGCTCAGCATTGGAGAGAGCTAGCTGCTCAAGTGGAGCCACCTTTGCCCGAAATGGAATTAATTGGTCTGTTCATGGACACTCTTCAACCGTTCTTTTGGGAAAAAATGGTAGGAAGTGTTTCATCTGGTTTTTCTGATCTAGTCACTATTGGGGAAAGACTAGAGGAAGGTATCAAGAAGGGTAAGATTACCAATTCTGAAGCTCCTAATGCTGCAAGAAAGTCTTTTGGGAATCCTCACAAGAGAAGAGATGGTGATGCTTATGATGTTTCAACTGAGAGGAGACCTTATCACCCGCAACAACGATATGTTCAACCATACGTAGCTGCAGTTGCTCCTGTTGTTAAAACTCAACCTGCTCAAACTCAAGTTCAAGGTCAAGCTCGACCAGCTCAAGCTCAGGTTCAGATTCGAACTCAAGCTCATACTCCTCATCTTGCTGCTGGACAAAATCAGTATCGCAATAGGACAAACTTTGATCCTATTCCGATGTCTTACACTGAATTGTTTCCTTCCTTGATTGAGAAAGGTTTAATTACTACTAGGCCTCCGCCTCCTGTCCCAAATCCTCTTCCGGTTGGTTATAGATCGGATCTTCGCTGTGAGTTTCATCAAGGTGGAGCTGGTCATGACTTAGAGCATTGCTTTGCACTGAAGGCTAAGGTGCAGGAACTTATCAGGAACAACATCCTTTACTTTAATGACCTTAATCCCAATGTTATCAACAATCCTTTGCCGAAGCTTGGGAAGTGAATCTTCTAGAAAACTTCAATTGTCAATTTTTCTTCAAGGCCAGAATATCAGACGGGACAGCTCATCCTTGATTGTTGATTGATCACTAGGCCATTGTTTCTTTATGTTTGCAATTTTCTTCAATTGTATTGATTTGTTTGCTTTTAAACTTTGTTTGTACTTTCATGTTGGTTTTAATGAAATGAGCATTGCTTTGTTTTGATTCAAATTCATCTGCTATTTGCATCTTTATGCTTTACAACTCAAGTTCATTTATTTTTTCTCAAAGTTTTACAATGATTGGAGGGAGGATGGTGAAAACGAGATACCCATAATTGTTGTTGGTATGCTTTCAATTAAGACTTGGTTGATGATATACAGGCATTGTTTCAAATCCTAAACACTGGAGAAATAAGGAAGTTAATCCTTTGTTAAACCCTTTGAGCCTCGAAGTTAGAGTTTCTTTCTATTAGAAAAAAAACCCTCAATTTTAACCCAGGGATGGGTAGTTCTCAATTAATTCGAATGTGCACTCAAGTACAAGAGAATCATTCAATACACCTTTCAATAAAGGTTGCAATCTCGAGCTTTCCTTCACACACATCAAGAAGTGTTGAAGATGTTTCTCAATTCAAAAGTCAATGATGGTTCATCGTAATCATTAAGCCATGCAGTCATTATCTTTCAAAAAAAATGATATGAAAAAAAATTATTAGTAAAAAAAATTAAAGCCCGCTAAGTCAAAACCTATGAAGGAGATTTAGGCAAAAACGGGGGCTTCCCGCTGACTGTAAGTTGAAATTACACAGTTCAGGCAAAATTTAGGGATAATAAAAAGAAAGATTTACCAAGAGGTTATCAAAATCCTCGGCAAAAAATAAGGTGAGTGGACCAAAGTCCTCATTGGAAGTAACAAAAAGGAAAGATGTGACTGTTATTTCAAAAAAATCCTTGGCTCATGAACCATCTTCATCTGTGCAATCCTAAACTTCTGGGAACTTGAATGCATAGGCTGAATTAATTGAATGTAGGATTGGAGTTCATCATGAAGTTGGGTTGGGTACAAATAACTTTGAGCCTATATCCTTTGTTTCATAAACCGTGAACCAAGCCACGTTACAACCTTCAAAAGTCCTAATTGAATCCAGGTTTCTTTTGAAAAGCATACTACAATGAGGTTGCGTAAACTGACTCCCAAGTTCTTTACAAATCATTTGTTTTCTTACATTTGCATTATCTTTAATGTTCTCTCAACCGCCGTGTTTTGACAAGTTTTCATTTACTTTACATCAATAAATTTCATTCAAAAGATGATTCTTAATTTCAAACTTTGCATTGAACTTTGCATTAAAATTACCAAGTTTGTACAAACATTTTTATTTGCAAATAAACTTTCCTCATCAAGAAATTTTCAAACGGTTGAGAAACTTGGTCAGTGATCTTATCAGGGGTAAGTTTTCATCAGTTCCTATGGTTCAAGAGTTGTTGCTCAGTGCAAGTTATTCTCAGATTGGGTTGGTCAGAAGATTCTCTGCAAGACTTATATTGGATTTATCTTCTCAACTTTCATTTCAAGGATTGAAGCCATGATCAGTTTATTCTTCTCAACAATCATCTCAAAGATCTGATTATTTTCTCCAGCAGTAATCATGAACTGAATCCTTTATCAGTTTACCCTCATTAGTCATTGAACTTGGGGCAACTTTCTTCAAGAATCCCCAAGCAGCTTTGCATGACTCCTCTCAAAATATTTGCAACTTGATACGGTTTACTGGTGTGACAGAGATTTGTTCAGCAGTAGCATCTCTAATATTCGAGCAGAATGGCAGTGATCTCTGTGTTGAGGAATCAGTCTTCCATTTCCTTTCACTCCTCTAAGAGTCTAAACTGGTTGTCAGCATTTTCTCTCAAATTATCTCATTGGGTGTGTTATTCCCCAGTTTTGTTTGCGTTTGCATAGTTGAGTGTTTTAGTCCTCATTATGTGTTTTCTCGGGTGTGTTATTCCCCAGTTTTGTTTATCTTTGCATATTTGAGTGTTTTAGTCCTCATTATGCGTGTTCTTGGGTGTTTTAGTCCCCATTTTCGTAAATGTCCGCATACTGAGTGTTTTATTCCTCATATGCATTTCTCGAAGTCTTGTTGTTTTCAACTTCTTACTTTTTGATCAAAGTCCAACTTCCTTGGCATCTGTCTGTCTCTCCAGACTTTTTCTTCACCGACTTGTTGTATCTTCTCAGATATTACACCCTTTTATCCGATTGCCATTCTCGGATGTCCATAGTGAAGTCATCGTTGATTTGATGTACTGTCCGGGACCTTTTTCCATCTCATTCAGTTCTGTTCCTGAATGTTGTGATTCACATTTTTATCTGATTGCCATTCTCAGATGTTGTGATCACTTGCCTTCTGATTGCCATTCTCGGATGTCCATAGTGAAGTCATCATTGATTTGATGTACTGTCCGGGACCTTTTTTACATCTCGTTCAGTTCTGTTCCTGAATGTTGTGATTCACATTTTATCTAATTGCTATTCTTGGGTGTTGTGATCACTTTCCTTCCGATTGCCATTCTCGGATGTCCATAGTGAAATCATCATTGATTTGATGTACTGTCCTGGACCTTTTTCCCGCTCCATTCAGTTCTGTTCCTGAATGTTGTGCTTTGCATTTTGTCTGATTTCCATTCTCAGATGTTGTGATTCACATTTCATCCGATTGCTATTCTTGGATGTTGTGAACATTTTCCGTCTGATTGCCATTCTCGGATTTTCATGTTGGAGTCATCATTGATGTGATGTACTGTCCCGGACCTTTTCCCATTTCATTCAGTTCTGCTCCTGAATGTTGTGATTCATGTTATCTGATTGCTATTCTCAGATGTTATTGATCACTTACCTTCCGATTGCCATTCTCGAATTTTCATGTTGGAATCATCATTGAGTTGATTTGCTTTCCTAAATTCTCCCATTTCATTCAGTTCTGTTCCTGAATGTTGTGATTCACATTTTATCTGATTGCTATTCTCGGATGTTGTGATCATTTCCTTCTGATTGCCATTCTCGGATGTCCATAGTGAAGTCATCATTGATGTTGATGTACTGTCTCGGACCTTTTCCCATTTCATTCAGTGCTGTTCCTGAATGTTATGCCTCACATTTTTATCTGATTGCCATTCTCAGATGTTATTGATCACTTGCCATCTGATTGCTATTCTCGGATTTTCATGTTGGAGTCATCATTGAGTTGATATGTTTTCCCGAATTTTTCCCATTTCATTCAGTGTTGTTCCTGAATGTTGTAATTCATTTTCTGTCTGATTGTTATTCTCAGATGTTGTGATTACCCTTTTCCGATTGCCATTCTCGGATATCCCTAGTAAAGTCAGTAATGTCATCTATGGATGCTTCTGGAATACTGTTTCAGGAATTTTCTCACTTCATTCAGTGCCATTCTTGGATGTTGTGATGTTTTCTATCCAATTGCCATTCTTGGATATTTTCACCTCAGCTGAGCCATGTGGTGGTCTCTAGCATGTTATTTTTCCCGTCGGAGTCTTATGCTCCTTATCCCTAGCATTTATTCTTTTTCATGTGTCGTCTTGTCCTTCACGGACTTCTCTGCATTTCATTTGTTTTCATATACATTTCATATCATCTCATAAATTTTCTCATAATATTTCATAGGCTGTCACATGTTTTCTCTGCATTTCATATACATCTCATATGCTTTTATAACAGTTTCATATGCTTCATATCATTTCCGTATCATTTCATATCGTTTGTTTCAATTCATTTCATTTCATTCCAGTTTTTGGCATCTTAGGATCAAAAATTGGGTTTTTTGATATTTAAGTATCATCCATCTTGTCGAAACGAAGATCTCGATCTTCATTATCTCTGGATTGAAGAAACTTAAATAGGGGCATCTGTCAGACCCTAATTTTTGACCCTAAGATTTTTCGCATCTCATCTGCATTTCGCATACAAACAAGATCACGCACTGGTTCATGTATCTTTTTCAGGTGCAGGTCTTTGCTTTGCAGGAGATCACCTTGTTTAATTGTCGTCATCTGTTTATATTTACTAACCTCTAACCAAAATACAAAAAAAATATGTTGCAGTTGCTCCTTCTTCTTCTGTGTTGCAGGATTTAAAAGACAGGGTTGTGATTTCAATTCAGATGCGTTTGTTCAGTCACAATTCGATTCAGATGGACGCTTGACCCGATCTTGGTCAAACTATCAAGAGATTGTTTCGACTGCAAGTTGTGTGGGCCAGTGGTCTGTTTCTCAGACTATGCGTATCCAAAAGTTCAAGCTATGTTGCATGTGAGATCGTCAGTTTATCAGTGGTTGTCTGGGGATTTATTTTCCTCAATATGAATTCAAAGTATCAAGGAAATTTTTCAGACGATTCGGGTGGCTGTGGCTTAAGTGGAAAGTTTCAGGTTGTTCAGTAGTTCGGGAATAACTGTGTTCATCAAGTGGTTTGTGAAAAGTCAGAAATTGGTAGTGGGCTTAAGAAAATCATCACTTTATATCCATTTATCCGTTCCATCCATTTTTATTCGATCCATAAACCATCATTTTTTTTTATATATAGCCATTATTCATTTTATTCATGTTCCAATTTTTACCGATTATTCACATTATTCACTTTTCAAAATTCCTATTTTTTTTTCTTTTCGAATATCCATATTCCATTAATTCCTAATCACCATTTTTTTATCCATTTTACCATCCAATAATCAATTCTTCTTATATTTTTTTATTAATTTCCATATTCCAATTTTCTTTAATTCATTTCTTTCTTATAATCTTTCCTTTTAATCCATTTTTCTTTAATCCAAAATTTTATATTCAATTCTATTCCTATTATTTTCTATTTCCATTTTTTTGTCCCATTATTTTTTCTTTCATTTTATACAAAATCTACACAAAACAAATTACCACAAGAAAAAAGAAATTCATTTTTAACCATTGTTTTTATTTCTTTACAATAAATTGAAAAAAAGAATGTAAAGAACCAAGGTTGACCCATTGTTTTTATCAAACCAAGCCCTGCGCAAGCCTCAACTTCCCTTTTTGCCATCATTTCACCAAGCCAAACTTTTGCACTTGCCCACCTCCAAACTTCCGTACCAGCCTTAGCTTAAGTCACGTCATCACAAGCCTTTTTCTATCTAGCTTCCATCACACTCAAGCCTACAAGCCATTTCTACAAGGCAAGCAAAATTGTCCAAGCCTCTTGCTCACATCACGTGCAATAAGCCTCAGCCCAATAAACTCCCAGTCGCACAAGCATCCCGCAGCACTGATGGGCTAAAGACGTACTTTAATATGTGTCTAGCGGTATCTTAACTGCAAGTGCACAGCCTATCGAAGTAATATTTAAGATTATCGATCCACAGGGACTTTATGATTACTTAGTGCTAGAGGATTTATAGTTTATCTAAGGTGAATGGTTGTCACGATTTTTGGTTGTTTTTAAAGATTAAAGACGGGAATTAAATTTAAGTTTAATAAAATAATACTAAGGCGGTCGGTATGTAATTATGTTAACTTAGACGGGTCAATCTAACCTAGGCTTATAAAAATGGTTCACTTAGTCTATTCTGTAGAGGGTACCAGTTTAAATATCTTTAACTCACACTCTTGTGGTCTTATCTCAGATCTTACCCCTAAAGCCCTATGCCTGCTCTCGCTAGCCCATAAGTGTTTAGAAATAATTTTTGGAAACTTAGTAATTCTAATTCATCTTAAAGCGCTCTCGCTGTGTTTAAATTAAATGCCTAACTTTAGCTATCTGGTTAAAATCTCACACTCTCGTGGTCTTGACCTAACCTATTACACTTTCCTTACTCTCGTAACAAAAAGATTGATTTTATTATAAAAAGTCACAGCCAGAATTCTAAGTTCTTAATTATTTTAAGCCTAGAATTGATTTTACCGATTTAGTTGATTTTAATTACATATCGCCCTAAGGTGTTTAGCTACTCATGATTGTTGAACCAGACAGAGGCAGAAAAATACCAAATAAAACATGCATAACAGAAAAATAAATGTTGAACATTAATATAAATGCAATTTAAATAAAAACCTGAATAACAATTAAAATGCTAGACTCCTTCTTCCACAAGCTGGCAAGTTCGGAGTACGGACCGGAATTGGAAATAAAAATTACTGAAAGAAATTCTGAAGGCTTTGAAAGAAATTAAATTATAACAATTTCCTAATGTTGGAAATTGTTATATGGTTTGGTTGGGATAAACTAAAACAAGAACAAATAAATGCTGGAAAAATAAATAAACAGGGTACAATGAAAATACGGCAGAGCTTCCGCAAGAAAAGTAAAAACTAAAACTCTGTAAATTGTTCTTTGAAACTAGGCTATTTATAGAATCATAATTGGGCTTGGCAGTTGGAATAATTGCATGGGCTTCGTAAATGCTGAGAAAATCCAGGGAGAAGTTGCATGGCTTGGTCTGCGGAAGAATAGGAAGGTTGAATTCACGTAGCACGCACGTACATGACCAAGTCTCAGCATATTACCCTAAATTCCCCTTGTCACGTTCGTGACAAGGGTGTCACGCTCGTCTCCCGTGTCCTATGCGCGTTACGGTCGTGAGGGATTGGTGACGACCGTGACTGCTCCTTTTAGCGTGTCACGGTCGTGACTCCTAGGTGATGATCGTGACTGTTACAAAAAATGCAGATTATGCAGAATTCCTCTTTTCTTCTTCTTTTCATGGTTGATTTTGCTCATTTCACTTGTGGCTCATGATTTAGCTCTGTAATTGATATACCTGCAAAATGACAAAGAAAACTCGAGGAATCGGGTGTTAAAACGGCAAATGTGCGATAAAACGACATTGAAACATAGCAATAAAATGATACTTTTTCTCGTTATCAAACTTCCCCAAACTTAAACCTTTGCTTGTCCTCAAGCAAATAGTCGGTTGAAAATTGTCGGACAGGCTTTCCTCGACGCACACACATAACAAACCATACGAGGAATCGTTTTGTCAGATAAACCGGTACTGGGATAAAACACTAACGATACACTAATGACACAAGCAACAAGCTAAGTCGTCGACTTCCCGTTAAACGAAACATTCGGTAATTGTGTTACGATTCCACCTAGAGTCTTTCGATCTTATTTCGCCCGGTTTCATTCTAGCGCAATCACATTAAGCCCTTTGCCTTAGCACGCACGTAGTGGAGTAGCCGGTTAGTGACTTTGATCCTTTATAAGCACGGGGTCTGGTACACGAATGTGGCAACCCTACGTATATTATCCGATTTGGAGGTTGTGGGGGATCGAGCCGTAGCACGCCCTACCAAGTTCAGAACCAGGTTCCTCTAAACCAACCCGCAATGGACTCCTTTTCATACTTCTCGTTTCTTTTATGCGACCGTGTACTTTGGTGCATTTTCTTTTCATTGGCATCGAGATATGAAGGATCATTATAGATTAGGCATCAAACACTTATATCCATCGGCTCCCCACGTGGTTTGTGTTCAGACGGTGCTGATTGCTAGTATAAACTACTAGGGGTTACTTTTGAACTGAAACTTAAGGTGTAGTCGTAACAATTATCGGAACGGAATGCTTAAGTGGGAAGTCTAAGGTGTCAAGATTGTATCGATCTTGTTGAATCGTTCTCAGCTTCCTAACTATGATTTCGTAGGTAAGTCAAGTAATGCGAGGATAAAATTAAAAAGTTTTTCGGTATGGCTAAATAAACGGGGAGAATTCGAAACTAAAGAAAATAGCACAAATATTGCTCTGTTTCATTAAAATACGAAAAGGAAAAACAACGGAATGGAAAATGCGGAAAGGGAAATACGGAAAAAGGAAAGGTACCTCTCCCACACTATATCAGACATTGTCCTCAATGTTGTGATATAATAGCGGTTAAAGTACAATACAAACAACGGAAACGGAAAAAAATAAACTAAAACTAAAACTAAGGCTGCTGATGACCACGGCCTCGGCTTCTGGTGCGGGAGCGTCTGGTCGGAGTCGCTTCAGGATCAGAACCGGTGCCGGTGAGAGCAGTGATATCAATGCGCAAAGACTCTAGCTCGCTAAAGATCTCTCCGAGCTTCTCATCAGTTGTCCTCTGGTTAGCGGCAATAGCTGAAAGTAATGCATCATGTTGCTCTTTTTGCCTTCGCTCCAATGCGGCATTCATCTGATTTTGCTGATGAATCGCACGGAGGACGTCTTCAAGTGTGAATTCTTGTGCAGGTGGCTGTCGGGTGGAGGACTCAGGAATGTCCTGGACAGGCTCAACTGCATCCATGGTGTCTTGCATCTCGTCCACTGGTGGATCGGCCTTCTCATCAATAATGGGGGCGTGGCCGGCAGCATCCGGTAAAGCAAATAGCCAGTTGGCTCGGTTGGACAAATCGATGCGGTCACGGCACGGCAAGATGATGTGGTGATAAACAGTGCCTTAGATAACAGGGCTGAACCCGCCATCCTCTCTCTGAGCAATCAAGTGGGCGGACCTGCAATAATTCTTCGTTAGGAACTCTGCGGCTATGCGAGGCAAATTGATAACCAAGTCACCAAGCTCCAGCTGAATGGCGAGGGTGGTGACAATCCCGCCTATGTAGAAGGGGGTTGCGCCTCTTTGCGTTATGGACTGGATATGGGACAACATGAATGGGGCAGCATTGATGCGCTCGTCATTTAAGGCGCAGTGCAAGAACAAGAGCTCCTTGGAGTTAAGCTTATGGTTGCTCTATCTTGCAAAAATGGTATTGCAGATGATGCGATGAAAGTATCAGATCGCCGGGTTATGGATATGTGTAGCATTCAGGCTCTGAAAGGCTGTGGCACAGGTGTTGGTGATGTCGTGCCATAAGGTGAAAGCGGTTTCACTGAAGTTGTCCGGCACGCAGAGATGAGCATCATCGCCGTGATCGAAACCTAGCAGCTCGGCGATCCTTGTTTGTGTAACTTCGAACTCACGACCGAGCAATCTGAACTTAGTAACGCCGGTGAGTTGACTTTGTGAACCGGTAGGAGTGATATAATGAAATGGACTCAAAAATTCCAATGTCAGGAGTTCGAATGTAGGCTGGGGTTGAGTGCATAGATGCCACAAACCAACCTTCCGAAGCAGGAGCTTCACACTGTTGAGCATTCCCAACTCCCTCAAACAGTCAGTGTCGACGTATCGAGTGGGTTGAACACCGCGGTTCTGGAATCTGATGAACTTCTGTCTCTGATTATCTCCATGCTCACCATCCCTAAACTGAATTTCTTCCATTGCATGCAAGTACGGGAATGGGAGATGAGAGATTTTTGAGTTTTGTGAGAAAAGTGTAAAATGTGAAGAAATTGGTTCTGATTATAGTGCAAGATGTAAATGTGATAGGTTTGGAGTAAATGGAGAGGTTAATGGAGTTTAATTAGGGTAATGGGAGGTTACGGGACTTGGAAGAGATAATGGGGGGTTTCTAAATGTTGTGGAAGTTGAAAAAGAAAAGGTTTCGAAGAAGAACAATTATGTTTCTCAGAATTCCTATAACAGGGGTCGTCACGGTCGTGATGAGGGGATGACGGTCGTGACGCGCTAATTAGCTTGTCACAATCGTTAGAGGGTGATGACGACCGTGAGGGATTAAAACTTAGAATATTTTCCAGAATGCATTATCTCTCACACGTTCAATACAATTTTTCTTTCTTTTATGATCACTTCTCAATTGATTAAGACACAAACAATATATATATATAAATTATATCAACATAAATTAGAGCAAATTTCATCACACAAGAAATAAAAATATTAATCAATTTAAATATAACAGTAATGAATTTGAAAGCATAGAAATTGATTAAATTGGAAAAATTTGTAAAACTAGAAATGCTTTGCTTTTGATATAATTGAAGGGAAATTACATTAATAAAAATAAAGTACGAAAATGTTTGTGAAATGTTAAACTAACTAGAAACGAAAACAATAAGTAAAATAAGTTAGATCACTACAGCATTTTCAAAAGTGCTTCTTCAAATCTTCAATTGCAAAGTTCAGGTGGTAGAATTGCTCACATGTTATGTCAGTTAAACCTATAACGTCCAATCGCATGCTTTTAATCTCATCATTAACATGATTTATATCGGCTTGGTAAACTTCAAGAGTATTCATGATTTTCTTTAAGTTGTCATCATATTCTACTTGATTCACTTCAGGGGTTTCAATCACTTCATCAGTGTGGTCAATGTCAAGGTAACCAGGAGGCGTCTCAGGGTCACTTTCTACATCGGTCATTATATCATCCCTTATCTTGTAGGATTGAGGTGTTTCAGGAGTAGATGGATAGTCAGGAGGGGTAAGCTCATAAAGCCAATTATCTTTATTATGAACACTGACTCTAGCATGGTTTGGTAGTGTAAAAAGGGTTACTACTTCATTCCTGATTAGGTACTCGAAAGGTGGTTGTCCTAAATTCCTTATGATATGGCAGTTAAAGCAAAAGTTAAGATTCATAGGACGGATGGTACCTAAACGGTTACACCTGTGTAATTGGTATCTAAGTCCTAAGGCATCAGCAATCATGGTGACAAGACCTCCTACTAATATGGGTAAATCAGGTTCTTCTTGGATTCGGGTGAAGGTTTGAATCATGAAAGGTACACCATTAACTGGTTGTCCATTAGTCAGACATGACATAATGAATATCTCATCTTTAGATACTCCAGTAAGGTTTTCTTCTTTTCCAAAGAAGGTGTGGGCAAGGATCTTATGGAAATAGTGGATAGCAGGGTTATGTATCTCATCATTGTTCATGTTATTTGGTTCAGGATGGTAATTTCCGGTTAAGGTTCCCCAAAAGAAGTCCAGCTCAATGTCCATCAATTCTACCTGTGTGGTAGTAAAAGCAAAGGGTCCACTAGGGAATCCTAATAAGTCAGCTAGTTCTCTATGGTTAAATTTATATTCTATTCCAAATAGGCGGAAACTGATAAATCCTTTCCTGAATCCAAAACCGCGCTCGGGTAAGTAAATTAAGGAGCTGACGAACTCAAGGGTGAGCTCGCGGTAAGTCACAAACTTTTGTTTAATCAGTGCATTTTCCCATCCAAGTCGGTTAAACAAGTATAGGATGCTATCATGTATACCTAAGGTTTCCATAGTCAGATCATCCGGGTACAGAGTCAAATCCATTGGCCTCTGTGATAACTCTTCAAATTTCATTCTTTGGTTCCTACCTCTAAATTTGGTTTCCATAAGGTTTATCGGTTGGTTAGCCATAGTTAGTGTAAATACGGAGGAAACAAATCAGGGGGGGAAGGAAAGTGGAAAAGACTTTAGAAAATCTGTAAAAGTGATTTAAAATTAAAATAAGGAAAAATAAGAAAATAAATGCATAAATAAAAGCAATAATAATAATAATGAAATATAACAATAATAAAATGACAAAACAAATAAACGAATAATAAAATGGTAAATGACAAAATAATAAAATGATCAAAATGGTTAAATGATTAAATGGGTTGCCTCCCACTAAGCGCTGTTTTTATCGTCAAAAGCCTGACGTAATGCTTAGGTGTAGATTAATCAGGGAAATTAGTGGACAACTCTAAAAGCCTTAGACTATTTGCATAATCTCTATTTTCAACTTTATGGTAATGTTTTAAACGTTGTCCGTTTACTGTGAACGGTTCACTATTCCTACCCTTAATTTCTATCGCTCCGCTCGGGAACACTCTAGTTATTTCAAAGGGTCCTGACCATCTAGATTTTAGTTTTCCAGGAAAGAGCCTAAGTCTTGAATTAAAGAGGAGTACAACGTCTCCCACACTAAATTCTTTCCTAGATAGGCGTTTATCATGCCATCGCTTAGTTCTTTCTTTATATATCTTAGCATTCTCATAGGCATCTAACCTTAACTCTTCTAATTCGTTAATATCTAGGATTCGCTTTTCTCCTGCAGCATTATAGTTTATATTGAGAGTTTTAATCGCCCAATATGCTTTGTGTTCTAGTTCTACCGGGAGATGACAAGACTTTCCATAAACTAATTTGAAAGGTGTAGTTCTTATGGGTGTCTTGTAAGCTGTCCTATAAGCCCATAAAGCTTCATTAAGTTTAGATGACCAATCTTTCCGAGATATGGCGACAGTCTTTTCTAAGATTTGTTTAATTTCTCTGTTTGAGACTTCGACTTGTCCACTTGTTTGTGGATGGTATGGTGTTGCCACACGGTGTCTGACTCCATACTTAGATAGTAATTTGTCAAAGATTTTTGAAATGAAGTGTGAGCCACCGTCACTTATGACGAGTCTAGGCACACCAAATCTGGGAAAGATTATATTTTTGAAAAGCTTAATTACTACTCGTGTGTCATTTGTAGGAGAAGCTATAGCCTCAATCCATTTTGAAACGTAATCGACAGCCACGAGTATGTAATTATTACCGAAAGATGATGGGAATGGTCCCATGAAATCTATTCCCCAGACGTCAAAGACTTCTACTTCTAATATTCCTTTTTGAGGCATTTCATCTCTTCTTGAAATATTACCGGTGCGTTGACACCGATCGCAATTTATAACAGCGATGTGGACATCTTTCCATAAATTAGGCCAGAATAAACCGGCTTGTAAGATTTTTGCACATGTCTTAGAAGTGCTTGCATGTCCACCATAAGGAGATGAATGGCAATGAGCAATGACATCTTCTATTTCTTCTTCGGGAATACATCGACGAAAGATTCCATCGGGTCCTCTTTTGAACAATAATGGTTCATCCCAATAGTAATGTTTGAGATTGTGAAAGAATTTATTTTTCTGCTGATAGGTTAAATCAGGTGGAAGAGCTCCTGCAGCTGGGTAGTTGACAATGTCAGCGTACCATGGCAGTCCTACAGTTGTTTGGATTGTTTCCACGGGTTCTGGTTCATCTATGTCTAACCGAACTGGGTCGCTTCCTATTTATGCTATCAGCTGTTCATACGGAAAATCATCGTTAATCGGCAATTGTTCTGGTTTAATACCTTCTATTCTAGATAAATGGTCCGCTACGACGTTTTCAGTACCTTTCTTATCTTTTATTTCGAGATCAAACTCTTGTAAGAGTAAAATCCATCTCAAGAGTCTTGGTTTAGCATCTTTCTTAGTTAATATTTATCTGATAGCAGTGTGGTCTGTGTAAACAATTATTTTCGCTCCCACTAAGTAAGAACGGAATTTGTCAAGCGCAAAGACAACTGCTAACAATTCTTTTTCAGTAGTGGCGTAGTTCATCTGAGCAGAATCTAAGGTTCTGCTTGCATAGTAAATCGCATGAAGTTTCTTTTCCTTCCTCTGACCTAGAACTGCGCCTACATCATAGTCACTCGCATCGCACATGATTTCGAAAGGTAATCTCCAGTCAGGGGGTTGCATGATTGGTGCGGTGATGAGGGTTATTTTTAGAGTTTCGAATGCTTTAAGACAATCTTCATTGAATATGAACTCATCGTCTTTCATTAATAAACCGGTAAGAGGTTTAGTGATCTTCGAGAAATCTTTGATGAATCGTCGGTAGAAACCGGTGTGTCCTAAAAAGCTTCGTATTTCTCGAACGGTTTTAGGGGATTGAAGATCTTTTATGACTTCTATCTTAGCTTTATCAGCTTCAATTCCCTTGTCAGATATAACGTGCCCTAGTACGATTCCTTCTCTGACCATAAAATGACATTTCTCCCAGTTAAGCACGAGGTTTACTTTTACACATCTTTCTAACACCATTTCTAAATTTGATAGACATCCTTCAAAACTTTGCCCGCATACAGAGAAGTCGTCCATGAACACTTCCATGATGTTGTCTATAAAATCTGCAAAGATTGACATCATACATCTTTGAAAGGTTGCAGGAGCGTTGCATAATCCAAAGGGCATTCGTTTATAAGCGAATGTTCCATAAGGGCATGTGAATGTAGTCTTCTCTTGATCATTTGGGTGGATAGTGTCGCTCCCGGGATTTTCATCCTAGTACAAACGCGAAAGTGGCGCGAAAAAGGTAGAGTCGCCAGCCAGACATTTTTATCCCAAAGGAATGGGAAAGGTAATGTTGCACAAACCTAAGGAAGAAGGGAAGGACGAGGCCTTGCGAACCAAAGATCTGGATACGGGAGTCGGTTACGAATTGAGAAGGTATCAGCACCCCAATCCGTCCGTCGTACCCGACGGGATCCACGCTTATAAGTCTGTTTTCAAAGGGTGAAGAATAATATGCTGTTTAACTGAAAGAATAACTATCTGGAATGAAATGAAATGAGAAAAAAAATGGAATTAACAAATGGGAATAAAATGGGAAAATGTAGGGAAAAAGAAAGATTGTGCTCGAATGGGCCCTACCCCACTGCCTACGTACCTCATCGGGATAAATGAGGATCAGAGACGCCGTAGTTCGTCTAACTAAGGCTTATACTCGTTTGTGGTTTTTAGGATGACGTTGCCATAGTTCTAGCTCAGGCGTTACCGGCTCTGACACGAGGGTGTTTACCGTATCGCTGTTTGAACTGTCGAGACAAGTCAAGAAAGGTATGAGAATGAGAATAGAAGATGTGACTTCTTGGTTTATTGTTTTTTATAAGAAATGTTTTGGATTTGTGTTTGTTGAATGTACAACACTAAAGACTATGACACAGGAGCGAATACTTTCCAAGATCGCCCCCAATGGAACGTTTGTAAAGCATCCTAGAAGAGTGAAGGAGACCTCCACTGATCATTTCCCGTATAGCTTAAGGCTCGTGGCGCATTGTACACCTTTTCCTTTATTAAGTGTTTTTTGGTTTTCTTTTAAGATGAGAAGAGACTCAAGTTATAAAAGGTAAACATTCTAAGGGAAACTAGACTTACCCTAAATCAGTTTGAATTCATGGATAACCTATGGTTAGTGAGGTTTGCAATTGAATCTACCTAAAAGATATAAGAAATATAAGACTAAACACGCAAGTAACAGAAGCTAGCAATAGGGTCCTCCTAGGTCATGGTAGGTAAAACGTATGAAATGTAAACAGGATGGAACAATGGGGTGTGTAGGTCGGTTGCGTGGTGCTATGACACACGACTTATGGTATGAAGCATACAAGGTTTGATATTGGTTGAATGGAATGGAACGAAGGTAATCGTGGATCCCTAAAATAATATGAACTTTATTTATTTAGTTGAAAATGTACTCGACGTTGGATCGAATACTTTATTTGTTTTTGAAGATTTGGTTTTCTAACGATTTGTTTTTATCTTTTCTAATCCTAATTATGGAAACTATAAAAGCATACAAGTTCTAAGCTATTACAATCACAAAATACACAAAGTATAAAACACAATTGAAGCATAAAATATCCAAGTCCATAAGCCACACCTTGCAAAACACCTTGCACAAAAAACAAATAGTTAGTAAATGATATGAATCATGAATATGTACAATATGATGGAAATGAATTAAAATGACAAAAATATTAAAAGTCATGAAAAAAATATGAAATTAAATTCCTAAGGTCTTCAACCTGATTATATTGTTGTGCTAAAAAATCTCTAAAAAATTCTAAGCCTAACTATGGTAAATGACCACTTAAATCTAACTAAAGTTTAATCACAAAATTACACAAATTATACTACCAAAACAATAGAAAAAATGTCCTAAAAATTCACCAAAAAATATTCTAAGTACTTTAACTTGTCTTTTAATAGTAGCAAAAAGAATGGGCAGAAAATATTATGGGAAGTGGCCTAAATAAATTGTACCATTTTATGTGTCCAAACGGAAATTCAATATAAGTCCATTAAATTAAATAAATCGAAATTAAATCGAAAAAATGGTAAAAATTAGAAAATAAAAATTGGACATGGTTCTAAAATGTCTTATTATTCTAACATAATTTTTGTGGAATTTTAGTAAATGTTTTAACATTTTTTTATGGAATTAATCCGAAATGGTATAAAAATAGAAATAAATAATAGATGGAAAATAGAAATGGGGTGCAGTAGTAATTCATTTAGTTAAAATTAATATATGGGCTTAGAATAGAGGGGTGTTAATAGCGAATTCGTAGGGCCCATTTGGTTGAAAGCCTGAAGGTGCATGGGACTTGTAGTGGGATGGTCCTCATAGGATGCGGATCCAAACGCCCTACCGGACGGTGACACTTGTCACCGCCGGAATGGGCCGAAACCAGTTATCCTTATCTCTTCCAATCTCTAAACGGTGAATTGATTCAGATTAATGTCTATTAATTATTCTTCATGGCTATTTAAAATTCTTATTAACAGTATTGTTTGTTTTAATTACTAATGATTCTTATCAAACTTTATAATAAGAAAATATTCTAAACTCATAAAAAACAGAAATCTGCAAAACCTTAGAACATAACTAAACCTAATTCTTCTTCTCCGCCGCCGTACCTCATCATCTTCGGCGCCTTCCCCTTCTCTCCTCTTCTTCGTTCTCATCCTCCTTGCTCCGCCGTGAAATCCTAAGCCTAACACGGACCTCAAAACAACCACCTCTCCCTCACAAATCAAACCTCACCTTTGTCCCCAAATAAGAACCCTAACCTTTTACTGAAACACCATGTCGAATCAACCCAGAAATTCCGACATGTATGTGATCAAAAACAAACAAATCATGAATTACACACCTTTAATTGATTCCGGGGGCCAGGACGAAGGTCCGTTTGATCTTGTTTTTGCGATGGAGATGAAGATACCAATATTTGTTGTGCGAGGAAGACGAAGACGTCGCACTTTCGATCGGACGCTGATGGATGATGCTCTCAATATAAAGCCAGCAATGCCAATGATGGTGACAACTCTGAGGTATCGTACAAATCTCTCTTGCTCTTTCGCGTCTTTTCTATTGTCGCGGCTTGACAAAGCTCTCTTTCCTCTCTTCTGATCACGCGTTTATGCTTGATTTCGAATCCTTGACTTGGTAGGTTGTTATGCAGGTGGCGACGGTTATTGACGAATGCCGAGATTAGCGAAATGGAGTCATGAACGCTGATATGATGAAGGCGGCACTAAAGAGACAAAATCAGAGAGATTGAGGTGAGTGAAGGAGGAGCTTGAAGAAGGTGTTTGACGTTTATACTCCGAAGATGAAGAGTTCGGTTCGGGTACGATATTCCTCACGTTTGCCTTTTGACTGTGCTGCCATTAGGATTTCTTCTCATTTCCGTGAAGGTGTCGATTTGAACCTGAATTATTGCTGACCCTCTCTTGGGTGTGAATTGAATCTCGGATATGCAGGTTTCGAATTATTGAAGATGATGATGAAGGTTTTGGTTTGGTTAGAAGGTATTGAAGATGATGGTTCTTGGATGATGATGATGTGAAGTACTGCTTCGAACTTAAAGAACTGTTGCCATGGTGATGGATCTCTTCGAGATTTCGATAACTCAGGTAAAAATCACTTAGAAACCTTCATCTGAGTTTGTTATGATTCTGTTGGAGGTTTGTGGTGAATGTGACTGGTTCTTGGAAGTTTATCTTTGATCTTATTGCAGGTTATATGAATCTTTGTTGCTGAACTATTTCTGAATCTCTCTGAGTTGTTGCAGGGAGTTATGAAGATTTGAAGGTGAGATGAATGATACTGAGAAAGTGGAAAAGGAAGCTTTTTGGAGTTTTTGAATTATGGGAAAATGAGAGAGATAGATGATGAATTTCCCCGCCAACCCGAAGAACAAGTGAAAGAGCAAATATATAGAGATCATGATGAAGCTTCCGGAGCTTTTCGGTTGAAAGCTTCTAGATTCAGCTAGAAGTTTCTGTTAGTTTTTTTCTGTTAGGAATTAGTTAGAATTTGTTGACTTTTGTTCAACTGAGATTTTGGAATTGTTTGGTAACTGAATTATGTATTGATTTTCTCTTGTAATCCTTTGGCTTTATATTAAACAGGATACCCTGACTATTAACTTCATCAACTAATAACTTGTCGTCTTGAGAACTGTACTGGGCAGGTTTAAAGCCTTCCCTTTTGGTGTGCAAAATTATACTTCCACCTTTCTGACAAATAGCCTCTCTGGCATTATGCATGAACTTCAGTAGCTGGACAATGTCAACCTCATTTGTATTGGACTTTATGCTTTCTGTTAAAATTATTAAATTTGGCAATATTTTTCCCAAAATGATAGTTGAATCATTGCTTATTAGAAAATCCAACAAATGGCAATATCTCTGAATCTGTGAAGTAGATACCATTCTGTCAAAAACTTCTGAAGTAGGATCCTTAAGTAACCATGCTATATCTACAAGCAAGTCTGATGATGTATGAATATGTACATAAGTTTTGCATGAGCTACAAATAGAACCACCAGATGCAAACCGAAATTTTTTTAGAAAGGAGAGACGCATCTTGTTTTTGTTGCAATATCTTCATTTCAGTGCAAATTTCTTTATCCCCAATAAGTACAGGAATAAAGTTTGATAAACCAGACTCATTCTCAACCTCAATAAATGCAGGGCCCATGAGATTTTCCTCAATATGAGGGACGCATATCTTATATAACTGATTGTCAAAAGCACAAGAAATACTGTCTTCAGTCCAGTTATGTGGAGACGGAACGCAATACTCGTATTTCATATACTTTCCATAAAAGATACAAGAAGCCGAAACTTAGGCTGCAGCAAGTTACTTCCACAAGCATAAAAATCCATGGGTTTTCCTGCTATCAGTGTACCATAGCTAATTTTCTCCCTTCGTAAAATCTGGATTTTATTCCAAAATTTGTTTGAAAAGCAACAACCATGAGAAACTCTTTAACACATATGAATGACATCTTTATCTAACTCAGTCCTTAAGATAAAGGATCTCAGTTGGCGAAATGCCTTCAAACTCCCTTGATAATGAGCCTGCTATGCCGATAATAGTCTTTACGAAGGAGTTCCTTTAGGGACCACCTATATAGAGAAATAAACCCTAAATTCATATGGTGATGCCAAGCCTTAAAAGTTGATGCACTGCATGACCCAATGGGAGAACACAGATGAATGTGAAGCGAAAACCAGTTTGGGTCATAAATATGAGGGCAAATTTTGGGGTGTTACAGCTGCCCCTATTCAATCACTGTAGACGTGAATGGATGACAGCAGTTGCTTTCAGACATTTGAAGTATGCAGGGATTGAATACTAGAAACAACCAGAAAATTTGCACTCTATGGCAGAAGAACAGGGAAATAACCTCAACCGAACGAACTCTGCTTGGATATAATTATGATGTGAAGAATAGTAAACGGGGATGCCTTTTGGAGTAATGCCAGATGGCTACTGACTTGCCACACTGTGGGTGGACTTGTGATATGGTGCCACCCTGTGAATGGACTTTCGCCAATCTGCGGTTGGACTTCAAAATACTTTGCCACACTGCGGGTGGTCTTTGGAAATTGTCACGCTGTGGGTGGACTTGTGATGTGATGCCACCCTGTGGATGGACTTTCGCCAATCTACGGTTGGACTTCAAAATACATTGCCACACTGCGGGTGGCCTTTGGAAATTGCCACGCTGCGGGTGGACTTCTGCTCACTGCGGGAGACTTTTGAAACTTGCCACGCTGCGGGTGGACCTTCTGCTCACTACGGGAGACTTTTGCTCACTACGGGAGACTTTTGCTCACTACGGGAGACTTTTGCTCACTACGGGAGACTTTTGCCCACTACGGGGGACTTTTGCTCACTACGGGAGACTTTTGTAACTTGCCACACTGCGGGTGGACTTTTGGAACTTGCCACACGAAGATGGACTTTGGCCCGTCTGCGGCTGGACTTTTGCTCACTACGGGAGACTTTTGCTCACTACGGGAGACTTTTGCTCACTACGGGAGACTTTTGAAACTTGCCACCCGAAGATGGACTTTGGCCAGTCTGCGGCTGGACTTTTGCTCACTACGGGAGACTTTTGCTCACTACGGGAGACTTTTGCTCACTACGGGAGACTTTTGAAACTTGCCACCCGAAGATGGACTTTGGCCAGTCTGCGGCTGGACTTTGGCTCACTACGGGAGACTTTTGCTCACTACGGGAGACTTTTGAGATTTGCCACACTGCGGGTGGACTTTTGAAACTTGCCACCCGAAGATGGACTTTGGCCAGTCTGCGGCTGGACTTTTTCTCACTACGGGAGACTTTTGCTCACTACGGGAGACTTTAGAAATTTGCCACACTGCGGGTGGACTTTTGCCCACTGCGGGGGACTTTAGAGATTTGCCACACTGCGGGTGGACTTTTGAAGCTTGCCACCCGAAGATGGACTTTGGCCAGTCTGCGGCTGGACTTTGAAACTTGCCACCCGAAGATGGACTTTGGCCAGTCTGCGGCTGGACTTTGAAATTTGCCACCCGAAGATGGACTTTGGCCAGTCTGCGGCTGGACTTTGAAATTTGCCACCCGAAGATGGACTTTGGCCAGTCTGCGGCTGGACTTTGAAATTTGCCACCCGAAGATGGACTTTGGCCAGTCTGCGGCTGGACTTTACATATGTTGAATTGCATGGTATGTTGCCCCATGACACTGGGGATATTATGTCTTGAGTATTGTTAATGAACTGGTATGAGTGTAAAAGAATTCCTGACGCGGAAGTAATAAGTCTCTGCCAACTCTGTGGGGAATCACAATGATCGTGAATTCGATATCAGGTAGCCCTGTGGGGATATCATCTCTGTCAGAGAGGAGCGTGAATAACTCGTCTGTCCGAATCATCACCTTTGCCAAAAATAAATTGGACTTTTAGACTTGAGGGTCGTGCCCGAGGATACCTTGATTATTGAGGAATATCCACTCTTATGGACCTGCTGGGGAGGAGAATGATTCATCTGAAATCTTCTAGGGGAATAGGAATTGCCTTAGATCTGCGGAGGGACCGAGATCAAGGAAACCATCTGAAAGAAAAAAAAAATGCTGAATTTAGTGAGGATAACTTCCATTCGTCTGTTGGGGATGATTAGAAACCGAGACACATCCTGCTGAGGAGGAAAGATTTCAAGTTGTCTCGTGCTGGGGATTAGTTGCTTTGGTAGGGATTTTACCTCAAGAGGATTTTACAAAAGACTTGGCGTCTTTAAACTCTTAGGTATCATAACGACTGCCTGATTCAGTGTAACAACCTTGCTGAGGAGGTAACCATTGCCAATGTGGATGAGTTCGTATCCGTCAGAAGTGCTGAACGAGATAGTTGACTTGACAAACAACCACGGTATTCTAACCTCTGGGTAAATGCTTCCAATCATCTGTCTTCAGGGAAGAATGAACCCTCGTACTATTGGGGTGGCCTGCCCCAGTACAAGTATTTGAATAACTTTGCACCTGAATGATTGATCTTCGATCTTGGAGAGATTTGAATCTCGAGGTGATTGCCCCAGTTTTGAAGTTTGAAGAGATTGTTCGACTTAACTGCCCCTGATTGGCTCAGTACTCTAATTTTGAAGAGATTGCTCGACGTGACTGCCCCGGATTGGCTGGCTCTTACCATGTCTAATTGGGAAAGTCCCTGCTCAATGAAGCTTTATTCGAAAAAGTGCACCTCGACGTGACAGTCTTTCAGAAATTTTAGACTTCTCAACCTGGCAAGCTTGAGCTTCTGAATTGAATTTCCGCATGTGAACCATTTATGATGCTCAACAAATGTATGCAAGCGAGAAAATGTTTATTCTTAGAATGAAAATCCTAATTCAACAAACATGTTAATCTTGAAGTTTTGAAAAATGGATCGTTAACCTTCGTGAGCAAAACCACCGGTTAAGATACGACCTTTATTTGAATGAAAGTATGTACATGCAATACCAACAAATGTCTTTTAGCACAACTCATAGGAGTCAGGAACGCGGTCTCATGGTAGTATGCACTCAAATTAACCCTGTTTCAGTTAGGACTTTTAAGGGTTGTATCGTGGCCTGGTTCACGGTTATAGAAACAAAGGATATAGGCTCGAAATTTATTTGTGCCCACCCGCTCTTCGTGATGTTCTCCACTCCTATGTTCAGCTAGTTTTCACAAGCATTCACCTTTCATAAGGGTTTCATGTTGATTGAAGAACCATTGCTGCTATTAGTTCAAGCACCAATCAGGTTATTGTTGAGAGTCAGTCACTCCTCTATTTTTCGTGTCTGTGTCTCACGACTTTGTTCTCATTTGAGGATCTTTCTTGTGTAATCCTTTTCCGTCTTTCGCTTTTGCATTATTTTGCTTATCCCTAACTTTTGCCTGGACTGATTCTTGTGAATCTTTGATTGTGAAGTCCAGCGGGATGCCCTAACTTTTGCCTAAGTCGCTTGTTTTCAAGTTTCGACTTAGCGGGCCTTTTCTTTTCTTTTTCTTTTTGCATTTTGAACTAGTCGCGTGATATTGTTTGTCTTGATTGCTTCACGAGGGTTGTGACTGCCTCATTTTGTGGTCGACGAAGGATAACCATTGTGGTTGTCACTCTTTGGACCTTTTGACTTGGATAACCATTGTGGTTTCGGATCTTTGGACCTCTTGATTAGCATAGTAGAATGCAACGGATCTCCAAATACACTTCTTTACGAAAGTTTGAATGCTTGGTCTGACTAGCTGACGTCTACCCTGCCCCTGGGTTATATGTGAGGGTTTTTTTATTTGAAAATCAACTCCTACTACAAGGCTCAAAGGGGTTAGCGAGGGTCTATCTTCCTTATATCTCCAGTGTTTAGGATTTGAAACAATGCCTGTACATCGTCAACAAGGTCTTACTTGAGAGCACACAATTCAGAGATATTGCGTTTTTGTTTCGTCATTCTCCCTCATAGAATTTAAGCATGACAATTGGTATCACAATGTACACATGCAAAATTATAAGGGAATGCAAATGAATTTACTTCAAGAAAAACATGTGAGTTTTATTATTGCTAACATTCAAAAGCAAACAACTTTCATACATGTAGACAAATGTTTAACACATAAAAGAAACTACAAATGGAAATGCAGTAAAGAAACTGAATATTGCCATAGTTGAGGAGGTTTGGCTCCGTCTGGACCTGTCAGTCTTGGATACTTTCAATGATCAATAGCTCTTTTACGGACTTGAAACCTTCAATTTGCAGTTGCATGCCCAACCATGGCAGTAATACTTCCTCTTCTAGCTATTCTGGCTCTGACGCGAGACATCTGAAGGAAAGGGTGAAGCTGGGGAGTAAAGTTGCCCCATAAGTTTGCTCGGAAAGACCTGACGATCTTCTGCCTACGTATCTCCATTGACTGATGACCAATGAAGAATCAGAGCGACGTAGTTCCCCTTAATAGGGATGAAAATGAACAATGAAGAAAGGCAAACACATAAATGCCATCACTGAGAGTATTTGAATACTGCTGGCTCTACTTGCTTCATGAATACCCTGGCGTCCTGGGTGATTAACTTGAAGACTTCAGCTTAACATGGACCATTTGGTAGAATAACCGTGACACTGGTTCCGTCGTGATTAGGTATCAGACTCTGGAGTACCTGAGGAGAAAAATTTGATTGTCTTGGACTCAATTAGGTCTTGCACCTTGTTCTGAAAAGCCCAACATTTCTCAGTACTGTGCCCCTGGGCACCTGAATGGAACTCGCACCTGGAGTTTGGATCAAAATTTGGTGGTAGATTATCAGCAGAAGGAGCTCTCATGGTACGGAGCTCAACCAAGTCCAACTTCAGAAGTTCTGGAAGTAATACAACATATGGACATGGGATGGGATCAAGTTTGCGGTTCCTTGCTTTTGTTCTTTCCTGAAACAGTCCCTGTACCTGTTGTTGCTGACCCTGTGGTCGTGATTGAAAACTTCGTTGTTGACACTGCGTTGTATGCCTGACATGATTCTGTACTCTCTTACTCATATTCGGCCGAGGAGTGAATGAAGATTGTTGATGCAGCCCCTTTGAAGACTTGGCCTGAGTAATGATTCTAGAAGAAGGAAAGTCGACCATTTCTTTTGTATTCCTGCATGCTGAAGGAGGAGTTAGCTCGAGACATTCAGTCAATCCCATTTTGAGTAGTTGTGGACATAGTTCAGCATAAGACATAGGTATCGGATCAATAACCCTCTCTTGAACCTGTTGGTGACGGGTTGCTAACAATGGAAGAACTATAGCCGAAATCGGTTGAAGTATTTCTTCTGGAAACCAAGGCGTAGCAGCTGAGAAGGATCCCTGATAAGGAAAGAAAGTGCTCACTTCTTTGGTAAAGATTGGTGTAGGATCATTCAGTTCACATGCGGAGTTGGTTCCTATCTGATGCTCTTCCTGACTGCCGAGTGACGATTGCTGGTGAAGAGATTCGAACTGTAGAGGAAATCCATCTAGAGAACCCTGATTTATTGGACATCCTAAGGAGATGGGAGAAACATGACCTTCTGTTTGAAAGGCGGACACACAACTATTTTCCTTTTTTGACATAGTATTCATGATTCCTGTAAGCAGCTTTATCTGAGTCTTCATCAGGTTGAATTCTTCTCTTAGCAATTTCTGATCCTGGGACAACGCTCGAATGCCCACTACAACATGCCCCAGTTGGGCCTTCATCTCAGTCATCTCCGCTCGGAGTTGTTCCATATCTAAACCTTGACAGTCGTGATTCAAATTGACCATTCTGGAGAGAAACCAGGTCAGGATAAGAATTTGTCTCTGAACACCTGTAAAAAAAAATGCAAGGATGTATGCAAATGCCATGTTCGGTTATTTCCAGGGAATCCATCTGTTTTGATCCAAGTTTTAATGCAGAAGAAAATCCGACATAATCCAGATATGGGATCCTTAGAAGTAACTGAACATGTATGCTAAAATGCCATGATGTCATGTATGCAACTGGCATGTGATCAGCGGTCCGACGCTGGCGTGGATCAGATAACTAAGTGTTGGTGAAGATCATAATATCAGTATCTCTGTGCAGAGGTTCCAGAATTCTCAACCAAGTATCATATAGGACCGGATCATATCATTGAGTAACACTGGCAAAAGCGGGTATGTTGGAAGTTTTAGGGTTCCTGCAAACCTGTAAACCCCTCCCAATCTCACGGGTGTTGCTACTACGGGTCAACATCACGGACTCTCAAAGCCGAATAGCAATAATACGTTCACCATTTCCGAGAAATGGCTCATGACCAAATCAGGGAATCGGTTTGGCATTATATACTACTCAGGGAGGCCTCAGCTGAATTCCGGAAAAACAAGCATCCCTCATAAGTTCCCGGCTTCAAGCACTGAAGTCGAGAAACAATAGTACATTCATCCCGAAGGGTACAATACTACCGTCATACGACCAGTTGCTTTAACCAGGTTCCTACGAGAGAACAAGGTCATCCTATGCGATTTCCTAGTGGGCCCTCGGGTGCGAATGGGTTTGCCACGAAATGTGGTCTGCCACTGTCACCACTGGAGAGGGTTGTTTCCACTAAGGTCCTCGAAGATCGGTTCCCAGTGTTAGCAGCTCAGGTGGGAACATTCTATGGTCTGCCTAGGCAGTATAGAACATATCCCAAGAGAGCCTGATCTGGGTGTGGGACTCGTGAAAACTACACGTGCTCAAGACCACGCAAGCCACACGACTGCCCACTCTAAATCCTATGTGTATACTCAAGCCGGGTATTTGGCTTATCTCACAATAATCCCATCCCGCCAAGGAAAACCAGAACAGCCAGTACAGTATATGCGACAGTAAAGTAAAGTGCAGAAAGCTGTAAATAAAGCTGTAAAGGAAAGCGATAAACTGTAAACAAAACAGTAAAGCTAAACTAAAGCATAACAGCGAATGAATAAGCACCCAAAGAAAACAGAAACAGACAAGCGCTAGGATTGACTCTCAAAGGGGAAATTAGAATTTCTAAAATTCCCCAGCAGAGTCGCCAGCTGTCGCTCCCGGGATTTTCATCCTAGTACAAACACGAAAGTGGCGCGAAAAAGGTAGAGTCGCCAGCCAGACATTTTTATCCCAAAGGAATGGGAAAGGTAATGTTGCACAAACCTAAGGAAGAAGGGAAGGACGAGGCCTTGCGAACCAAAGATCTGGATACGGGAGTCGGTTACGAATTGAGAAGGTATTAGCACCCCAATCCGTCCGTCGTACCCGACGGGATCCACGCTTATAAGTCTGTTTTCAAAGGGTGAAGAATAATATGCTGTTTAACTGAAAGAATAACTATCTGGAATGAAATTAAATGAGAAAAGAAATGGAATTAACAAATGGGAATAAAATGGGAAAATGTAGGGAAAAAGAAAGATTGTGCTCGAATGGGCCCTACCCCACTGCCTACGTACCTCATCGGGATAAATGAGGATCAGAGACGCCGTAGTTCGTCTAACTAAGGCTTATACTCGTTTGTGGTTTTTAGGATGACGTTGCCATAGTTCTAGCTCAGGCGTTACCGGCTCTGACACGAGGGTGTTTACCGTATCGCTGTTTGAACTGTCGAGACAAGTCAAGAAAGGTATGAGAATGAGAATAGAAGATGTGACTTCTTGGTTTATTGTTTTTTATAAGAAATGTTTTGGATTTGTGTTTGTTGAATGTACAACACTAAAGACTATGACACAGGAGCGAATACTTTCCAAGATCGCCCCCAATGGAACGTTTGTAAAGCATCCTAGAAGAGTGAAGGAGACCTCCACTGATCATTTCCCGTATAGCTTAAGGCTCGTGGCGCATTGTACACCTTTTCCTTTATTAAGTGTTTTTTGGTTTTCTTTTAAGATGAGAAGAGACTCAAGTTATAAAAGGTAAACATTCTAAGGGAAACTAGACTTACCCTAAATCAGTTTGAATTCATGGATAACCTATGGTTAGTGAGGTTTGCAATTGAATCTACCTAAAAGATATAAGAAATATAAGACTAAACACGCAAGTAACAGAAGCTAGCAATAGGGTCCTCCTAGGTCATGGTAGGTAAAACGTATGAAATGTAAACAGGATGGAACAATGGGGTGTGTAGGTCGGTTGCGTGGTGCTATGACACACGACTTATGGTATGAAGCATACAAGGTTTGATATTGGTTGAATGGAATGGAACGAAGGTAATCGTGGATCCCTAAAATAATATGAACTTTATTTATTTAGTTGAAAATGTTCTCGACGTTGGATCGAATACTTTATTTGTTTTTGAAGATTTGGTTTTCTAACGATTTGTTTTTATCTTTTCTAATCCTAATTATGGAAACTATAAAAGCATACAAGTTCTAAGCTATTACAATCACAAAATACACAAAGTATAAAACACAATTGAAGCATAAAATATCCAAGTCCATAAGCCACACCTTGCAAAACACCTTGCACAAAAAACAAATAGTTAGTAAATGATATGAATCATGAATATGTACAATATGATGGAAATGAATTAAAATGACAAAAATATTAAAAGTCATGAAAAAAATATGAAATTAAATTCCTAAGGTCTTCAACCTGATTATATTGTTGTGCTAAAAAATCTCTAAAAAATTCTAAGCCTAACTATGGTAAATGACCACTTAAATCTAACTAAAGTTTAATCACAAAATTACACAAATTATACTACCAAAACAATAGAAAAAATGTCCTAAAAATTCACCAAAAAATATTCTAAGTACTTTAACTTGTCTTTTAATAGTAGCAAAAAGAATGGGCAGAAAATATTATGGGAAGTGGCCTAAATAAATTGTACCATTTTATGTGTCCAAACGGAAATTCAATATAAGTCCATTAAATTAAATAAATCGAAATTAAATCGAAAAAATGGTAAAAATTAGAAAATAAAAATTGGACATGGTTCTAAAATGTCTTATTATTCTAACATAATTTTTGTGGAATTTTAGTAAATGTTTTAACATTTTTTTATGGAATTAATCCGAAATGGTATAAAAATAGAAATAAATAATAGATGGAAAATAGAAATGGGGTGCAGTAGTAATTCATTTAGTTAAAATTAATATATGGGCTTAGAATAGAGGGGTGTTAATAGCGAATTCGTAGGGCCCATTTGGTTGAAAGCCTGAAGGTGCATGGGACTTGCAGTGGGATGGTCCTCATAGGATGCGGATCCAAACGCCCTACCGGACGGTGACACTTGTCACCGCCGGAATGGGCCGAAACCAGTTATCCTTATCTCTTCCAATCTCTAAACGGTGAATTGATTCAGATTAATGTCTATTAATTATTCTTCATGGCTATTTAAAATTCTTATTAACAGTATTGTTTGTTTTAATTACTAATGATTCTTATCAAACTTTATAATAAGAAAATATTCTAAACTCATAAAAAACAGAAATCTGCAAAACCTTAGAACATAACTAAACCTAATTCTTCTTCTCCGCCGCCGTACCTCATCATCTTCGGCGCCTTCCCCTTCTCTCCTCTTCTTCGTTCTCATCCTCCTTGCTCCGCCGTGAAATCCTAAGCCTAACACGGACCTCAAAACAACCACCTCTCCCTCACAAATCAAACCTCACCTTTGTCCCCAAATAAGAACCCTAACCTTTTACCGAAACACCATGTCGAATCAACCCAGAAATTCCGACATGTATGTGATCAAAAACAAACAAATCATGAATTACACACCTTTAATTGATTCCGGGGGCCAGGACGAAGGTCCGTTTGATCTTGTTTTTGCGATGGAGATGAAGATACCAATATTTGTTGTGCGAGGAAGACGAAGACGTCGCACTTTCGATCGGACGCTGATGGATGATGCTCTCAATATAAAGCCAGCAATGCCAATGATGGTGACAACTCTGAGGTATCGTACAAATCTCTCTTGCTCTTTCGCGTCTTTTCTATTGTCGCGGCTTGACAAAGCTCTCTTTCCTCTCTTCTGATCACGCGTTTATGCTTGATTTCGAATCCTTGACTTGGTAGGTTGTTATGCAGGTGGCGACGGTTATTGACGAATGCCGAGATTAGCGAAATGGAGTCATGAACGCTGATATGATGAAGGCGGCACTAAAGAGACAAAATCAGAGAGATTGAGGTGAGTGAAGGAGGAGCTTGAAGAAGGTGTTTGACGTTTATACTCCGAAGATGAAGAGTTCGGTTCGGGTACGATATTCCTCACGTTTGCCTTTTGACTGTGCTGCCATTAGGATTTCTTCTCATTTCCGTGAAGGTGTCGATTTGAACCTGAATTATTGCTGACCCTCTCTTGGGTGTGAATTGAATCTCGGATATGCAGGTTTCGAATTATTGAAGATGATGATGAAGGTTTTGGTTTGGTTAGAAGGTATTGAAGATGATGGTTCTTGGATGATGATGATGTGAAGTACTGCTTCGAACTTAAAGAACTGTTGCCATGGTGATGGATCTCTTCGAGATTTCGATAACTCAGGTAAAAATCACTTAGAAACCTTCATCTGAGTTTGTTATGATTCTGTTGGAGGTTTGTGGTGAATGTGACTGGTTCTTGGAAGTTTATCTTTGATCTTATTGCAGGTTATATGAATCTTTGTTGCTGAACTATTTCTGAATCTCTCTGAGTTGTTGCAGGGAGTTATGAAGATTTGAAGGTGAGATGAATGATACTGAGAAAGTGGAAAAGGAAGCTTTTTGGAGTTTTTGAATTATGGGAAAATGAGAGAGATAGATGATGAATTTCCCCGCCAACCCGAAGAACAAGTGAAAGAGCAAATATATAGAGATCATGATGAAGCTTCCGGAGCTTTTCGGTTGAAAGCTTCTAGATTCAGCTAGAAGTTTCTGTTAGTTTTTTTCTGTTAGGAATTAGTTAGAATTTGTTGACTTTTGTTCAACTGAGATTTTGGAATTGTTTGGTAACTGAATTATGTATTGATTTTCTCTTGTAATCCTTTGGCTTTATATTAAACAGGATACCCTGACTATTAACTTCATCAACTAATAACTTGTCGTCTTGAGAACTGTACTGGGCAGGTTTAAAGCCTTCCCTTTTGGTGTGCAAAATTATACTTCCACCTTTCTGACAAATAGCCTCTCTGGCATTATGCATGAACTTCAGTAGCTGGACAATGTCAACCTCATTTGTATTGGACTTTATGCTTTCTGTTAAAATTATTAAATTTGGCAATATTTTTCCCAAAATGATAGTTGAATCATTGCTTATTAGAAAATCCAACAAATGGCAATATCTCTGAATCTGTGAAGTAGATACCATTCTGTCAAAAACTTCTGAAGTAGGATCCTTAAGTAACCATGCTATATCTACAAGCAAGTCTGATGATGTATGAATATGTACATAAGTTTTGCATGAGCTACAAATAGAACCACCAGATGCAAACCGAAATTTTTTTAGAAAGGAGAGACGCATCTTGTTTTTGTTGCAATATCTTCATTTCAGTGCAAATTTCTTTATCCCCAATAAGTACAGGAATAAAGTTTGATAAACCAGACTCATTCTCAACCTCAATAAATGCAGGGCCCATGAGATTTTCCTCAATATGAGGGACGCATATCTTATATAACTGATTGTCAAAAGCACAAGAAATACTGTCTTCAGTCCAGTTATGTGGAGACGGAACGCAATACTCGTATTTCATATACTTTCCATAAAAGATACAAGAAGCCGAAACTTAGGCTGCAGCAAGTTACTTCCACAAGCATAAAAATCCATGGGTTTTCCTGCTATCAGTGTACCATAGCTAATTTTCTCCCTTCGTAAAATCTGGATTTTATTCCAAAATTTGTTTGAAAAGCAACAACCATGAGAAACTCTTTAACACATATGAATGACATCTTTATCTAACTCAGTCCTTAAGATAAAGGATCTCAGTTGGCGAAATGCCTTCAAACTCCCTTGATAATGAGCCTGCTATGCCGATAATAGTCTTTACGAAGGAGTTCCTTTAGGGACCACCTATATAGAGAAATAAACCCTAAATTCATATGGTGATGCCAAGCCTTAAAAGTTGATGCACTGCATGACCCAATGGGAGAACACAGATGAATGTGAAGCGAAAACCAGTTTGGGTCATAAATATGAGGGCAAATTTTGGGGTGTTACAGATAGGGATTTGGAAAAATCCTGAGTAACCATCAAGATAACAGAAATATGAATGCTTGGATAATCGTTCTAACATTTGATCTATAAAAGGTAGTGGGAAATGATCTTTTCGAGTGGCTTTGTTTAGTTTACGATAATCGATGCACACTCTATGTCCTGTCACTACTCTTTGTGATATTGATTCGCCTTTAGCGTTTTTCACAACAGTGATACCTCCTTTCTTTGGTACTACATGTACTGGACTAACTCATTTACTATCAGAGATTGGATATATTATTCCAGCATCTAGTAGTTTCTTAACTTCTTCCTTTACTACAGTGCTAAGGATTGGGTTAATTCTTCTTTGAGATTCTCTGGAGGTTTTGCAATCTTCTTCTAGCAGAATACGATGCATACAGATTGAAGGGCATATTCCTTTGAGATCAGATATGTTATATCCTAATGCAGTTGGATATTTCTTTAAGACATCTAAAAGTTTCTTTGTTTCAATTGTTCCTAAACTGGAATTGATTATAACTGGTCTTGTACATTCAGTGTCCAAGAATTCGTATCTTAGGTTCTTAGGTAAAGTTTTTAACCCTAATGTAGGTTTATCCTTACTTGGCATGGGATCCGGTGTAAGTGCTAAACTTTCGCTTAAACTATCATCCTGATATGGTTCACGCCAATTATCATCTTCGAAAATCGGAGGGATTTGAATTTTCATAATTTCAGAATAGGTAGTTTCTTTCATTTCCATTTCTCTTACGCATTCGTCAATTACGTCCAATAGATAGCATGTATCCTCTATAGCTGGTGATTGTAAGAATTGTGTTAAAATGAATTCAACTTTCTCTTCACCTACTTCAAAGGTTAGCTTTCCTTTCTTTACGTCTATAATAGCTCCGGCGGTAGCTAAGAATGGTCTTCCTAGTATGATAGGTGTAGTGGAGTCCTCAGAGATGTCCATGATTATGAAATCAGTAGGAATATAGAATTGTCCTATACGTACTGGGACGTTTTCTAGTATGCCTACAGGATATTTAATAGAGCGATCGGCTAGTTGAACAGACATTTTAGTTGGTCTTAGGTCTCCCATGTCTAGCCTTTTGCAAATTGTTAAGGGCATAACACTGATACTGGCTCCTAAATCGCATAGAGCTTTGTCAATGATGAATTTTCCTATTACACAGGGTATAGAGAAACTTCCTGGATCTTTTAGCTTAGGAGGCATATTATTCTGAATTATGGCGCTACACTCAGCAGTAAGTGTAACGGTTCCGTTATCCTCTATCTTTTTCTTATTGGATAAGATTTCTTTTAAAAACTTAGCATACGAGGGTCTTTGAGTGATAGCTTCTGTAAATGGAATAGTAATATTCAACTGTTTTAGAAGTTCAACAAATTTCTTAAACTGGCCCATCATCTTGGAATTGGTTAATCTCTGAGGGTACGGAATTGGTGGTTTATAGGGTGGTGGAGGCACATAAGGCTTTTCTTTCTCCACTGCCTCTTGATTATCATCTTCCTTTTCTTATGGATCATTCACCATTTCAGTCGGTTTATCCGGTTTTTGGTACATGGCTGGATTGTCAAGTCTTGGATCGGTAGGTCCGTCCAGTTCCTTGCCACTTCTTAATATCACAGCATTGGCCTGTCCTTTCGGATTAGGTTGAGGTTGTCCAGGAAATACTCCAGCTGGTGCAGCGGTAGGTGTTTGTTGTTGAGCTACTTGTGAAATCTGAGTTTCTAGCATTTTGTTATGTGTAGCTAATGCATCTACTTTGCTCACTAATTACTTAATCTGCTCACTAGTGTGTATGTTTTGGTTTAAGAAGTCCTTGTTTGTTTGAGATTGGTTAGCTATGAAGTTCTCCATCATCAATTCAAGGTTCGATTTTCTAGGGACATTAGGAGCAGTCTTTTGATATCCTGGTGGTGTAGCTGGTGCTTGACCTGGTGCGTATAAAGCATTGTTGTTCTTATAGGAGAAGTTCGGATGATTCTTCCAACCTGGGTTGTATGTGTTTGAGTATGGGTTTCCTTGAGCATAATTCACTTGATCTGTGGGAATTCCTGTTAATAGTTGACAATCAAGGACATCATGTCCTGGAACTCCACATAACTCACAGTTAGGTGTTACTGCAGCCACGGTGGCTGTTAGTGTTATGGCCAATTGTCGATCTTTTGGTTTAGTTGGTCAAACTTTGCATTGACTTGGTCCATACTACTCACTTCGTACATACCTCCTTTTGTAGGTTTCTCAATTGCGACTCTCTCGCTTCCCCATTGGTAATGGTTTTGAGCCATACTTTCAATAAGTGCATAAGCATCGTTATACTCTTTGTCCATTAGTGCACCGCCTACGGCAGCGTCAATTGTCATTCTTGTATTGTACAAGAGTCCATTATAGAAGGTATGGATGACCATCCATTCTACAAATCCTTGATGTGGACAAAGTCTCAGCATATCCTTATAGCGTTCCCAAGCTTCGAAAAGTGATTTGTTTTCCTTTTGCTTAAATCCGTTGATCTGAGCTCTCAGCATAGCTGTCTTGCTAGGTGGGAAATATCTGGTCAAGAAAACTCTTTTTAGTTCCTCCCACGTAGTTACTGAATTTGAGGGTAAAGATTGAAGCCAGGCTCTTGCTCTGTCTCGAAGTGAAAAAGGAAACAGACGTAGTCTGATAGCTTCTTGGGTAACTCCATTGGCTTTTACGGTATCTGCATATTGCACAAAGATCGAAAGATGAAAATTCGGATCCTCGGTAGAATTTCCGGCGAATTGATTTTGTTGCACGGCTGATATCAGCGAAGGTTTCAGTTCGAAATCGTTTTGGTTGATAGCCGGTGCGACAATGCTGGAATGCGGTTCAGCTTGCGAAGGACTAGCGTAATATTTGAGTGGGTGATTCTGTTCTTCAGCCCTCTTTGCGTCCTTTGATGTTACGACTGGTTTAGGTGGATCTAATTGAAGATCTTGAATGTTGTAATTTTGTTCGTAATCGAATATCCGTCTTCTTACGTGTAAGAAGCGTTCCGATTCTGGGATTAGAGGTTGCAAGTCTTCGCCTTGAGAGCGAGTACTTGGCATACACTCGGGAATTTAGAAAATAAACAGAAAATAGTTGTTACCTTAGTCTAGACAATGCTACTCTAAAGTGCACTAGTAACTAAATTAAGGTCCCCGACAATGGCGCCAAAAACTTGATGGGCTAAAGACGTACTCTAATATGTGTCTAGCGGTATCTTAACTGCAAGTGCACAGCCTATCGAAGTAATATTTAAGATTATCGATCCACAGGGACTTTATGATTACTTAGTGCTAGAGGATTTATAGTTTAGCTAAGGTGAATGGTTGTCACGATTTTTGGTTGTTTTTAAAGATTAAAGACGGGAATTAAATTTAAGTTTAATAAAATAATACTAAGGCGGTCGTTATGTAATTATGTTAACTTAGACGGGTCAATCTAACCTAGGCTTATAAAGATGGTTCACTTAGTCTATTCTGTAGAGGGTACCAGTTTAAATATCTTTAACTCACACTCTCGTGGTCTTATCTCAGATCTTACTGATAATGAGAAAATGAATCGATTATATTGCTAAGTTTCATTGACGTTTTATCGCATAATCATCGTTTTAACACTCGATTCCTCGAGTTTTTCTTACTATTTTGCAGGTACATCATATATGGAGCTAAATCATGAATTAAGAGCAAAAGGAACAAAAACAACCATAAAAAGATGAAGAAATGAAGAAACCTGCAAAACTGCATAATTTGTTGCAGTCACGGTCGTCACCAAGGTGTCACGACCGTGACACCCCAAATGAAGCCATCACGACCGTGATCACATTGTCACGACCGTGACACTCAAAATACAAGGAACACGAGCGTGAAGACCTTGTCACGACCGTGACAAGGTAAAAAGTAGGTTATTGACTGAGACCACGTCAAAACCTTACGTGAAGAAGTTTTCGCCCATTTTTTTAGCCACGTTCCTATATTTCCTCCACCACTTCAGCAAGGCCCAATGCAACAAGTCCAAACTTGAAGCCCATTAATTGTTCTATAAATAGCACAAGTTTTATGAAGAAAGGACAGAGCATTTTTTTATCAATTTCCTGCGGAAGCTCTGCCGATTTAATTTACGACCCTGTTTCTATTTCAGCATTATTTTCAGTTTTTCATTCTTATTGTATCCAAACCCGCCATATAACAATTTCCAACATCAGGAAATTGTTATACATTTACTTGTTTTTAAACCTTCAGAATTTGCTTTATTTTCGATTTTCCGCCAACTCCAAGCTTTCCGGTCTGTGGAAGAAGGAGTCTGCTATAGTATTGTTAACCAGGTTTTTATTTTATTGAAATTTTAATATTTATGTTGTTTATTTATTTTTACGCCATGAATATTTTGTTTATTGTTTTTCTGTCTCTGTCTGGTTCAACAAAAATGAGTAGCTAATTACCTTAGGGCGGTATGTAGTTAAAACAAACTTAATCGGTACAATTTAACCATAGGCTAAAAATAATTTATAACTTAACATTCTGGCTGATACTTTTTAATTAAAATCGACCTTTTCGTTACGAGAGTAAGGAAAGAGTATTAGGTTAGGTCAAGACCACGAGAGTGTGAGATTTTAACCAGATAGCTAAAGTTAGGCATTTAAATTAAACACAGCGAGAGCGCTTTAAAATAAATTAGAATTACTAAGTTTCCAAAAATTATCTCTAAACACTTATGGGCTAGCAAGAGCAGGCATAGGGCTTTAGGGGTAAGATCTGAGATAAGACCACGAGAGTGTGAGTTGAGGGTATTTAAACTGGTAACCTCTACCGAATAGATTAAGTAAACACCTTTATAAGCCTAGGTTAGATTGACCCACCTAAGTTAGTATAATTACATACCGACCGCCTTAGTATTATTTTATTAAAACTTAAATTTAACTTCGCCTTTAATATTTTAAAATCAACAAAAAATCGTGACAACCATTCGCCTTAGCTAAACTAGAAGTTCATCTAGCACTAAGTAACCATAGAGTCCCTGTGGATCGATAATCTTAAATATTACTTCGATAGGCTATGCACTTGCAGTTAAGATACCGCTAGACACATAATTAGACACGTCTTTAGCCCATCAAGTTTTTGGTGCCGTTGCCGGGGACCTTAATTTAGTTACTAGTGCACTTTAGGTAGCATTGTCTAGACTAAGGTATCAACTATTTAATTTATTTAATTTAATTTCCGAGCGTATGCCAAGTACTCGCTCTAAAGGCGAAGACTTGCAACCTCTAATCCCTGAATCGGAACGCTTCTTACACGTAAGAAGACGTATATTCGATTACGAACAAAGTTACAATATTCCAGATCTTCAATTAGATCCGCCTAAACCAGTCGTAACATCAAAGGACGCAGAGATGGCTGAAGAACAGAATCACCCACTCAAGTATTACACCAGTCCTTCGCAAGCTGAACCGCATTCAAGCATTGCCGCGCCGGCTATCAACCGAAATGATTTCGAACTAAAACCTTCGTTGATATCAGCCGTGCAACAAAATCAATTCGCCGGAAATCCTACCGAGGATCCGAATCTTCATCTTTCGATCTTTGTGCAATACGCAGATACCGTAAAAGCCAATGGAGTTACCCAAGAAGCTATTAGACTACGTCTGTTTCCTTTTTCACTTCGAGACAGAGCAAGAGCTTGGCTTCAATCTCTGCCTTCGAACTCAGTAACTACGTGGGAGGAACTTAAGAGAGTTTTCTTGAACAGATATTCTCCACCTAGCGAGACAGCTATGCTGAGAGCTCAGATCAACGGATTTAAGCAAAGGGAAAGCGAATCACTATTCGAAGCTTGGGAACGCTATAAGGATTTGCTGAGACTTTGTCCACATCACGGATTAATAGAATGGATGGTCATCCATACCTTCTATAATGGACTCTTGTACAATACAAGAATGACGATTGACGCTGCCGCGGGCGGTGCATTGATGGACAAAGAATATAATGATGCTTATGCACTTATCGAAAGTATGGCTCAAAACCATTACCTTTGGGGAAGCGAGAGAGTCGCAACTGAGAAACCAACAAAAGGAGGTATGTACGAAGTGAGTAGTATGGACCAAGTCAATGCAAAGTTTGACCAACTAAGCCAAAAGATCGACAACTTGGCCATAACACCAACAGCCACCTTGGCTGCAGTAACACCTAACTGTGAGTTATGTGGAGTTTCAGGACACGAAGTTTCTGATTGTCAACTATTGACAGGAACTCCCACTGATCAAGTGAATTATGCTCAAGGAAACCCATACTCAAACACATACAACCCATGTTGGAAAAATCATCTGAACTTCTCCTATAAGAACAACAATGCTTTATACGCACCAGGTCAAGCACCAGCTACACCACCAGGATATCAAAAGACTGCTCCTAATGTCCCTAGAAAATCGAACCTTGAGTTGATGATGGAGAACTTTATAGCTAACCAATCTCAAACAAACAAGGACTTCTTAAACCAAAACATTCACACTAGTGAGCAGATTAAACAATTAGTGAGCAAAGTAGATGCATTAGCTACACATAACAAAATGCTTGAAACTCAGATTTTACAAGTAGCTCAACAACAAGCACCTACCGCTGCACCAGCTGGAGTATTCCCTGGACAACCTCAACCTAATCCGAAAGGACATGCCAATGCCGTAATATTAAGAAGTGGCAAGGAACTTGACGGACCTACCGATCCAAGACTTGACAATCCAGCCATGTACCAAAAACCGGATAAACCGACTGAAGTGGTGAATGATCCAGAAGAAAAGGAAGATGATAATCAAGAGGTAGTGGAGAAAGAACAACCTTATGTGCCTCCACCACCCTATAAACCACCAATTCCGTACCCTCAGAGATTAACAAATTCCAAGACGACGGGTCAATTTAAGAAATTTGTCGAACTTCTGAAACAGTTGAATATTACTATTCCGTTTACAGAAGCCATCACCCAAATACCCTCGTATGCTATGTTTTTAAAAGAAATCTTATCCAATAAGAAAACTATAGAGGATAACGGAACAGTTACACTTACTGCTGAGTGTAGCGCCATAATTCAGAATAATATGCCTCCTAAGCTAAAAGATCCAGGAAGTTTCTCTATACCCTGTGTAATAGGAAAATTCGTCATTGACAAAGCTCTATGCGATTTAGGAGCCAGTATCAGTGTTATGCCCTTAATGATTTGCAAAAGGCTAGACATGGGAGACCTAAGACCAACTAAAATGTTTATTCAACTAGCCGATCGCTCAGTTAAATATCCTGTAGGCATACTAGAAAACGTCCCAGTACGTATAGGACAATTCTACATCCCTACTGATTTTATAATCATGGACATCTCTGAAGACTCCACTACACCTATCATACTAGGAAGACCATTCTTATCTACCGCCGGAGCTATAATAGACGTAAAAAGAGGAAAGCTGACCTTTGAAGTGGGTGAAGAGAAAGTTGAATTTATTTTAACACAATTCTTACAATCACCAGCTATAGAGGATACCTGCTATCTATTGGACGTAATTGACGAATGTGTAAGAGAAATGGAACTGAAAGAAAATACCTATTCTGAAATAATGAAAATTCAAATCCCTCCGATTTTCGAAGATGATAATTGGCGTAAACCATATCAGGATGATAGTCTAAGCGAAAGTTTAGCACTTACACCGGATCCCATGCCAAGTAAAGATAAACCTACATTAGGATTAAAAACTTTACCTCATAACCTAAGGTACGAATTCTTAGACATTGAATGTAAAAGACCAGTTATAATAAATTCCAGTTTAGGAACTATAGAAACAAAGAAACTTTTAGATGTCTTGAAGAAATATCCAACTGCATTAGGATATAACATATCTGATCTCAAAGGAATATGCCCTTCAGTCTGTATGCATCGTATTCTGCTAGAAGAAGATTGCAGAACCTCCAGAGAATCTCAAAGAAGAATTAACCCAATCCTTAGCACTGTAGTAAAAGAAGAAGTTAAGAAACTACTAGATGCCGGAATAATATATCCAATCTCTGATAGTGAATGGGTTAGTCCAGTACATGTAGTGCCAAAGAAAGGAGGTATCACTGTTGTGAAAAACGCTCAAGGCGAATCGATATCGCAAAGAGTAGTGACGAGACATAGAGTATGGATAGATTATCATAAACTAAATAAAGCCACTCGAAAAGATCATTTCCCACTATCCTTTATAGATCAAATGTTAGAACGATTAGCCAAGCATTCTTACTTCTGTTATCTTGACGGTTACTCAGGATTTTTCCAAATCCCTATTGTCGCTCCCGGGATTTTCATCCTAGTACAAACGCGAAAGTGGCGCGGAAAGGTTAGAGTCGCCAGCCAGACATTTTTATCCCGAATGGAACGGGAAAGGTAATGTTGCACAAACCTGAGGAAGAAGGAAAGGACAAGGTCTTGCGAACCAAAGATCTGAGTTCGGGAGTCGGTTACGAATTGAGAAGGTATTAGCACCCCAATCCGTCCGTCGTACCCGACGGGATCCACGCTTGCTTGTTTTATTTCAAAGGGTGAGAAATAAGAATGCTGCTGAATAAGACCGCTAACTGGAAGAAAGGGAATGGAAATGAGAAATGAACTGAGATAAGAAAATAGAAAGAAAGGGGAAATGTAGGGAAAATAAAGAATGTGCTCGAACGGGCCCTACCCCGCTGCCTACGTACCTCACTGGGATAATGAGGATCAGAGTCGACGTAGTTCGCCTAACCTAGGCGGGAACTATTTGTTTGTGTTTTTTACAGCTGGAACTGCGTGTATCTATGCTCAGGTGTTGCAGGCTCGTCTGGTACGAGTGCGTTTACCGTCTTGCAAATGAGACAAGTCGCCGCGAGTTCGCGATGTGAGTGAATGAGATGAGAGAAGAAGTTCCCGCAGGATAGTCGGTTATTGTTTGTTTTTGTCTTTTAAAAGAAGTGTTTTTGAATTTGTTTGTGAACTGTCTTGTACTAAGACCTATCCATCGCGGGAAGTATTTACACCTCGCCCCGAAACAGGACGTGTATAAACACTCCGCAACAAAGTCTCGTGTCGTACAAGATTGTTCGGTTTATCCTTAGATGTTTTATTATTTCCTTTATGAGATGAGAAAGAAAGACTCAAGTTGAAAAAAGGACAAACTAAGGGTACTAAGACACAACCCTAATTTTATTTGTTTATTTACAAGAGAGGTCCTATGGTTAATGAGGTATTCTAATCCTAAGAAAGAAAAGGAAAAGAAGAAAAGAGAGCTTAGAAACTAACTTACTTCCTAAGGAAGTTAAGTTGTCTCTAAAGAAAGGGAAAACCTAAAAGCAAAGCACAAAGTGCTAAGGCAAACAAAATTAAAATGCATAAGAGATGGGAATGAAGTAATGCTTACCTCAATCTTCCCCCCTACAAAACAAAAGTTAGCATGACAATGCATATTGGAAGTAAAATCAAAGCATGAAAGCGATTAAGTACCATAAACGTCCTAGAATGGAACTAGGGTTAAAAATAAGACCTAAGTCTAAAGGTGAAGGTACATAAAGGTTACATGACTTCTAAAGTCAGTAGCTACATGCTATAAGTCCCTAAGTATGCTATGATATCTCACAAGATCAAACTATGTCAAACTATGTACACAAAGTTCACATAAATTCACCTAAATGCAAGTTAGGGCTTATGGATGAAGTATGAATGCATATGGCTTACAAACATGAATTAGTACATGAAATGAACATCAAAGTCAGTAGTGAATGCTCATGAACATGTGTGAATGAATATACAATCATGGATGCAATGGATTAGGCATTTGGAGCAATGAGAAGAAGATGAGAGAAGAAATGGACAAACATCACATAAGACCACAAATGATGCAAGTTAAAGATGAATGGCATGTGAATATGCATGAAATGATTATGAGTCAGTAGCATACAAGGTATGAGATGCACTTAGAATGCATGAATAGGCATTAATTATTCCCACATAATTCAAGTTATTATTTAGAGGAGAAAAGAATCTAGTTTAGGTTAAAGTTAATTCACATAAGTATGCATTTTGAAACACTAAAACAAACCAAATGAGTATGGTTCAAAAAATGGCTTATAACTGGAATTAAGGACATGCAAATGACCTATAATTAACTCCTAAAAGTTTCCAAAACACATCTCAAGCAAATGGCATGAATGCCTTCTTAACATTTAGGATATGCTACACATAAACACATGAATCAAACTAGGATCTAGGTGACATGGAAAAATAGCAAAAAGCCTTGAAAAATTATGAAATTAAATCCCTGGAATAATAAAGTCATTATCTCACATTGTCCAAAAGGATTTTACAAAATTATGCACCAAAGTGCCAAAACAATTCCTTGACTAGCAAGGTAACAAAACAAGATCACCCACAAACAACTCCACAAAGTGGATCAAAAAGGGCATCTAAAAATTATGAAAAAAATGCCTAATGAGCATCAAAATGTCACAAATTACAGTGATGAATCATACACAAAAAATAGGTCTCACACCTATGGGGAAAAAATGTTTTCGGTCCCTTATGCCAAAACGTTCCTTTTTGGGACAGCTTGTGATCTAAAATCCAAATTAATTATTAAAAGCACCCAAATCTGGAAATAAAAAATATGACAAATTAATTAAGAGGATGTGGATCACTCATGAATTTTTCCATAATTTTATCTCACCTAAAACTATTTTTAATAAATGTTACGAAACGGACACAAAAGTGGATTTTAAAGGAAAGTGAAAGGAATCAATCTTAATGGTTCTTAACCTAATCCCTAAGTTCCGAAATCGATACATATCATTAATAATCACAAATATAACCAATGCCTCAGGTGGGAGGGCTCAGATGCATCTTAAATTATATGGTCCTAAGCCACATACAACTAGAATGATGCTTAAAAGCCGAAAAAAGCTCGAAATCACTTACTTGATCGAAGTACCGATTCTTCACATAAAAGAAATCCGAAAAAATTCACCAAGCAAGGTCTTGTAATCTCCTATGAGCAAAATAAATGCCCACCTTCCATATTGGCTTTGTGAAGCTTTACCAAAGTTGAAATCGATTCTTACCGATCAAAAAACTTATGAACACTTAAGTTCAAAATTGGTCCATAACAAATAACTAAAGTTAATGCAAAAATTCTAATTACTTGTTACCAAGAAATTTATTAAAATACTAATCCACAACAAATAATTAACAAGAAAATTAATTAATTAAATGTTTGTTTTACAACCAAAAATCAATTAATAAAATTAAAAATAAAATAAAATAAAGGACAAAGGTGTGATAAGAATTCAATTGTTGTAAATAACCAATATGGCCCAAGGCCCAGTTCACTAAAGAGCCTGCTGGAGAGGTGTGGTAGACATCAAATGGTGTGTATAACAAAATCAATGGGCTTAGAGCCCAATTCTTGTTACTGAATTCATGAGGGGGCGTGAGATGAAGTTGAGCATGCGAATAACAATTCTATGGTAAAGACTGTTAGGCCCAGGCCAATCTCTTGAAACCCTAAATTGATGAAATGATAAAGCATATCAAGCCCTCATCTTCATCCTTTGTCTCTCTGAAAAAACGCCATTACCTTCACTTCGCGATGCACCCTCCATCACCTTAGCCTCATCATCTTCGTCCCAGGCCTCATTTCATCTTCACGGCAAGCAAACTTATCACTCCCAATGAAACCTCACCACCGGAGAACAACGAAGCTCTCCCCGCCGTCAACGAACACTCCATTGCCGTCATTCTCTTTGTTCTGGTTCTAACGATTCTCTAAGAGATGTCTTGTCACAGCCAATCTTCTCCAAAGCATCCTCGGTGAATACACGGTCGCGCCGATACTCCTTGTGGCGGCGATTGTGAAGGATTAAAGCTCTCGTCCACTAAATCCTCTTGGCTCTAGTTGAATTCGAAAACACGAGCCGCTTACTCTTCAAACAGCGTCTGATTCACGAGACACAAAACGCGGTCCCGTAATGCCCTAAGATTTTCTTCTCGTTCCTTTTTGAATCCACGATGGTCGTTGATGCTGATTTCGTGTTCCCGAGGCATTTCGTGGGTTGAAGCTGATATTGGTGATATCAGGTACGGAGAAAGGTTGCCACAATCTGGGTAAGCTTACGATCTCATCCTGTTTCAATTCTTTTCCCTTCCACTCTGTGATTCTGATTTCATTATCGTTAATGCCTCGGACTCTTGGGTTCTTGTTGACGTTGAAAAGTTTTTATGCAGGTTCATTATCCGGTTACAGAGCGATTGAAGGTAATGGCCTGAAGATGTTGAATGTGTGGCGTAAAGCGTTAAGTTGGTGATGGATACGTTGGTGATTGACGCTTCGGATTGAAGAAGACTATGGCGTCATGAAGATGATGTGTGCGAAGAAAAAGTTGAGAGAGGTATGTTGCAGCTCGTTAGAATTTATGTTAAACTCTTCTTCTTCAATCTCCTTGCTTCGATTATGAATGGTTGTATTGTTGTTTGATTTCAGTCTTGCTGTGTTCTGATACACGTTCTTGTGCTCATCTTTGATGAATTTCTTGGCAGGTCTTTGGTAATGATGATGATATGAATGTATTTGGTTGAAGGTGATGAATATGGTGAGCAATACTGAGTGGCATTGATGAAGCTTTTCAGTTCTGGTTCCTAGATTCTCGAATTTGAAGATGGTGCTCAAGGAAAAAAAAATGATTGAAGAAGAGGGATAGAGCAAAGAAACTGATGCGATCCTGGTGAGGTTTGTGGTAGTCTTACGAATTCTTGAATTCACTTTATTGTTTTTGTGTTGATTTTGTGACGAATCCTTGATATGGACCTTTTGTTTGATGAAGATGATTTGAAGTTGATGATGGAATCAAGTTCAGATTGAGAGATGGAAGATGCCTATTTTGGTGATGGTGATTCTGGTGGAACATTGACGAAGGTGGAAAGTTGAAGATTGGAAGAGAGCTCATGAAGATATGAGGGTGATTGGTGAAGAGAGCTTAGGAGAGTTTTTTTCTTTTTTTTCTCTCTTTTCCCGTCTCTGTTATACTGATATATCAGTCATATGTAACTGAATTTTTTTTGGTTGCAACTGTCATAACTGTTTTTGGTGAAATTGTTTTTTTGTAAAATATGAATTTTGCTGTGAAGACTTTTGAGATAAAACCTTCTTTTTCCAGTTCTGAATTTCTTCTAAGTTATGAATATTGCAACTTAATCCATGTTTTTCCCTTGACTGTGATTCTGTAATTGTGGATAAAAATGTAGTACTTGCATACGAATTCTTGTAATTCAAAAGAACACCCTCTTTTGTGGAAATTGGGAGAAAGTCCCCCCTTTTTTGTGTTAATATTTGGTGATGACCATAAATGGATGAGCTAGTGGATATTGTACACTTGCATATATTTGATAGTAAAAGAAAAAAGATTAGATAAAAAAGGTGGTCTAAAAATGGAAAACAAAATGGAATTTGGTTAATAAAATAGGATATGGACTTAAAGGTCATGGGCTTTGAAATGTGTAAAAATATGGACTTTAACCCAAACATTATCCTAAGCTTAGTAGAAGAAATTGATATTTGTTTATGACAATGACAAGTGGTTATTAAATTGAAATTTGAATAAAATGGATACTAAGATATAAATCTCTAAGAAATGGATTAAGAATGAATTAAGGAAGATAACTTGGATAATGGACGTGGTTTAGAAGTTAGACTAGCGAAAAATTTGTGAATATTAGACAAAGGAAACTTGGGGTGAATTTAAGAAACATGACAACAAATGGGCTTGGAATTTTGTTAATGGGCCTTGGTGATACTTTGGAGCATGGTAAGGAACAAGAAACATTTAAAATCACTGATATAACTTGAAATTAAATGAGAACCAGTTGAACTTGAATAACTCTTTTACCAAGAAAACTATAAACCTTGTCAGCCATGATTAAGTCAAACTCACAAACTCAAATGTAACCATCCTCAAATAAACCTCAATCCCCCTCTTCCATAAATAGCTTGCATGGCAAACGGTAATCACTTGGGTATTCGAGAAGGCAACAATGTCTTGGCCATAATACGAATCCGCAACATAATAGCCTGCAATTTCACTGCAAAAGTTAATGTCCCGGGGAACTGTTGAAGATGGAGCTCCTGAAAACAAACACGATCACCAAAAGGTCCTAAACCTTTAACCTAATGATCTTCAGATAGTGAATACCCGAAAGTTCCATGAAGAATAAGGAAACTACGACCCCACGCCTTATGAATCCATAAAATGCATGATTATGATTTTATGACCTATTGTAAGATGCAGATGAAATGCAAAGCAGCAAGCCAGTTAAGGTGAAAAGTATGAGGGCAAATTTTGAGGTATTACAGCTGCCCCTATTCAATCAACTGCAGACCTGAACGGATAATTGTAACAGCTTTTAGACGTTCAAGGTATGGAGTGATTGAATACTCGAATAAAACCTGAAAATTTGCACACCGAGGGTAATAGCAATGCCATCTGCCCCTTTATTTATTTATATATTTTTTGATTTTGACCCCTGAATAGGTAACGGAAAATAAGACCAGGTGGAGATATGCTGGGAAGAACGCCATCCTCGAATGGAGACGCACAGGTATACCAGCCTCGACTGATAACCAAACACAAAAAGAAAATAGGACAAGATGGAACGGGATCATTGTACTTAAATGATAACCCGAAACGTGACCGTTGTACTGAAACGGAGACACGAGGAAATGAGATTGTTGTACGGAAACCATACTCAAAGACGAGACCATTGTACTTAAATGGAGACTCGGAAAGAATAGGATCGTTGTACTTAAACGAAGCCTAAGCAAACAGGATCATTGTACTTAAATGATAACCTGAGACGCGACCGTTGTACTTAAACGGGGATGCGAAAAAAATGAGATTGTTGTACGGAAACCATACTCAAAGACGAGACCATTGTACTTAAATGGAGACTCGGAAAGAATAGGATCGTTGTACTTAAACGAAGCCTAAGCAAACAGGATCATTGTACTTAAATGATAACCTGAGACGCGACCGTTGTACTTAAACGGGGATGCGAAAAAAATGAGACTGTTGTACTGAAACAAGACTCAAGTACGAGACCATTGTACTTAAATGGAAACTCGCAAGGAATGGGATCGTTGTACTTAAACGAGAGCCCAAGACGCGACCGTTGTACTGAAACGGAGACGCGAAAGAATGAGACTGTTGTACTGAAACAAGACTCAACGACGAGACCATTGTACTTAAATGGAGACTCGAAAGGAATGGGATCGTTGTACTTAAACGAGAGCCCAAGACGCGACCGTTGTACTGAAACGGAGACGCGAAAGAATGAGACTGTTGTACTAAAACAAGACTCAACTGGGGATAACAACGAGACTCGGTAGAAGTAACCACCCTGGGAAACGGAGTTGCATTCTGTGGGGAATACTTCAATCTGATTGGAGATGTAACGGGTCTTATGTAATATACCTCAAAACTGGCCCATGCTGGCATGCATATGTTTGAATTTATGGCGTAATGCTCCATAACGATGGAAATGCTACGCTTTGGAGGATGCAGATGCAATGATGATTATGCGAATGACGATGCAAAGAGGTCTCCTGACAAGGAGACTACAGGTATCACAGATAACTTGGCTGGGAAGAAACGACGATCACTGCATTGATCTAGTTCTTCCTGGTGAGGAGGAAACAACTCTGCGGGGAAAGCTGCTAATAATTCACTAGCTCCGAATAGCCGCCACTGCCAAAAATAAATTGGACTTTGAGATTGGAGCGCCAAGACCCTTCTGTAGGCGAACCCTTCTTGAACTCTGATGGGGAAGTGAGGACTTTCTGGGAACCAAAGGCCTGACACCGCTGAGGAAGCAACTGCAGGGGAGGCAAGACACTCCTTATACTGCCGAGAATTGCTTCTGTCTGAAAGGAGACTTCTGCTTGGGGATGACACCAACTTTTTGTTGCCTTGCTGAGGGAGATTTCAACTTCCACCTCTACTGGGGATGATGGAGGATGTCAATGAGAAGGCTTCCTGTTGAAGATAAGGGTTCAAGTTGCCTCTCGCTGGGGATAAGAGATAAATCCTCTCATGTTGGGAATGAGAGATGATAATACCCTTCTGCTAAAGAAGCAAACTTCCATTTGCCGCACTACTGGAGAAGGAATTGTCTCATGAGACTTGCTAAGGAATTCTGATCAATGAAGTCCGCCGACGAAATAACTCTTGAATTATTGTGCTGACAATGGCTTTGCTTCCAGACCCTGGGTTGATAGATCGCCAACTAACCATGATTGAATAATGGTTCTCTGAAATTTTCAACTTGCCTCAGACTAAGGTCCATCGGAAGAAAATGCCTCAAGAGGATTTTACAGAAAACATGACATACGAAATGCCTCAGTGTCTTCAAACTCTTGGAGAGATTCGTTGGATCTCGAAATAACTGCCCCAGATTGCATGGTCTATGAAAGAAATTTTCCTCGCGAGGATTCATGAAAAACCTCATATCACCATGAAACATTCTGCCCTAGTATATTGAACTTTGGATAGGTGCTTCGGGAGAGAGTGACTTCTCATGCTCTTGGGGTGTCCTGCCCCAGTATGAGCCTTGAAGTGATCACCTATGAATGACCGTGCTTTGAAGAAAACACCCAGATCAACTGTTCTTTGAGAGACTGGATCTCGAAGTAACTGCCGCAGTTTGGCTGAAATTTGAATAGTGCCTCCGACTAATGGCTCTTTGAGAGATTTGAATCTCGAAGTGATTGCCCCAGCTTGGCTGATTTTTGAAGAGATTTCTCGACATGATTGCCCCGGATTAGTTGGCTCTTACCACGACTGTTGGGAAAGTCCCTACTCAATGGAGTTTTCTTGAAAAGTGCACCTCGATAAATTGTCCTTCGGAAGTTTCAGACTTCTCAACTTGGCAAGATTAAGCTTCTGGACTGAGATTCCATATGTAAACTTTTATGATGCCAAACAAATGTATGTAAGCAGAAAATATTTATTTTGAGAATGAAAATTCTAATGCAACACACATGTTAATCTTGGAGTTTTACTGTAAAAAGATGTCGCCAACCTTTGTGAGTGAATCACTGGTTAAGATACGACATTGATTTTTGATGAATGAAAGCATGCACATGCAACACCAACAAAGAACTTTTAGCACAACTCATAGGAGTCAGGAACGCGATCTTGTGGTAGTACGCTCTCAAGATAACCCTGTTTCAGTTAGGACTTTTGAGGGTTGTATCGTGGCCTAGTTAACGGTTATAGAAACAAAGGATATAGGCTCAAAATTTATTTGTGCCCACCCATCTTCGTTATGTTCTCCATTCCTATGTTCAGCTAGCTTTCACAAGCGCTCACTTCTCAAAAAGGGTTTTATGATGGTTGAGGAACCAATTACACTAACGGTTTAAGCACCACTCAGGTTGTTGTTTGGAGTCAGTCACCCCTCTTATCTTTGGTGTCTGTGCCACACGACTTTGTTCTTGTTTGAGGATCTTTCTTATGTAATCCTTTTTGCATTTCGTTTTTGCGTTATTTTTCTTATCCCTAACTTTTGCCTGGACTGATTCTTGTGAATGTTTGATTGCGAAGTCCAGCGGGATGCCCTAATTTTTGCCTAAGTCGCTTGTTTTCAAGTTTCGACTTAGCGGGCTTTTTTCATTTCTTTTTTTTCAATTCTTTTTTTTTGAACAAATCGTGTGACACTGTTTGCTTTGAAAGGGTTGTGACTGTCTCACTTCTTGGTTGATGAGTAATAACCAATGTGGTTTCCGGTCTTTGGACCACTTACTTGGGATAACCATTGTGGTTCCTGGTCATTGGATCTCTTGATTTGGTACAACGAAAGGTAATGGATCCTCATATGTACACTCCTTTTTGAAATTTGAACGCTAGGTCAAACTAACTGACGCCTACCCTGCCCCTGGGTTAAATGCAAGGGTTTTTTTCATGCGAAAAGAAACTCCTACTTCAAGGCTCAAATGGGTTGGCGAGGGTCTATCTCCCTTATATCTCCAGTGTTTAGAATTTGAAACAATGCCTGTACATCATCAACATAGTCTTTCTCAAAAGCACACAATTAGAGATTTTTGCGTTTTCATTTCGTCATCCTCCTTAATAGAGTTTAAGCACAATAGTTGGTACTGCAATGCACATACACAAAATCATGAGTGAATACGAATGGATTACTTCAAGAAAAACATGTGCATTTTATTATGGTTAACATTCAAAAACAAATAAGTTTCATGCATGCATACAAATGTTTAAACAAACAATATAAACTACAAATGAAAATGCAGTAAAGAAGCTGAACATTGCCATCATTGAGGAGACTTGACTCCGTCTGAACTTATTGCTTCTGAAGATGCCCTTGAAAACTAGGATGCCAATTTGATGAGGAGACTTCAATATATGGGCAGACTTTCTGGCATGATGACCTTTGAGTCGATCAAATTTTGCGCCTTGTGCCTGAACACATCACAGTTGTCAATTGTATGCCTAAATGCCCCTGAGTGGTACTTGCATCTAGCCTTCATATCATGGTTGCCATTATTGAGGAGGTCTGACTCCGTCTGGACTTATTGCTCTCGGAGACTTTCAGCAGTCAGTAGTCTGGATGTTTACTCAATCAAATTCGCGACCTTGTTTTTACCTTTGCCTATGAAAGACTTGCAATCTTCAATTAAAAGGCCAGGTGCCCCAGAATGGTAATCATACTTGGCATTGAAACCCCAAAGGAAGCTTTGTCGGAGACGATCCTGATGCAGTTAGCTCAACCACTCCGAATTTGCGTAAATGGTGAAACTTGTTGCACGTACATCATCAGAATATGATCAAACTTCTTCTCAAGTGGTTTTGGACTTTACCCTTATGCTCTGACCCTTAGGACTCTCTTGGGAAGCTGAAATTGGATGCCGACAAGTGAAGTCTTGAGGGAAGAGGTTGATAAAGTTAATAGATAAGGTTGCTCGGAAAGATCTTGCACGATCTCCTGCCTACGTATCTCCATTGACCAATGGAGAATCAGAGCAGCGTAGTTCCCCTCAATAGGGATGAAAATAGCTTCGTTTCCTTGACACTGCATTCAGGATTTCCATAACCGGCTTATCTGAGTCTTCATCTGGTTGACTTCCTCTCTCAACAGTTTCTGGTTTTGAAATAAAGCTTATACCTCTGCCCTGAATGGCCTCAGCTGGGTATTCCTTCGATTTCCTCCTCCCGGAGTTGCTTCAAATATATACCTTGATGAATGTGATTCAAGTTGTCCATTCTGATGAGAAATCAAGTCAGGAAAAGAATCTGTCTCTGAACACCTGTCAAGAATGCAAGGATGTATGCAAATGCCATGTTCAATTATTTCTGAGGAATCTATCTGCTTTAATTCAAGTTTTGATACAGAAAAATCCAACAACATGATTCAGATATGTGATCCTCGGAAATAACTGAACATCTATGCAGAAATGTTATGATGTCATGTATGCAACAGACGTGTGATCAATGATCTGATGTTGGTGCCGGTGTTGAGCAGTGAACCAACTGTGTGAATAGAACCATAATAGCAGCACCATCTCTGTATAGAACCCCATAACTGAGAACCCAATAACTGTAGAACTGGGTCACATAATAGAATATTCACTGATGGTGTTGAAGTTGAACCATGAGCCAAGTGTCTGTGGAGAGTCATAATAACAGTCACAATATCAGGGTCACCATGGTAATCACAGTAACAATCTCTCTGAATAGAAATCCCAGATCTCAGAATCAAAGAACCATATAGCACCAGATAATATCATAAAACAACACTGGCAAAGCGGGTATGTTGAAGTTTAGGGTTCCTGCAAACCTGTAAACCCCTCCCAATCTCACGGGTGTGCTACTCGGGTCAACATCACGGACTCTCAAAGCCGAATAGCAATAATACGTTCACCATCTCCGAGAAATGGCTCATGACCAAATCAGGGAATCGGTTTGGTATTATGTACTACGCAGGGAGGTCTCAGTTGAGTCCGGAAAAACAAGCATCCCTCACAAGTCTCTAGCTTCAAGCATTGAATCGAGAAACAATAGTACATTCATCCCGAAGGGTACAATACTATCGTCATACGAACAGTTTGCTTTAACTGAATTCCTATGAGAGAACCAGGCCATCCTATGCGAGTTCCCAATGGACCCTCGGATGCGAGTGGGTTTGCCAACAAATGTGGTCTGCCACTGTCATCACTGGAGAGGGGTGTTCCCATTAAGGTCCTCGAAGATCGGTCACCAGATGCACATAACTATCAAGGTCGTACCCTGAAGTGAGGTAATCCCCACACAGGATAGTTCCAAGACGGTCGCAATCTGGGTGTGAAACACATCGCCACCCATCATGGTGAGATACCATAAGAGTACAATGTCTGTCCACGCTAATCCTATGGTGCACTCAAGCCGGGTAGTTGGCTTATCTCACAGTAACTCCCATCCCACAGAAAAAATGAAAACCAGCACAGCCAGACAGTCCAGTATAATATGATGCATGGAAAATAAAATACTGAAAGCGGTAAATAAATGCGATAAAGTAAAGCCGTAAAGTAAAACTGTAAATAAAACAGTAAAGCTAAACTAAAGCACTCAGCAACAAACATACAAACACCCAAAGAAACAAAATCAAACAGGCGCTAGGATTGACTCTACAAGGGAAACCGGAAGAATCAGGTTGGTCCCCAGCAGAGTCGCCAGCTGTCGCTCCCGGGATTTTCATCCTAGTACAAACGCGAAAGTGGCGCGGAAAGGTTAGAGTCGCCAGCCAGACATTTTTATCCCGAATGGAACGGGAAAGGTAATGTTGCACAAACCTGAGGAAGAAGGAAAGGACAAGGTCTTGCGAACCAAAGATCTGAGTTCGGGAGTCGGTTACGAATTGAGAAGGTATTAGCACCCCAATCCGTCCGTCGTACCCGACGGGATCCACGCTTGCTTGTTTTATTTCAAAGGGTGAGAAATAAGAATGCTGCTGAATAAGACCGCTAACTGGAAGAAAGGGAATGGAAATGAGAAATGAACTGAGATAAGAAAATAGAAAGAAAGGGGAAATGTAGGGAAAATAAAGAATGTGCTCGAACGGGCCCTACCCCGCTGCCTACGTACCTCACTGGGATAATGAGGATCAGAGTCGACGTAGTTCGCCTAACCTAGGCGGGAACTATTTGTTTGTGTTTTTTACAGCTGGAACTGCGTGTATCTATGCTCAGGTGTTGCAGGCTCGTCTGGTACGAGTGCGTTTACCGTCTTGCAAATGAGACAAGTCGCCGCGAGTTCGCGATGTGAGTGAATGAGATGAGAGAAGAAGTTCCCGCAGGATAGTCGGTTATTGTTTGTTTTTGTCTTTTAAAAGAAGTGTTTTTGAATTTGTTTGTGAACTGTCTTGTACTAAGACCTATCCATCGCGGGAAGTATTTACACCTCGCCCCGAAACAGGACGTGTATAAACACTCCGCAACAAAGTCTCGTGTCGTACAAGATTGTTCGGTTTATCCTTAGATGTTTTATTATTTCCTTTATGAGATGAGAAAGAAAGACTCAAGTTGAAAAAAGGACAAACTAAGGGTACTAAGACACAACCCTAATTTTATTTGTTTATTTACAAGAGAGGTCCTATGGTTAATGAGGTATTCTAATCCTAAGAAAGAAAAGGAAAAGAAGAAAAGAGAGCTTAGAAACTAACTTACTTCCTAAGGAAGTTAAGTTGTCTCTAAAGAAAGGGAAAACCTAAAAGCAAAGCACAAAGTGCTAAGGCAAACAAAATTAAAATGCATAAGAGATGGGAATGAAGTAATGCTTACCTCAATCTTCCCCCCTACAAAACAAAAGTTAGCATGACAATGCATATTGGAAGTAAAATCAAAGCATGAAAGCGATTAAGTACCATAAACGTCCTAGAATGGAACTAGGGTTAAAAATAAGACCTAAGTCTAAAGGTGAAGGTACATAAAGGTTACATGACTTCTAAAGTCAGTAGCTACATGCTATAAGTCCCTAAGTATGCTATGATATCTCACAAGATCAAACTATGTCAAACTATGTACACAAAGTTCACATAAATTCACCTAAATGCAAGTTAGGGCTTATGGATGAAGTATGAATGCATATGGCTTACAAACATGAATTAGTACATGAAATGAACATCAAAGTCAGTAGTGAATGCTCATGAACATGTGTGAATGAATATACAATCATGGATGCAATGGATTAGGCATTTGGAGCAATGAGAAGAAGATGAGAGAAGAAATGGACAAACATCACATAAGACCACAAATGATGCAAGTTAAAGATGAATGGCATGTGAATATGCATGAAATGATTATGAGTCAGTAGCATACAAGGTATGAGATGCACTTAGAATGCATGAATAGGCATTAATTATTCCCACATAATTCAAGTTATTATTTAGAGGAGAAAAGAATCTAGTTTAGGTTAAAGTTAATTCACATAAGTATGCATTTTGAAACACTAAAACAAACCAAATGAGTATGGTTCAAAAAATGGCTTATAACTGGAATTAAGGACATGCAAATGACCTATAATTAACTCCTAAAAGTTTCCAAAACACATCTCAAGCAAATGGCATGAATGCCTTCTTAACATTTAGGATATGCTACACATAAACACATGAATCAAACTAGGATCTAGGTGACATGGAAAAATAGCAAAAAGCCTTGAAAAATTATGAAATTAAATCCCTGGAATAATAAAGTCATTATCTCACATTGTCCAAAAGGATTTTACAAAATTATGCACCAAAGTGCCAAAACAATTCCTTGACTAGCAAGGTAACAAAACAAGATCACCCACAAACAACTCCACAAAGTGGATCAAAAAGGGCATCTAAAAATTATGAAAAAAATGCCTAATGAGCATCAAAATGTCACAAATTACAGTGATGAATCATACACAAAAAATAGGTCTCACACCTATGGGGAAAAAATGTTTTCGGTCCCTTATGCCAAAACGTTCCTTTTTGGGACAGCTTGTGATCTAAAATCCAAATTAATTATTAAAAGCACCCAAATCTGGAAATAAAAAATATGACAAATTAATTAAGAGGATGTGGATCACTCATGAATTTTTCCATAATTTTATCTCACCTAAAACTATTTTTAATAAATGTTACGAAACGGACACAAAAGTGGATTTTAAAGGAAAGTGAAAGGAATCAATCTTAATGGTTCTTAACCTAATCCCTAAGTTCCGAAATCGATACATATCATTAATAATCACAAATATAACCAATGCCTCAGGTGGGAGGGCTCAGATGCATCTTAAATTATATGGTCCTAAGCCACATACAACTAGAATGATGCTTAAAAGCCGAAAAAAGCTCGAAATCACTTACTTGATCGAAGTACCGATTCTTCACATAAAAGAAATCCGAAAAAATTCACCAAGCAAGGTCTTGTAATCTCCTATGAGCAAAATAAATGCCCACCTTCCATATTGGCTTTGTGAAGCTTTACCAAAGTTGAAATCGATTCTTACCGATCAAAAAACTTATGAACACTTAAGTTCAAAATTGGTCCATAACAAATAACTAAAGTTAATGCAAAAATTCTAATTACTTGTTACCAAGAAATTTATTAAAATACTAATCCACAACAAATAATTAACAAGAAAATTAATTAATTAAATGTTTGTTTTACAACCAAAAATCAATTAATAAAATTAAAAATAAAATAAAATAAAGGACAAAGGTGTGATAAGAATTCAATTGCTGTAAATAACCAATATGGCCCAAGGCCCAGTTCACTAAAGAGCCTGCTGGAGAGGTGTGGTAGACATCAAATGGTGTGTATAACAAAATCAATGGGCTTAGAGCCCAATTCTTGTTACTGAATTCATGAGGGGGCGTGAGATGAAGTTGAGCATGCGAATAACAATTCTATGGTAAAGACTGTTAGGCCCAGGCCAATCTCTTGAAACCCTAAATTGATGAAATGATAAAGCATATCAAGCCCTCATCTTCATCCTTTGTCTCTCTGAAAAAACGCCATTACCTTCACTTCGCGATGCACCCTCCATCACCTTAGCCTCATCATCTTCGTCCCAGGCCTCATTTCATCTTCACGGCAAGCAAACTTATCACTCCCAATGAAACCTCACCACCGGAGAACAACGAAGCTCTCCCCGCCGTCAACGAACACTCCATTGCCGTCATTCTCTTTGTTCTGGTTCTAACGATTCTCTAAGAGATGTCTTGTCACAGCCAATCTTCTCCAAAGCATCCTCGGTGAATACACGGTCGCGCCGATACTCCTTGTGGCGGCGATTGTGAAGGATTAAAGCTCTCGTCCACTAAATCCTCTTGGCTCTAGTTGAATTCGAAAACACGAGCCGCTTACTCTTCAAACAGCGTCTGATTCACGAGACACAAAACGCGGTCCCGTAATGCCCTAAGATTTTCTTCTCGTTCCTTTTTGAATCCACGATGGTCGTTGATGCTGATTTCGTGTTCCCGAGGCATTTCGTGGGTTGAAGCTGATATTGGTGATATCAGGTACGGAGAAAGGTTGCCACAATCTGGGTAAGCTTACGATCTCATCCTGTTTCAATTCTTTTCCCTTCCACTCTGTGATTCTGATTTCATTATCGTTAATGCCTCGGACTCTTGGGTTCTTGTTGACGTTGAAAAGTTTTTATGCAGGTTCATTATCCGGTTACAGAGCGATTGAAGGTAATGGCCTGAAGATGTTGAATGTGTGGCGTAAAGCGTTAAGTTGGTGATGGATACGTTGGTGATTGACGCTTCGGATTGAAGAAGACTATGGCGTCATGAAGATGATGTGTGCGAAGAAAAAGTTGAGAGAGGTATGTTGCAGCTCGTTAGAATTTATGTTAAACTCTTCTTCTTCAATCTCCTTGCTTCGATTATGAATGGTTGTATTGTTGTTTGATTTCAGTCTTGCTGTGTTCTGATACACGTTCTTGTGCTCATCTTTGATGAATTTCTTGGCAGGTCTTTGGTAATGATGATGATATGAATGTATTTGGTTGAAGGTGATGAATATGGTGAGCAATACTGAGTGGCATTGATGAAGCTTTTCAGTTCTGGTTCCTAGATTCTCGAATTTGAAGATGGTGCTCAAGGAAAAAAAAATGATTGAAGAAGAGGGATAGAGCAAAGAAACTGATGCGATCCTGGTGAGGTTTGTGGTAGTCTTACGAATTCTTGAATTCACTTTATTGTTTTTGTGTTGATTTTGTGACGAATCCTTGATATGGACCTTTTGTTTGATGAAGATGATTTGAAGTTGATGATGGAATCAAGTTCAGATTGAGAGATGGAAGATGCCTATTTTGGTGATGGTGATTCTGGTGGAACATTGACGAAGGTGGAAAGTTGAAGATTGGAAGAGAGCTCATGAAGATATGAGGGTGATTGGTGAAGAGAGCTTAGGAGAGTTTTTTTCTTTTTTTTCTCTCTTTTCCCGTCTCTGTTATACTGATATATCAGTCATATGTAACTGAATTTTTTTTGGTTGCAACTGTCATAACTGTTTTTGGTGAAATTGTTTTTTTGTAAAATATGAATTTTGCTGTGAAGACTTTTGAGATAAAACCTTCTTTTTCCAGTTCTGAATTTCTTCTAAGTTATGAATATTGCAACTTAATCCATGTTTTTCCCTTGACTGTGATTCTGTAATTGTGGATAAAAATGTAGTACTTGCATACGAATTCTTGTAATTCAAAAGAACACCCTCTTTTGTGGAAATTGGGAGAAAGTCCCCCCTTTTTTGTGTTAATATTTGGTGATGACCATAAATGGATGAGCTAGTGGATATTGTACACTTGCATATATTTGATAGTAAAAGAAAAAAGATTAGATAAAAAAGGTGGTCTAAAAATGGAAAACAAAATGGAATTTGGTTAATAAAATAGGATATGGACTTAAAGGTCATGGGCTTTGAAATGTGTAAAAATATGGACTTTAACCCAAACATTATCCTAAGCTTAGTAGAAGAAATTGATATTTGTTTATGACAATGACAAGTGGTTATTAAATTGAAATTTGAATAAAATGGATACTAAGATATAAATCTCTAAGAAATGGATTAAGAATGAATTAAGGAAGATAACTTGGATAATGGACGTGGTTTAGAAGTTAGACTAGCGAAAAATTTGTGAATATTAGACAAAGGAAACTTGGGGTGAATTTAAGAAACATGACAACAAATGGGCTTGGAATTTTGTTAATGGGCCTTGGTGATACTTTGGAGCATGGTAAGGAACAAGAAACATTTAAAATCACTGATATAACTTGAAATTAAATGAGAACCAGTTGAACTTGAATAACTCTTTTACCAAGAAAACTATAAACCTTGTCAGCCATGATTAAGTCAAACTCACAAACTCAAATGTAACCATCCTCAAATAAACCTCAATCCCCCTCTTCCATAAATAGCTTGCATGGCAAACGGTAATCACTTGGGTATTCGAGAAGGCAACAATGTCTTGGCCATAATACGAATCCGCAACATAATAGCCTGCAATTTCACTGCAAAAGTTAATGTCCCGGGGAACTGTTGAAGATGGAGCTCCTGAAAACAAACACGATCACCAAAAGGTCCTAAACCTTTAACCTAATGATCTTCAGATAGTGAATACCCGAAAGTTCCATGAAGAATAAGGAAACTACGACCCCACGCCTTATGAATCCATAAAATGCATGATTATGATTTTATGACCTATTGTAAGATGCAGATGAAATGCAAAGCAGCAAGCCAGTTAAGGTGAAAAGTATGAGGGCAAATTTTGAGGTATTACACCTATCCATCCAGATGATCAAGAGAAGACTACATTCACATGCCCATATGGAACGTTCGCTTATAGACGAATTCCCTTTGGATTATGCAACGCTCCTGCAACCTTTCAAAGATGTATGATGTCAATCTTCGCAGATTTTATAGACAACATCATGGAAGTGTTCATGGACGACTTCTCTGTATGCGGGCAAAGTTTTGAAGGATGCTTATCAAACTTAAAATGGTGTTAGAAAGATGTGTAAAAGTAAACCTCGTGCTTAACTGGGAGAAATGTCATTTTATGGTCAGAGAAGGAATCGTATTAGGTCACGTTATATCCGACAAGGGAATTGAAGTAGATAAAGCTAAGATAGAAGTCATAAAAGATCTTCAACCCCCTAAAACCGTTCGAGAAATACGAAGCTTTTTAGGACACGCCGGTTTCTACCGACGATTCATCAAAGATTTCTCGAAAATCACTAAACCTCTTACTGGTTTATTAATGAAAGACGCTGAGTTCATATTCAATGAAGATTGTCTTAAAGCATTCGAAACTCTAAAAACAGCCCTCATCACCGCACCAATCATGCAACCCCCTGACTGGAGATTACCTTTCGAAATCATGTGCGATGCGAGTGACTATGTTGTAGGCGCAGTTCTAGGCCAAAGGAAGGAAAAGAAACTTCATGCGATTTACTATGCAAGCAGAACCTTAGATTTTGCTCAGATGAACTACGCCACTACTGAAAAAGAATTGTTAGCAGTTGTCTTTGCGCTTGACAAATTCCGTTCTTACCTAGTAGGAGCAAAAATAATCGTTTACACAGACCATGCTGCTATCCGATATCTATTAACTAAGAAGGATGCTAAACCGAGACTCTTGAGATGGATTCTACTCCTACAAGAGTTTGATCTCGAAATAAAAGATAAGAAAGGTATTGAAAACGTCGTAGCGGACCATTTATCTAGATTAGAAGGTATTAAACCCGAACAAGTGCCGATTAACGATGATTTTCCGTATGAACAGCTGATAGCACAAATAGGAAGCGACCTAGTTCAGTTAGACATAAATGAACCAGAACCCGTGGAAATAATCCAGACAACAGTAGGACTGCCATGGTACACTGACATTGTCAACTACCTAGCCGCAGGAGCTCTTCCACCTGATTTAACCTATCAGCAGAAAAAGAAATTCTTTCACAATCTGAAACATTATTACTGGGATGAACCATTATTGTTCAAAAGAGGACCCGATGGAATCTTTCGTCGATGTATTCCCGAAGAAGAAATAGAAGATGTCATTGCTCAATGCCATTCATCTCCTTATGGTGGACATGCAAGTACTTCCAAGACTTGTGCAAAAATCTTGCAAGCCGGCCTATTCTGGCCTAATCTATGGAAGGATGTCCACATCGATGTTATAAATTGCGATCGGTGTCAACGCACCGGCAATATTTCAAGAAGAGATGAAATGCCTCAAAAAGGAATATTAGAAGTAGAAATCTTTGACGTCTGGAGAATAGATTTCATGGGACCATTCCCATCATCTTTCGGTAACAATTACATACTCGTAGCTGTTGATTATGTTTCGAAATGGATTGAAGCTATAGCTTCTCCTACAAACGATACACGAGTAGTAATAAAGCTTTTCAAAAATATAATCTTTCCCAGATTTGGTGTGCCTAGACTCGTCATAAGTGACGGTGGCTCGCACTTCATTTCAAAAATCTTTGACAAACTACTATCTAAGTATGGAGTAAGACACCGTGTGGCAACACCATATCACCCACAAACAAGTGGACAAGTCGAAGTCTCAAACAGAGAAATTAAACAAATCTTAGAAAAGACTGTCGCCATATCTCGGAAAGATTGGTCATCTAAACTTAATGAAGCTTTATGGGCTTATAGGACCGCTTACAAGACACCCATAGGTACTACACCTTTCAAACTAGTTTATGGAAAATCTTGTCACCTCCCAGTAGAACTAGAACACAAAGCTTATTGGGCGATTAGAACTCTCAATATAAACTATAATGCTGCAGGAGAAAAGCGAATCCTAGACATTAACGAATTAGAAGAATTAAGGCTAGATGCTTATGAGAATGCTAAGATATATAAAGAAAGAACTAAGCGATGGCATGATAAACGCCTATCTAGGAAAGAATTTAATGTGGGAGACGTTGTACTCCTTTTTAACTCAAGACTTAGGCTCTTTCCTGGAAAATTAAAATCTAGATGGTCAGGACCCTTTGAAATAACTAAAGTATTCCCGAGTGGAGCAATAGAAATTAAGGGTAGGAATAGTGAACCATTCATAGTAAACGGACAATGTTTAAAACATTATCATAAAGTTGAAAATAGAGATTATGCAAATAATCTAAGGCTTTTAGAGTTGTCCACTAATTCCCCTGATTAATCTAAACCTAAGCATTACGTCAGGCTTTTGACGATAAAAACAGCGCTTAGTGGGAGGCAACCCATTTACTCATTTAATTATTTAAACTATTCTCTTTATCATTTTGTTATTTATCGTTTTACTATTTATTTATTTGTTTTGTCATTTTATAGTTTTATTTTATATTACTATTATTTCCTTTAAATTATGCATTTCATTTCTTTATTTTTATCTTAAATCACTTTTTACAGATTTTCTAAAAGTCTTTTCCACTTTCCTTCTCCCCCTGATTTGTTTCCTCCATATTTGCACTAACCATGGCTAACCAACCAATAAACCATATGGAAACCAAATTTAGAGGTAGAAACCAAAGAATGAAGTTTGAAGAGTTATCACAGAGGCAAATGGATTTGACCCTGTACCCGGATGATCAAACTATGGAAACCCTAGGTATACATGATAGCATCCTGTACTTGTTTAACCGACTTGGATGGGAGAATGCATTGATCCAACATAAGTTTGTGACTTACCGCGAGCTCACCCTTGAGTTCCTTAGCTCCTTAGTTTACCTACCTGAGCGCGGTTTCGGATTCAGGAAAGGATTTATCAGTTTCCGCCTATTTGGAATAGAATATGACTTTAACCATAAAGAACTAGCTGACTTATTAGGATTCCCTAGTGGACCCTTTGCTTTTACTACCACACAGGTAGAATTGATGGATATTGAGCTAGATTTCTTTTGGGGAACTTTAACCGGAAACTACCACCCTGAACCAAATAGCATGAATAATGATGAGATCCATAATGCTGCTCTCTGTTACTTCCATAAGATCATTGCCCACACCTTCTTTGGAAAAGAAGAAAACATTACCGGAGTCTCTAAAGATGAGATATTCATTATGTCATGTTTCACTAATGGACAGCCTGTTAATGGTGTACCTTTCATGATTCAAACCTTCACCCGTATCCAAGAAGAACCTGAATTACCTATATTAGTAGGAGGTCTTGTAACCATGATTGCTGATGCTTTAGGACTTAGGTACCAATTGCACAGGTGCAACCGTTTAGGTACCATCCGTCCTATGAATCTTAACTTTTGCTTTAATCGACATATCATAAGGAATTTAGGACATCCACCTTTTGAGTACTTGATCCGGAATGAGGTAGTAACCCTGTTCACACTGCCAAACCATGCTAGAGTAAGTGTTCACAATAAGGATAACTGGCTTTATGAGTTAACCCACCTGATTATCCATCCACTCCTGAAACACCTCAGTCTTACAAGATAAAAGATGATATAATGACCGATGTCGAAACTGACCCTGAGACACCTCCTGGTTACCATGACATTGACCACACTGACGAAGTTATTGAAACCCCTGAAGTGAATCAAGGAGATTATGCTAACAACTTACAGAATATCATGAACACTCTTGAAGCTTACCAAACTGATATAAATTCATTTAAGGAAGACATTAAGAGCATGCGATTGGACATTATAGGTTTGACTGACATAACCTGTGAACAATTCTATCACTTGAACTCCGCAATCGAAGATTTGAAGAAACGCTTTTGAAAATGCTATAAGTGATTTAGTTTATTTTTCTCATTGTTTTCGTTTCTAGTTAGATTTATTTTTCGCAAACAATTTCGTACCGTATTTTCATTAATGTAATTTCATTTTCAATTACCTTATGCAATGCACTTCTAATTCCAAAATTTCTCCATTTTAATCAATTTATATATTTTTCATTCTATGTACTGTTATGCTTGCATTTATTCCTATTATATAAAAATCTCTCATGCCATGCAAGTTAGCAAAGTAACATGTTGAAATAAATTATTATATGGTGTTTAAATGTAATATTGAGTGAGAAGTGAAGAAAATAAATTATTATAAAGTATGTGAAATATAAGAAATAGTGTTTTCTGGAAATTATTCAACGAAGCAAGCTCTCACGGTCGTCACACCCTCCTAACGATCGTGACGTGCTCATTTAGCGTGTCACGACCGTCACCACCTTGTCACGACCGTGACAACCCTAAATATAGGATTCGTGAGAAACAAAACTGTTTCTCTTCGTGACCTCTTCTTCTTCTTCCTCCATAACTTCCAAAAACCACCCATTTTCTCCATAACTTCTGTAACCTCCCATTACCAAATTAAAACTCATTAACCCCCCCATTATCACCACACCTATCACATTCTCACCTTCCAATATTTATTCCGAATCATTATTTCTCTCATTTTATCATTTTTTCACAAACATCAAAAATCTTCATCTTTCACTCTAGCTCTTGCATGCAATGGATACCATTCAATTTAGAGAAGGTGATGCTGGAGAAACCCAGAGAGAAAGATTTATCCGATTCCAGAACCGCAGTGTGCAACCTACACGTTATATCGACACTGTCTGTTTGAGGGAACTCGGAATGCTTACCAGTGTCAAGAGCCTGCTTCAAAAAGTCGGTCTGTGGGATCTTTGCAGTCAGCCTCAGCCTACATTCGAGCTTCTGACATTGGAGTTCCTTAGCTCATTCCAGTACATCACTCCTGCCGGTTCTCAGAGTCAACTCACCGGTTTCGCCAAATTCAGATTGCATGGCCAGGAGTTTAACCTTTCGCAAAACAGGATAGCTGAGTTGCTAGGCTTCGATCACGAGAATGAAGCTCACCTCCGCGTGCCGGATAATTTTAGTGAAACCGCTTTCACTTTATGGCACGACATAACCAATACCCGTGCCTCAGCTTTCCAAAGCCTCAATGTTACACACATCCACAACCCGGCAATCCGATATTTTCACCGAATCATTTGCAACACCATCTTTGCTCGCGAGAGTAACCATAAGCTCAACTCCAAGGAGCTTCTATTCTTGCACTGCGCTCTAAATGACGAGCCAATCAACGCTGCCCCGTTCATGCTTTCTCACATCCAGGCCATTGCGCATAGAGGATCAACCCCATTTTTCATAGGAGGCATTGTCACCACCCTCGTCATTCAGTTGGGGCTTGGTGACTTGGTCGTAAATCAGCCTTTCAGAGAAGCAGAATTCCTCACCAAGAGTTATTGCAGGTCCGCTCACCTGATTGCGCAGCGAGAGGATGGCAGGTATAGCCCTGTTGTCCATGGCACCATTTTTCACCATATCATTCTGCCGTCCCGTGACCGCATCGACCCATCCAGCCGAGCCAACTGGCTCTTTATTTTACCAGATGCTGCCGACCACGCTCCTATTCATGATGATCAGGCAGATCCTCCAGCGGATGAGATGCAGGACGCTATGGATGCAGTTGAGCCTGTCCAGGATATTCCAGAGTCATCTACCCGACAGCCTCCTGCACAGAATTTCACTCTTGAGGACGTCCTCCGTGCGATTCATCAGCAGAACCAGATGAACGCCGCACTGGAGCGAAGGCAGAAGGAGCAGTATGATGCTTTACTCAGCACTATTGCAGCAAACCAGGAAGCTACTAATGAGAAGTTTGGAGAAATTTTCAGCGAGCTAGAGGCCTTACGCATTGATATCACTGCTGCTACCGGTACCGGTTCTGATCCTGAAGCGACTCCTTCCAGACGCTCCCGCACCAGAAGCCGACCCCGCGGTCCTCAGCAGCCATAGTTTTAGTTTTGCTTATGTTTGTTTTTCGTTTTTGTCGTTTGTACTGTACTTTTACCGCATTTATATCACAACATTGAGGACAATGTCTGATATAGTGTGGGAGAGGTACCTTTCATTTCCGCATTTTTTCCTTTTCGCATTTTTCCATTCCATTGTATTTCTTTTTCGCAAGTTAATGAAACGAGCAAATCTTTGTGATATTTTCTTTAAATTCTAACTTTCCCCGTTTATTTAGCCATACCGAAAAAAATCTTTAATTATTCGCATTACCCGACTCGCCTACGAAATCGTAATTAGGAAGCTGAGAACGATTCAACAAGACCAATACAATCTTGACACCTTTGACTTCCCACTTAAGCGATTCCATTCCGATTATCATTACGAGTACACTTTAAGTTTCAGTTCAAAAGTAACCCCTAGTAGTTTATACTAGCAGTCAGCACCGTCTGAACACAAACCATGTGGGGAGTCGATGAATATAAGCGTTTGATGCCTAATCAATAATGATCCTTCATATCTCGATGCAAATGAAAAGAAATTGCACCAAAGTACACGGTCGCATATAAGAAACGAGAAATATGAGAAGGAGTCCATTGCGGGTTGGTTCAGAGGTACTGGTTCTGAACTTGGTAGGGCGTGCTACGGCTCGATCCCCCACAACCTCCAAATCGGATAATATATGTAGGGTTACCGCACTCGTGTACCAGACCCCGTGTTTAAAAAAAGGATCAAAGTCGCTAACCGGCTACTCCACTACGTGTGTGCTAAGGCAAAGGGCTTAATGTGATTGCGCTAGAATGAAACCGGGCGAAATAAGATTGAAAAAACTCTAGGTGAAATCGTAAAGAAATTTCTGATTGTTTCGATTAACAGGAAGTCGACGACATAGCTTGTTGCTTGTGTCATTAGTGTATCGTTAGTGTTCTATCAAAGTACCGGTTTATCCGACAAAACGGTCCCTCGTACGGTTTGTTATGTGTATGCGTCAATAAAAACTTGTCCAACGATTTTCAACCGACTATTTGCTTGAGGACAAGCAAAGGTTTAAGTTTGGGGAAGTTTGATAACGAGAAAATGTACCGATTATATTGCTAAGTTTCATTGACGTTTTATCGCATAATCATCGTTTTAACACTCGATTCCTCGAGTTTTTCTTACTATTTTGCAGGTACATCATATATGGAGCTAAATCATGAATTAAGAGCAAAAGGAACAAAAAAAACATAAAAAGATGAAGAAATGAAGAAACCTGCAAAACTGCATAATTTGTTGCAGTCACGGTCGTCACCAAGGTGTCACGACCGTGACACCCCAAATGAAGCCATCACGACCGTGATCACATTGTCACGACCGTGATCACATTGTCACGACCGTGACACTCAAAATACAAGGAACACGAGCGTGAAGACCTTGTCACGACCGTGACAAGGTAAAAAGTAGGTTATTGACTGAGACCACGTCAAAACCTTACGTGAAGAAGTTTTCGCCCATTTTTTTAGCCACGTTCCTATATTTCCTCCACCATTTCAGCAAGGCCCAATGCAACAAGTCCAAAATTGAAGCCCATTAATTGTTCTATAAATAGCACAAGTTTTATGAAGAAAGGACAGAGCATTTTTTTATCAATTTCCTGCGGAAGCTCTGCCGATTTAATTTACGACCCTGTTTCTATTTTAGCATTATTTTCAGTTTTTCATTCTTATTGTATCCAAACCCGCCATATAACAATTTCCAACATCAGGAAATTGTTATACATTTACTTGTTTTTAAACCTTCAGAATTTGCTTTATTTTCGATTTTCCGCCAACTCCAAGCTTTTCGGTCTGTGGAAGAAGGAGTCTGCTATAGTATTGTTAACCAGGTTTTTATTTTATTGAAATTTTAATATTTATGTTGTTTATTTATTTTTACGCCATGAATATTTTGTTTATTGTTTTTCTGTCTCTGTCTGGTTCAACAAAAATGAGTAGCTAATTACCTTAGGGCGGTATGTAGTTAAAACAAACTTAATCGGTACAATTTAATCATAGGCTAAAAATAATTTATAACTTAACATTTTGGCTGATACTTTTTAATTAAAATCGACCTTTTCGTTACGAGAGTAAGGAAAGAGTATTAGGTTAGGTCAAGACCACGAGAGTGTGAGATTTTAACCAGATAGCTAAAGTTAGGCATTTAAATTAAACACAGCGAGAGCGCTTTAAAATAAATTAGAATTACTAAGTTTCCAAAAATTATCTCTAAACACTTATGGGCTAGCGAGAGCAGGCATAGGGCTTTAGGGGTAAGATCTGAGATAAGACCACGAGAGTGTGAGTTGAGGGTATTTAAACTGGTAACCTCTACCGAATAGATTAAGTAAACACCTTTATAAGCCTAGGTTAGATTGACCCACCTAAGTTAGTATAATTACATACCGACCGCCTTAGTATTATTTTATTAAAACTTAAATTTAACTTCGCCTTTAATATTTTAAAATCAACAAAAAATCGTGACAACCATTCGCCTTAGCTAAACTAGAAGTTCATCTAGCACTAAGTAACCATAGAGTCCCTGTGGATCGATAATCTTAAATATTACTTCGATAGGCTGTGCACTTGCAGTTAAAATACCGCTAGACACATAATTAGACACGTCTTTAGCCCATCACTTACCCCTAAAGCCCTATGCCTGCTCTCGCTAGCCCATAAGTGTTTAGAAATAATTTTTGGAAACTTAGTAATTCTAATTCATCTTAAAGCGCTCTCGCTGTGTTTAAATTAAATGCCTAACTTTAGCTATCTGGTTAAAATCTCACACTCTCGTGGTCTTGACCTAACCTATTACACTTTCCTTACTCTCGTAACAAAAAGATTGATTTTATTATAAAAAGTCACAGCCAGAATTCTAAGTTCTTAATTATTTTAAGCCTAGAATTGATTTTACCGATTTAGTTGATTTTAATTACATACCGCCCTAAGGTGTTTAGCTACTCATGATTGTTGAACCAGACAGAGGCAGAAAAATACCAAATAAAACATGCATAACGGAAAAATAAATGCTTAACATTAATATAAATGCAATTTAAATAAAAACCTGAATAACAATTAAAATGCTAGACTCCTTCTTCCACAAGCTGGCAAGTTCGGAGTACGGACCGGAATTGGAAATAAAAATTACTGAAAGAAATTCTGAAGGCTTTGAAAGAAATTAAATTATAACAATTTCCTAATGTTGGAAATTGTTATATGGTTTGGTTGGGATAAACTAAAACAAGAACAAATAAATGCTGGAAAAATAAATAAACAGGGTACAATGAAAATACGGCAGAGCTTCCGCAAGAAAAGTAAAAACTAAAACTCTGTAAATTGTTCTTTGAAACTAGGCTATTTATAGAATCATAATTGGGCTTGGCAGTTGGAATAATTGCATGGGCTTCGTAAATGCTGAGAAAATCCAGGGAGAAGTTGCATGGCTTGGTCTGCGGAAGAATAGGAAGGTTGAATTCACGTAGCACGCACGTACATGACCAAGTCTCAGCATATTACCCTAAATTCCCCTTGTCACGTTCGTGACAAGGGTGTCACACTCGTCTCCCGTGTCCTATGCGTGTCACGGTCGTGAGGGATTGGTGACGACCGTGACTGCTCCTTTTAGCGTGTCACGGTCGTGACTCCTAGGTGACGATCGTGACTGTTACAAAAAATGCAGATTATGCAGAATTCCTCTTTTCTTCTTCTTTTCATGGTTGATTTTGCTCATTTCACTTGTGGCTCATGATTTAGCTCTGTAATTGATATACCTGCAAAATGACAAAGAAAACTCGAGGAATCGGGTGTTAAAACGGCAAATGTGTGATAAAACGACATTGAAACATAGCAATAAAACGATACTTTTTCTCGTTATCAAGCACTCCCATGCGCGAAACAAAATCCCAGCCATCAATAAGCCGTTCGTACACCTCAAGTCTTCTCAGCTTTTCCAATAAGCCTCAGGCCCAATGTCAATTCCAGCCACACAAAAACAATCATCAGGCTTCAAAGCCTTCCAGCTTCACTTCCGCATCCAGCCAACTGGCCCAGCCGCATACAACAAATTATTTGCCTCAAGCCAACAACAGTCGCGGCAATCACATTCGAAATGCACGGCCTGCACACACAATAACAACAACAAAATGTGACCAAAACGAAAACACCACTTGATACAAAACACAAAAGCATCAGTCACAAAACGCACAAAAAGAAAAATCCAGCAAGAACGAAGAGGAGACGTAAGTGAACACGAGAAACTCACAGTGTCAAAACGCATCTCAAAACGCACAAAACGGCAACTGATTTTCTTCTTCAAGTTCATCTCAGCTTGCTATAAATAAAGCTGTCACTCTTCTCAATTCTTCAAGCTTTAACAGCCTCTCAATACCCTGCCAAACTCAAAAACCAAAGCTTCAAATCCACCATTTTTTTCTTTCAATTGATTTTTAGAACAAAAAGAAAAGCAAAAAACTCATCGATTCTAATTCTCTTCATCTTCTGAATTCATCAATTCCTTCAATCAATTTCTTAGAATCCCTAAATCCCTAAATCCCTTCATCCCCTTTCTGACATTCAACCTGAAACAAAAGAGAATCGAGAAGAAGATAGGAAGTTCGAAAGGGAGGAAGAGGGAGAGAATCAAAGTCGCAGAAGAGAAAGGGAGATTGGTGATTTTGTTTTGTTAAATTTTGAAGGTGAGGAGGAATTTTTTCCCCTGTGGTCCGCGGCTGTACGAAGAAGAAGAAGTGAATATTGTCTTTGATTTTCGTTTCTTTTTTTTATTTGTTTTCTCAATTATTTATTTAATTAAAATTGATCAAATGGTTTGGGCTTAAGATCCATTTGGATCCTTGCTATCCACCTCCCTCAAACCGTGGACTTCCCCCCTTCCCCTTTCCTTTTCTTTTTTTTCTTTGTTAATACTTTAGTTTCTTTTTTAATATTTGGTTTCAATGTATTTTTTTATAAGAGTTGTATAGAGATTATTTTAGGAAAAGAATGTTATGAAAACATTTTAGAAGAAGATTAGAAAAAGGATTTTAGAAATAAATTTAGATAAAAGAATTTTAAGAAAAGGATTAAAAAATATTCTAATTTCTTTTATGGATTTAGCTTTAGATCCATTTCTTTTTCATCTTTTATTTTTCTTTTTTTGGTCGATGAGATCTCCGATTCACGATTATTGGTTTTCGAAGATGCTTAATCTTCATTATTTCAAATCTATGGATGAATGATCATTTGGATCATTCTTCATACTTTGGAATCGTGATAGGTTGCCTTCGATAAACACAATACGAAAATCTCGATTAAGATTAGACCGTTCTCTTTCTTTTAGTGTGGCATGTTTTTCGGAGAATGATCCATAATATCGTTTCTCTAACATGTATTAACACGAATATTTTCCACTTTAATTAGTGGTGGCCGTCCTCATTTGTAGGGTAATTACTCCGTAAATTACTCGGCGATTGCTTAACATAGACCTAAAGTTGTCCCGATTCGGATTGCGATCCACTTGGATCCGGTTGCCTCGATTTTATTTTTCTTTTCGTGGTTGTGCTTGATTAAGTTCATCATACCACCTTATATTGTAAATATTATAATAATGTGAATATACTAACATTTAATTTTAATCTCTCGCACCTTATCCTCTTTTATTTCAATCTCTTGTTCCCTATCTCTCTTATCATGCTTCTATATTCATTCATCATATTGCTTATTGTATATATTATTGTTGCTTGTTATTTCTCCTTTGTCCATTTGGATACCAAAACACTAATAACGGATTAAACATCTAAAAAATGGGTGACTTTTAATTTCGGACTATGGTTACTATCCTTAGCTTGAGACTTGGAATTTCGGACTTAGATTCTAGGATCATCCCTTTGCTCATTTGTTATGGATTGAAGACTTTGGCTCCGGTTGAGTTTACTCGCTTATGAAGATGGAAATCCAATTGTTTCAAAGATGCTTGCCATATGGTTTGATCATTCTTCCTTTAGCTTTTATTTTCAAGTCTTAGGATAGTCCCTTCATCTCTTCCCATATTCTTCAATTTTCAAATCTCCTTCCTATTTTCAAAACTTTCTTTGTTTTCAAACTTCAAAACATTTTGCATTCAAACCTTGACTTCGGTCATGTGCTTTTACCTTTTCATTTCATTTCCTTAAATAAATGCTAAACCACATAAGCATATCGAAACTTTCGTTCTCAAAAACTTTAAAACATTCACAACTCATTCAATTGCTTTTGTGCCCTCGTGCACGTTTCTCTTAACCTTTTTTTATGTTTAGATATGATTCATCCTTTCTAGCGGAATTATTCGCTAAAGGATGACGACTTATCTTTACATTTTATAATTAATTCAACTCATTTGCCTTTTCACAATTTGTACCAAGAACTACGGGGTTTTGATCTCGCATTGCACTTTGTGGGTACGTAGGCATGAGACGTTCGTCTCTTCAAACACCAAAATCTTAAAAAACATTCTTCTTCTCATCTCTTCAATCTTCTTTTCAAGCAAACCATTTCAAACCAAAAATGCAGTAAACATTTCAAAGGGTTCCCGTAGAGTACTACAGACAAGTCGGGTGCTTAAAACCTTCCCGATTTGTAACCAATCCCCGTACCCCTTCTCTGTTTGATTCTTTTAGCTTTTTAGCTTTTAAGATTCTTTAAGGCTTTCTTCGTTCTTTTTTGCCTTTTTCCTTGTGGAAATAAATAAAAGCGCGGTGGCGACTCTGTGTATATTGAGTTAAGTTAATCAATAGCTTACACTCATGATTTTACCGCTACACAACTTTCGGTCAAAAATCATAATATATTATACACTACTTTATACTAGTTTCGGTCAAAATTCAAATTAAATCGGGGACTGTTCGAAATGATACGAAACTTTTAAGATAATTTATATATGTTAGGAGGGAAGGTTATGATGGAAGTCCATGCAAAAAAAATCATTTGAAAATTAGATTCTATGAATCTTTTCGAAATGCAAGTTTCGGTCAAAAAATCATAATATATAATACACTACTTTATACTAATTTCAGTCAAAAATTAAATTAAATCGGGGACTGTTCGAAATGATACGAAACTTTTCAGATAATTTATATATGTTAGGATGGAAGGTTATGATGGAAGTCCATGCAAAAAATCATTTGAAATTAGATTCTATGAAACTTTTCGTAATGCAATTGTCGGTCAAAAATCATAGTATATTATACACTAGTTTATACTAGTTTCGGTCAAAAATCAAATGAATTGCATACTGTTCGAAACGATACGAAACTTTTAGATCATTTATATATGATACGAGGGAAGGTTATGATAGAAGTCCATGCAAAAAATCATCTGAAAAATTAGATTCTATGAAACTTTTCAAAATGCAAATTTCGGTCAAAAAATCATAATACATTATACACTAGTTTTGGTCAAAATATTAAATTAGATCGAGGATTGTACAAAGCGATACAACCCATTTTAGATCCTAGCTATATGATACGATTGAACTTTATGATGGTAGTCCTTGCAAAAAATCATCTGAATATTAGATTCTATGAAACATTTCGAAATGCAAGGTTCGGTCAAAAAATCATAATAGTATATACACTAGTTTATACTTGTTTCGCTCAAAAATCAAATTAAATCGGGGACTGCTCGAAATGATGTGAAACTTTTCAGATCATTTATAATTTTTATGATGGAAGGTTATGATGGAAGTCCATGCAATAATTCATCTAAAAATTAGATTTTATGGAACTTTTCAAAATGCATGTTTCGGTCAAAAATCATAATATATTATACACTAGTTTATACTAGTTTCGGTCAAAAATTAAATAAAATCAAGGACTGTTAGAAATGTTACGAAACTTTTCAGAACATTAATATATGTTACAAAGGAATTTTTTCATGGAAGTCCATGCAAAAAAATCATATGAAAAAGTAGATTCTATGAAACTTTTAGAAATGCAAGTTTCGATCAAAAATCATAATATATTATACACTAGTTTATACTAGTTTCGGTAAAAATTCAAATTAAATCAAGGACTGTATGAAATGATACAAAACTTTTCAGAACATTTATATATGTTACAATGGAAGGTTATGATGGAAGTCCATGCAAAAAAAAATCATTTGAAAATTAGATTCTATGAATCTTTTCGAAATGCAAGTTTCGGTCAAAAAATCATATTATATTATACACTACTTTATACTAGTTTCGGTCAAAATTCAAATTAAATCGGGGACTGTTCGAAATGATACGAAACTTTTCAGATAATTTATATATGTTAGGATGGAAGGTTATGATGGAAGTCCATGCAAAAAATCATTTGAAATTAGATTCTATGAAACTTTTCGTAATGCAATTGTCGGTCAAAAATCATAGTATATTATACACTAGTTTATACTAGTTTCGGTCAAAAATCAAATGAATTGCATACTGTTCGAAACGATACGAAACTTTTAGATCATTTATATATGATACGAGGGAAGGTTATGATAGAAGTCCATGCAAAAAATCATCTGAAAAATTAGATTCTATGAAACTTTTCAAAATGCAAATTTCGGTCAAAAAATCATAATACATTATACACTAGTTTTGGTCAAAATATTAAATTAGATCGAGGATTGTACAAAGCGATACAACCCATTTTAGATCCTAGCTATATGATACGATTGAACTTTATGATGGTAGTCCTTGCAAAAAATGATCTGAATATTAGATTCTATGAAACATTTCGAAATGCAAGGTTCGGTCAAAAAATCATAATAGTATATACACTAGTTTATACTTGTTTCGCTCAAAAATCAAATTAAATCGGGGACTGCTCGAAATGATGTGAAACTTTTCAGATCATTTATAATTTTTATGATGGAAGGTTATGATGGAAGTCCATGCAATAATTCATCTAAAAATTAGATTTTATGGAACTTTTCAAAATGCATGTTTCGGTCAAAAATCATAATATATTATACACTAGTTTATACTAGTTTCGGTCAAAAATTAAATAAAATCAAGGACTGTTAGAAATGTTACGAAACTTTTCAGAACATTAATATATGTTACAAAGGAATTTTTTCATGGAAGTCCATGCAAAAAAATCATATGAAAAAGTAGATTCTATGAAACTTTTAGAAATGCAAGTTTCGATCAAAAATCATAATATATTATACACTAGTTTATACTAGTTTCGGTAAAAATTCAAATTAAATCAAGGACTGTATGAAATGATACAAAACTTTTCAGAACATTTATATATGTTACAATGGAAGGTTATGATGGAAGTCCATGCAAAAAAAAATCATTTGAAAATTAGATTCTATGAATCTTTTCGAAATGCAAGTTTCGGTCAAAAAATCATATTATATTATACACTACTTTATACTAGTTTCGGTCAAAATTCAAATTAAATCGGGGACTGTTCGAAATGATACGAAACTTTTCAGATAATTTATATATGTTAGGATGGAAGGTTATGATGGAAGTCAATGCAAAAAATCATTTGAAATTAGATTCTATGAAACTTTTCGTAATGCAATTGTCGGTCAAAAATCATAGTATATTATACACTAGTTTATACTAGTTTCGGTCAAAAATCAAATGAATTGCATACTGTTCGAAACGATACGAAACTTTTAGATCATTTATATATGATACGAGGGAAGGTTATGATAGAAGTCCATGCAAAAAATCATCTGAAAAATTAGATTCTATGAAACTTTTCAAAATGCAAATTTCGGTCAAAAAATCATAATACATTATACACTAGTTTTGGTCAAAATATTAAATTAGATCGAGGATTGTACAAAGCGATACAACCCATTTTAGATCCTATCTATATGATACGATTGAACTTTATGATGGTAGTCCTTGCAAAAAATGATCTGAATATTAGATTCTATGAAACATTTCGAAATGCAAGGTTCGGTCAAAAAATCATAATAGTATATACACTAGTTTATACTTGTTTCGCTCAAAAATCAAATTAAATCGGGGACTGCTCGAAATGATGTGAAACTTTTCAGATCATTTATAATTTTTATGATGGAAGGTTATGATGGAAGTCCATGCAATAATTCATCTAAAAATTAGATTTTATGGAACTTTTCAAAATGCATGTTTCGGTCAAAAATCATAATATATTATACACTAGTTTATACTAGTTTCGGTTAAAAATTAAATAAAATCAAGGACTGTTAGAAATGTTACGAAACTTTTCAGAACATTAATATATGTTACAAAGGAATTTTTTCATGGAAGTCCATGCAAAAAAATCATATGAAAAAGTAGATTCTATGAAACTTTTAGAAATGCAAGTTTCGATCAAAAATCATAATATATTATACACTAGTTTATACTAGTTTCGGTAAAAATTCAAATTAAATCAAGGACTGTATGAAATGATACAAAACTTTTCAGAACATTTATATATGTTACAATGGAAGGTTATGATGGAAGTCCATGCAAAAAAAATCATTTGAAAATTAGATTCTATGAATCTTTTCGAAATGCAAGTTTCGGTCAAAAAAATCATATTATATTATACACTACTTTATACTAGTTTCGGTCAAAATTCAAATTAAATCGGGGACTGTTCGAAATGATACGAAACTTTTCAGATAATTTATATATGTTAGGATGGAAGGTTTTGATAGAAGTCCATGCAAAAAATCATTTGAAATTAGATTCTATGAAACTTTTCGTAATGCAATTGTCGGTCAAAAATCATAGTATATTATACACTAGTTTATACTAGTTTCGGTCAAAAATCAAATGAATTGCATACTGTTCGAAACGATACGAAACTTTTAGATCATTTATATATGATACGAGGGAAGGTTATGATAGAAGTCCATGCAAAAAATCATCTGAAAAATTAGATTCTATGAAACTTTTCAAAATGCAAATTTCGGTCAAAAAATCATAATACATTATACACTAGTTTTGGTCAAAATATTAACTTAGATCGAGGATTGTACAAAGCGATACAACCCATTTTAGATCCTAGCTATATGATACGATTGAACGTTATGATGGTAGTCCTTGCAAAAAATCATCTGAATATTAGATTCTGTGAAACATTTCGAAATGCAAGGTTCGGTCAAAAAATCATAATAGTATATACACTAGTTTATACTTGTTTCGCTCAAAAATCAAATTAAATCGGGGACTGCTCGAAATGATGTGAAACTTTTCAGATCATTTATAATTTTTATGATTGAAGGTTATGATGGAAGTCCATGCAATAATTCATCTAAAAATTAGATTTTATGGAACTTTTCAAAATGCATGTTTCGGTCAAAAATCATAATATATTATACACTAGTTTATACTAGTTTCGGTCAAAAATTAAATAAAATCAAGGACTGTTAGAAATGTTACGAAACTTTTCAGAACATTAATATATGTTACAAAGGTATTTTTTCATGGAAGTCCATGCAAAAAAATCATATGAAAAAGTAGATTCTATGAAACTTTTAGAAATGCAAGTTTCGGTCAAAAATCATAATATATTATACACTAGTTTATACTAGTTTCGGTAAAAATTCAAATTAAATCAAGGACTGTATGAAATGATACAAAACTTTTCAGAACATTTATATATGTTACAATGGAAGGTTATGATGGAAGTCCATGCAAAAAAAATCATTTGAAAATTAGATTCTATGTCACTTTTCGAAATGCAAGTTTCGGTCAAAAATCATATTATATTATACACTACTTTATACTAGTTTCGGTCAAAATCAAATTAAATCGGGGACTGTTCGAAATGATACGAAACTTTTCAGATAATTTATATATGTTAGGAGGGAAGGTTATGATGGAAGTCCATGCAAAAAAATCATTTGAAAATTAGATTCTATGAATCTTTTCGAAATGCAAGTTTCGGTCAAAAAATCATAATATATTATACAATACTTTATACTAGTTTCAGTCAAAAATTAAATTAAATCGGGGACTGTTCGAAATGATACGAAACTTTTCAGATAATTTATATATGTTAGGATGGAAGGTTATGATGGAAGTCCAGTCAAAAAATCATTTGAAATTAGATTCTATGAAACTTTTCGTAATGCAATTGTCGGTCAAAAATCATAGTATATTATACACTAGTTTATACTAGTTTCGATCAAAAATCAAAAGAAATCGGGGATTGTTCGAAACGATACGAAACTTTTAGATCATTTATATATGATACGAGGGAAGGTTATGATGGAAGTACATGCAAAAAATCATCTAAAAAATTAGATTCTATGAAACTTTTCAAAATGCAAGTTTCGGTCAAAAAATCATAATATATTATACCCTAGTTTTGGTCAAAAAATTAAATTAAATCGATGATTGTACGAAGCGATACAAACCTTTTTAGATCCTTGCTATATGATACAATGGAACGTTATGATGGTAGTCCATGCAAAAAATCATCTGAAAATTAGATTCTATGAAACGTTTCGAAATGCAAGTTTCTGTCAAAAAATCATAATATTATATACACTAGTTTATACTTGTTTCGGTCCAAAAATAAAATTAAATCGGGGACTGTTCGAAATGATTCGAAACTTTTCAGATCTTTTATATATGTTATGATGGAAGGTTATGGTGGAAGTCCATGCAAAAAATCATCTAAAAATTAGATTATATGGAACTTTTCAAAATGCATGTTTCGGTCAAAAATCATAATAATGCACTAGTTTATACTAGTTTCGGTCAAATATTAAATTAAATCAAGGACTGTTCGAAATGTTACGAAACGTTTCAGAACATTAATATATGTTACAAGGGAAGGTTTTGATAAAAGTCCATGCCAAAAAATCATCTGAAAAATTAGATTCTATTACACTTTTCGAAATGCAAGTTTTGGTCAAAAATCATAATATATTATACACTAGTTTATACTAGTTTCGGTCATAATTCAAATTAAATCAAGGAATGTTAGAAATGATACGAAACTTTTCAAAACATTTATATATGTTACAAGGGAAGGTTATGATGGAAGTCCAAGCAAAAAAATAATTTGAAAATTAGATTCTATGAATGTTTTCGAAATGCAAGTTTTCGCTCAAAAAATCATAATATATTATACACTAGTTTATACTAGTTTCAGTCAAAAATTAAATTAAATCGGGGACTGTTCAAAATGATACGAAACTTTTTAGATAATTTATATATGTTAGGAGGGAATGTTATGATGGAAGTCCATGCAAAAAATCATTTGAAAATTAGATTCTATGAAACTTTTCTAATGCATGTTTCGGTAAAAAATCATAATATATTATACACTAGTTTATACTAATTTCGGTCAAAAATCAAATTAAATTGGGGACTGTTTGAAACGATATGACACTTTGAAGATCATTAATATATGATACGAGGACGAAAATAAATTAAGTGGGGGAGAGTTGTAACGCCTTAATTTTTATAAGTTAATTTTATAAAATAATATGGAGAGTTTGGTGTATAATTGGGATAATGATTAAAGAATTATTTTGTTTTTAAAGAATAATATGATAATGAGGTGTATATTAATATAATATTGTTATTTAAATAATAAAATAATTATTTGGAGGTCTAAGGGGCAATGGTGTAATTTGAGTATGTTATGAAAAGGGAGAACATGATAGATTTCTCATTATCGTGCATTTTGACGAAGAACAGAGAGCTCTGAAGAAAAGGGAGAAGAAGGGGAAAATCAAGGATCGTAGATTCCAAGGTCAAGAGTTTGGAAAAGCTTCGTCCAATTTCGAGGTAAGGGGGAGAAAGAGTTTATATGGGTGATCTAACATGAAAGGGTGATTGGGAGGTCCTTACTCCTTTAGGGTTTATGAGTTATAATCGAATTGGATGATTTTGGGATGTTAAATGAATATTATGATGATGGATTATGTGTGTGAATCTTGATGTTGAATTATGATTGAATGTGATGAATCCTTGATGCAATAGTGAATAGTATGATGATTATTGGTATATTGTTGGATCTTAATGTTAAATTGCTTGGGTATATGTGTCTAATGTGAATTGGGTTATGGGACAATGTTAGATGATTGGGGAAGACGAAGATAAACATAATTATCCTAATTTGATCTGTAAATGTTAGGATATATGATGGGTTGATGTTAGAGGTATAAGTGATGATAAACTTGACAATTGGACTGTCTTGAGTGCTAGAAATGAATTAAAATGAACTGGAATTGGATTGGTGTAGATAAGGGAAAGAAAAGTGTTTTTTTGTAAAAAAAACTGATTTTTGACGCAGAGCCTCTGACACGGGTCGTGTCACACGACACGGGTGGCCGTGTCAGGCCCCTGGAGAATGGTTTTGGAGATTTTTGGAGAGGTTTGGACTCAAAGGGCGTGACATGGGTTGTGTCACCCGACACGGGCGGCCGTGTCACCATCCTGGACTTTGCGAAATGTTATTTTTGTGAGCCACGCCTCAGGCCACCTGACACGGGCCGTATCAGGGGACACGGGGGCCATGTCAGGCCTCTGTATTTTGAGGTTTTGCAATATTTTAAGTCGGATTTGACTCGTTCTTTCCATTAAGGTTCATATCATTAGTCTAGGGTTGTGAGAATAAAGTTTAGTAACAACCATAGGACCTGACAACTAAATGTAGAGAATGAATCTTAGATGAGTAAGTGAATAATATAAACTTGATAATGATGAATTGGTTGGTGTTGACTATGATAGTGTATAATATATGCTTTGTGTAAATTATGTGATGAAATTCTTGTTGTTTAATGAGGATCATGAGAATCGTGTTGCTATGACTATATTCATATGTGGTTTGAAAATGTATGTTGTAATCGAGTTTGTGCATACGCATACATGTTGGGGGAGTATTCACGTCTCGGGTGGAGCGTAAGTGATTGTTTGGATTCATTGGGAATCAATGGTTGGGGATGATTGTGTCTCAGTAGGAGCGTAAAGATGCATCTGGTCCGAATCGATGGACATTTGATGAAGTCGGTACCGTATTTGTATTGTGTCATTGAGTCACTTTGCATTGATATGAATGAATGATTGATATTGTGTGATATACTTGGTGTTTTCGAATTACCTCTTCATATATGTTATTTGCACCGTTATATTATGAACTTGTTTTTCACCCCTTGTTTGTTTTGTGGCGTTTGTGCTTCTTCGGAAGTACAAATAACTCAGGAGCCTGAGAAAGACTTGGTGTGGCTTGATCGAGTCCTAGGCGCTCTGATACGTAACGGGAATGGGGAATATGACTATTTTGTTTTATTTTATATGTTAGACTTTTGTATTAGTTATGTATCCGTTTAGGAACTAAAAGAATTATTTATCTTGTTGCATCATTATGATTTGAGCACAAAAATGTTGAAATTATTTAATTTTTGTTGCTTATAAAAGAATGAATGGAACTTTTGTTTGATTTTGAAGTGTGACAACTCACTTTGGTTTTTGTACTCTGATTTTATTGAGTTTTATGTTATAATTTCGAAAATGGGAAAAGTGGGTGTTACAACATACATCATTCAACCCTTATGAGATGAAAGAACCACACCCTTACCTTGATGACGAACTCTTTCTTCTCTAAAGGAATCTCATATTTTTTCCCTAGCCTTTTTCTCATTTTCTCCTCTTTCTCCCTTTCACGATCATGTTCCCAAAAAAACTCCCTTTTCTCTTTTTTCTATTCTTCTTCTAATCCTTAGACCCTTAAACTTCTAATTCCCACTTCATCCTTACTAACCTTCACTAAATATCTCTTATGCCCTCCTCAACTAATTAAATAATCATTTTATTTAATTATTCTTCCAATTATTAAATCACTCAATATAATTAAATTTTATTCCAATAATATCATATTGAACAATATAATATTTTCACCACACACCAACATACAACAACGATTTCCATTTAAATTGATAAATAAAATTGGGGCGTTACATTTGATTGTTTGTAAGAAAGTCTTGTCTCCGCGAAAAGGTTATGGTGCCTAGTTAGAAGATTCTCAAGACACCTGATGGGAGACACTTTGATGTTTATCAAGTTGGATCATAAAGAAAGTGGTCACACCATGTATGGAGACAATACAAAAGGTAAAATATTTGGAGAAGACATGGTGGGAAATCCATCCACAATTACCGTTAAATGTGTTTTATTGGTTAAAGAGCTTAAACACAATTTACTTAGCATTAGTCAATTATATGACAAAGGGTATTAGATTTTTTCGATACCTTGAAGCAACCTCGTTAAGACTACCCCAGTTAAAAGCCCTCAGAAGAAAGCCCATGCAAACAAGAATCCAAGGAAGAATCTTGTGACCGTATAAGCTACTGAAGATAAAGAGGAGGACGATACTATTAGGACTGAAGTCGCCCCCAAACCTGAAAAGGTGAAAGAGCCAAAAGAATCAAAGGCAGCTGAGAAAAAGCACGACAAGGGAGCTACAAAAAAAGAAGTGAGGAAGAAGAAAGCAAAGGATGTTGTTGTTGGGAAGAGTAGAAGAATTTACACCTGATTGGTATTTCTTTTAAGGAAAGTGCAGGTCTGCCCCTGCCCATCAAGCTGACAGGGAGGACCTTGTACTTACTTTAAGTTTGGGGGATAGGTGGCTTATGGCTTAACATTTGCCCATCATTATCTCTTTTCTGCACTTTTCTCCTTTACTATTTAGGTTACTAGATTATATTCCTGTTGGTCTCATTTTGGGTATTGTTGTTTATTTTATTTTTGTTGTCATTTGTTAGATGCATGCTTTGGATAATCACTATGTTTTAATTCAATTAAGTTATAATTCATTCATTTTGTTTAAAAAAATTATGTTCTGTATGTTACATTTAGTTTGTGTGTTTTTGCATTTATTTTGCTAAGAAAAGAGAGAAACAACTGAGTGCAACCCTTTTTGATAAATAAAAACTTTGATGCTCAGAATAAAATCAAGTGGACTGTAAAAAAAATTGTAAAAAATTTTTGTTAAGCTGAACCAAAGTGTTTGCTACTGAGGTTTCTGATGATTACTGTCACGCCTCTGGTAGTCAATAAAGTAAGGAAAAGCCTTTTAAAAAGAAATTAATTTGTTTTGAAAATGGGAAACAAGTGGAATGTAACGCCCCGAAAATCTAAATTTAATTATTTAATCATTTATTTAATTAATTTAGAAAAATTGGAGAGTTTGGACTATTTTGAGAATTTTGGAGAAATGAGTAATTTTTATATAATAAGGATAAATAGTGTTTTATTATGCTATTTTATTATTATTATTAAAAATATATTAAAGAAAAGGGTAAGGTGGTCTTTTTGTGAAATTATGAGGGTAAAGTGGGAAAAGGCTAAACTGGAATAATATATCCAAAGAAGAGAATACGATCAGTTTCTCATATTTTGTTTTCTATCGTGTTTGGAGAAGTGCTCTGAAGAAAGGAGAAGCTCAGAGTCAGGAGGCTGTGGAGAACCCCAGAGAAGAGTGTAAAGCATCGAAATTCTCTAAGGTATGGGGAGTTTTCATAATCTATGATAAATATATAGGAATTGGAATATGAATGGATTAGGATGGTATGAGTTTTTGGGGTTTTTGGGGTTTTGAGTTAAGTTGAGTTTTATGAGAAATCTTGATGAATTAGAGTGGTTAGAATGAGTTATAATCGTATATTTGTTTGTATGATTGTTGTCTGGATGTTGTTGAGGTTTAATTGATGTTTTTGAATGGTTTTTGGGTGTTATGGTGTGAATTCCGTAATGGGGTTTGGGAGGTTTGGAAATTGGAACAATCTGCAATTGTATAGCAGAGAACTGCTGGAAAATGTGCGTTAACCGGTTAACGCTATGGGTTAACCGGTTCACCATTGTAATTTTTGGAAAATTCTGAATTTCATCGGCATTAACCGGTTAATGCTATGGGTTAACCGGTTAACACTGTTGGAATGACAAATTTTAATTCTTTGAAAATTCATATCTTTAAAACCGTAAGTCCGATTCGCATTTCGTTTGAAGCGTCGGAAAGAGTACAAATTGAACTTTATTTTGATGAATAGAAACGAGAAAAATGCAACAGGTTTTGATAAATGAATTTGTGAAATAACCTTATAATTACCTTATAAATTACCGGGTACGAGTTAATTCTTGATGTGTCAGAATGGTTAGAAAACCAGTGTTCAGGGTGTAATGTCATGATGATATATATGAATATTTGATGGTTGTTTTGCTGATTGAAATGAATGATGCGAATTGTTTTGATGAATTTTTCGATGTAGCGCATCATTGCATTTCATAACATTCACGATGGGGTTCCGGCCTATTTATTTTCTTCAATCCCATTGTGTGGATTGAAGTGTCTCGATGATTACGGTGTGCTCCCTTGTGGAGGGTTGATGGTCATGTATCCATCTCATGATGAAAATGGTACCACATGCATATTGCATATCAGGATGTTAGAATTGCATATTTTGATGAATTTCATGACTGTGTTGGTATTGATTGATTTCATGATAGTGTTGTGGTTGTTGCTGAATTTTGTAGTTGGCGGTGTCATAATATGTGTACTAATTTATTTATGATTCTATATTCTTGTAAGTTTATAATATATTATGATTACTCACCCTGCCTGCTTGGAAATGTTGCCTCCTTCGTGGGTAACTTGCAGATGTCGAAGAATAGTCCTGCATGCAGTGCAATAGGAGTAATTCATGAGTCTCGGAGCGTGCTTTAGTGTTCTTTAGAAGTGGTTATGGTTTATGTGTCCTGCTCTGTGTCATGTAACACTGGGATTGGTTTTATTCTGTTAACTGTTTCAGTTATGTTATTATTGGATAAATGTTTTCCTATTTATATGATGTTAAATTCAGGATGGTGAAAATTATATTTATGAAGTTTTGAATTTTGAAGTTAATTTCCGTTGTGAAATGATTTATGTTATTTTGATGTTGATTAACTTGTGTTACGTGTAACAGCTCGGGCCCCTCGCAAGGCAATCCCGGCACTGCCACCTCACGATCTTCTTTACTCCCCTCACTAGTAGAGTTTTTGCCTTCCGTGGGAATCGAACCCTGTACCCTGGGGTTCAAGAACATGTTCATTCCATTACCACTACCATTTGAGCTAGTAGCTCAAGTGGTGTGGTAATGGAATGAACATGTACTTGAACCCCAGGGTACAGGGTTCGATTCCCACGGAAGGAAAAAACTCTACTAGTGAGGGGAGTAGAGAAGATCGTGAGGTGGCAGTGTCGGGATTTCCTTGCGAGGGGCCCGGGCTGTTACAAAACGGGATTTCCTTGCGAGGGCTCGGGCTGTTACAAAAGAAATGTAACACCCCATTTTCTACCCACAAAATATAAAACAAAATTAGAGTCTTACAAATATTTTTATTCATTTTCAAACGGGATATTACATATTCAACTTTAACAATTTTCCAAATTTTAAGGAAATTATAACAAATACGTAACACTTTCTCTTAAATCCAACAAACCGTGTCATTCACTCCAATAATTCAACTTTATAAAATTTTACGCAGCGGATTCATAAAGTAATTCATAGCATCTTTAAAACGACATAGTAACAACTTAAAATAAGAAGCGAACAACCATAAATCCTTCAGACAATTAAAATTCAACGGTAATTAAACGATTAACAAAGCAGACACGCGACAATCCCCCCGAGTGCTACGTATCAGAGCGACTGACCACTGACTCGACCCACGGTAACCGGCTACTTCTTAGGATTACCTGCACATTGTCACATAAAGACAACATTCAACAGAAAGGGTGAGTTACAATAATTATAAGCAGTATATGAAAAACAATATAATGACTAAGGATTGTAAACAAACACCACTTCACAAATCAAATCAATTGTCAACACAACAAATCAACAATAATGCAACTTTAATGAGACTCGACTAATTATGCATGTGGTACCATTCGGAGTAAACTCTCAACTTAAAAATCTGCCAATTTACCGAGGCATCAAGGCATAAGCCTTCAACTTTCAACTTTTGCCAATCCAGGCCAACGCGGTGTGAGCAACGACTCCGACAAATGAAAATGACTTAAATGCATACGCAACTCTACAACTCGGACAACACGACAACAAGATCAACACGACAATTATTTTCAACATAATCAACTTATATTCAACTTTGGCTTAACAAGCCTACAACATACCACTTAAGATAATTCCATAACCGAACAACACATCAACTCGTCTGTACCTGTATTAGCATTCTGCAACATAATTTCCAGTAAAACAACCCATTAAAATCAACTATCATCTCTCCCGACTTACCACGACGAATTTCATTGAATTCTAAGCAACTAAGTTTTCCGCCTAATTCGGCTAGACCGACTAATTCAATATTATTTTTAACGTTTTTGAGGTTTATATAACACTCTCAGTAATTCTGTCAAAATTTCAATATTCTAAAATTCTACTACTATGAAATGAAAATCTGCTAAATTTTGTTTTCTGTCGAAAATTATAAATCAAACTACTGCTATTACGTGCCTCTTTATCACACTGATAGGTAAGTTCATGTAAAAATCACTTAACGCATATTTTAATTCATTTGATAAAATCATGACATTATAAATTAATATTGTTTCTAATATTTTACTAAGTATTAATTAATCCTAAAATGAAATAACAATCACTTAAGAATATAATTTTCTAATTGAATTAAATGTTAATTTGGTAAAGTGCTACAGGTCCTCCTATGTGCTTGCGCCACCTCATAATCTCCCCCCCCCCCCCCCACTACCTGCATGGCCCGCGCCACACATCATACGGCCTGCGCCATCATCCATGAATTTACATGGCCTGCGCCATCTTCATACTATCTTTCATGGCCTGCGCCATCCAAGGGTATGTGGGGCCCACCCTACCAAAGTGGCCCCTTACCTACAATTCTATATGATTTAATTCTAATACCAATTAACATAATGATTGTTCTAATTATTTCTAATACCAATTAACATAATAATTGTTCTCATTGTTTCTAATCCCAATTAACATAATAATTGTTTCTAATACCAATTAACATAATAATGCATCATTTAGTTATAATTTTATGTATATTCACAAAAATTCAGCAACATTGCAACACAACATGAACACAAATTATTGATGAAATTTCCATAACACTCTAACAATCGACGAAGATGTGTCAACCTAACTACCCAGTCAAAATATTGGATTTCATACCCGATTATAATAATTGAACCCACCCTTACCTTAGATTGGATTGGAAGTTGTTCTTACGGTTGGATTCCGGAATTTGTTTCTCGTTCTCTCACGTTCGTGCAGTAGTTTCCAATTCCTCTTTTTCTTCCTTAATTCTCTAACTTCTGTTTCTCCTTTTTGTTTCCATCACTTATATTTTATTTCTTTTTTTATTAAATTACTAAATATTAAAATTTCTAATGGGCCTAAACATAACACCTCCCATTTTACTAAATAGTACACAAAAGAAGCCTACTTACTCAAATAACACAACAACTATATTATTATTTCTTATAATATTTTTACGACATCCGACTAAATTTCCGACTTATCAATTAATTTAACTACGACATTAAATATTCCTATTAACCAAAATAATTACCTAAATATTAAAATAATAAATTATTATTTGGGCGTTACATTACGGGACAGGACACTGTTGTGTTGATTTTTGAAGATATGTAATACCCTTTTTTATGATTACTCTGATATTATTTTAAATATTATGTTTTGGGGTAGAAGGGTGTTACATTAGTGGTATCAGAGCAGGTCGGTCTGTCCGGCCAAGTCTTGTTGTTGTCAGTCAGTTGTCAATGTCGTTATTTATTTAACGATTATTCTCTTCTGATGTGGTAAGTGTTGTGCAGAATGGCTGGAAACAACTCGCGTGCTCTCGTTGATGCTATTGCAGCTCTTGCTCATACTGCTGCTCGAAACAATGCGCATGATGAGTTTCGTGCATTGGAGAAGTTCTAGAGGAATAATCCACCTGTGTTTGAAGGGACTCATGACCCGGCGAGCGCACAGAAGTGGCTCAAGGCAATTGAGAAGAATTCCAGAGTGATGGCGTGTGCTGACGCACAGAAGGTTCAATTCGGAACTCAATGTTGTCTGAGGAAGCTGAAGACTGGTGGGATAATACTCGTCAGCGTCTCGAGGATGAGGCTGTTGTGGTGACTTGGACTGTATTTAAGGCGGAGTTCCTTAAGAAGTATTTTCCGGAAGATGCTCGTGGTAAGTTGGAGATAGAATTCCTTGAGCTGAAGCAAGGAAGCATGACAGTGGCAGAGTATGCTGCCAAATTTGAAAGGCTGGTGAAGTTTTGTCCTCACTACAACAGGGAAGATGTTGAACTTTCCAAGTGTCTTAAGTTTGAGAATGGGCTGAGACCTGAAATTAAGCAGGGAATTGGATGCCAACAAATTCGTAAGTATGCATAGTTGGTGGATAAGAGCCGTATTTATGATGAAGACAGCCGAGCTCGGTCAGCTCATTATAAACAGCTGAGCGAGAAGAAAGGCAAGAGTCAGTATAGAGGAAAACCTAATGTAACTACTGGTGATAGAGGGAAGCAGAAGGCATCTGATGAGAAGAAGCAAAGTAGGGGATCTGCTAATGTGTCGGTTAAGTGTTACAAGTGTGGAGAGGCAGGTCATAAGGTCGATGTGTGTACCACCAGAGTTATGAAATGTTACCGTTATGGCAAGCTTGGGCATAAGATAAGTGATTGTCCTAATGAAGGCCCAACCTGTTACAATTGTGGTGAACGGGGGCATATCAGCACCCAATACCAGAAACCAAAGAAGAATGCTGCTACTGCTCAGAATGCTGGAAGAGTTTTTGCATTAGCTGGTTCAGAAGCTCCAAAGAAGGACAACTTGATCAGAGGTACCTGTTTTATTAATAATATTGAGTTGATTGCTATTATTGACACTGGAGCTACACATTCATTTATTTCTCTCGAGTGTGCTAATAGATTGAGTTTAAAGTTGTCTAATATGAACGGTAATATGATAATAGAGACTCCTGCTAATGGTTCTGTGACTACAATCTTGTCTGTTTGAAATGTCCTTTGACAATTTTCGAGAAGAATTTTGTGATGGATTTGGTGTGCCTACCATTACACCAAATCGATGTTATCCTTGGTATGAACTGGTTGGAATTCAATTATGTTTGTATTAATTGTTATAGTAAGACAGTGCAGTTCCCTGATTTGAGCGGGAATGGTGAGTTGATGTTTTTATCTGCTAAGCAAGTGGATGAACTTGTTTTAGATGAAGCTTTGATGTTTGCAGTGTCTACCTCATTGCAAGTTGATGATAAGGATGTCAGTGCAGAGTTGTATGTGGTTTGTGAATTTCAAGATGTGTTTCCTGGTGATATAAGTGATTTACCACCGGAACGTGAGATTGATTTCTCTGTGGACTTAGTACCGGGTACGAGTCCTGTCTTGATGGCTCCTTATAGAATGTTGGCTTCAGAGTTGAATGAGTTGAAGAAACAATTAGAAGAATTGTTAGAGAAGAGGTTCATTAGACCCAGTGTTTCTCCTTGGGGTGCTCCGGTGTTGCTTGTTAAGAAGAAGGATGGTAGTATGAGATTGTGTGTCGATTACAGACAGTTGAATAAAGTGACTATCAAGAATAAGTACCCACTTCCGAGGATCGATGATTTGATGGATCAGCAAGTAGGTGCTTTTGTATTTAGTAAAATTGATCTGAGGTCTGGTTATCATCAGATTCGAGTTAAAGCTGATGATATTCCGAAGACAGCTTTCAGGACGAGATATGGGCATTATGAGTATACGGTGATGCTGTTTGGGGTTTCTAATACGCCTGGTGTGTTTATGGAATATATGAATAGAATCTTTCATGAGTATCTGGATAAGTTCGTGGTGGTTTTCATAGATGATATCTTGGTATATTCTCAATCAGAAGAGGAACATGCCGAGCATTTGAGAGTTGTGTTGCAAGTGTTGAGAGAAAAGAAATTGTTTGCTAAATTATCTAAGTGTGAATTTTGGCTAAGGGAAGTGAGTTTCCTCGGCCATGTAATTTCAAGTGGTGGAATTTCGGTGGATCCTTCAAAGATTGATGCGGTATTGCAGTGGGAGACTCCGAAGTCAGCTACAGAAATTCGTAGTTTTCTTGGGTTGGCTGGTTACTATCGTAAGTTCATTGAAGGTTTTTCTAAGATAGCTTTACCGTTGACGCAATTGACCAGGAAGGGTCAAGCGTATGTGTGGGATGTTGCTTGTGAAGAGAGTTTCATAGAACTGAAGAAAAGATTAACGACCGCGCCAGTGTTGGTCTTACCGAATCCAGATGAGTCCTTTATAGTTTATTGTGATGCTTCCAAGATGGGTCTTGGTGGAGTTTTGATGCAGGATAATAAGGTGGGTGCTTATGCCTCTGTCTCATATTTAACTCTTTCTGATCAAACAAGTATCTTAAACTTTTGTGATCACTGAATACTTCAAACTTCGAACCAAACAAGTAATGCCTCCAAATCTTAAGTACGAACACCACAGCTGCTAACTCTAAGTCGTGAGTAGGATAACATTACTTGTTTGGTTCGAAGTTTGAAGTATTCAGTGATCACAAAAGTTTAAGATACTTGTTTGATCAGAAAGAGTTAAATATGAGACAGAGGCGGTGGCTTGAATTATTGAAAGATTTTGATTTTGATTTGAATTACCATCCGGGTAAGGCAAATGTTGTGGCTGATGCTTTGAGTAGGAAGTCGTTGCATATTTCAATGCTTATGGTGAAAGAATTAGAAATGATCGAGCAATTCAGAGACATGAGCTTGTTGTGTGAAACTACTACTGATAGTGTAAAATTGGGAATGTTAAAGTTGACCAGTGAGATTTTGGAAGAGATTCGTAAGGGTCAGAAATCTGATTTGAAATTAGTTGACCAATTGATGTTGGCTGATCAAGGTAATGCAGGTGACTTTCGAGTTGATGAAGATGGAGTTTTAAGATTCCGAGATAGAGTATGTGTTCCGGATGTTGCAGGAATTAAAAAGAGTATTTTAGAAGAGGGGCACAAGAGTTGACTGAGTATTCATCCTGGAGCTACGAAGATGTATCAAGATTTACGCAGGTTGTTTTGGTGGCCGGGTATGAAAAGAGACATTGCTGAATTTGTATATGCTTGTTTGACATGTCAGAAGTCAAAGATAGAACATCAGAGACCTTCAGGTATGATGCAACCATTGAATGTTCCTGAGTGGAAATGGGATAGTATTTCCATGGATTTCGTGACTGGGTTACCTAAGACTACAAGAGGTAATGATTCGATTTGGGTAATTGTTGATCGGTTAACTAAGTCGGCACATTTCTTGCCGATGAGGATTAACCATTCCATGCAAAGGTTAGCTGAGATTTATATTGAAGAAATTGTGAAGTTGCATGGTGTACCTTCAAGTATTGTATCGGATAGAGATCTGCGGTTTACGTCGAGGTTTTGGAAGAGTTTGCAGGATGCCTTGGGTACTAAGTTGAGGATGAGTTCTGCTTATCACCCTCAAATGGATGGTCAGACGGAAAGAACAATCCAATCTTTAGAAGATTTGCTGAGAGCTTGTGTATTAGATCAAGGAGGGTCTTGGGATAGTCATTTACCGTTGGTCGAGTTTACGTACAATAACATTTTTCATGCTAGTATCGGGATGGCTCCATATGAGGCGTTGTATGGTAGACGTTGTCGTACTCCATTATGTTGGTATGAGTCAGGAGAGAGTTTGGTACTTGGGCCAGAGATTGTCCAAGAAAAAACTGAAAAGATAAAAATGATTCAAGAAAGGATGAAAATGTCGCAGAGTCGTCAAAAGAGTTATCACGATAAGAGAAGGAAAGCACTTGAGTTCCAAGAGGGAGATCACGTGTTTTTAAGAGTTACTCTTATGACTGGTGTGGGAAGAGCTTTGAAGTCTAGAAAGCTCACTCCATGTTTCGTCGGTCCGTATCAGATTATGCAGAGGATAGGGGAAGTAGCCTATCGGGTGGCTTTACCTCCCTCTCTTGCGAATTTACATGATGTATTCCATGTATCATAGTTGAGGAAGTACATTCCGGACCCGTCGCATGTAATTCAGATAGATGATGTTCAGGTGAGAGATAATATGACGATTGAAGCTTTACCAGTGAGGATTGGTGGTAGAGAATTGAAGCAACTTCGAGGTAAAGAAATTGCTTTGGTGAAGGTATTGTGGGGAGGACCAGCTGGAGAAAGTTGGACTTGGGAGCGGGAAGATCAGATGAGGGAGTCGTATCCGACTCTATTTACTTCAGGTAATTTTCGAGGACGAAAATTCTTTAAGTAGGGGAGAGTTGTAACGCCCCGAAAATCTAAATTTAATTATTTAATCATTTATTTAATCAATTTAGAAAAATTGGAGAGTTTGGACTATTTTGAGAATTTTGGAGAAATGAGTAATTTTTATATAATAAGGATAAATAGTGTTTTATTATGCTATTTTATTATTATTATTAAAAATATATTAAAGAAAAAGGGTAAGGTGGTCTTTTTGTGAAATTATGAGGGTAAAGTGGGAAAAGGCTAAACTGGACTAATATATCCAAAGAAGAAAATACGATCAGTTTCTCATATTTTGTTTTCTATCGTGTTTGGAGAAGTGCTCTGAAGAAAGGAGAAGCTCAGAGTCAGGAGGTTGTGGAGAACCCCAAAGAAGAGTGTAAAGCATCGAAATTCTCTAAGGTGTGGGGAGTTTTCATAATCTATGATAAATATATAGGAATTGGAATATGAATGGATTAGGATGGTATGAGTTTTAGGGGTTTTTGGGGTTTTGAGTTAAGTTGAGTTTTATGAGAAATCTTGATGAATTAGAGTGGTTAGAATGAGTTATATCGTATATTTGTTTGTATGATTGTTGTCTGGATGTTGTTGAGGTTTAATTGATGTTTTTGAATGGTTTTTGGGTGTTATGATGTGAAATCCGTAATGGGGTTTGGGAGTTTTTGGAAATTGGAACAGTCTGCAATTGTATAGCAAAGAACTGCTGGAAAACGTGCGTTAACCGGTTAACGCTATGGGTTAACCGGTTAACCATTGTAATTTTTGGAAAATTCTGAATTTCGTCGGCGTTAACCGGTTAACGCTATGGGTTAACCGGTTAACACTGTTGGAATGACAAATTTTAATTCTTTGAAAATTCATATCTTTTAAACCGTAAGTCCGATTCGCATTCCATTTGAAGCGTCGGAAAGAGTACAAATTGAACTTTATTTTGATGAATAGAAACGAGAAAAATGCAACAGTTTTTGATAAATGAATTTGTGAAATAACCTTATAATTACGTTATAAATTACCGGGTACGGGTTAATTCTTGATGTGTCAGAATGGTTAGAAAACCAGTGTTCAGGGTGTAATGTCATGATGATATATATGAATATTTGATGGTTGTTTTGCTGATTGAAATGAATGATGCGAATTGTTTTGATGAATTTTTCGATGTAGCGCATCATTGCATTTCATAACATTCACGATGGGGCTCCGGCCTATTTATTTGCTTCAATCCCATTGTGTGGATTGAAGTGTCTCGATGATTACGGTTTGCTCCCTTGTGGAGGGTTGATGGTCATGTATCCATCTCATGATGAAAATGGTACCACATGCATATTGCATATCAGGATGTTAGAATTGCATATTTTGATGAATTTCATGACTGTGTTGGTATTGATTGATTTCATGATAGTGTTGTGGTTGTTGCTGAATTTTGTAGTTGGCGATGTCATAATATGTGTACTAATTTATTTATGATTCTATATTCTTGTAAGTTTATAATATATTATGATTACTCACCCTGCCTGCTTGGAAATGTTGCCTCCTTCGTGGGTAACTTGCAGATGTCGAAGAATAGTCCTGCAGTGCAATAGGAGTAATTCATGAGTCTCGGAGCTTACTTTAGTGTTCTTTAGAAGTGGTTATGGTTTATGTGTCATGCTCTGTGTCATGTAACACTGGGATGGGTTTTATTCTGTTAACTGTTTCAGTTATGTTATTATTGGATAAATGTTTTCCTATTTATATGATGTTAAATTCAGGATGGTGAAAATTATATTTATGAAGTTTTGAATTTTGAAGTTAATTTCCGCTGTGAAATGATTTATGTTATTTTGATGTTGATTAACCCGTGTTACGGGACAGGACACTGTTGTGTTGATTTTTGAAGATATGTAATACCTTTTTTTATGATTACTCTGATATTATTTTAAATATTATGTTTTGGGGTAGAAGGGTGTTACATGGAACACTTAGGAATTATTAAGGGGAGGATAATACTGCTTAATTGAGACTTGTTTTTACAAAGGACACATTACACAAATTAAATAAACACACAAAGTGTGTAATTGAAGCAAGCCAAAAAGCACTTCAAAAAAAGTTCTTGTGCCTGATATTGAAGGAACAACCAATGTCTTCACCATAATAACATGTTGGACTCATCACAAGTGAGATCACGTCTAGTGAAAAGGTGGAGCATTGTGCAAATATTTTCAAATAAGTGAAAGTGTGGTCCATAATAGCTCATGAAAGAAAGTCAAAATGAAGTCAGTCAAATCCCCCTCTTGAAACCAAAAGATAAACCCTTGGAGCTCAGGCTTTATCAATCAAACAATTGAATCTAGGCTAGCTTACTTCACTGAAGAGTATTGGTGTGACTTCAGGCATCATGTAAAACTCAAACACACACTCACTTCAAATCAGTTGCAAGACTAAGTTGCGCCATTTTTTGAAATAGTCTACCAAACTAAAGTTCTGAGCGCCTTTGCTTAAATGTGTTTTGATCTAATTAGGTTGTGATTATTACTATTCTGTCAACCCATGTTGTATCACTTGAGGACATGGAATAATTCAAGTTTATGGGAGTGATATCCATTTTTAGTGTGTTATTATTAGCCCATTTCATTATGTTATATTTGATGATTTTAATGTTTATTTGTTGAGCTTTAGTGTTTTTAGCTTATATTTCTTAGAGCACAATATGTATTCCTTTTGTAGTTTTCATGTGTTTGTTACTTGATTTCAAGGCAGTTTGAGGCAAGATGAGGCACGATTGATCTAGATAGAGTTTAAAATAGATAGTTGACTGGAAAAAAGAAAGTTTGTTGAGATTAAGGAGAGGATAATGGCCAAGAGGATGAAATGTGCATATCTCTAGGGCTTGCATGGCTGATTTGTGCTTGAAGGAAAAATTGAATCAAATGGATAAGATGAAGTGAACAAAAAGACAAAAGAGATGGTACATTGGGGATAACCAATGCATGACACACCCTGCACAACGATACAACGTTGTCTATCCCTCTGCACCACCAGTTGCTACAGTAGCTTGTGCCGAACATTTTATCTCCCACTATTATTTGTACCTGATTGCTTATTCGTGAAGAATGAAGGATAAAGTGGAATATGCTAATTTGAAATATGGGTTGAACCTTGTTTGCATCAAAAGCCCATGATCTGATGCCTTTCATCTTTTGCATCCACATTTGTGCCTATAAAAGTTAACCTTAAGTATTGTAATAAGAGACCACGAAGAACATGACACACCATGAAAGAGTTCAGTAGTCTTAATAGTTATCAAGAATCACTTTAGTGCGAGGATTTGTGAGAAAAGCAAGAGAATTCTTCTTCTCATCTATTCATGTACTCATTGCTGAGAGCTAACGCGACTAAAGTCATCACTTGTTGATTACCCATTAAAGGGATCTCTAAGTTACTAATAGGTTGTCATTTCTTTTACATCTTTTGTTTAAGTGTGTTTCATATCAGTTTCAGTTCAGTAGTTTGTACTAAGCTCACTATGAGCTAAACCATTAATTTATTGAGCAATGTGAAGTTAATATAATATTGTCTTTATGTTAAAATGATGCGATATTAGTATCTTGTTTTATTATAGGCTTAAATAGTATTTTCGTCCCTATAAGTTGGTGAGATTTTGGTTTTCGTCCTTGTATCTATTTTTTCTTTGGTATGAGTCCTTATAATTCACTTTTTTATTGTCTTTAGTCTCTGGCATTACAATTCTGTTAAAAAGAAGTTGACTAGACTAACTGTGATGACTAGGCACTGCTGACTTAGTATACAATGCTGACGTGACAGACTAATTTATTTTCTTTTTCAATTTTTTTTTAATATAGAGTAATTTCTCGCCAACTTTTTTAATTATTTTACTTGTTTTGAAGTTAAATCCTAAAATTACAATTTTCAAAAATGGCTTCATGAAGGCTCAAACCAGGTGCCATCTTATTACAACATGCACACTTTACCACCAAGCCATTTAAATTATTTGTTTTATATTTATAATGCATTATATATTATATATTTAGGGGTATAATACTCCGACTTAAATATTGCATTTATATTTGAAATAATTATTATAAATACTACAATTAATATTTATTATAATACTTATTTCAAATAATAATTATATATTAAATAAGACTAATATATTTGTAATATTTGAATTGTTTGCTTAAATTTGTAATACTTATTTGAAATAAGACTAATTATTTACTAATTAATATTTAAATTAGTCTCTAAACTAGTAAAATAGTTGAAATATTGTATATATTTAATAATTATTTAATTAAATATTTAGTAAATAATACTATAATTATTTAATAATAATATTTAATATTAAAATTAAAATCATTTAATAATATTGTAATTGAAATTATTTAATAATATTATAATTAATAATATTGTATTTATTTCAGTAATTAATAATATTGTAGTAATTAATAATATGTTATTGATAATTATTTAAGTAATTAATAATATTTTAATTAATTAATAATAATACTATTAAAATTATTTAATAATACTGTATTTAACATTATTTAATAATTCTGTAATTATTTAATAATATTGTAATTATTTCAACTATTAAATTTTCAATTATTCATATTATAATAATACTATAATTATTTATATTAATTAAAATTAAGTTATATGAATAATTATTCATATTATTAAAATTAAAATTATTTATGATAAAAATATTATTTATATTTCGGACTGACCCAATGATTAGGTATGGTCCAATTCACTCCTGCTTCCAAGACGGTCCAATAGCCAAATATCAAAGGGGCCCCTGGTTTTATGCCCCTCAGTCGAGGAAGACTTGTCGACCACGGTTAGTCGTGGTCAAATTCCTCTGCTCCTTTCAGACTTTTGTCCCACGTCCGGGGAAGTCACCTAGATTCAACAAAGGTGGCTCCAGCTCGGATATCTCTCTGTCCGACACACATCCATCCGACCAGGCAAGTTCGGAGCAATGGCTAGTTTTTTGCAGTTATCTATTTTCAGGGGATCCACGATCCAGGCCCAAAATAGGGACCAATAGCCAAGCGTTGGGGACTCTATATAAACCATATCACTTGACAGGGCCAGATTTCCAATATTCACTTTCTTAACTCTCTTTACTCGTACTTGCTTACTCTTCTGCCATGTCTTACTTTGTCATCGGAGTGTCTTGAAGATACACCCTACTTCTTTCTTCGATGACCGAGCATCATCATCAACGCTCGTGGCCCACCTCAGATTCTGATCTCCAAGAACGATCAGTGGCGCCGTCTGTGGGAATCTTGTTTCCTTGTCTTTCATCCTAGGATCGTGAAGACTAAAACACTGCAATTCAAACTCTCTCAATGGCTAATTGTGACGACTCAGCTGATACCCGGATTGTTATCAACATCCCCATCAAACAACGAGAAAGTGATGGAACCAATCCCCCACTCGGGGAGCCCAACCGTTTTCAAGACGAACTCACTGCCTCCATTTCACCCGAAACAATCTTTGAACCAGAGATCACTCCGGCTGATCTTCCTCTCATTCCCATCCTCGAGGGAACCAATGCGACCCTCGTCGCGCTGGTCGATACTATGAACAACACCAACCTTATAATTTTGCACCAAGGCGAAAGAATAGAAGCTTTGGGTCAGTCAAGAAACGCGTCTGTTCGTCTCTTCGACGACACAAGTTCTAAGAAGTTTGGAAGACAATGAGGACTCTCCATACGGGAACGCGACCATCTACCGAGGGTGCAAGAAACCGATCAAGATCACCATCCTCTTGTCAACACAAAGGCAATCGCTCCTGCTCTGTCTCCTAGGACTACTTCCCACCAAATCACCGAGGAATTTGAATGGAATGGGCTCATATTTGCAAGCCAGGAAAGTCGAAGCAACATCCAAAATCCAGTCACTACTGATATTAATGCCATATAAGTTGCTTTTGCAAAAATTGTCACGGAGACCAAAATACGACCGTCTCCCACAATGATGGTGTCAAGTGTCAACTTACGTATTTGATAATGAACTTATTATTTCATGATGCAATGAAAATTATATCATTACTTTGAATGGATTAAGTACAACTTGTAAGTTGTTTGAAAAATAGAGCATGAAATAGATGAAATATATTTTATGAAATGTATTATTGAAAAGAAAAAAAAGATAATAGTAGTAAATACACAGAAAAACATGACACGAAGAATATACAAATGAATATAATATTTGAAAAAAAATATTGAAAATCGATCAAGCAAACCGAACAAAACTGATTAGTATAGTTTGGTTCCATTTTTTAAAACATTAAACCCGAATAAAATCAAATTAATAGAGATATCATCGACTCAAATATTTTTTTTCTTACAAAAATTACTCTAAATCGAATTGATTACACTCTTAATCAATATATAAATTGATTTGTCACCATGCCAGAGAGACGATGTTCGAACAATAGGGGTGACAATGCAAGTAATGAAAAGAGAAATAAGAGAGATGAGTGACTGTGATTAAAGTAAGAAAAAACTTTTCTTTGTTTTTCCTTTTTTTTTTTATATATAAAACAAATACTTAGTTGTTAGTTTTAAATTTCTCACTATTAAATATTTTTACCCCTTGCATCTATGACTCTAAATAAATTAAATAGACCATGTCCTAAATAGAGTATACCTACTATATCTATAGGTGTTTAGTTGGAGTTCACTCATATTAGCATATTGCAAATGTGTGCAATGTAACTAAAATATTAAAATAAGAAATCAAGACAGTACAAAATTAACTTTTTAACATACTAAACCCAAATAAGGCATGCTACCAACTAAATAAAAATGTCATTTCTTTGCTATACTAACACACTAGTCATTATTGGCTCCGTCCATGCATATACTAACACACTAATTCAATTTATGTCTTTTAATTAATTATAATAAATTATAATAACATCAAAAAGTCGGTTTTGGACAATATTTTCATGGTCGTTGACTCAGAAAAAGTCGACGTTATTTTAGATAGGGAGATGAAAATTGAAAACTTTTCTGTCATTATCAAATACACAAATTAAGTCATAGTACTTTTTGATTTGGATTAAGTGACTAGGATATGAAACTAGTATGGAATATTAAAAACTGTAGCAAAAGCGGCTATAAAGCTTTAATATTGTAAAGCATGTGTGATAGAGAAATAACATTTTAGGGCATAAATACACATTTGAAGAAATTTGATAATTTCAAACCTACCAAAGATAAATAACAGACATCGCTTTTATGTATTTTAGTCTCTTTCGAGGTAAAAAGTTTTTTTTTTTTTTTAACAGACATTGCTTTATGTATTTTAGTCTCTTTCGAGGTAAAAAGTTTTTTTTTTTTTTTTTATATTCATTCGTCAAATGAGATGAGGAATACTTTATGAAAAATAAATTGTCAATATTTTGAACCGGTCGATATAAATAATAAGAAGAAATAAGTGGTTAACTTTAATGGCCTACATCAACCGTTTATTCTATGCTACTTAATGATGATCACAGATGCTCATATAGTTGTGATGTTACACTCAAAATTTTGTAGAATCACAAAGGCAGTCGTTGTTCATACTAACCAAGAAGGGCAGGCGGTCTTTAAAGAGATAATTGGCGGTGGTCAGCCCATTGCGATACCATCACAATCACTACCCGCCAAGCCAAACATACTTCATACTTTTCCTACCAGAAATGACTTTTTCACACATTTTCAATATATTCAATTTTTTACTAGTTTTTGTGAGATGGAGACAACAAATTTATCACACCAGTATAGTCTGCAAATATATCACTTTTATTTCTTATACATTAATTTTTTTTTTAAATATGGTCATCACACAAAACAAAATAATATAAAATATAAATTTAAAATTTAATTTTGAATAAAATTTAATCGCAATATAAACTAAATAACAAAATAAATATAGTATCTAATAAATTTAATTCTAATCAAGAAAAATTATTTTAAATAAATTTTGAACAAAGTCGACTTATATTTTTATTTTACTTTTATTTTAAAAAATAATAATTATCAAAACAATGTCGTTTTGTTTTAGGAAAAAAGAAAATATTTAATCCGTCGATTTTTCAAAACCATTGATTAGTCAATTTTTATCTATTTTGGACGATTTTCATTGGTTCAATAGTTTACCCGGTCCAGCAATCAAACAAGACCGATGACCCCTATGGTTCCCGATTCAACAGGTCAATCTAAGTCGGTGTTTAAAATATTGCATTCATGTTTATCTATTTTCATAAAATGGTATTTCTATTGATAACACACATAAACGCACATGTGTGCATACACACTCATATGTTAGGTTTGAGCTCCCTTTCTATACAAAGTATATGCACGCGTTAAATTTGGTTTCCCTTTCTATGTGGAATAAGTCTCAAATATGTTAGTTTATGTATATCTCACTTATCATAAGTTGATAGGATCATTTTAGAGTTGAGAGTGAGAGAGAGAGAGAGAGAGATAGTAAAAGTCCATCTGTGTGTGTGTGTGTGTGTGTGTGTGTGAGAGAGAGAGAGAGAGAGAGAGAGAGAACTAATTATCGTTTTCTTGCAATCAACCTCAGTAAAACAACGATTCCATATTTGTTAATCGTTGGATCTGGCTCATATTTTGGAGGACGAGTTTGCAACATTTGTGTCTACCTTTTAAATATGAAGATGAAATTATTGAGTGGTTATAATTACCATATGCGGAAGTGAAATATGATCGACTTACTATTTATGAATAAATTATATTTACTGGTTTTAAGTTCCACAAAGCTGGTTCAAATGAAGAAAGAGTGTTTTAACATCTACAGATATATGATATTATACGGAAATATGTAGAAAACAATGTATATAATCATATTTCTAATGAGACACATGCAAAAAAAATGTTGGGGAAGATAGATTCCTTGTATATCTCTAAATCAGGGAATGATAAATTATTCTTGTTGAACACCTCATAAGTTTGAAGTATAAAGAGGTGGCTTCTATTTCATATCACTTGAGTGAATTTCAAGGACTCCTTGGTCAGATGTTAGGAATAGGTACCAAATATGATGGTGAACTTTTGGGATTTTTATATTTCTATCTTTAACAATGTCATGTGAGATGTTTCAGGCTTCTATCACAAGTTATACTCTTTGAGGTATTGTTTCTTTAGAAACAACTAAGGCTGGTATTCTTAATGAGGAGATGAGAAAGAGGGTACATGGTTCTTTTATAATTTTGAAGTATAATAAGGTGACTTTTATTTTAGATCACCTGAGTGAATTTCAAGGTCTCCTTGATCAGATGTCAAGAATAGCTACAAAATTTGATTATGAACTTTTGGTATTATTATCTTTACTAGAGTCTTGGGAGAGGTTTTAGGTTTCTATCATAAGTTATGCTCTTAGAGTTATTGTTTATTTGGAAATAACTAAGGGTGGTATTATTAATGAGGAGATGAGAAAGAAGGTACATGGTTTTTTATCTCAATATGAGATACTTGTCACTGAAAATATGTGGAGAAGTCAGAAAAAAGAACTAAAAGGTGGTAGAGAGAATATAATAAGCAAGTTTAAGTCGCGATACAAGAATATAAAGTGTTATTATTGTCACAAAATAGGACACATGCAGAAGTATTGCTATCAATGGAAAAAGGATAACAAAGGCAAGAAAGGTTAGCCTAAACAAAGAGGCCATGAAGATCATGTTGATGATGATCGTGTTACTACTTCTATTATATTTATTGATAATTGTTTCAAAAAACTATAGGTACATGCCTTGAAGATAAAACATCAAGTGTTGGAGAAGTTCAAAGAATTTTATGCTTTAGTTGAGAGACAGATAGGTGAGTAGCAGAAATGTGTTCGTTCTTACAATAATGGTGAATATTGAAGAGCCTATGATTCCTATTGAAAGAAGCGGGGTATTGCACCTAAAAATAGCCCTCCTAAAACTTCTCAATTGAATGGTTTAGCAGAGAGGATGAAACAAAGATTAATTGAGAGAGTGAGGTGCATGCTCTCTGAAGCTAAGTAGCCTAATCATTATTAAGGTGAGACAGTTTACACGACAGTGTTTGTTCTTAATATCACTCATATTGTTGCTTTGAATAGTGAAGTTCTAGACAAAATTTGGTTTGAAAAGAATTTCAATTATGATCTTTTGAGAGTCTTTGGTTGTAAGGGTTATTTTGCATATTCCAAAGGATAAAATATCCAAGTTGGATGTAAAGTCAAAACAATGTATCTTCATCGGTTATAGGAAAGATGAGTTTAGTTATAAATTGTGTGATCCTGCAAGGAATAAGCTAATCAAAAGCCACAATACGGTGTTCATGGAAGACTAAAATATTTAATGCATTGATAAAGTGGAAAAGACTACACCCAATGAAGATATTTGTTTGACTAATATTGATCTAGTCATAATCTGAATATTGTTGGTGGTGATAGTAAGAATGATGAGCCACAATTATTTTGATGATAAATAACTTAGATATGAGGTAAATATTCTAACTAATGATGGTGAAGAGGAGAATGATGTTGAACGAGAAAATGAGAATATAATGATCTAGAGGATGGGATTGAATATACCTCCTTAAAAATAACCAATTAAACAAAATTATTTCAAAAAGTCAGAGTTTAAAAAGCGTTTAAGCGGAGGAAAATGTGCATACAAAATATATATTCTTGGACATAATACACACAATACACAATCGGTATACAAAAATTATAAGTGGATGAAACAAGCAACCAAAATCAATCAATTGATATTATGAATTTAATTGTGTTCACACGAATTATGTAGAATGAATAATTACAATACAACAACAATGATTTGAAGTCTCAAACTAACAAAATCTACACTTATGAAGAAAATCGTTATTTATGCAATAAACCTAACCACATGTGATTTTAAGAAAGTGATAAAACTAAACTTTTAACTATACATAAAATTAAAAAGAAAAAGATATATAAAATTGCACTTGGATTTATATTGGTTCAGAGCTTTCATTCTTGCTTGCGCCTAATCTAATCTTCAATGGTTATTCATTAAAAGTTTGTTATGTTTTACACTAAGATTTGGACAAATTTTACGAAGTTATTTAGTACAACCACAATTTGAATAATGTTGAAAATTAAAATCTTTGATTTGAATCTTTGTTGACTTGTACTTAGTATCTGACACTGAGCTCTTGTGAAACTTATACTCGAATTTGACTTAAATATTCTAGCTCCAAGAATGTTGCTTCAAGTTTCCATTCTACAGTGATATTTATTCGATATTATTGGTATCTTGAGCTTTGGCTTGTCTGAAGATGAGAAAAACTCCAAATTTGTCTATAGACTTCCACACAACTCTACTAAAGTAATTTTGGAAATAATAACCTCATTTTTCTGCTAGATTATCAATCTCAGTCACAACCACGCGTAGTTTCAAACCCCTAAAATCCTTAAGAATTCTTCAAAGAAATCGTTAATCACAATAACGATCCTCCTTATAGATCTCACACCCGAAAATGAGAGTTAGATCCAAATGATAATGGATGATGCAAGAGGGTGTAGATTAAAAGATTTTTTTGTAAGACTCAAAACAAGATTTAAAACTCTTTTGAAAATTTAGAGAACAAATGTGTTGTGAATTCTAAATTAAAAATTGATGTTTATGACTTCCAACATTTTAAAAGGGATTTAGAAGAAAAAATTATATACGTGTTGGAGATGTAGCACAAAAAAAGAGAGAAAAATCGATCTGAGTCATAAGCAAAGAGTATGAAAAGTGTCAAGAGATCAAATGATATAAATTCTAACATACAGAGATAACTTTCTACGAGATATAATTCTGATAAATATGTGACATTGAATTAAGAGTGAACCCGAGTGTTTTGCATTATGAGTAAAAAAAACATTGCAGGTCTATGACAACAAATATAATATAATTTTATTAAAAAAATTAAATATTTTTATAAAATATTTTTTATTAAAATATACTTGTAGCAAAGATATCTTTAGATGAAAATATCTTTAGCAAAAATAATTTAGAAACGAAAAAGCTTGAATTGTCCACAACTTTGGAAGCAACTTGATGAGGAATTTCTCCATGTGCTCTTTCGTACAAAATTGTTTTTATTATTAAATTAAGTTATGACCCTACCATGTCCTCATCCATCATTGTCGTGGAGTAATAGTGCCCTAGTTATATGCCACGTGTCAATTTTAAAGCTTTTTCTGATCAACACGTTTGAAGCTTCAAATTCTATCATGATCGACCTAACTACTTCATTTCACCTGCACTACCTCCGTCCTCTCCTCATATAGAATTTCAATGACAAAATCTTATTATTGAGAATTAAAGGGTTTTGGGACCATTGACAATCTTAGGTAATAAATAACTTTTTTATAAATCAAAGAGTTATTTCTAATCTTTCCTATTTTAACAAAAAATATAATGTCATTAGTTAATTATAATTATATTAATTTTTTATATTTTTTTAATATTTAATATTCTTATATGTTGTGAATCGGATATCTTAGAAACAAAGTATAATTTTCTTTGATAGCAACAAGGATTAGTTATAAAGTGTTATTATTTCTTTTCTCTTTAAAGGAGATTACAAGAATACAAGAATAACAAATAATTTCTCTCACTTTTGAATTAGAGTTTTATCTTCTTATTTTCCCTTATACAAAAGAAGAAAGACTAGTATGTTATTTATAATAAAACTAACACATTAACCTAATGGTTTTTTTAACAATTACTCATTACAAATTAACTTAAGGTACAAACTAACTTAAACAATTGAATTCATGACACAAACCCAATTTGACAACAGCATGTGAGCGGACTTTGACGACATGCTAAACCTAGAGTTTGTTCCAATATTTCACAAATCTCCACCTTTGAATAAACTTTATAACAACAAGAAAACAAACTAGTTTTCACCATCCATAATTTTGTCTTCGACAACAGTTTCGTGGATACAAAATTTGTCGAACCACTTACAACTTCAACCTCAAGGGTATACAAGCCTTGTTTCTTCACGACTCTCGAGACTTCCTTCTACCCCTTCATGACTCTTAGCATATTTTTTCTCTCCTTGGAAAACATATCAATTCTTTTCGTATTCACCAAGAGAAATCAAATTTCTCTTCAAGTCAGGTACATACCTAACTTCACTAAATAACCTTATTGAATCATCATAGAACTTGAATCTCACAGATCCAATACCTGCAATTTTGCAAGCTTTGTTGTTTTCCAACATCACTGATCCACCATCTTTATCACATAATTCCTCAAACAAATCTTTGTTTGAAGTCATGTGTCAAGTGCAACCTGAACCTATAATCCATTTTTTTTCTTGAGTCGCCAGTTGAAACCACAAGAACATCAGATGAGTCTAAATCATCTTGAACAATGGTTACGTTGTCATTATCCTTACCTCCCTGATCTTTCAGGCGTTCAGGACACACCTTTCGAATGTGACTCTCCTTCTTACAATGATAGCATCGAACACCAAATGCTTCACCACCATAAGACTTCTGCTGACTTTTATCCTTCTTCTTGTCGAACTTACCATCCTTTCACAAGAATTTCGTCTTAACAGCCAAACCTTCACCAACCGTCGAAGGTTTATGCTCCTTTCGTTCAAGTCCTTAGAGTACAAGGCAGATTGAACATCTTCAAAGGTCAAAGACTCTCTTCCATACATGAGGGTTTCTTTGAAGTGAGCATGTGTTCTGGGCAAAGTGCATAACAACAACAACGTTTGATCTTCATCATCGATCTTCACATCAATATTTTCAAGATCAAGAATCAGCTTGAAACATATCCAACTGCTCAGTCAACACTTTGTATATGAATACAAGGCTTGCTTCAGGTAGAGTTGATTCACCAACAATTTGGTCATGTATAAATCTTCAAGTTTCAAGCATAGTCCTGACGTCGTCGTCTCCTTTGATACATGTCGAAGAACCTTATCACCAAGGCTTAACAATATTGCATTGTGTGTTTTCTCGATCATGGTCGTCTTTTCAGTTGTCGTTAACGCAACATTCATGATTGTCTCTCCCTTCAACGCTTCCAAGCAATCTTGTTGAACAATAGGAATTTCATCTTCAAGCGCCACATACCAAAATCGTTCACTCTGGTGAACTTTTCAATCTCATACTTTATTGAAGGCATCTTCTCCACGCTCACCCACCAATTTGTTATGAATCAGATACCTTAGAAATAGTATAATGGTTCATTGATCAGTCAAGAAACCCACAAGGGTTAGGGTTTAGGGTAATCAAAGATTATAACAACAAGAATTGGTTATAGATTATTATTCTTTCTTTTCTCTTTAAACAAGATTACAAGTATACAAGAATAACAAATAACTTCTCTTACTTTTGATATAGGGTTTTACCTTCCTATTTTCCCTTATACAAAAGATGAGAGACTAATATGATATTTATAATAAAACTAACACACTAACTTAATGGGTTTTTTAACAATTACACATTGCAAGCTAATTTATGATACAAATTAACTTAAACAAATAGATTCATAACACAAGGCTCAATTTGACAATAGCATGTGTGGGAGTTTGACGACATATTAAACCTAGAATTCGTTCTAATATCTCACATTATCAATAATAATCACAAATTATAAAGTTTTACATGTTATTTTAATTTGGCTATTATTTTTAAATAATATTAAATAAGTTTATGTCAATACAAATTAGTAGTCGAATAGATAATTGATGTATTGAAATTCAAGTTTGAATTTGAAATTTATATTGTCTTCTTAAAGATTGTGATTCTTGCTATTAATTTATTTAACTAGACATATTAATTATTTTTTATTGAATAATAATTTATTTAATTATAAAATTAAAATTATACTTATACATGTTTAATTGACACATGTAAGGTTAAATTTCTTTTTACAAATTATTTGTATTTGATTAAAATTTATTTATATCCACTTATCGATATGAAGAAATATATTAAAAGTTTAAAACGAATGAAAAATGATTTGAATATTTATACTTATAAGAGGTTATTTATCATAGTAATATTGAGATTAATTATTTTGTATTGTTGATGTAAAAATAAATATCACACTATCAATTCATTACTATTATCTATTTACATTATTTTATAATGATTAAAATAATATAAAAATTAATATCCAATATTTATGATTATTTGATTGTCTAAAATCTTTTTATACTGATTAAATTCTTACTTTATATTAGTAATATATTACACAAAATAGGGTGAACATTAAAATATGAATGCATCTTATAGTCATTATTTGTATAGTAATTAGTTATATTAAGTCTAACTAATGTCTTATGCTAAACCTAATTGCTCTTAATAAATTATAAATAAATAAAAATACATTTATTTATGAGAAAAATATATCCATGATAAAGTTAGAATTAAATGAACCTATCAATTTCATGAACCCATCATCATCACAAAACTTATATATAAAAGCAAGTTAACCGATATCCACTCATCATAATTTGATAAAACAAACCATATATGAACACACACATGGGTGATTCTAATCCTACTAATATGATCAATGATAGCAACGATGACAACATATCTTGCTCCAACAAAAACCCTACAAATAGTAATAATAACAAGTTATACAAAGGTGTGAGGAAGAGAAAATGGGGAAAATGGGTATCTGAAATTAGGCTTCCAAATAGCCGTGAGAGAATATGGTTAGGATCATATGAGACACAAGAGAAAGCTGCAAGAGCATTTGATGCAGCCCTTTATTGTCTACGTGGTCCTCAAGCTAGTTTCAATTTCCCTAATACACCTCTTACCATCATCAATGTAGGTGTTGCTCCTATTAACTCTTTTTCACCACAAGAGATTCAAGAGATTGCAGCTAGGTTTGCCAACGAGTACGCGCCGCCGCCGATTGAGTTGAGTAGTACTCATGAAGAACAAGAAGAAGAAGAAGAAGAAGAAGATCAACTAGTACCTTTGTTAGAGGGTGATTTGAGGAGGATGGATTGGACTTTTGAGGATATGTTGGATGACATGAATGGAGTTGCTAATGCCTCTCATTTTGGTTATTATGGGCTAGAAAAGATGCATTACTCGAGTGAGATACAATATTCTAATCAACTTTTTGAGGAGGAGAGTGTCGACCAAATTGAATGTGAAGATTCTTTTTCAAACCATTCTTTACTTTGGAGTTGGAACTTTTGATTCACATCACATGAATGTTTCTTAGAGTAACAAAACATTCCTCACTTAAAAACAACTATCTCTCTCTCTCTCTACTCTATGGATTCTCTACATAATTATATTGTCTATCTTTAACTTCAATTATAAATAACAACTTATATAATCTTAGAATATACTCTCTCCGTGAAGATTTATAAACAAATTTGATTTTTTTTGGTATATTTAATAATTAATGTATTCGAAACATATATAGATTAAATACATTAATTATCAAATATATTTAAAAAATTAAATTTGTTTATAAATCTTTACGGACCGTTATAGATAATATTAGAAAACTTGTGAAATATTTCATATTTTTTGCTTCTAATTTTTCTTGCCAATTTTAAGTTGTTTTTTAAGAGTGAGATATTTATCTTTATTCTTTTGTTGGTAACGAAGCATGAGAACAAAAGATGGTGATATAATACTTGGCTAAGGCAAGAGTCTACATCATATCGACCATACCATGCCATAATTAAGTACATTATTGAAACTTTAAAGTGGCCACGTTTTTTTTGTGCTATATTTCTTTTACTAGTTAGTTCTAGGTCGGGCTAGAAAAAGAAATTATTAGCTCTTGCTAGCAACTACCTAGTACCACTAATATATATATATATATATATATATATATATATATATATATATATATATATATATATATATATATATATATATATATATATATATATATATATATATATATGAAATGTTAACATACATCCAACATTGGTGGACCCACACAAAAATATATTAAATATATTTTCTTTCTATTTTTTTCTTCATCTTTCTAATGTAAGACTCACTCAAAAATGATGGCCTCACACAAAAATACACTAAGATGTATATTGCTGATGCACACCTTCATGGATGTTTATTAGCATATAACACACACACACACACACACACACACACACACACACACACACACACACACACACACACATATATATATATATATATATATATATATATATATATATATATATATATATATATATATATATATATATATATATATATATATATATATATATATATATATATATATATATATATATATATATATATATATTCTTAAAAAATATATTCAAAAATATTTAAAAAAAAAGTTCTAAGTGTATGAGTGTGAGAAACACTTATTTTATTCTTCTCTATTCACATAACTTATTTGAGTGTATGCCTTTGATACATAAATCAGTTCATGCATATATTTTCATCCAATCTTCAAAACCTCTTTATATAGGAGAAAATAGATTCGTTGGAGGGTGAAGTTGGAATGTCCACAATATAATCGTTGCATGGTCACTTCATATTGAAACATTAGAATGGCGCTTGCAGCTGAGAGTTTGTGAGGATGATGGGATGTGAGCATGGGCGGACCTGTGTTAAGGCTGCGTGTGGCTATAGCCACACCAGTTTTCTAAAATAATTTATTTAATATATACTTTTTTTCATAATTTATTTAATATATACTTTTTTTTCATTATCAGTTGTATGTGTCTTGTGTTTAGAACCACTACAATATATATATATATATATATATATATATATATATATATATATATATATATATATATATATATATATATATATATATATATATATATATATATATATATATATATATATATATATATATATATATCAAAAAGATAAAATGGAATGACATTGTTTTTTTATGGACAACCTAGAAAGTAGAGATACACAAGTTTTTATTTTTAATTACCTAGGATAATGTTATTTTATTACAATATTATGTATTTTTGTTATTATAATCTTTTTTATTAAATGCTTAATTTCTTCAAAAAAAATCTTTTTTTTCTTTTATATATAACAACTCTGATGATTTATATTTTATTGGTAATATGATGTGTGCTAATGAATCCATGTAATTATAATATTTTAAATAATATTTTATTTATTAAATAAATATTATGTGTGTCATTATTATTTTATTAAACAAATATTTAAATTTATAAATACTATTTTTTTAATAAAATATTTAAAAGTGAATTGAAGAGTAAAAATAATAATTAGTGTTATTTTTGTGAGTTTTTAATTATTTTATTTTATAAATAAATCGTTATTTGAAATGTGAGAATAAATTCACTTCGAATCCAAAATTTGCGACGTCAAAAAGATTTTTAGAAATTTGTGCAAAATTTATGAAAACAAATAAGTGTAATACATTTGATAGGGTTTATAAGCTTGTGATATTGGTTTTAGTCTTGTTGGTAGTAACTGTAAGTTTGAAACGTGTTTTTTCAACTATGAATTTTGTGAAGAATCAATTATGTAATAAAATAAATGATCAATGGTTAAGTGACTTAATGACCGTCTTATAACTTTTATGGACAAATATGTTCTTTGATCAATTAACCATGATCTTATTTTAGCTCATTGTCAAGAAATAGATACTGTAGTAGATAAAATTTTATTCTAAAAGTACTTCATTAACAATATTATTTTTTATTTTTAATATAATTTAGTTTATTATTTTCATATTTAGCCACATCAATATATAATGTCTGGATCCGCCTCTGGATGTGAGAAACTTCTTTGATACATAGTACGATACTTTTACATAGAAAGTAGATTTGCATTTGTACTTATGTCACGTCAATCATTCGTTGACATTCTGAATTAAAATCTTCTAATTAGAAACTTCTAGAATAACTTGATGAAGCTTGAGTAGAGTTCAGAACTTGGTGAGATTTTCAGAGTCTTTGGAGAATAGGGTTCTGATACTTTCAGATGTTGGTAGTTATAACTTATATCATAGTCTATCTATATGGTTTTTGTTTAGAAACGTTGACTTGATGTATCAGAGTTGAGTTATTTGTAAACATGTTTTCAATATATCATTTGGTTTAAAGTCTAGACTTCTTCAGAGTCAGAATATGATTTCTATTTTCTGCACAGTAGGAAAAATAGTTAGAGTACAAAATTATTCTCTAAACTTCGTTATCATCAAAACTCAAGGATAGTTGTATAACCAAACTTGTTCCAACATTCTCAAGTAATCGACCAATACTTAGAAGGTTACACTTTATTCTGGGAATATACAACACATCCTTTATCAAATAATCTATATCATCCTTTCATTCGATTGATACATCATCGATTCCTTCTGCCGCTAGAGCGGGATTATCTGGAAAATTTACTTTGTTCTTCATGGCACGATTAAATGTAACAAACCAAAATTTTCTCCCCATCATATGAGTGGAACATCCAGAGTCAAAATACCAATCTTCGCTTCACTGGACTGCATCTTTTGTAGTCATCGAGGTAGATTCTTTTACCTGTAACCGGTTATAGTGTATACATAACCGATTACAACATTCTTCTACAACATTTCCAAAATTATTGTTGTTCTTCCGCAGCTTGTTGTTGTTACATTCCTCTTCTGTGATCATGACCAAGAGTGTGTTCTCATCATCAAACCCTTGTCTTTCAGCCTTGGCTTCATCTAGCTGAGGTTCCTTTTTGTTCGCATTGTGTTCGCATTGCGCTCTCTTGAAAAATGACTAAACTTTTGACAAATAAAGCAATGTGTCTTGCTCTTGTCAATCATTCTCCTTTCGCCTCAAAAGTTTCCTTGACCACCATTTTTGTTGCATCTGCTCTCACCCTTTTGACAAGCCGAATTTTTGGACTTTTTGGATTCTCTTCCAATAAAAATCTAAAAATTTCCTTTACTCTTTATGGGTCATTTTCCTTTCGACTTCTTGTCTTTTTCATTGAAACGAGCTTGAAAAGTGGTCTCCCCCTTTGGCTTGTCATAATTTCTCTCGTCCATCATTTGCTCATGAGCCTCAAGAGAGTTTTGTGGCTCCTCTTTGATCATTGTCGCGAGATCCTTTAATTCCTCAATCGCTACGATCAAGTTTTCAAATCTTGACATTAAAGAACACGAGATTTTCGTGACAACATATTGCTTTGTGATTGTTTCTCCACGTGTTTTTACTTGTTTCGTCAATCGATTGATTCTTGTTGTGAAATCATTGATCGTCTTTTTTTCCTCCATTTGAATCAATTCAAGTTTATGTTTATGAATTTGTAACCTTATCACCTTCCCATTGTCATCCCTTGCATACTTTTTCTCTAAAAGAATTCACGCTTGCATGCTTCAACGATTCGCTATTACCAACTTTCTTAAAGTCATATGTATAACGCTTGATGGATTAAAAACACTTATGTTAACTTATATTGAATTTTTCACAGAGTTGTAATCAATTACACCCCTATGATAAACGGTTACAACACTTAAATTATTAGATTTTCTATTAACAAATTCAAACCATGAAAATCCCTCAATTTTATCATTATAGCACCTTAATTGTTTTTCAAAATAAAACATTCTATGCGGATATGAACTTTTATTATTACTTGTAACGATAATTAGTACACTTGTTAAACATCTATTAATACCCTATGAATAATCTTGGATATATATATATATATATATATATATATATATATATATATATATATATATATATATATATATATATATATATATATATATATATATATATATATATATATATATATATATATATATATATATATATATATATATATATATGAATAATTTGATGTTATGTATTTTATTTAGCATGTAATGTTATTTTTTGATTTCATGTTATAGTTAATTGGTGATCTTTTCGTGGAATATAGGTTCGAAACAATTGTTATATAAGAATTAAATTTTTTTAGTTAATTATTATTGTTTTAAGGGATTAATTGTTATGTATTGTCAGTATAAAAAAATTTACACATTAATCCATCACAACCGTTCATAATCGTTACTTTAAATATAATTAAAATAAAAATCAAATATAATTTTGAATCTGACGGTTATCATTCATTGATATTGTAAAACTGTTTTACACTTACATTCCAATTAAATTCTTTTTTTTTTAAGGATTGATCGAGTTAGATATTACCCAATTGATATTGTCTATTCTAAATTTAATTTGTCCCATAATATTTGATGGACCACAACATATTTGGTTGAACTAGTTGAAAAAACTAATTTGATTTATCACCATGAAAATAATATTTTCCAAATTATAATTTCAATTATGTTTTGATCATCAATAATATATATTTATTTATAGGATATCAAAATTAATATTATATTATAGAATATCAAAATTAATTTTTCAATTTAAATAAAATAGCTATAAAAAATTTGTAATATTTTAAAAAACAGTTTTATAAAATTAATTTTTAAAAATTTTAAAAAAAAAAATCATTTTTCTAAGGCCAAAACATAAATGACCAAAGTTATGTATTTTTTAAAAAATCAGTAGGGGTTAAGTAACTCCTTAAAATTGCATCCGATGCAAAGATATTGAAAGTAGACAAGTACTAGATGTATTAAAAGAGAATCTCTATCTTTCCATATGTCCAAAAAGTGAATTTTATGGCTTCACTTGGCAAGATTGAAAAAAAATCTATTCATGTGGTCCTGCACTTCCATCTTTGTAAAAAGATAAAACATTCCTTCAATTTTTACTATGTTTAGTACCTACAACTTTGCTATCCACTTTAGACACACCCTCGTACAAGGTCAAAGAGAATGATACAAGTTTGCAAAACCTTGTCTGAATTTGCATAAATCAAAATGATATAAAGAGCTATCGCAGTCGCAATGTCGATCAAACATTGAAAATGAGAACCAGGCCTAGAGCATTTGTTCCGAGCTGGAAGATTGTTTTGCATGGTGAATAGTTCTATCATGTAATTGAGTTCTATCAGTTACATCTGAATCAAAAAGAAAGAAAAAATAACAAAAAAGGAATTTAACAAAATAAAAATTAGAGTACAAAATTAACAGAAGGAAAAACTTGACGTGGTGTTCCTGCTGACTATGCCTCATTGAGACCTTAATGGTACATTCTACTACAACCCTTCTCTTTGCTTCTAAATCTTTTTCACTTTTTCTCTCTAAAGATACTTTTTTCCATTTTTTTTTTCAGTTGGCCATTGCCATTTTCTTCCCATATACAGATACAAGAATGACTACAACATCTCTATGTTCATGGATTTTCACTGTCAAAAACTTGTATACCTCTCCTTTTTTTGGCTCAGTATAACACAACACGAATCAGGCCTGGCTGTGGTTCGGTGAAATCGAGACCCTCTTCTTCGAGTAGGTAACGCTGTACAGCTATCGGAAGTCTTGCAGGAGTGCGGGAACCTCTGGTATGATGACCGGTACCAACACAGATATAAACCTGCAAACGCTGCTCCGCAGCTCTGGCTGTGCTTCTTAGCACACTCAGTTCGTGTTTCAGCACGTGTATCGCTTCACTTACGTGGAGTCCGTGTAGGTCTATCATTCTTTCATGTCCTCTACCATTAACTTGCATCTCTGGACCAACCGGATTCCTGAAAAATCAACACTCACAATGACTACAGCAGTATCCAACATAAAGTAGAGTTTGCCGTGCGGACAGAACAGCACTGCCTGTTAGTTCATAATATGTCATAAAGCACATATACAAACCTGGGCACGACAATGATACAACAAAACCGATAACATTTTGAGAAAATATAATAATTGAATGTAACAATATATGTCGGAATCAGACACTGAAGCTTGTCGGACACCGGACTTGGTTACATAGATCAATCTTGGCCTATAGTTGTTGCCAGTCCTCCCTACTGATAGTATTTCTAACCCTTGCATTGTGTAACCACACACTCATCAAAACAATCTCAGATTTACAACACCGGGTTTACTTCCTCGTTGCTTCGTACCATTAAACAGCATACAGCATTGTGGGTCGTGTAGATGTGCGATAAAGTGTTCTTAAAACTTAAATATGGACTGGAACAGACACTCTGAGCAGTTCAATTTCAGCCAAAGTGATGGTCAATAAAAAACAATCTCATAAATAGTCAAATTCTAGTTCAATTGGCCAAGTCATCTGGTTGAACAGCCAACCATTATTGAAAAAATACTGTTTTTCAAATTTGATAAATGTTTGAATAACTTTCATATTTGATTTAAATTATTCCCATGAAGTTGTCCTAACTTGAGTATTCAAGAATTTGATAAAAGTGGTTGAACCTCAACTGAAAGTCTTGCCAATTCCTTTTCTAAACTGACTTTAACAATGTTGGAAAATATATATTATCATTCTCATTGTAACATGATACAGTTTTTGCTTTGACCAATAGTCGCATGGATGGGAAGAGTGGATGGAAATGAGGAACAACAAACCTTTGGCGGTAAATAGAGTCTTGAGCTTTCCCATGAGCTTCTTTCATATGCATGTTATGCAGTTGCCCTTTAGCACTTAGCTCCTTTGCAAGGGCTTTATTGCCAATAAGGTAAGCTTGCCGTGCCTGTTTTAGAATTATGAACAAATAAATAAAAGTTGCACAAATTAGAGCAGGTCCTGCAAAATCTTCTTGTTACACCTCATCCCAACCTTTCGTGGTTGAAACTCAAGTAACAAAAATGTTAGCTTCCATTCCACTGGTGCAAAAATCTAAGGTTGAAAAAATATATAGAGCCTGTTTGGGTTGACTTAATTGGGCTTATCTTTTGATATAAGCACCAATGAGACAGTTTGGGAGAGCTTATGGAAACAGCTTATGGCATGTTCATAAGCTATTTTCAACTTATTTCTATAAACTCTTCATGATATCTTAGGGAAACAGCTTATAGATGATAAGACAATTTGACTTTATTTTATCTTGTTACAAAAATAACTTATACATAAGCACTAGTGTTATAAGCACTTAATTAAGCCTAGAAATTTAGTGAAAGCAGATTGGTATGAGTCAACCATGAAGTATCTAGCCAAAATCATCACACTATTATCATAAAAATACCCACCAACTTCTCTGCAGCATGAATCAAAGACCCACCTGCTCAAAATATGCATTACGTAAGCGTGCATGATCACGAGCCTCCTCCCGAAATTCAGAATACATGTTTGCTGTCATTCAAATTAGTTAAAGAAACTAGAATAAAAGTAACTAACCACAAAATGGAAACAAATAAATATAAATATTTACCAACAGCATCACCAGTTTCAAGCCAGACAGGAGCTGGCCGGCCAGAACCACGGTTTTGAAACCTATCCCCAAGGTTCGTTCTCCCCTGTCCGCCATTGTAGGCACTAGCAAGAACATTTAAACTCCTACTTGATCCAGTGGAAGCATCACCGGAACCATTTCTATCATACTTCCATATTCCAGAATCCTGAGAAGCCAATTTCCTGACAGCTGAAGCAAAGTCAGTAGCACCTCTAGATGGAAAAGAAGAGCCAGATTTGAACATGAGCAAGTCTTTGCCACTCGGTAAGTAAGGACTGCCACTTTGTTGAACATTATCTCCTGCATATTTTGCAGTAGTAGTCTGGCCGTTTGTTGGAGCAAGTGCTGGAAAGTCCATTCCAGTCAGATTGGGAGATGACAGACTCTTTGGACTTGGGTTCTGGATGAAATTACTATCAACTTGAATCTACAGATTTGGAGGAAAAAGTAAATATAGTTAATATAAATGTCCCCGGTTATGAAGTATGCCAGAGAAATGAAAATATTCACGAAAGTAACAATATCCATAGAATGAAAAAGAAAAGCTTGAGACATCCTAGCATTACAATATCATATAATAAGAAATGATTATAAATCCAAAAAAATGCAAATAAAATTTTAATAGTCACAATCTCCTTATAAGTTCCTATCGGGTCCCTTGTTAGCATGACGCAAAGGGTTTAAGATTCAGGAAACCAGCTGGAATCTCACAAATTATGGGATACCAGAAACTTCACTGCCAAAACAAGGCACAAAAATTGCTCTACACATTTAGCTTCCATTTTTTTAAAACATAGTATTGTATTAAAAATTATCGCAAGATGTGCATTTCCAACGAACAATTGCATCACAATATGCCTTATTAAAACCAAAATTTAACCACAAGTTAGTTGGAACATGAAGATCAAACCCACCTCTAACTGAGTGAGCATCTCAATGGTCAGATTTAAATCACATCCATTGGCAAAGTAAACTTCAGCAAGGCTTTCTGACGCAAAACCAGGGAACAGAGAAGCTAAAAAGTCCAAAGGGTTAAAATCGGTCTCGTCCACAATAGCATTCTCAGTCAAAACATCATTTAAAAATCCATGCCTAGCATTGTCATCATAAGCAAGTGCCTCTTGACCGCTGCTATGCAGATTGTTATTCCCAACTGGTCTATCCCAAGGCTTTGCAAATGAATTCAAAAAGCTTGCTGAAGATGGTTCTTCCCGGTAGTTTGAATTGGAAAACCGTAACTTATCGGCAATGGTATTTCCATTAAGGTGCTGTTGAGATAATTCTTGCTGCTCATTTAGTATAAATCTACTTCCATTAGTAGAAGGAAACATTGAGGACTCATTTTCGTCGTGTATGGATAAGCCTGCTAAAGAGAGGTTGTTAAGACCTTGAGGTTCTTCTTCTTCCATGATGACTTTGAAATCAGGGGTGATATCATCTGGAAGTTGGCAACGCCAGTAATTGTGGGCCTCGTCATCAGAATTATTAGAAACAGATGATTCTGATCTATCTAAAACTGCTTTCCCAAGAGAACCAGCAGTTGTAAGCCTTGTCGTTGCATCGACCGAGCTAGTACTTCCAGATGGCAATGATCTGAGCGAAAACGGAATAAACTCTGCCGCATTTGGATTCAAAGCAGCCTTGTTTGGAGAGCTCAGCTGTGTGTCTGTCGGAGACCCTTTCTTTGATAAACTCATTATTAGCTAGACTGTAATATGAACAAAATGACTATAAAACAGATAAACTTCAAAAACAGCAAAAGAAAGTTCCAAACAGCTTCACCCAAACCCTGCAGAATAATTCAATTCAATTCAATCATACTCATAGATCAATAGTATCCGATATCACAAAATACATACATACAAAAAAGAAAAGAAAAAAACAACTCCACATTGAATTTCATCTAATCCAGCTCTGCCACTTGGAATTGCCGAATTAAAAGAGCAGCAAAACATGTATGAACAAGACGTAAATAAGTTGATTATCCCGAAAGCAACTATAAGCAGCCGTTTTCATAATTCTAACTCAGAATTCAATCCCATAAGCTAAATTGAACAATCGCGACAAAGTATGAGTTACAGCACAACTTTAACAGATCTAATTATTACAAAAAAATGCACTTGACAACACTAACCAATTTCAGAACAAGTAAAAAAATAAAAATATAAACTTCAGGATAAGGTTAAAACCCTAAATTTTTCAGAAAAAACTAATTAAACAGTTTCCAAGATGAACTTCACAATTGAATTCATAGCTGAACAGTAACTAACTACATAAAAATCCAAACTTCCAAATTTCCAAATCCCAATTTCATAGAAACAACAAAAACAAAAAGTACAAACAAATCAAACCAAAGTAAACAAAAAAGAAAATGAAAACTAACAAATAACAAAACCTTCAATTATGAAAGCCACAAAAATTTCCTAGATCTTAAATAATTCAGCTCCTAAGATTAAAAAAAAAAAGTCAAATTAACCAAAATTGAATAAAATTACAGAAAAAAACAAGATTTAATGAGATTAATAAGTGAAAGATCTGAAATTGAAAAGTGAAGCATGAAAATTATACCTTTACGAATCAAATCAAAGGGATCCATAAATGAAAATTGCACTAAATCAAAGGGTAAGAGAGAGATAAAGTTTTATCTGGGAATTGGAAAAAGGAAGTAGCTTCAGTATTGTTATCTGAGTTATGAAGTTTTGATTTTTTTGTTTCTCTCTCTGAAAATGAAAAAACCCTGTTAGGGTAATACTAACACCAGCACCACAAAAATTGTAAAGAAGACACCCAACCTTTCGCCACTCGATTTGACCTCTTTCTCTCTCTACAAACTTTCTCTCTCTACACTATCATAGATGATAGTGTGTCTAATGTTTTTATTTCATTAATTAATTTGCATGATTGGGATTTGGCTTAAAAAAACTATTAGATTTTTTTTTTTTTTAAGATTTTAGTGGTTTGGTCCTATAAATATTTCAATTTTTATTTTTAGTCTATAAAAAAAATTGAATTTTAGTCTCTATAAAATTATTTTTACATGTAACTTTAGTTTTTTTATAGGAATTAAATTTACGTATAAAAATAATTTTATAGAGACTAATATTCGACGTTTTGTTTAGAGAGACTAAACACCAAAATTTGAGATATTTATAGGGACTAAAAATATATTTAACCTATTTTTTCATATAAGCAATTAATATTTATTTATCTATTTATAAATTGAATATTCGATGCGCATAAGTTTAGGGTTGGATTAAAACTCAAAATCTGAGTTTAAATTGAAATAGATTCTTATTTAGTTAAGTTTAGGGTGTTTGTAGTGTGGTTTGAACAGTATTGATGCCAAAAGTTATTTAAATTGCAAGAGAAAAAATATGAAGTTCAGTTTGATTCGATGGATTTTTTTAGAAATAAAATTGAACTGAATTAAACCAAATCAATACGGTTTTGGTTGGTTCGGTTGATTCGATTCTTTACAATATTTTTATATAGTCATACATACATATAGAGAGAACAACATAAACTTATGTTTAGTTATTCATACATTATCAAATCACAATAAAAATCATCATATTTGGACAACAACCTCTCATTCAATATACAAAAATTCGATTAGAAAAAAGTGAAATAAAAACATTAAATAGTAACATAAAACAATATCAAAAACATTATAATGAAATAGAAAAATAATGGAGATGAGAGATTAGAGAAGATGAAAAAGAAAGAACATAAGAGATGTGAGGTTAGAGAAGAAATGCGCGTTAAAAATTTAAATGGAAGAGAGAACAACAACATAAAAATGAGAAGATGAAAAATAAAGAACATAACAGAAAAGTGATTAGAGCAGAACAGGTGGGATACACATGACAAAAAAATATGCAAAGAAGATTTTATATTATTAGTAGAGATTTGAGAATGCTGAAAATGAAACTCTAAGTGTGAGTAAGAGAAAGTTGTTTTTAGTCGTAAGGTTGAAGCATAATAGGTTTGAATTTTTGGTTGGATGTGAGATAGGTGAAGTTTGGGTTGTAACGTAATGCAGTTTGGTTTTGTTTTGTTCGGTTTGCAAAATATAAACCGCAAATCGAACTGAACCACGCGGTTTTATTAAAGCACTAACACATTTGAATCAAATACGATTTTTTACAATTTCGATTTGATTTGGTTTTGTTTGTGATTTTCTATTTTGTTGGTTTGGTTTTGAACATTCATTTTCTTGCTATCTCAATCAAGTGTTCTTAAGTTCATGCGTAATATTTATTATTAATATAGAGTAAAACACAGACCTAAAACCTAACCTACATAAATTCAAGTTAGATGAGACTTTTTAAATAGAAAAGACTCATATTTTTTTACAATAAACATATTTACTTAAAAAGGTTAGACCATAGGTTAAAAAATATATTTTAAATTTATTAGATCGATCTATTTAAATAAATATTAATAATTTTATTACTAACATTATATGGTGTTATATGGTGTTTGTAAGAATTTATGAAAATGAGTTAAAAAAATCTTATGAATAATATTATAAATGTTTTCATAAATTCTATCAAAATTTATAATAATATGTAATAAGTCAATGCAAATAATATTTAGTCTAATTATATTTTTTATTTATTAGCCTATTTTAATATTAGTTAAATTACTTATTTATAAATATTTTATTATAAATATTTAAATAAAATAGGTTTTTATATAGATTAATAGGTCAATCAGATCTTCAAAATGGTCAGGTCTAAAATTAAATCTTTAATAGGTTATATGTCGAGCTAAAACTTTAAACCTTTTAATCGAATAAATTCAAGAAAATTTTACCTCATACCCCTACATCTATCTATATATCCCTGCATTTTATAAAAAAAAATGTCAATTTTGCCCTTATATATTTTTTAACTAATTTTTTAAAAAAAATATTTTTTTTTGTGATCCGGAAGACTTTGCAAAAAACTTCCGGTAGTCATTTTCTAAACTTTTTTTGATTTTTTTTTCAACCGGAAGACTTTGCAAAAGAGTTTCGGTAGTTAATTTTTATATACCGTAAGACTTTGCAAAATTGTTCTGGTAGGTATTTTTCAAAGTCTTTCACATAAAAAATATCAAGTTTTATGGTACACATTTTTCAAAGTCTTTCGGTACATAAAAAAAAATCAATTTTTTTAAAAAATGAGTATCAAAAGTCTTTTGTAAAGTTTTCTGGTACACAAAAAATAATTATCGGAATTTTTTTGCAAAGTCTTTCGGTACAAAAATAAATAAATAAATACTCGAAAAAAGACTATCAGAACACTTTTGTGAAGTCTTCCAATACATAAAAATTGACTATTAGAACTCTTTTACAAAAAAATTTTGATAAAAAAAAAATTAAAAAATAATTATTAGAACTTTTTTGGAAAATCTTCTTATATGTAAAATAAAATTTTAAAATATTTAAAAATAAAATAATAAATCAGTTAAAAGTATATAAGAATAAAATTGATATTTTTATTAAATGTAGAAGTACAGAAGTTGAGGTAAGAGTATAAGATAAAAATTTTTAAACTCAAATTTGATAAAGTGCAATTCACGTAACATATTATCACCTCTAATAATACCTAATCATATATAAAATTGATGTGATTTAATTTATTTTTTTAATCATCTCAATTAAATATTCAGTTTTAAAGATAAAGATTAGAATTTACCACATGTCATTTATTTATACTTGAAAAATAAAATTTTAATCATTAAACTACAACACAAAAATGTAATGTGTTTGTTTATGATAAGTATATTCCTATGCAAAAAGAATCTTTCAAGTATATAAGTATGTATTAGTGTGAAACCAAAATCTAAAATGTGATCAATTGAAATTGTGTAAATGGTTTGATTTTTGTATGTTGGAGTTTAAAATTAGTCAAATTATATAAATTCAACATCTATCAGTTCGAATTGATTATTCTATCTAAAATCGAACATCCAAAATTAAAAGCAAGTTATTGACTCTTTTTCCTTTTGTTCTACATTAAATTACTTGTTTGTCTTTTATTATAAAAAAATTTCATGAAATTTATTGTCATTGAAAAATATAATTGTTATAATAAATTTATTTAAAGATTGTGTTTTGTTATATTTTTATTTAAGGAGAAACACGGTATCCTACCTCATTTAGGTATATTCCACAAAAATCTGAAGAAAAAAAATATAGTTAAATGTGGTGATTATAGTTGAGGATATGAATATAAAATATAGATTTATTTCGAAAAAAATGAAAGTGGGACAGAAAAAAATATACGGAAGTCTAAAAACGCAAAAAAAAAAAAAAAAAAAAAATATATATATATATATATATATATATATATATATATATATATATATATATATATATATATATATATATATATATATATATATATAAATATTTGTACCTACAAAAATCTCAAAGATGGTGAAACAGAAATAGACAGACACATAAAAGGATCATGATTTAAACACTTGCTCACACCACACTAAAATACAGAAAAAACGAACAATCAGAACCGTTTTCTCACACCTATTTTTATCTCTATTAACTATAATTATTAGTTAAAATATCTTACATTTTACAATGATAAATTAAATATAAGTACCATGTAAAGAAATCAATATACAAATTGAATTTTACAAGGTTACTATTTTACTCCAAAATAAAATCTTGGAAGAAAAAAAAAGTTTTATTTTTAAATAATACTTCATTATTTTCTTTCATTTTTCATGGCTCTTTCAATAAACAAACGTGTAACAACTAGCTATGTTAGACATCCAATAATTTATCATGTCGGGCCGCAAGGACACTGTTGGGCCATAGCTCAATATGTCGGGCAGAGGCTCACCTAATCGGGTAAGCCTTCTGCATCGTCGGACAGACTTCCAACTGCCTAAGCAGATGTTTGACGCGTCGGGAAGACACCATATTCATTGGACTGATGATGTGGAGACCACGTTTCCCCATCACTTGCCACGTCACCCAACTGTCCACCATTATCTCCTGAAAGATAGGGTCAGTTGGACCAAGGGCAAGACCACGTGCTAGGTCTTACACGCTCCTACGTGTACCTTGGCAGTTCTTCCTTTGGCCTAGCTAATCCAACCCAAGGGAGAATCTTGGCCCAACGATGGGGACTCACTATAAATACTCTTTTTTATTAAAGGGTCAAGTATTCTGAAACACTCTCTCTCTTACCATTGTTGTACCGTATACTCACTTTAGCATCGGAGTGCCTTGCAGGTACACCCCCTCATCACTTTGTCAACCATCACCTTATTCGTGCTCGACCTCTGGAGGACCCTTCTGATCAGGTAAGATTATATATATATATATATATATATATATATATATATATATATATATATATATATATATATATATATATATATATATATATATATATATATATATATATATATATATATATATATATATTGGTTTGTAATATACATGTAAAACAACAAATATAGATCAATAATATTTGAAAAAATTAAAATAAATAAATTATTGAGTTGTAATTTCTAGTGTTGAAGCCGTTAGTGCTCGAATAAGGAAGTGTCGAATTATACTAGTATGTTTCGAAGTGTCGAAACAGTTGTTTCACACAGATTTCGACTTAAGCCTATTTTAGTAATATTAACTAAAATATGAATTTTGGGCTTTTATATTTTTTGGATTTTAACTTGGAGTTCAAGTTAACCTAAATCTATAAATAGGGAGTAATCCTTATTTTGTATTCATTCTAATATATTATATTCACAGATTTGTAGTTGCAAGTGAATCAAAAAAACGTTTTCACAGTTTGTGGGCAGAGAGATCTCTGCTAAAAATTATTATTCTTCATCCTTAAACCCTAATCTTTCTCTTCTAAATTTTTCTTTTAATTCCCGTTGTGAAACAATCCTGTTTGTCAAGATTGATTGAAATTCTCCATAGATTTTGGGGATTTCCAACATCTGGTATCTAGAGCTCCATTTTGAACGAATCAAGGGCAAGAATCGTGATAGCGATGAATCATCTAAACGGGCATTTTTCGATAAACCTTTCAATTCTCAAAAAAGATGATTATGAGAATTGGTGCAAGCAGATAAAAGTTGTTTTATGTTATCAAGATCTTTGGGATCTTGTGAAGGAATGAGTAACAACACTTGTGGAAAACGCAACAGATCAAGAAAAGGTTGCACACAAAGAATTGAAGAAGAAAGATTATAAAACTCTTTATAATCCATCAATGTGTTGATCCAGATAACTTTGAAAAGGTTAGTGAAGTTGAAAATAACATAAAATAAGTTCTAGTCTTTAAAACAGTACACAATATTTGCTTAAATAAATTAGACGGAACAAGATCGTCCCGACACCCCCAAAGTTACGTATCAGAGCTGACATCCTAACGACGCGAAATACACCTTCACTGACCACCACTTGACTCATCCTGCTCACCTACACGTTATCCACAAAAGGGTAACATTTAAACATAAGGGGTGAGATACTTACATCACAAAGGATAATATAATAAGGATTGGTAAGCATAAAAAATAAAACATCATCCCTCAACAACAATACCACTTCATCATATATACAACAACACAATACATACTCATCAACATCATACTCACAACGACAATTATTATGCAACAAGACTTGACTCTATGCATGCGGTACCGACTCCGATCTCTATTTCAAGATCCAGTTCTTGTCGGAACTCTCGACCTCTCTTTCATGGTCCAGTATGACCCCTATTTCATGATCATACCCTCGGCCCCTATTTCATGGTCATGTACGATCCTTATTTCATGACCGTACCAACATCAAAACAATAACATACCCCACCTTGGTATGTTATTCACTATGCAACATGTCACTCAACACCCATGACATACATACATATATACAACAACTACCTCTCACAATTCACAACAACTAGCTATCATCAACATCATGCATATAACAACATACATCCACTTTAACCATCACAACACAACAACAACATATTTCATATAAACATAGTCATCAACAATTATATATATATATATATATATATATATATATATATATATATATATACACCCACATCAACAACTAATCTAATAAAGATATTCACCATATTTAGATTCAAATTATACTATCGACCCCCACGGTTATGCGTATAACTTCTTCGTTAATAACATCAACTATAAAATCAATACGACTCGTCAAAATCCTCAAAATTCACAAAAATAGAGGTATGACACAGACCCCTGTGTCACATGACACGGCCCGTGTCATAGACACACGCCCAAGGTTCCCAAAACCCAACCAAAAGTCAAACACAGTGGTCTGACACGGCCGCCCGTGTCAACTGACACGGCCCGTGTCAGGTCCACTGTAACAAAAAAAATTGTTTTGCTCAACCAGAGAGCTGACACGGTCACCCGTGTCACATAACACGGCTCGTGTCAGCCTGCGACAAAAACCTCTTTCTTTCTAAACCACTTCCTGCTGCTATTTTGTGTTCAAACCCCCAAAAATCAGTCATTCTATAATCAAAATTGCATCAAGATGATCAAATAACATCCATATATCAACATACAACCATTAGGGTCACTCTAATTCATCATTTTATTAACTCTAATTCACTTTATGCGATCAATCTCAAATTCGTCAACCTCTAATCATCGACCTACCCAAACCCCCATTATAAATCCTTAACAATGGAAGAAATCTCACTCTTACCTTGGAATTGACGAGAGATCTTTCTTCCTCGCGGGTTCTCCTTCACGCTATAGCCTTTTCCTTCTTCTTCTCATAACTTCTTTCGATCATTCTATCGTTTTCTCCCCCACGATTCCTTTTTCCTTCCTTTTCCTTATTCCAACATAACCCCTTAGACCAAATCTATTAACTTCCCCCTTTACCCTCACCAATTTCACCAAATGACCATCTTACCCCTTAACCTCTTATTATTCCAATTATTTAATTTTCCTAATAATAATATTATCCGTCATAATATAATTTCTTAAATTAATAATACATTCGATAATATGCTATTCTTTCACACACCAAACATTATAATCCAATTAAAATAAGAAAAATAGAATTTGGGGTACAACAAATTTGGATCCAATGGCAATTGGAGAGGCTCCAACTTTAGAGGTTGGCGGGGAGGAAGAGGAAGTGGTAGAAACTCAAAACCAACATGTCAGGTCTGCTCTAAAATTAGCCATAAAGCAGTAGAGTTCTTCTACAGGTTTGACAAAGCCTATCAAAGATCAAACCAACCAGCAGATGGTGACAAACATGGACCATACAATGCATTCCAGACATCACAAAATTCTATACAAGATTATGACTGGTATTTTAACAGTGGTGCAAGTTACCACATGACACATCATACTGACAAATTTCAAGATCTGACTGAGCATCATGGTAAGAATTCCTTAGTTGTTGGAAATGGTGAGAAATTAAAAATTGTGGCCACAGGTTCCTCCAAACTTAAACCATTCAATTTACATGATGTGTTATATGTACCTAACATTACCAAAAATCTTTTGAGTGTGTCTAAACTAGCTGTTGACAATAACATTCTTGTTGAGTTTGATGCCAATTATTGGTTTGTGAATGAAAATCTGACAGGGAAGGCAATACTAAAAGGGAACTTAAGGAGGGATTATATCAACTCTCAGGGATTGAAAAAGATATGCATGCTTATATAACTTTAAAAAATAGCTGGCATAGAAGACTTGGTCACCCTAACAATGAAGTCCTAAATAAAGTCTTAAAAAGTTGTAATGTGAAACTATCACCTAGTGATCACTTTAGTATTTGTGAGGCCTGTCAATATGGAAAAATGCATTTGTTACCATTTAAATCTCGCTCTTCCTATGCTCAGGAAACCCTTGAGTTGGTTCACACTGATGTATGGGGCCCTGCACAAATAACATCACCATATGGATTTAAATATTATGTTCACTTTGTTGATGATTTTAGTATATTTACATGGATTTATCCTTTGAAACAAAAATCTGATACTGCACAAGTTTTCATTCAGTTTAAAAACTTGGTTGAAAATCAATTCAATAAAAGGATCAAAATAATTCAATGTGATAATGGAGGTGAATATAAACCAGTACAAAAACTTGCCATAGAAACAAACATACAATTTAGAATGTCTTGTCCCTATACCTCGCAACAAAATGGCAGAGTTGAGCGAAAGCATAGGCACATTGTTGAATTTGGACTAACCTTACTTGCTCAAGCTCAAATGCCTTTACATTATTGGTGGGAAGCCTTATCTACTATAACATATCTTATAAACAGGTTACCCTTAGTAGTCACTCAAAATGAGAGTCCCTACTCTCTCATATACCACAAGAAACCAGATTACACATTTTTGAAGCCTTTTGGTTGTGCTTGTTATCCTTGCCTCAAACCATATAATCAACACAAGTTACAGTTTCACACAACCAGATGTGTATTTCTTAGCTATAACAACTCACACAAAGGCTACAAATGCATCAATTCCCATGGAAGAATCTTCACCTCAATACATGTCATTTTTAATGAAGATCATTACCCATTCCATGATGGATTTCTCAATACAAAAAGTCCTTTAAAAACACTAAATGAAAACTTTGTTTCATTTCCTTGACATCCTGCAGGTAAATCTCAAAATAGTGATCCTACACCAGTAATTGCAGAAGCAACTCAAACTGACACCAACCTTGGAAATGCAGAAGAAACAAATCAAATTGAAGATGTTCAAGACAACCACATTGAGTCAGATCATGGTCACAATAGTTCACCAGTAAACAACTCAGTTCATGAGGCCATGGATCACTCTGAATCACCACACATCACTCAACAAAACATCGCAGAAGCATGCCCTAACACTATCTCAGACACAAATATTCGTACCAGAAGCAAATCAGGCATTTACAAAACAAAATGACCACACATTGGACTTACTGAGACGTGTATTGATGATGTGGAACCTACCAATGCCAAAGAAGCCCTCACAAGACCCCAATGGAAAGAAGCATTGCAAAATGAATTTCAAGCTCTAATGACCAACAATAATTGGACACTAGTGCCTAACCAAAACCAAGAAAATATCATTGATTGCAAATGGGTTTTCAAGACCAAGTACAAACCATAAGAGGATTGAAATACTTGATACACACAAGACCAGACATAGCATTATCCGTCAATAAACTCAGCCAATATATGAGTTCACCTACCATTGATCACTGGCAAGGTATAAAAAGGATTTTGAGGTATCTCAAAGGCACCATCAATTATTGCTTACATATCAAGCAATCAACTGATCTGGACATAACAGGGGTTTCAAATGCTGATTGGGCCACTAGTATTGACGATAGAAAATCAATGGCTGGCCAATGCGTTTTCCTTTCTGAAACTCTTGTTTCTTGGTCCTCAAGAAAACAAAAGGTAGTCTCAAGATCAAGTACAAAATCTGAATATAGAGCACTGGCTGATTTGGCTTCTGAAGTAGCATGGACTCGATCATTACTTGCTGAACTCAAGCTTCCATTGCCAAGAAAACGAATACTATGGTGTGACAACTTAAGTGCCAAGGCATTAGAATCCAATCCAGCCATGCATGCTCGTTCAAAACATATTGAAATTGATGTCCACTATGTCAAAGATCAAGTGCTACAAAATGAGATTGTTATTGCCTATGTTCCTACAGGTGATCAAATTGCTGACTGTCTCACTAAGTCCCTAAGCCATACATGATTCAATCAACTTAGAAACAAACTTGGGGTGATCCTCTCACCACCAGTTTGAAGGGGGAGTTAGAGACATAATCCCTTATGTTCTGGATCTGTCATGATAGTATCATATTGTAATTAACAGTCATTAATAACCTATCATTATAACTTGCTCAATAATCTAAAATAACTCATATAATACAGGTAATATATACTAGACCTAGACATTAAGTTGATCTTGATTCTCTTGTACTATATGCAATCAGGCTAAACTTATCAGTACAAGTATATTTAGCAGAATTTCAATTCATGATTTTTTGTTGTTTTTGTTATATACAAAATTGGAGAGAAAAAATCAAGTTGTTGTTTTTGCTATCATAATGAGTAATGGATATATAATTATGAAATTGCTTTTAAGGTGTGTTCTCATTATAATTATTAAGTATAAATTTAAATGAATGCTTACTGAGAAAAAATATTAATAACTTTAATTTTTTTAAATTTAAATAAATGCTTAATTCTCGACAATTACGATACCATCAAAAAAATATTTTGAGACAAACATTTTTATTTATAATTTATAACCTAATTGGATTTTAATTTAGTTTGAGATTTACTACGATATTTTTTGGTGATATTGTAGTTGAATAGTTTGGAAACATAAAATATAAGACCTGTAATTTGCTATGTTTTAGTTGTGATTTAGCTATGAATTTTTAAAAAAATAGTTTGAATTTTGCTAGGAAATTTTAGTCTAGATAATTAGCCATCCAATCCAAGCTACGATATGTATGGTAGTTAATCTGACCCTAATCTCTAACTAATCATGTTTGATTGAGATTTGCTTCAAATTACCTATGGTTTTGGTCGTAGTTAATTGTAGATTTTCTTGTAGTGAATTAAGAAAATAGACAAATAATTGAAAAGATGATAATATATTAATAGTAATAGGAATTATAAAATTAATAAAATAAATATTTTAAAATACAATAGGAAATTTTCAAGACTTTTAAGGTTTCAGAATAACAATATATTAATTGTTATTATATAGAATTATTAAAGTCAATAGAAAAATATTTTAAGTTACATTGATATTAAATAGAAAAATTTATGGAAATGAAATTTTTATAAAGTTATTAAAGTTAAAATTAATGGCTTCATTTGAAAAAGATAAAAGTTATAGAAAATATAAATTAGGAATGAATGAAAAAAGATTTCTTAAGCACCAGGTTGTAGCACATCAGTACCAGCATATAATTCCAATTTTTTCTGTTGTTTTCTCTTTCCACTTAAATTCTCAGTTGTTTCAATTGTTTCAAATACTCCATCTAAGGCTATTTATACGAATTTATGCATATCATTAAGTATTTAGGTCTATAAATACTCTTGTAATATTGAGAAAAATACAATTCTATATTTTTAGAATTCAACATATTATATAGTTTACTTTTCTGCATTTTTCTGTTTTCCTGCTAATTGATTCTTTAGAGCAAGTTTTATTATTTTACTGCATTTTCAGGTTCTAAATTGCTATCTATTTTTTTTAATTATTATTATTATTATTATTATTATTATTATTATTATTATTATTATTATGAACATGATTGAGTTGTATGCTTTTTATCTTTTCTTATTTATGAACATGTTAGAGTAGACTCCTTAGAATCTGAGAGCTATAAACTGTCAAATTGACATATCTTATGGAAATTTTCTGATAACGATAGATAGAAAATATTGTTTTTTTTTTTTAATATTTATGCTGCTCTCTATGAAAGTAGTGACTTTTAGACATTGATTTTATGCTAGAAGGCATAATCCATGCTAAATATAGAAATTTGAAGAGTCTTATGTGGTGATGAAAGTGTGTCAGAAATTTGAAGCGAATTTGTATGAATGAAGTTATTAGCATGACTTATTGTCTTAGATTCTTCATTTTTATAATCAAGAAAATTAAATTTTCAATTTTTTTTCATAACAACCATAAATATTGACCGTCTTAGAAAACACAGAAATAGTAGAACTTGGTACTCAAACGGGTCTTTGAGAAATGATAATTATTTTATTACTTCGGTATTATCGTACGTACGTTTGCGACATGTCACTTCACATGACAAATCTCTTTCTTCCAGTGTAATTGGTCTTTCATATTCTTTCGTGGATTATCTAATAAAATTATAGCGATAAAGTTTTTTACTACCCAACATTCTATTATGTATAACATCTATAGTCTTATAGTTGTCCGATAAAAATATTGCTCAAGTGTAAATGGTACTTTCATGTCACATAAAACTTTAAAGGCCTTCCTCCATTTCAACAGTTTAGTTTAAATGTGATGTTTTACGTCTCTTTCTACTTCACCATCGTTTTAAGCTAAAGGTTCAAGATATTTAAATTGTGTAACATATGGTATGATATGATCTCCATCTTTCATCTATAGATTAAAAATATTTCTTATTTTGCTAAACTTACATTTCATACTTTGTCTAACTTCCGCTTAGGCGAAAGTCACACGTTGATAAAACTTGTCTCCAACTTCTCATTTAATTTATCATTCGACTCTCCAAATAGAACCATATCATTTGCAAAAAGCATACATATCGGTGTGCTAGATTTTGAAAATATTTTGTAAGTACATCCAAAACTGAAATAAAAAAAAAAACAAGGGTTTAGGATTGCACCCATTGTTATGAGGAAATCATTTGTCTTTCCACGATGTGTCATCTCACTAGTTAAAGCTCATTTATACATATCTTAGATAGCTCGAATATAGACAATCATAATCTTTTTCTTCAATAATTTCCACAAAATCTCTCAACAGACATTATCATACGTCTTTTCCAAATAAATGGAAACTAAGTGTAAGTCTTGGTGATCCATTTGATACTTATTTACTATGTCATAGTAGATAAATCGCTTTTATGCTCGACTTCTAAGATATAAAACCAAATTAATTATCACTAACTTAAGTCTATTTTCGTATTCAATCACTTATTTCCATAATTTTATGGTATGACTTATAAGTTTAATCTCTATAATTTTTATAATTTTATAATCTCTATAATTTGCACTTTAAAGTTTCATTTCCTCTTATAGATCGGAGTTTAAGTGTTTCTTCTCTCCAAGACTTTTCCACATCACAATGTGTTGCTATTATTCATCATTTTCAACGTTTTTGTATTTGGATAGTAGTTATAATTTCGATCATTTTCTCTAAAATCTAACTTGTCAGAGTAAATAAAATGTAGAAATATTTCTTCTCTGTATTCTTTATATTTTTTTCTTCTAATTTTCCCTGCTTTATTTTTAATACACCTTCAGACCTCTTATCTATTTTTTTCTTCTATTAATAAATCTATATATAAATTTTTCTTACCTCAAGTTTCGCACACAACTCTCCTGATCTCTTTCACATCATCTCAGAAGTACTGTAAATATTCAAGGTGCTCGTTTTCATGCTCCTCCGTAACAGATTTACATTATTACTTGCTTTGAAATGCAAGTAACAGATTTACATTATTAAAATCAACGCCCATTAGAATCCAGTCAAATTAAATATTAGAAATGGAAGGAAAAAAATTCTAGTAAAATTCGATAAAAATTTATAAATCCTCCAAACATCTGATAAAAGTTCGTGAAATTCTACTAAAAATATAGTAAAAACTCAAAAAATGTCAATAATCTAGAAAACACATAATTTTTCAAAAACATAAAAAATCACAAAAAATATTATAGTAAAAGTATAGAAAGTGTGGAGGTGTCAAGTAAAGTTAGAGGGGTGGCAGTAACAAACCTCCATAAATTGTAACGTTGTGACCCTTGGGCTTTGATTTTCTATTAGGGAAGAACGTCAACAACAATGAGTGGTTGGCACTACATGTTATCTTAGAAAAGTGCTTTTAGTTAACCAGAGCATTTATAAATGAATAAAATAACTAGTTTTATTTAATTTTTTCTTTCAAATTCATTTTAATTTAAATACATTCTTATACATGCTTGTAGTCTCGTAGGTGCAACTGCAGATTGGTGGTTGGTAGGTGTTTAGAGTATGAATTATTGAATAAATAATTTAGATTTTAAATTATAATTATAATTAATATTAGTTGTTATTTTATTTTAAATGTTATTGAGTTGGGCTTGTAATATGTTTTCGCCCTTTTGGATAATTATTTTGAGAATTTCTTTTTCCACCCTATCCTATGCATTGCTTATAGTATGTAGTTTCCATTATGTATTCAAGTTCCCGAGTTATATTTTCGAACTCATCCATCATCCCACTTATAAGTAAATGTTAATATATTCTAGAGATACATTTCTATAACTATTTAAATCTTAAAAGGTCATAACATATCTAGAATAATCCATTTCATTTGAATATTTTTAGAGATTTATGGAGATTTTTCAGAGATACATCTCTAAAGTTTATCAGAACAAGTTTTTTTATATATAATGAGTTGTGCATTTGTTTGTAGATGAATTATGACGCATGATCCCGAATAAAATAATAGACATACAAAATAATATAGCAATATAGTAATAAAATATCGTACGACACGAAATCTAAATTAAATGTAGTAACAATGTCAAGAAAAACGTACAAACTATAATACTATATCAAAAGAATAACAAACTCATACTGGGTGTGCCTGACTACCTCTCTTTTATCTCCATGTCTGCCTGGTTTGCCTCCTCACCCATCGATCCCCCTCCCCTCGTCCTTGCGTGATGTATGTGGTACAAAAGGGTGCCATGTGTCTCCGCAAAAATATCATCCAGCACTCGTCTGACAGGAGACCCTTCAGGGAAGATACCCTCGTCAATGTCTGCCCGTGTCATCTCCAATATGCGACGATATATCGACAAAACATCATCAGTGTGATCTAGCTGAGCATGTTCCTCGTCTAGAATCTCTTGATGAACTGGTCTCACCGGATCTCCTGGAGCAGTCGACACCATGTATAAATGTGAGACCCTGAAGAACCACCTGATGTATTTGTCGTAGCTCCAATCGTTCGACATTATGGTAGACTGAGCCTCATCAATTACCAGATGACTTTGATAATCAACAAACATCTCATCTATCTATATACGAGTCAAAGCAGGAGGAGTAAAGACAATAGGGTGTTAGGGGATGGTATGGGTGTACCCGAACTGCCGTATAACGCGCTCAGGCAGATGAGGACCTGTGATATGCAAACTGCAGGCCAGCCATCCAGAGTATATTGATATGTCGTCAAATGGTCATGTCTGGCGGTGATCCACGTAGCAGTTGAAGTGGATGTCTCTAACAACCAAGCGATTAAGATAGACTATGAAAGACTCGATCGTCTGGTTCTCTCTCAGCAGGATACATACACTCACTCTAAACTATGTTTCATGTGATTTCTAAATATTTCTAAACCTAACCATTAATTCTAACTCATTTACAACAAAACTCGAATATTTATCGAAAACTCAAAAAAACTTACCCGCATCAACTTGTTTCACCTTAACATGAAACTCCTCTTGTTCTAGTTCCTATACAAAGATTTTTGAACTTTGGAAAATGTTGTTATTTTTCTTGAAAGTTATCTCAAATTCATTGAAAAATATATCTCAACTTGTGATACACCTCATGTGACCTGGCTTTAGGCATCACAATCTATAAGCTTTGACTCTTTCAAGGTATCCAAGAAACATACATCTCAAGGCTCTAGGTTCGGCCTTGTCTTTCCTTATGTGAGCATATGCTACACAACTAAATACTCTAAGTTTGTTGAGGTTTGGTGGATGACCTGACCAAACTTCTACAATTGTCGTCATCTCCAAGGCAATTGAGGGACACCTGTTTTTCAAGTAAGTTGAAATCATGTCTGCTTCAGCCTAAAAAATTCTTCTTTAACGCTGCACTAACCAACATGCATCTCACTCTTCCAGGAATGGTTAGATTAAACCTTTTAGCCAAACCATTTTGATGGGGAGTGCATGCAGTAGTTTTATGCTTTGCAATTCCAGACACAACACAATAACTGTCAAAAGCTTCATCGCAAAATTCAAGACCATTTTCAATCCTCAACCTCTTGACTTTCCTGTCAATTTGGTTTTCAACCAGAGTCTTCCAACTTTTAAAATTTTCAAAAGTTTCATCCTTAGTTTTCTGAATGAATACCCACAACTTTCGTGAGTAATCATCAATTGTGGATATAAAGTATCTTGCACCTAAGTATGAAGGATTACTTGAAGGCCCCCAAAGACCATCATGAATATAATCAAGGGATCCTTGTGTTTTTCATCTACCTTTGTTGAACTTTACCCTATAGGACTTACCAGACACACAAGGTTCACAAAACTCCAATTTTTTGACCTTGTCACCACCAATCATATTTTGGTTTCCCTAATTCGACTATGCCCTTTTCATTGACATAACCAGGTCTCATGTGCCATAACTCAGTCTTCAATACAGGTTTTGTGGATTCCACATCTGTTGAACCACTTACAACCTTAGTCGCAATGGTATACAAGTCTTTCCTCTTGATGCCTCTCAAGATTTCCTTCGACACATTCATTACCCTTAGGATACCTTGCTTTTCTTTAAAGACATATTCTTTCTTATAGAATTCACAAAGAGAAATCAAATTTCACTTAAGATCAGGTACATACCTAACGCCAGTCAACAACTTTGTTGACTCATCATGGAGCTTGAATCTTAAAAATCTAATTCTAGTTATCTTTGTTGTTTCCCAGAAGCATTGACCCACCATCTTAATCACATAGTTCCTCAAACACATTTTTATTTGTAATCATGTGCCAAGTATAATGTGAATCAATAACCCATTCCTTGATGTAATTCCTACTAGAAAGCACTAGAATATTAGAGGATCCATAATTATCTTAAATAATGGTTGTGTTGTCATCCTTACCTCAATGATTATTCAAATGTTCAGGGCACAACTTTCTTGTGTGACCCTCCTTCTTACAATGATAACACCTAATTGCAGAAACATCACCACCATAAGACTTTTTCTGAACCTTCTCCTTCTCCTTCTCAAACATATCATCCTTCTTCGAGAATTTTCCTTTTACGGATGATTCTTTGCCAACAGAAGATGATTTTTGCTCATTTCTTTCATTCAAGTCCTTTAAGTACAAGACTGATTGAACTTCTTCAAAGGTCGGGGACTCTCTTCCATGCAAGAGAGTTTCTTTGAAATAAGCATGAGATCTTGGTACATCACACAACAACAACAACACATGATCTTCATCATCAATCTTGACATCAATATTTTCCAGATCAAGAATCAACTTATTAAAAATATATAGTTATTCAATCAAGACTTTGTCTTCACTCATCATGAATGAATACATATCTTGCTATATGTAGAGACGATTAACCAAATATTTGGTCTTGTTCAAACCTTCGAGTTTGTTCCACACCTCGACAACCGTTTTGTCCTTCGAGACTTGCCGGGAATCTTATCACCAAGGCTCAATATGATTAAACTGTGGGTTTTCTCGATTATCGTCGTCTTCTCCTTCGTCATCAGGGCAACATCCATCTTTTCACATCCTTTCAACGCTTCTAACAGACCCAACTCTACAAGAAAAGCTTGCATCTTCTTGCGCTACAATTCGAAATTATTCACCCCGGTGAATTTATGAATCTCATATTTTGTTGATGACATCTCCTCCTCCACGCTATCCGCAACAAATTTGTTGTGAAATCGATTTCTTTAACAACAACAAAAACCATGAAGTGAGAAAGAGAGAAGAGAGAAAAGGAAGAAAATTCAAAATGACGTAAAATCCTAGATTCTTTATTCAACTACACATTAGAGAGCAATGTTTAAATTGAACTCAACCTCACAAATTTTACCCCTAGTCAGAGTTATTCAGAAGTGATGACTAATATGATATTTATAAGAAAAATTAAAATCATATTTTTTAACTAACATACTAAACAAATATGCTAACATAACTAACCCAGTTTAGCATGTTAACAACTTAACATATTTCGACAACTAAACTATCTCTTCGACTTCGACAATATTTGATCAAATACTAACTTATATCCCATAAGTTACATATATTTTATCAAATAATATTATCTTATCCTTAAAATCAAGAGTTAAAAAGCAAGTATTTCACATGTTTTCAATGGCGAGTATAATTCTTGTTATGCTTCTGGAATCCAAAATCTAGGAAATCATGTTAAATTATGTTTGGTTATCTATCACTATCACCATGAAAGAATCGAATTTGAATTCATCGTCCTATCTTATTTTGTTTGGATATATAAATTCTCATCATATAGAAATAATTCATTTTTAAGAATGACATTTCATTGGATATATATGTACAATACAGACATACTACACTGTATTTGTCCGGCTATGAAACTCATGTATATCTTTAATCTCTATGTTACACGACTCATATGTATGAAATATTATAATAATAATAATAATAACTAGTTACATAATGTTTCTGATTAAAACCAAAATCCACGTAACATTGGTATAGAAGGATAATTCTTCACGGTTTATGTTTCTCTTATCATCATAATAATCATTTATCCTTATCATGAGTCTCTGGCACTTATCAACTTGTAGTTCCAGTGGGTCTTACAAGTACCTTTTTTTGATGTCATAATTCATTGCATACAAATGACCCCATTTTGTCTTCTTTCATACCCTCAATAAAACACACTGTTTCCATCACAACTAATGGACCCCTCTCTTTTGTTTCACATAAAATAAATTTAGATTAGAAGAGACATGTCTCATGTATACGCAGAGCCGTCAATGTATACACAGAGCCGTCTTTGAGGTGTGTAAGATGGACTATCGCGCATTTTAAAGTTTAAAACGGTTTTGTATATAAGTTTATGGAGAATCATCAATTTTATTGAAGATTTACAATAAAATTTATGTATAACTCATGAATTATAGAATTTTACATTAAAATGTGAGCAGGATGGATCTACAAATTGAATCTATTAGGCCTAAAAATTATAAAATTATATGTAAAATCCCGTACCCGTAAAAAACTGGACGGACATACTAAAGAATACTGGTCTAAAACCTTGACCTGCCCTATGAAAAAATACAGTAAAACGGATATGCTCGACGGATCGATTCGTTTGGCCATCGCTAATTGCAATGGAGTCATATGCCATGTAGTTTTCTTTTATAATACATATCCTTGTCAGCTATGCCTCGTCAGACACATAAATTGTGTGGCTGAACATTTGAGGCTTTATTTGATGGGTCTCACACAATCTCCACCAAAAAAATGTGCTTAGAAAACAACAAATTTGAAAATAGACTATATGAGATTGACATGTTAACATAAATCATATCAACAAAATTCCACATTTTAATTCTGTTCTAGAATTTCAAATTTCACCTAAACATTAGTTTAAAGGCTAGTTTGGCCTCATTAGCAGTAGCTTTTGGTTCTTCTATAAACAAGGCCACTCCATTCGGTACTCAGTCGTTCGATGAAGATCAGATGGTTAACTGCACATTGGTAGAACTCAACAGTTTGGCCACCAAACCAAACCAAACATTGTGTTCAAAACATAAAAACAAAAGCTAGCTTCAAATAAATTTCATAAACTGAATTCGGTCCAACGATACGAAAACTAAAATTCAATTGTATCAAAATGAAATTACAACCAAGTGATTGAAGTCCAGGAAGGAAAGTTCCTTTCAACCATCATCCATTCAATCACCAATGCCAAAAGAAATAAAACATAAATCATAATCTTCAAACAAAACATCCTGAACTAAAAACATAAAAACAGCATAACACAAGACACAGTTATTTCTAACTAAACCTTGATCCACCAACAATGCTTCTAACAGTCCAGTGTCTATCCTTATTCTTACCATTATTATAACAATAGTACCCGATGAATATCAATGAATTGAATCACTCTGTGTGTGTCTCTGTCGTCCTCGGCGGAGTTGTTTCCATAGTTGGGAAGCAACTACTAGATCTACCAAGAGGTCTACAAGCAAAATTTTCCTTCTTCCTAGGAGAATCCAAAGTCCTAAAGAAAATCTGTTTCACAGCATCTATGAAATCTTTCTTATGATCGGTAGCAGAAGACCTAAACTGCTGGCGAAACTTGGTGTGTCGCTTTAGAGCTTCATCCATTGTGATTAGCTTCTCCTCACTCTTTGATCTCGCTCTTTCTTCCTTCACTGCCTCGGAGCACAAACCACATATCCATCTTCCACCGAATCTCTCCCGCACGCGCATAATGTATGCGAGTGTGCACTCTTCCACCAATCCGCAGCAGCAACATTTTACACTGGAAACTGCATCCACCTCCGCCACTTCAGTTTCTTTCGCAACATTCCCAACCTCCGCCACTTCAGCTTCATTCATAACCTTCCCATCCATGTTGAAACCTTCTTTGATTCTTCTGTATTCAATCACAGACAACACATTAACATAACAATAAAAAACCAAAACAATAGCGGAGAATTATAATTTATGAAACACAGACACCAGACATAGACAGACAGTGCATCGACACCGACACCAATAATAATTTCAAACAATAAATGAATTGAACTAACAACATGTAACTATGTCACTTACACTGGTCGGACACCAAACACATACAAGTTTTATTCAAAGGTGTCTGTGCTACATAAATTATAATTAACACAAACCACAATACAAGATCAATGGTTATAACGACTTATGTTTGAAAGATCATACATTCTTTGAAAATAAAACAATCTCTATTTAGACCGCCATGTCATCAAATGACTTTGATTTTTTGTGCATATTTATCATAACTTTAAATTGTGGTCTTCAAGAACATCAGTCACATTTGTGATTATTTGACTCCAATATTAAAATTCACATAGTAATCTCGCAACTCAATTTAAAACCAAACCATAATAACTACTACTGTGTCTGTGTCGGGTCATCTGTGACATGTGTCGGTGTCTGTCTCATTATCAGTGCAACTGAATTTGACTGTAATTCTATGTAATATAGACAATTGTAATAAAATTTAAAATCTTAAATCAATGTAAGAAGCAAAAGTGATTATTCAATACCGTGAATTACGATGAAATGGATTTGTGAAAAGCTAGGTTTACCGCTCTTTCTCCCACTGGATCTCTTGAACTTGAATCTCTTCTGCGTTGGAAAGTGCTGGAAATTCGAATGGTGTATAGAACATTACAGAGCCTAAAATGGCTCAATTTTCTATGAAGCTATATGATACGACGGTATGGATTGTCGTATTGAGCGATGGATCTTCTGTCTGAAGTGAAGAAGAGAATGAAATGAATGTGGAGCAGAGACAGAGGCAGATAGAAAGAGATATATACAGAGAAAAAAAGAGATATAGATGCGGATCTTTATTGCTATGTTTTTCTTTTTATAATAAAAATAAAGGGAATATAAAGTTTTCATATACTTTTATCCTTTAGGAAATTTATAAATTTAGATTAGAGAAAGTATAATAAAGGTAAAAAATAAGATTTTGTTTTTGAAAAATAATTAATTTTGTTGACCGTTTAATCCATTAAGAAAATATATAAATGAAAAAAAAATTATACTTTTATGCAATTCTCTTTAATATATATTAATATATGACCTTAAATATAAATACAAAAACAATGAAAGTGATTGGCAATCTCCCGCAACTGCGATCGGGAGGGGGTTGAAACCACTTGATGTCAGAATTGACTCTCAAACCGGATTAAATCGGTTGTGATAAATTATATATATATATATATATATATATATATATATATATATATATATATATATATATATATATATATATATATATATATATATAATAATTACTTTAAATATAATATTTTATAACACTGTGTTATTTAAAAAAAATAGTAATTTTTAAATGCAATACAAATTGTATAAATTAATATAAAATTATTCAGTAATTAAGATTAATAGAATATGAGAAAGTTGTGAATCGTAAAATAATTAAATATTAAGTTAATTATATTAATATATAAATATAATATTTCAAATAAAAAATTAATAATAAAATTTAGCGAGACGACAAACAAAAAAAAAGTTAGTAAATATTTTTAAAATATTTAATTATGTGGGTCAAACGAGCTAACGCTATACGTTAGCATATTTTCTTAGTAAGGTTAAAAAACCTTACGAATATTTGACTCTAATTTAAGTCTTAAGTCCTATTTTTTTTTATCAAATTTAGTGGCCTCGTAGGATCTAATTCATTTTGATAACTCTATTTATTAGAGGTATTCATATCTAAAACGATTTAAATAAAAATCACAATCCATATGATTCAAACGAAAATCACAATCTATGTGCATGTATTTTAATTTCATTTTCAAAGAACCGCTCACATTTGATCAAATTTTGGATTATTTTTTCAAAATCAAATTAATCATTTACATATATTTTAACAGTTTTTTATCTTTTAATTACTAATATATACTCCATCTAGTCTTTAGTCTTTAATTTAAGAAAAAAAATATTTTTTAGATTATATATTTGATCTATATAATAAATCAGATATATTAATTGTTAAATGAATCTAAAATAAATAAATAAAATCTTATATTAAGTATCAAAGGGAGTATCACATTAATCTATTATTATTTAGTTTTAATCTTTAAATACTACTTATTAGTTTAATTTGATATATTTTTTTTAGTTCTATTTGTAAGTAAAAGGTTATTTTTTAGATACATTAAATAACTAATGTATTTGGATAATATGATGACCATATATATTATCTATTCAATAAATCTAAAAAGTAAATTTTCTCTTATGAGTATGATCACAGAGAGTAATTTATTTACTCATTTATATGTTTTTCTAAAATCCATGTAGCATAGTTAAATCTCACGCCCCCTATACAATGTTTGTTGACTCATTACACATGTTACGAACGATCACGTGTCATGGACAAAAACACCAAGGTTTCAGGCGACATATTCGGGAAAGGGGTGCCCTACCTGAAAGAGGGCTTGAACCAATAAAAGGGTGTCTTTAGAAGAACTATGGGCTAAGCGTATGTATCCCCCTACGGTATCATCTAATTACACAACTACATGGTCCTTCAATAATAGTGCTCGTAAAGGCCGAAGTGTTTTAACCCACAACCCATCTTTGGACCTTCCACCCGAGCCTAGTCGATGTGTTATACTTACCTTCAGTTCTTGAAACTTCAGATGAACTTTCTGAATGAGGTTTAGTTGATTCTTCCTAACGAGACTTAGTTGATTCCCTAATGCGAGACTTAGTAAATTCCCTCAACATAGACTTAGTTGAGTCCCTCAGGAAAAATATAGTTGAGTCTGTTAGGCAGGATTTAGTTGAATCTTCCTTAAGGTTTGGAAAGATCTCTACAGTTGCTCATAGGTGGCTACGATTTTTCTATGGAAATCAGCTAGTTTAATTACCTCGTAGGGCGACAAGGATCCTCGCATGGAAGTCCAACAATTTAATTACCATGTAGAGCGACAAGAATCTTCCTGCAGAAGTCCAACAATTTAATTACCCCGTAAGGTAACAATGATCCTCTTATGGAAGTCCAACAATTTAATTACCCTGTAGTGCGACAAAGATCTTCTTATGGAAGCCCGACAATTTAATTACACCGTAGGGCAACAAGGGACTTCTTGTAGAAGTCCAATAATCTGATTACTTCGTAAGACACATGGATCTTCCTGTAGAATTCTAGCAATTTAATTTCCCAGTAAGGTGACAAGTGTTACACCCCGGTTTATTTAATTATTTTCCCTTAATTGAATTGTATGCATATATGTGTTGATTGATGTTTTTGGCGTGGTTGAGCTACCATTCATAAGGGACAGGGGCCTTAACGAATATACTTTAAGGTGTTGAGGGTGTGTAAGTAATAATGTAGAGATGAGTCGTTTGGTGCGTAAAACTAATTAAATTATATTAGTTAATATTAATTAATTATAATATTAGGTGAATCTTAATTAAATAAAATAATTGATGCTAATAGACATATAGTCTATGACTACGTGGCTCTTCATTATTCAGTAATATTTTAAAAAAGAGATGTGCTATTGTTACACCAAATTTTAACACCAAATTTTAACACCGTATAAGTTATACACCGTAGCCTTGAACTATATTTTCACTGTGGTTCAAAAATCAATACACACAAAATAATAAAATAAAAGAAAAAAGTGAATTGAATGGTACATATATACGATGTAGTGTCAAATTTTAGTGTAGCTTTAGCATTTCTCTTTAAAAAAATATATAAAAAATGTCACCTAATCGTCTACGTAAGCTTCTGTTAAGTCATATAAACGGCAAAAATTGAAAATATGGAAAAAAATAAATTATAAGGATCATTCTTTGGAAAAAAAGAAGTTATAGGACGTAAAAATAGATTTTAGATTATTTATAGAGACTTAAAATATATTTAGGGTCAGTTTGTTTTAGCTTTTAAAAAATGATTTTTTCTTTGTATTTTCGAAAATGGATTTTGTAAAACTGTTTTTTCAAAATATTATAATTTTTTCAATATTCATTTTTTTAATAAAAGACTAATTTTGACATCGTATAACATCATAAATATACATTATTGAAGATCAAAACATAGTCGAAATCACAATTTTTAAAAAATGTTGTATCTCAAAAATGATTTTTATGAAAAACTATTTGAAATAACTTCAAAATTAAGTGATTTTTTGAAATAATAACTTCAAAATATTTTAAAAATAATATTTGAAATAACTACTTTAAAATGATAAAATATCTAAAATAATATTTTAAAAATAACAATTCAAACAAGATTTTCATTTGAAACTTTTACAAAAAATTTCTTTGTAATTTTTTTCCACAAAATTATATTACAATAAAAAATCATTTAAAAAAAAACAAAACAAACTGGCCGTTAACCCTAAATAAACCATTGTTTTATCCTAAGACAACTTACCTTCTGGCATGTTCATCAGTCCTCCTCCGATCCTTAAAGATAGGGGTGTTAATTGGTTCGGGCAAATGCAAACCAAACCGAAATCCAAACCAAATCAATATATTTGGGTTGAACATTTTTTCAGTTCGGGCAAAAATCGAACCAAATAAATTAAAACCAATGTTAATTGGTTCGGGCAATGGATTTCTAATTTGCTACCCGTAAACCCAAACCAATCCAATAACAATCAACATAATTAATTCATATAATAAACTTTTAATTTTAATTGAGTTATTACTTATTTATTTGAATGAAGAGAATAATTGTTATAACAATTATCAAGTACAAATTATAATGAAAGAAATAAAGAGGCATAGTCTCTAGACATTTCCAATGAAAAACGAAACAACATCTTTTAAATTATCACAAGTCTATCAACCAATGATGAAATATAGAGAAATGAAACATTAAAAGTAAAAACCATTATAAATCAAACTCACAAATTGCAAACTACAAGTATCTGTAAACCACAAGTTTCTTCCCAAATCGCAAAATTTCAAATCAAAAGTATCTACAAACATTCAATTTCATGTTATGGAATGGAGTATGAGTATGCAATAAAATTGTTTTAAGTTACTAAATATTTAAGTGAAATACAACAATTATATGACTATGGTAGTCATAACATATTTAAAAATATGTGCGTGTCATGTGTTCAATATTTATTTTTCATATTTTAGCGTGTAAACAAATAATTTAAAAAATATATTTTTTTAATATTTATTTTTAATATATCCGATCAATCCAATTCAAACCAATTCATTATTTTTCGGATCAGTTTGGTTTAGACTTTATTACAAAAATATTGAAATCCAACCCAAACAATTCATTTATTTTTCATTGGTTTGAATATCATATTGTCTCGAAACCGAAACAAACCGACCTACAAACACCCCTACTTAAAGACTAAAATCAACCAAACCGTAAATTAGGCCAATCTAACCTATTTTTAAAAGATCCCGCCCTTATAAAATAAGGAAGTGAATCTCACCACACAAAAAAACTCAAAATTTCATGATCATGATTAACCAGCATATTTGCACACATGTTTTCTTTTTTAAATATGAGAAAAAACCTCATTCAAACAAAGATGCTTGAAATTAAACCATGTGTTATAGTTAAGGAGATCTCACATTCTTGAAATAAAATATTGTTCATGATACATTTAAAAAAGAAATGAAAAATAAAAATGAAATTTATTTTATAATAAATTTTATTTGTTAAAATAATATTTATTGTGAATCGTAGTGAATAGGGATGGTAAAAAAAGCTCGTACCCATGGGTACTTGCGAATAAAACTTTTCACAGACACGAGTTTGATAACTTCATTAATACAGATAAAATAAACGAATATGTAACTACTCACTTTTTATAGAAACAGATACAAATGTTATGTTATCAGTACGTATCCGTTAATAATTAAAAACATTACTTAAATATCTTTTAAAATTATTATTATACTTCATAAACTCTTTTAATTAATAACCACATAATTTAACGTGATAAACTCATTTTCATTCTAGTTGCGTGTGTTTTTTATTTCGCATTTTTTTTAAAGTTATAGACATATTTTTTTATTTATGTTGTATAAGAAAAAAATTCATAAATTATAATTAAAAAAATCCATAAATATCCATAAATACTCACATGTATTTTAAAATCCACGAATCTTCGTTTGACGGATACCCACACCAATATGTGATGGATACATGTATCATATTTATTAAATGAGAGTGGGTTGCGGAGATACCCGATAAACAATAAAAAAGTTATTTTATCTTATACTTTCAATTTTTCAATTCTTTAATATTGTTTAAATATTAATTTATTTGATTTAAATAATATCCTCCTTTTCATTATTTTAAAACTAAATAATTATTACGTCAGCCTTAATTAATATGTTATTTAAAAAATAAAATAAGAAAGATCATTTTTGTAATAAATGAATGTTGTTAAAACAATTTTTACATAATGTTCTAAAATATTAAAAAGAAGTGCAACATTGAAAAAACAGTTATTAAAAACAATGTAGATCTCCTTTGCAGTACCAACTGCTAGTGAAAAAAAGAGTATAGTTGATACAGACATAAAAAAGAAGCTAGATTTGTTTCTGAATCTATGGATCTGTGAAAGAGATCTCTATATAAATACAAAATTCTTTTGTACCAATACTATACCCACGTTATATGTTGCCCCAAATAATAACTAATTAAAATATGTAATGATTAAATTGTAGTAGGAAAAATAAAATAGATGGAAAAATCAAAGAATTAAAATAGAAAAATGAAAGAAAAAAAACAGAGAAAAGATAAAAAGGGAAATAGATTGGTGCATCAATTAATTAGAAAGAAAAATATTCTTTGGACAAAGATGAAGAAATTGGATTATGAAGAGGGAGTTGATCCTTCGAATGAACAATCTACTTAGTAGAACGGACGATTTATTAATACGCGAATAGTTGTAGATGTGACCAATGTTCTTGAGAGGAAAACTATGTTTGAGGATGAGAGGAATTATTTATATGTTCGCTTTTGTCATTCATATAATATTATTATGTTGAATATCCTTTGTTTAATTTTTAAAATAACATGGCACCCGTCAAGAATCTATTCAAGAGGAGGAAAGCTTTAATTGCATATGAGATGCTTACATCCCCTACTCTAAACCCTACTATGGTCTAAATGGAAGCAGTCATTGAATTTGCTCCAATGTAAAATGAGGCTTTGCCCAGGGAGCAAGCAAAAATGCTAGAATAAGGACATTATTCCTTTAAGAGATCTTCACCACTGCATGGAAAAAGATCTGACTTATGGAACCCTAGTTGCTATAGTGTGTCGGTATATAGGACATCGCACAAACTTTAGGCCAGTGTCCAATTTGGTGCTCTTTCTTTTAAAAGTTCCAAATTGGTCTCATGCGTTTTTAAAATGGTCCACGTTAGTCCAAACCGTCAAATAGATGCTAACGATGTTAAGAATGATGATGTGTATTCTGAGTGGCATTGTGAAATGTACAGTCAGCCTCTCCTTCTTCATTATGTTGTGTTTGTTATAAATCTAGGTCACGTTTTCCATTCCCAATTCCAAAAGCTAGGTCACAAATTCCCTCTTATTCAAATTGAAACGAAAATCATCCCTAAATCATGAGTTCAGGGTGCAATTCCTCTTCTTCTTCAAGAACTGGGTTCGATTCACAAGTGTACACAAGTTTTTGGAAGCTTATGTGTGCTTGTGGAGACCTAGATGTTCTTTCAAAAGCAAGAACATCCAACAACTACAAAAATCTATTTTGGGGTTGTCAACATTTTAAGGTAATGTTCTATCTTCATAACTTGGTTTGACATTCTTCTCTTCAATATTCTGAATGCAAATCATTGTTGTACAGGGAAACACAAATTCTGGGTGTGAATTCTTTGAATGGTTTTATGATGTTTCTAATGGTGAAAAGGGAGAAAGCATAAGGAATATGCAATGTGAAATAGAAATGCAATACAAAGAAATGGATGAAGTCAAAAAAGAATTGGCTGAGGAAAAAATGGTGGAATTTTTGAAAGTAGAGAATTTGCAGTTAGACGGAGGCTTGAAGAACACTAACAAATGGAATATTATATGGAAGTGTTTGTATTACTCACTGTTCTTTGTCTTAGTAGTTATGATGTTATGAAAAATAAGTGTTGTAGTTGAGATGTATTTTTCACTTCTGTTGTACCAAGTTTATTATGAATGAAAAATGGTTGGTTTAATTGACATATTTTAGTATTCTTGCCTTAATTTTATAACAATTTTTTGCCTTAATCTGATAACATTTCTGTACCATAATTTGATAACTTAATTAGATAAGAAGTTGATACCTTAATTTGATAACAAATCATAACAGGTTGTGTACCATAATTTGATAACAAGTTGAACTTTATAACAAGTTGATACCTTAATTTGACCATGATAGGTTTTGATAACAAGTTGAACTTTATAACAAGTTGATACCTTAATTTGACCATAACAAGTTTTGAATCATAACATGTTTTTGAACCATAATAGGTTTTGTACCATAATAGTTGTGTACCATAAAATACGTTCGCACATAATTTGATAACAGATAAGTAGCATTACATATAATAGATTAGTAGCATTACATATTAGCAACATCAAAGTTTTGACAAAATGCTGAGTACATACAATTTAAGTAGCATTACACAAAATATCATTCACACTGAACAATTTTGACAAAAGACAGCATTACACAACACAACCTAAGTTACAGACTCTAAGAGGATTTCTTTGGGATGTTCCTTTTAGTAGGAGTTGTCCTCCTAGTTGTTGGACTCACTGCATTTTGTGATGCACTCAACCTGGTAGTAGGGCCTCTTGAAACTTGTGTTGGTTTTCTAAAAGGAAACTTGTGTCTAGCCTGTGTTGCAGTCCTCTTGTGAATTGTCTGAGATGTCTGAGTTGGTTGAGTTGCCTGAGTAGATTGATTTTCCTGAGTTGATTGTGTTGTTTGAGTAAACTAAGAAACATGTGTTGACTGGCCTGATTCAGTTGCTTGAGTAGTCTGTGGTGTCTGCTTACAGGTAGATTTGTTATGTCCAATTTTTCTACACCTTGTACACCTCAGAACCATGCAAGTTTTCCTTATTTTTATGTCAGATCCATCAATTTCACCCTGCTCACGATTCCTCCCTTTTTTGGGCCTTACTATCCATGAATTGGTGTAGCTACTGGTTTTCTCCAACTTCTTCTTGATATTTGGTAAAACATCCTCATCTCTCAAATTAGAGAACTTCAACCAATTTCCGACCCATTTTTCCATTATATACCCCCTTATTTCTTCTTACATTGTTACCAATGGTCTTGCCCTTGCTTCTACAATCACATTGTTGAATGCCTCTAGCATATTATTTAGGAAAGTATCAGATTTTGTGGTGGTCATAAAATATGACTTACTCCAAAATCTTGGTGGTGTCTGCATCATGTGCTTGTAGACCTCTTCATGTATTTGTCTTATACCCTTCATCTCCCTTTCTCAAGCTTGTGGGCAAGTTGCTCTAGCTGCTCTCCAAATTATCTCCTTCAATGTTTTTCCTGGAAATCTCTTCCTGAAATTGTTGTATAAGTGTCTCACACAAAACTTTTGCTCAACACCTGGTAGTAATTCATCCATAGCAGAAAGTAGGCCCTGCAAATACATATAACAAATCACAATAAAATACAACTAATGTTCATAAAAGAAGTTAATATTCATAAGCAATAAAGTGGTACCTTTTTTTGATCAAAGATGAATGCATAAGTCTGACAGTCTTCTCTTCCCCCTAAATAATCAATCAATAGGGTCAAAAACCAAGTCCAATTGTCTCTAATATGGGGTGCTTAAATATGGGATACTTCTTCTTCCTTGGTCCTGAAATGTCCTCACTATCACATCCACTATCTAAATAGTCATTATCATATACAACATCACTCTCCATTACACTTTGTCATCACCCTTTCTTTTTCTTCAAATTATTGCATCCTTCAAGGCTTTCATCATACCTCACAATGTTGGCAACATGTTCTTCATCATTATCCATACTAACATCATAATTAATATATGATACTTCCATAGAACTATCATAAAAAATGATGAATCCTCACTGTCATCAAAACTGGTGTCAACTCCCTCATCAAGATTGACACCCTCATTAACATTCTCACTGGAATCAACATTCACACTCTCACCAGACTTCAATCCCTTTGCAGTACTTAGTCCCTCATTAGAATCAACTCCCTCATCAAGATTGACACCCTCACTATACTTCAACACCTCTCCTAGGTTGACTCCCTCATCAACATTCAGTCCCTCACTAGCATTTAAAGCTTTCTCATGATACTTCTCTACATCCTTAATTACTTGTTCAACAAGTTCTGCAACAATGTCATAGTTTTCTGGAGCAACCATGTTCAGGGGTATCATATAATGGCTCATCCTCCATGTTTGATGGTTGTTTATCTAAGAGAACATCAACATACTCATGTTGGAATAAAGGGTGTTCAATGTAAATGTCCACTTTCAGGTGTACCTTACATACGTCAACTATGTCTAACACACCCTTATCATCCTTAAGCAAATTAATCCCAAATGTTGGATCCTTATAGTAGATATTCTCTACCTGAGTATACCCTAATTCTTTCAAAACACCAATCAACTCAAAATACAACCACCTATCAACATTCACCCTTAGCTCATTACATTTACCACCCACATAATTTGTTTTTTTTTCAGAATCCAAAAACTAACCACTATGGTGAATGTTAAGAGGAATTAGTTTTTCCATTTGAACCAAAAATCACCTACAAACGCAAATTGTAGAAAAAGGAGTATAAAAACCCTAGTTTTCGAAAGGGGGCAAAAAACCCTAGAATACATAATACACATTGCATACAAACTATACTATCAGGAAAGGAATTGGTTATTAACCTTGTTTGCTTCGTCTTCGTCTTAAACGTTTTCGTTTGCTTCGTCTTCTGCTTGAACCAAAAATCGTATTTTCGTCTTCTCCCTCTGCTAGGGTTGAAATGTGTAGGGTCTGGATATGACCATTGAAGTTTCTAAGTTATAAAACTAAAGAGTGTTGAATACTGCACACCGTGCCACATCACCATTCATTACACTACACATCAGCCAACTAAATCCACGTAATCAACATTTTAAGTCAAATTTTAATTTTTCTAATGGAAATGACAAACGTGGACCATTTTAAAAACGTATGAGACCAATTTGGAACTTTTAAAAGAAAGAGAACCAAATTAGACCCTGACCTATAGTTAGAGGACCAAAAAGGGTATTAAGCTTAAAATATATTAACATATTTTATTTTGCTTTAAAATGATTAATAATTTTAAACACAATTTAAATATATAGATTAATTTTTACTTAAAGATTAACACCTGAATTAAAAAAAACTTGGACTAAATAAAAATGACTAATGAAACCGCTGAATCCATGATTTGGGCCGGATTGAGTGTTCGGACCTGAATCCAACCCAATCCGACTGTGTCCAACCCTACTATTTTTGTCCAATTGAAACCACTTTATACTGGTTTTTGTACAATTGAATACACTATAAAATTTTGTTCCCAACATTTCTATGAACGTATACATGATTAGACATTTATGCTGGTTTTTGTCCAATTCAAAACACTTAATAAATTTTTTTAACAAAAATATATAACATTATAAAAAAATATTGAAAAAAAACTGAAAAAAACATAGCCTTAATATATAAAACATACTCTTAACTTAAAAACACGTTTTTTTTCTAACATTAAATCTATATCCCATCGTCTTTAAGTTTGGTTGGGGTAAATGGAGGTGACGGAAGAAAATATTTAATAGTTTTTGTGTTTGGTTCAAATTCTAAGAGGAAGAAGAGAGGTAGATGGAGGGGATCAAAATCCCTCATGGACCATTTTTTACTCCCCTCCGATTTGGAGGGATTTGGAAGGGACGAGAGATGTTTCATTTTAATTATAATTATAATTACATTTTTATCCTTATTTATTTATTTAAAAATTAATTTATTAAAATATTAAAAGTTATATTTTGAACAAATTTTATTTCTTTTATATATTTTTTATATCTTCATTTTATTATTATTATATGTGTTTAAATTATTTTATCTTATTTTTTATATTTTAATGTTACTTCTTAATTATCATAATGTTTTTGTTTATAATATTATTTGTTAAATTTTATTGTATTTGATTTTTATATATATATATATATATATATATATATATATATATATATATATATATATATATATATATATATATATATATTATAATCGTCACGTTTTTATAAAATTTATCATGATGTCATCTGATTGAATGTTTATATTTCGTCAATGAATTTATTTGAATTATAAACGGTAAATATTTTGATTCTTATAGTAAAAGGGAAATGTTAACGTGGGTCATAAGGACACATATTAATAATTTATTTATAGAAATATTCTCTTGAAATATGTGTGCTTAATTTTTTTAAATTTTAAATTTTGAAATATGTGTGCTTAATTTTTTAAAATTTTAAATATGATTTAATTGTATTTAATATTTACTAATTATAGTATCTCTAACATGTGTCATTCGGGTACATGTTAGCATGACCCAGAGTAAAATTAGAAGGATAAAAAAATAAATTATTTTTAAAATATTTCTCCCTGTGAACCAAACATATTTGTAAATAAAATGTCTCTCATTCATCTTTGAACCAAATATATTTGTAAATAAAATGTCTTTCCTCCCCTCCTCTTTCATATTTTGAATCAAACAGATATGTAATTAAAATCTCTCCCCTCATTTCCCTCCCTTCAATTGAACCAAACAGATCTTGATATTCTTTAACTTTTTAATTTTTAAGCTTCGGTTTTACCTTACTTTTATTTTATTTGCAAATTTTTTAGAGTCGTTTTTACACTTTGTTTCAATTTATTTGTATTCCAACCATTTAAGTTTCACATCATTTTATTCTAAGTTTTTAATTCAATCGTCTTTTCATATACAATGTGTTTAATTTAAGTCAGACGGTGATTAAATCCTTTCATTTAATTTCATCGAAGCTAAATATGATACCCTTACCTATTTTTTAGTTTCAATTCTTTAATATAGTTTAATACTAAGAAGAAAAACTATGTAATTGCTCACATTTATGTAGAAGTGGCTACATTATCTTTTGACTACATTAATTGAAATTGTATATTCACATTGATTATGTTCTTCACAAAATTTGATGAAGAATCTATTTGCTATTTCACATTGACTATGTTCTTCACAAAATTTGATGAAGAATCTATTTGACTTTTCATTTTCTCAAAACTAAAATAAAAAAACCAAAATTTTAAGATTTTAAAAATGAAAAATATTTAGTTACAACTAAATAATAACTTACACGGTTTAAGTACATGGTTTAAGAAGTTAGAAGAAAATTCAAATTATATTCTAATTTTTTTAGAAACTCATAATAACAATTTTGATTTTTTTAATTAAAAAATTTAAATATATTTTTATAAACATAGAGGACAAAAGTGAGATTTAGAGAAAATAAAATAATGTGAGAATTGTTGGGGTATGAGGAGGTGCATCAACATTGGATCAAAAGTAACACAAGTGAGATAGCCACCGCATATACACCAAAAACTTTAAGATATGAGAATTTTTTATTGCACCCCTTCGACTTATTAAACACCTTGCGTTTTTTCAATAATGTCTCCAGGTTCTGGAGATATATATCTGGATGCACCAAACTTCTATTGAAAATTAGATTATTCCAAAGATATATCTCCGGAAGCTTATAAAATTGAGAAGCTTTGATATAAACGTAAAGTTAATTATTTCAGGGAAAGTTCCGGAGTTATATCTCTGGAAGTTTATGATATATTCCAAACCTGCATGATAACTCCCCCTATTGCAGTCATACTTGGTCTTAATTCTCACATCTTCCCTAAAAATCATACACTCCCAATCTCATATTTTACTCAAAAACTCAAACTTTTTGTTACAACAAATCAAAGAAAACAAAAGAAGATCGAATTTCAGGTAAAGATCGCTTATTTTCATCTACATTGCTCACATTAATCATCAAAAAAGTTGAAAAAGACGTTATGTAGCTTCTAGAGATGTATCTCCGGAAGGTGTTGAAGATGAACACTTCCGGATATACATTTCCGGAACGCATCTGTGTTGGTTTTTCTACAGCAGTATGTTAATTTTTGTTATTATTTGTATTGTTCCCAAATAGATATGGTGCACCCCGATAACATAAAGTGTGGTTGCATTATTGTGAAAACATATGATATCCTATGTGCTTGTGTTATTACTAAAAACTTGATAGGTGAGCCAATAAGAATGGACGAAGTTTGTCATCGTTGGAAAATACTTAAGTTTGATAATGATGATGGTTGCATGGAAGGAGGTAAATCAAAAACTCAAACTTTTTGTTACAACAAATCAAAGGAAGCAAAAGAAGATTGAGTTTCGGGTAAAGATCACTTATTTTCATCTACATTGCTCACATTAATCATCAAAAAAGTTTTAAAAAAAACGTTATGTAGCTTCTAGAGATGTATCTCCGGAACGTGTTGAAGATGAACACTTCCTGATATACATTTTCGGAACGTGTGATTTTTCTGCAGCAGTATGTTAATTTTTGTTATTATTTGTATTGTTCCCAAATAGATATGGTGCACCCCGATAACACAAAGTGTGGTTGCACTATTGTGAAAACATATAGTCTCCCATGTGCTTGTGTTATTGCTAAAAACTTGATACTAGGTGAGCCAATAAGAATGGACGAAGCTTGCCCTCGTTGAAAATACTTAAGTTTGATAATGATGATGGTTTCATGGAAGGAGGTAAATCAAATATCTTTATTCTGAAGGCCTATGACAATATGAAACTCTGCATCAAAGAACAATTGAGGAAAATTGTTTATCCCAAAACAATCGACATGAAGCCGTCTTCTTAACCAGTCAAAACAAAAGGTGCTCCGAAGAAAATGAAGCCTACACTGAATGACAACTCTATTACACGATATGATAGGGTGTATATTGACCTTACACGCTATGGATTTTCGGAAACCTTTTTTCCACTACGCACTACACCACCCTAAAATCCAAATGAACACATCATGTGTATTGGATGACTTTCTAAATCAAGTCATTTTGTTCAAGTATACTTGAAACCGGGATGCCCTATATCAGCTACATCATCGAAATGGATGACTCATTCAACCGCAAATATCGAGATGTAGTCGGATCATTTTATGGAAATGATGCTTGAATTTGAGAGATTGAACAACATTCAAAAGGAAACAAATGCACAAAATTTCAAGGGGGTGCCATATGTAGATTTAGCCGGCGACAGATGTTTTGATGCATTTTAATTTCTTGTATAATCAGACAACTAATTGTATTTTTTTGAAGTTAAATATAATAGTCATTTTTTATTCATATTTGATGTTTAAGAACCTTTACTTTGTATATTGAACCATATGTGGTGTTTGCCTTCTGTTCTATTAAGAAAACGTAGCAGGAAAAGTTCCAGAGATGTATCTCCGGGAGCTTCTAAAATTATGTTGTTTTAGGGAAAATTCAGGAGATGCATCTCCGGAATAAAATAAAATGGTGTCGTTATGTAGATATATCTCCGGAAGGATATTGACAGACAATTGGTGGTCCATAATCACCTAGGACTTCTATAAATGAGAGACTTCATGTGTTATCTGTCATACAAACTAAAACTTTCTCAAATGTGTTAAATCAAGATCTGTCTCCTACTCCGACGGTAAAACACCCGGACAAACGTTCAAACTCACCGATCTCACCCCGCTTGATGATATCATAGATGATATCCATTATCTACTACCTTATAATGATATATGAAAGATTATAGAACTCGAATACCGTTCGTCTTCGGTTGACAACGGAGGGAACGACGTGTTCAACAAACTTGAGTTCAAGAATCAAGAGAATGTTATGGCAATGTGGCAAACATTTTTTGCTTTCAAAGAGAAAGTTTCGCTTGAGTTGGAAGCGACAGTACGAAGAACGGTCAATGATATCTTGGAGATGTTCAAACTTCCACTAGGATATTGAAATGTAATATTTAATTTTATGTTGAAATCATCATTGTAATGTCGATTTTATATTAATGAATGTCAATTTTATGGTAGTAATCTTCATGCAAATTGTCTCTGATTTTTCTGAAAATATGCATACGAACAAATTCCGGAGATGCATCTCCGAAATTAATTAAAATCAAGCGAAAAAAGGTGCGTCTGGAGATATATCTCCGGAAGTTGGGGGTATTTTCTGAAGTGTGCAGGTGCCTATATAAGAAATTGTATAAGGTTTTGGGTGAATATGTGGTGTCTCTCTCACTTGTGTTGCTCTTTCCCCAATATTGATGATCCTCCTTATACTCTAACAAATGGTATCACGAGACTTTGATTCGATAAAGGGGTCGACTTACTTGTGTTGAAATGCCCAGAAAGTGGTGTTCCGTTGAAATTGAAATGCTCAGGAAGAGGTGTATCAAAATGCCTTTGAAAGGTCATTGAAAGAGGTGTCAACAACAATACAAATGTATTTGGACAAAAGAGTTTTTACTTGAGAGGAAATATTGTGAACTCACACTTGAAGGGTAGTGTTGAAAATAATATGTTAAGTGTGAGTTTAAGTCCTATATTGATTATAAGTGTGGATAGTTAAGCATTTATAAGTGAGAGAACTCCTACGTTTACCACCTTAAAATTTTAGGTGAATATGTTGTGTCTCTCTCTCACTTGTGTTGCTCTTGATCAAATATTGATGCTCTTTCTCATACCCAATAAGAATTAGCCGGAGAATTCCAGGTAGATTCTTCAAAGAGAATTTCTTACCCCACTCTCATGGGGTTCATACGCACAATGTACATTTAAAAAAAAAACCCTCTTTTTTCGGAGATATATCTCCTGACGGACCATATTTTTTATTTAATATTGGTTTGTTCCGGAAATACTTCTACTAAATATTTTCATTTGGTCCACTCATTTTAATAATATCTAGTTGCATTAGTTCAAACATGTTTCTAAGTGAAATGTATCTTTACTATCTTTTCTCCAAACAAATTTTGTTCTAGTAAAATAAATTTATCTAGACTCTTATTTGTCCAAAATAACATGTACATTCATTCATTTTCCATATATATATATATATATATATATATATATATATATATATATATATATATATATATATATATATATATTATAACAAAAATATACTTTTTTTTCTAGATTCATGCAAAAATTAATGTATCAAAATTATGCATATAACCTAAATACATTAAAAAAATATTTTTCCCCTCATTCTCCGTCCTTCGTAATAAAAATTAAATAATATGATTGAAATCCAAAAATCTAAGGGACGGAAAAATTTTCCTCCGTCTTGATCCTCCCCCGAGGATATGGAATTTTGAATTGGCCAATCAAAATGACCTTATGATGAAAATTAATTGGAGTACAATTTTAGAGATTGGAGTACAATTTTGAATTGGAGTACAATTTTAGAGATTTTTGTATGTAAATTTTTTGAAGAAAATTAAATAAAACAATATGCTTTCCAAGAAAACCCACAGAATTCTACGGAGAAATCTTAGTATTTTGTGCATCGGTCATAGAAATTGCATCTCATGTTTTAACTGTGAAATTCCTAATATAACCTTGGGAGCGTTGAATTAATTGAACCGAAAAAAAGGCAAGGTGCATCAAATAAACAAAGGTAAAACCGTAATAAATGACAGAGCGAACTTCGATCGTAACAACGTACCGATTCACCTAAACGTCATAACAACGAAAGACACTTCATTGGACACGCTACAAAAACACCCACACACAAAATTTCTAAACCCTTGAAGTTTTCAAAACACACCTTGCGTTGTTTTTCCGGCACCGATCAGAAAAGAAAATTTATCAAGATGATGCACATGACTCTGTATTGGGGAAAAAACGTGACACTTCTTTTCGATTCGTGGAAGACCGATTCATGGACGAGTTATCTACTGAGTTTGTTTGCATGTTTTTTGATTGCTTCTTTCTATCAGTATCTGGAAAATATTCGGATTCGGCTCAAGTTTTACTCCGGTGGGAATGGGCAATCTACGGTGCCGGAGATTCAGACTCCTCTTCTGGGGTTGAATAAGGTTTCTAGAAATAAGGTTGCGGAATCGGTATTGTTTGGTGTGAATTCTGCGATTGGGTATTTGTTGATGTTGGCTATAATGTCATTTAATGGTGGGGTTTTTGTGGCTATTGTTGTTGGTTTAACGCTTGGTTACTTCTTCTTTAGGAGTCAGGGTGAAGAAGATGCTGCTGTTGTTGATAATAATTCTTGTGCATGTGCTTAGTTTGTACATTTCATGTAATAGTTTGAGAATCGGATAATTAGTTCTTCTCTTTTCTGTGACTTTAATGTTGTATGATTCTATTCTGTATCATCGAAACTAAATACCAGTTATAATCGTTGGAACTTATATGTTCTTGGTTCTTATTTAAATGACAGTTTTTTTTTTTTTGTCATTATGGCACGGTAGATATCTGTAGTACTATTAGCATTGCTAGAATCTTAAGCAGAAAACGGTCAAGAAGGTTTTGCTTGCATGTATGTGTACATCATAATTTGAAGGTTCTGTAAATGTTCTGTTCTTCCAAGGAAAAAAAGTGTAAATCATAAAAAAGAAATGGCCAAGACAAATTCATTTTAGTAGGACAGATTTGCCAGCCAAGAGCCAGGAAGAGACAGGCTGGGGAAGGATACAATGCTGCCGGTTGTATCAAGCATGTCTTTTGCTTAGTTCACGATGCTTCCTGTTGTATCACTATCAAACATGTCTTTTGTTTGGATTTGGATCTCATTTTTTGGTTCAGCCCTCCCTCATTTCTCCAATCTAATGGTTGATTATCACACTAACAAAGAATAATAGTACAAAATACAGAAAATAATAAATCTAATAGTTCGATAATAGTCATGATATAAACATAGTAACCCTCAAATCATATGGCAGCTGTGGGAGAACAAAGAAGGGCTTCCAAAATAAGTAAATCCCCTTATCCAAATCCGTAAATATGAGTTGAAGTGAGAGTGGAGGGGAAGAATGAATAGAAAAACAATATGGCATCATCTATTTTCATACTGACGTAATTCTGCCGTTGGCAGTTAACAAAATAAAGGAGACATCAAATTGAGAGTTGTTTAGCAGTTTGTAACAATCTGAAATTGCACTTAACCCCTATAAACACGAATATAATCAAGGAAAAGTTCTATGGTAGATATTATAAGATACATACAATATATTATACACTAATGCTTGAGGTTAAGAGTTGTTAAAATATGAATCACAACATGAGAAGTTGAGCCTTTTCTGAAAATATAAAAGCACTGCCTTCAGTTTTGAGGATATTAACAGCATCCACTCGAACAGGTCCATACTCTGATTAGTTCAATAAAGATCATCGTCAGTAAAAAATTCATATTGTGAAAGTCATTTTTCATGTAATTGAAGCATCGGAGCAACAAATAACCCAGAACTGTCACTGCCCGCGGATGCTGTGATGTCTAAGAAACAGCCAGCAACTCTGTAAGCATGAAAACTGCCAAAATAAGACATGGAATATTATGTCAATGCATTATGGTTGATCTTCAGTTTTGAACATGGTGAGTTCACTTTCTTGCGATAAGCTCTTGTATTTAAAACTGTTAGGGAGCCATCTGTGCAGTCTCTCGGGCCATAACCTGACACCCAAGACAGAGAGAGGCAAATTTGGTCATTTATTTTAATTGTTAGGAAAAAGCAAAAACAATGATAAAAACAACTACTACTACAATTAAGCCTGCCCTTATCCCATTGAGTAGGGTAGACAAAAACCAATACTAACAAAATAAGTACTACAATTAAGCCTGCCCTTATCCCATTGAGTAGGGTAGACAAAAACCAATACTAACAAAATAAGGTAAATTTCAACAAATAATGAAAGTCGCATTTATTATGAGATGGAAAAACAAAACAAGAACCGAATAAACTTCTGAACTTATGCATTAAACTAACCCCAAATTCAGTGCTAGTGAATTGACATTTGACAAATAATTTCTGATTCACAAGTGAAATTCCATGAAATATATGATGCATTGACACGTTTTAGGTGCTATGGTTAAAAACATAAATGGCCTTCCAATAAAAATTGTGTAAAATGTAAAATGATTGTGATGCATTATAGGGATCTTAACCTATGTTGGCAGTCACAACCTATTTTACACTCCCACCACATTTCATTATCCTTCCTCAATGCAGTGCAACCCTAAGCCCAAAACCACCTTCTCTCAGGCCCCTTTTCACCTTTGTCTTATCAAAACCTTTTCATTAAAGCAAATGAAGCATGGAAGATGAAACAGAAGGCCTGACACGGCCTATTTTCAGCTCCTACAACACTTTCATTGTCCTTCCTCAATGCAGCTTTTTAGTTCCCTATGCATTCCTAAGCCCCAAACCACCTTCTCTCTGGGCACCTTTTCACCTTTGTCTCAACAAAACCTTCTCATTAAAACAAGTGAAGCAGAGATGAAACAGAAGGCGTGTCCGGGTGTTTTAAACGGATCAATATCCAAAACTAGTATAACACATGTAGAACACACGTCGAACATTGTTCCAATGGTCGGAATACAATTATTTCTTGGCTGACACATTGAACTCATGACTTTGACACCTAGTCAACAACTCCATTTAGCTAGACAAGAAAAGGAATAACAGTGACATCAGAAAAGGAACAACAGTGACATCTATATTTTGGACGGTACAAGTGTCATGTGTCTCGTGTCCAAGTCTGTGCTTTCAAAGACTTGACCAATAAATTGCCCAACATAGGATAACTAACAACACGATTATTTTATTGTTACTCTTTGAGAGATCTAAGATCTCCCTTTTCCTTTTAAGTTTTTCATGTAAACGGAAAGTCTAGGTGGTAAGGCAAACAATTAAATTGGCAAAAAGAGTGCACAAGCTTGGAATACGTAATGAGGATATTGAAATTAGACCGACCCAGAGAATCAGGAATCAGGCACAAAGAAGAGATGATAAAATTCACTTGGAAATTTCTTTGAAAATAGAATAAAATCAGGACTCACTTATCCAGTCTTTCACAAATTGCCCGACGAACAGAAGAATTGAGGCCATAAGCAATTGAGTTAAAGAGACCCTGCAATAAATAGACAAAAAATGAGAAAGTTTATCGAGATATCACAATAGTACTTTTCACAAGGTAGCAATTGATGTTCACTCTTAACACAAATTTGAACCAAGGGATACCAAGTACATAAACTGAATTGAACAACTCTGTAAAATGGAAAGCAATTATCTGTAGTTATGCATGCAATTACACCTTGTGTATAAGTTAAAATAGTTTTCATGTGCTAGTGCAACTGAGGAAGTTTCTATAATGTCCACGAACTCACAATCATGCTATGGATGACATGAGCTTGAAAACTAAAATTTCTTAACTTGTCATATCCTCTAAAAACATTGTAATTTTATCCCGGTCTACTCGTGTTTAATTTGCAAGAACTTACCTCCTTAAGTTCAAATGCAAAGAAAAACATGACCCATGATAACATGCTGTAAGCTGTTTAAATTGAACTATATCAAACCATTACAAAACTTGGATACACTTTAACTTTTTGCACATGGAGTACACAACAAACACTAGGATATGCCCCTTATGAGCCAGTAGAATGCCAGCAAGGCACACATTGTTTAAACTATTATCTATTTTTATAAAATATGTTGAAGGACAAAATTTAACTGGTCATATACCCAGATTTTCACACCCCGGTCAATTGTGTAAATATATCAAATATGAATTATTTCAAATGCACCTGGATAACAAATCAATGCATTTGAATATGTTATTAAGATATTGTTAAGGAAGATGTGATATTGTTAGGGAAGATTCCTGATTATTCGAGAAAGTAAAATGTTAACAAATGGGCCTTAAAAGATGAGTAGGATCGACAAAAGATTAGTAAGGAAGATAAAGCTGAAAACAATATGAATATATATAGTTTACCATAAGGGCAGCCGTTCCAACATCCAGAAATGAGAGCCAAAATATCTTGTGGTTAGGTTCAAGAAAATCATGAATTCGGTTAATCGTGCCAAAAGCCCATGATCCTATTAGAATTAGTGGGTAATATCCCCATCGATTCAGAGCCTGCAAAGCAAAATCCAAACTCAAGTATTGATCAACTGCAACATAGATGCTACAGGCAAACAACACATATTGGTTCAAGCATGGATGAAAATATACTCATGAAAATCCAAATATATAAATGTAAGAGTTGGGCATCTATAAACAGCATTAGAAACCACGGAAAATTGTTAAATGTTAATTTTTTCAGTGAAAAAATGTGAGGAATACATTATGATAGAAACATCTGTGAAAATTTCCTTTCATAAAATACACATATTACAATGGGCATGCCACAAGACAAAACGTAACAGGTGAAATATGAAAGGCATAAAAAATGAGTATATTGAAGTATCTAGCTGTAACTGAAAGCTTATCTAGTGATTTTCTTTTATTTTCGGTTGTACTAGACTCACCATTAAAATGAAACCCAGAAACAAAATATGAAATATTTGGATGAGAGAAAACAATCCCAAGAGATCTTCTAATATACTCTAAAAATGTTTATATGATATTTATTTCATGAGGTATTTTATATATTCTAACAAAAACATTAAAAAAAAAATAGTGTATATATACCCTCATGTTGTCTCTTGTATCTGAGACATAAGCTTGGCCTGACATGCCAACTGCCATCTGAAATTTTACAAGAAACAGTCTTAGAAAGTGACTGAACAAGCTATTTATTCTTAGTTTGAAAAAGAAACAGCAAAATCAGCTACATACACGGGTTGCATTATTCAGCATGCGTATTACTTGCATGTATGTAAACCCATTATATAGAATTGCACCCCAAAGTGGCATGTAAAATGTAATAAAATGAACTGCCTGCATAGATAAAGGAACATATTTTTAGATGACAGGTAAAGGAAAACTTACTAGAGTATTTTGATTAGCAAAATAAATATACAAATGCAGTAGAATATATGCAATCCAAAGTTTTAGAAACATAGGCAGTGCCTCTCTTAATGAGTTAACTACTTCAAATACCATTAGTAAAACCATATTAATGAGGCAAAAAATGAATTTACAAAAATAATGAGGCAGAAAATGAATTTACAAAACTAATGAGGCAGAAAATGAATTTTAAAAAATTCCTATTACAACTTGCCTTCCCTATGCGACCTGTTTGAGTCCAACACAATGTACCAAAATGATGTCTGTGGTCATTACCAAAGGAGCGCATGACCGTCATAACCAGGGAAGTACCTATCAAAAGTTATGAATAAAAACGTCAAACGAGCTCTCTTCAATGCATGTTGCTAATGGAATTAGACAAAATCAAGACTGTAGTTGAAGGTCCTACTATTTATATATAGCCATAGGCCAAAGCCATTCCATTAGCATCAATTCGTACAAGAAATTCATTTAAAAATTAAATGTCACGGGATTGGGACATCACAGGACATGGAGATTATCATAAAAACGGGTCATCTCTCCAAGCTACAATATTAAATTTTGATTCATCTATAGATGCATACCCCAGACATATAAGTGGAACATGGCCTCCAAATCTTCAACATCTGTTTTATGTTTTACAACAGTGCGGTGCAAGGTAAAAGCGATTGTTGTTGTCCAAAGGAAAGATGCCACGCAAAAGAAATGTGAACTGTATCCTTGAGCATAACAAAAGAAACTTTTGGACGGGTCCCTGTATCAAAATGAAACTTCTATCAATCACACGACGAACAGCTTCAGGTGATACATACATTTGAAGAAAGTTGCACTTTTGATTTTGCAAGTATACCCTATTATGCTGAAGAAACTGCAAAGCATATCCTGCAACAGGCGAAAGTGTCATCAAAGAGCATTATGGCATAGAAGAAGAGGACATGACAAGACCAATGCAATAGCTGATCATCTAATGCAAAGGAACAGACGTACTAATTATGATTCTAATAGAAACCAGAAAAATATGATGAACACTGAGTATTATTTACTGCAAATAGTTTATAGCTTAAAGCTCTTATAATGATGGATGAAATGTACACCCGAGTTCTATGAACTCCTAAACCGGAGCAGAATTGCTCCTAAACCAGAGTAATTCTCCTAACAACTTTCTAACAAACTTTCTGAATGCTTACTCATTTCCCTCCCCTTTCTTTTATAACAGAATAATCCCTTAAAATCAGGGAATACTCTAACTGACTATTATTCTTACAGCTTCTAGAAGCTGTGGTGATGTGGATTGACCTCAATGATTGGGTCATCACACATATAAGAACTCAGTATTCTATCAGATTCCTAAAGGAACTACTTCTCAATTGTAAAACAACTTATAAGTTCAAATTAAAGTAGCTAAGGAATAACAAGAAAGATTACAAAAACTGGGATCTTCTAGACTAAAAAATGTTTACTTAAAACCAAATAGTTTTCATCAACCAAATGTAGGTTTTATAAGTTACCACCGCCATAGAAATCAATAACAAGAAGGCAACAGCTGATAAGTTTTACAACATATTGAATAGAGAAGCTTACTCTAATCACCGGCACTTGACTTAACTAATATTCCTAAAAATATGAAGATATTTTTGGGTCCTAAGTCTTACAATAACAAAGTAAAACCCGGTACAACGAAAATTAGGCTAAAATGGGAGGCAAAACAGTCTTGCCGAGATCCAATCTTTCTTAAATAAACTCGTGTAACAAAGCTAATGTTCGTGACCATTAGAAACCTAAATAGTTCTAAATAGTCGTCTCCAACCACAATAATAAAGTAATAGAGATTTCTGCAACGACAATTGCACTTGCATCGGACACATTCGTAGCATATTGCTGCAATATTAATATCAAGGTTTGCAGTGTAACCACAGCCACAGCAGCAATTTAAAACCATACACCTAACCAAATCCATGCTCTAGTTAGAATTACATTTGAAGTTTAGTGAATTTGCTTAAACCTAGTTTCTGTTGTCATTCATTGCAAAATCTAATTGATTCACTGTGTCAATAAGAAGCAACAACTAGATGCTAACTACAAAATTAAGTAACTAGATTAGCAACAACACAAACTAAAGCGTGTTTAATTCGTTTCGAACAGTGCGAAGAGTAAAACTAACAAATAAAAAATTCAAAGCAAAACACAGCGTTATAGATCTGAGAGGAGGAAAAGGATGCATACAGCGAGTGCGAGATAGAAAACGAGCTTGAAGGAAAACTTGCGGAGCTCCTTGAAGAGAAGGTAGCATAGTACAATGAAGGTGGAACCAGCCAAAGAGAGGCTCGACGCGCCGACGTTCACTGCTGTGAGAATCCCACGATCGTACGCCGTGAGAGTACTGCCGACGGCGACGGAGGTCGCCATTGAGCAGGAGGAGTTCTCGATCGCCGATCAGCTTGTTTGTTCTTAGTTCCAGTTGAGTGATTTGCCGGTTAATGAAAAGGAAAAACAAAGGTGCAATTGAAATGATTTTTTTTCTCTCTTTCTTTTATGGTTTTAATTATTCTTTTTTTGTTGGTATTTTTTAATTATTCTTTTTTGGTTTTGTGAAACAAGTATAATTTCTATTGGTGATTACTCATGAATTATATGACTAGGGGACGCATGGCCGTCTCTTTAAGATCTCTCTCGTAAAAGTCCATTCAAAAAATGGAATGGAGCAGGACAAATATAGTTGAAGATGCGAACTCAAAATTTAGGTCGATACACAAAAAAAGTCAAAATGGGATCGAAAAAATTTACACATTGCATCTTTCAAGTCTAAAAATACAAAAATTTATGTAAATAAATATACACACAAAAGCACACAAAAAAATTGGACGAGACATGACAGACACATTAGAGAGTAAAGATCTAAAATTTTGGTTTGTCACACACTAAAGTGCGGGTAAAACAGACATAACCAACGAGCGTGACCCGTTTTGCCATCCATAAAAATGACCAAAAAATAGATTAATTACACCATGGTCCTTTAAGTTATTTTTTTTAACATATTGGTCTTTTAATTTTTTTTAACAACTTGGGTTTTTAGGTGATTTCTACATCTTTTTTCTCAAATTTTAAATATTTAAAAATGTATGATTGTTATTTTTTAGGTGAACACTCTGGTACCCTTGATTTAGTTGGGTATTAGAACCTTTAACTAATAAAAAATTATTATTCAATGTTATGTCATTTTATAGTATTATTTTATTTTAAAATAAATTAAAATATTCACACAATTTGCATTTGAGGTACTGATGTCCAATTAGTTATCATGAGTACCTAAAAATTTACATTTTTTAATTATACTTTATCATTTTAAATAATTGCATTCATAATTAATACATCCACTTGTTAAAAGAGGATAATGATGTACATATTTAGTAACTTAAATGATCTAATTGTTAATAAAAAAAATAAAAGGACTAATTTGTTCTACAAAAATAAATTTACGGACCTTTGATGTAATCTTACTAAAAAAAATATGCATTTAAAGTTAAACGAGAATAGAGCGAATCGAGTTAGGTTTATCAAATAAATACGTATGCAAAAAATCAAAGTTTAAGTCCGACTATAACTTGTCATATGTTTATTTTTAAGTTTGAGTCTAGGTTTTTTCGAAAGTTTATTAGTCAACTTAAAAACTTATTTCTTTTAGAAAATATAAATAAGTAATTCAAATAATATTAAAATAAAAAATAACAAACTAAAAGGTCAATAAAATTAAAAAAATTATTTGCATTAATTTAACTTAGCTTATTTATTAGAATAAATTTTATGAGACTATTTGTGTAGAAATAATTATGAAAACAACTTATCATATTATTTATGAATTTTTTTTATAAATTCTCTAAAATAATTAAGATTTATTTGCATATTTTAATTCAAAGCATAAAACATAATATAATAATAAAAATTATTCATATTTATTTAAGAAGGTCGGTTTGAAAGGTTTAAGAAAAAAATTTAATCATCTGGGACCTAACTTTTTAAACTAAATAAATAAGAAAACCAAGATCTTTTCTATTTTAAAATGTATGAACTAATCTAGGCCTTTGTAAGATAGGTTGTAGGCTCCTATTAATTGGTCTGACATATTCTCATTCCTGGTCAAACATATGAGTTCAATGGTTTATTTGATATTTTAAAATAAAATTATTGAGTATTTAATTATATGTTAATTCATGGGTACAAATACAAATTCGTATTCGATAATAATTGTCAAAATTATTTCATCATCATCATTATTATTATTATTATTATTATTATTATTATTATTATTATTATTATTCTATACTAAAATAAAAATGGATAGAGAATCAGAGAGAGGGTTGACCTACAAGGTTAACTCTCTAACGCTCAAGACAATATGTGATGGAGAAGAGTAAATTGAATTTGAATTTAAAACTTACTTGCTACTAGTTAGGAGTGAATTGTAGAGAGTCGTTGGATACATTAGAGGCTTGTATCTCATGCGCTTGCTAGAAGGATGATTCACGCAAGGGAAATAATGAATGTTTCAGCTTCCCGATGATTCACGCTTTTAATGTGTCATACTTCAGACGTCTTTTCGAAGACACCACCATTATGACCTTTGGGACCTAAAACACTTGAGTGTTACGTGTGAGTGATTCGACACATTTGATAAAGTTTACTTTCTTTTGAATACTAAAATACGATTTTTGAAGTGTCAATATTGCATTTCTTTGAGTCATTTCTCTCATTTTGTAGTTATCTTCCTTTCTTCTGATATTTTGTTTTTCTGTATCCATAAAAGTTGGTGCATTATGGGTAAAAAAAAACAAAAACAAAGACTTACAAATCCCAGAAGAACATTTAATCTTTTTGGCCGGACTCTATATATTCTTTTTGTCGTTTATATTTTTTGTTAGAGAATGTATTCTTGATGGAGCCTTTCTTGAAGTTGGTCCATCCTCGGATTGGGGTGTATTAACCCCTAATGAGAATGAAAGGATATGCGCGAGTATGGTGACTGTGTAATTCCTTTTTATGAATGCACTTTCTCCATTTAGGGTCTTCGTCTGTCTTTCACTGCCTTCGAGATAAAAGTTCTTAAGCATATAGTGATGGCTCATTCACAACTTCATTCAACAATTATGTGTACTTGAAAGTCTAAAAAAATTGGTTTGAATACTTGAAGGAAAAACCTTATGTGAACCTTTTTTTCATCTCTTTCAATGTCACAGTGGTCCTGTAACTCGAACACAAAGTAAACGATTAATTTCTCTAATGTTGATCGTTTGGGGCTTTGGGACTCTTCCTGAGTTGCACTTGAAGCCTTTCGAGGATCGGTTCTTCTAGTTACCCTTATCCACCCATATACTCACGCTACGATTTATGAGGTTAAGAATAGAATGTGGGGTAGATGCGTTGAATTGTTTCCCAAGTACTAGATTGCATGTCATTTCCTTATGAGAAACGAGGTGTGTGTGTGTGTATAAAGAGGAGAGACTTTCTACCCAAGATTTGTATCAAAAGAAACTACTGATAAGCTTCATCAAAGACCTGGATTATCTCGGCGGTGGTGTAAATTCGAAGGAGGCAGATCAGAAATGGTGCAGCGCCTTATTGAATTCAATTGTTGATGGAGGCTCGTTTCCAAGAAGAAAGAAACGATATTTTTAGTAAGTTCTGGAACCTCTTAGCTTGTTTGTCTTTAATTTGATCATTCATGGCATAATCGCTTTGACTATGACTGTCTTCAGATCTAATGAAGGATGAAGTACAACTCTGACTCATACGAATGAGAATATGGTCGGCAGGGACAAAAGCAATCCCATATACTATTTTAAATCCTTATGGAAGTGTTGTTGCTTTGATTGCTCTTCAGAGGTCCGAGAGTGCTTCAGAACCGGGCCTTCGCTCCTCCAAATAAAGTTGGACTTCTCATCAGGAGGAAGATTGCTCTTATTTGGCCAATCTATCTGATCATGCTATGGAGGGAGAATAAGCAACTTTACACATTACTTTACAATTGGACCTGTCTCATATTGCTTTACACATGAGCACACATCTCCTCCATCAGGATTGTTGATCTTCATCCAATGACCACTCAAGCTCTACGTCGGACAACCTAGAGACGATTACAACGGTCTCTCCTATATATGTGTAATCTTAAGTCACACTCAAATACGATCCAACTCATACTTACAAAGTTCTATATTAATCTCATATTAATTTAAGTGTTAGAGTGATAACTTTTTTACATATACTTTCTTTAGTCATAAGAGAAATGTCACCACCGAATCCAAAGCTTCTCGAGTGTGGTCGTTGAAACGTACTATTCTTTGTTAAACAAAATAGATGATAAAATTACACTATAAGTTCTTCCAATTTTCCTCACTCATTTTTTTTTTAGCAAATCATTTTCTATTTGTTATTATTGAGCAAACAACATAAGCTAATGTACCAAAAACAAACTCATAATCTAAGTTCTATGAGACTAATATGCCTAATGGAAAACAATAATAACTATTCACATTTATCAAACTGATTTGAAATCCCAAATGACAAACACAATCCAACAATAATTTTGTCAAATATATTATGAATAAATTTGATGAGATTGTGTATTCTATACTAGAGTTTGTAGTCTCCATACTATAACAATCCAAACATGTGCAACAACAACAATTGATAACATCAGCACAAAAACTTGTTTCAAGCCCTTGTACATCATCAAACTTTTACCACTCTTGACACATAAGTTTCCAAGTTGTAATACTTATTTGCATCTCAAACATCTTGATTGAGATTCTGAGTTTTTGTTCTATCAAAATCACAATGTGTACTGTCTAATCTTTATCCAACAACTGAAACAGACATAAGAGTCCTATATTTGATCTTTGTCACCATTTTCACTTACAGCAACATAAACAAATGGTCCTACAAAAACATCATCAAAATCTTGAAGTGGTTCCAAAATCTTAACAACATCACTCATACAAGGTCTTGGATTTGGGTGATGACTCAAACATTTAAAAGCCAACATAGCAACTTTCAATGCTCCTTTCATAGGAAACTGTCCTTCAAGTCTACGGTCTATGATTCTGTCAAGTTTCTTTGGATCTCTCAACATAGGTCTTGCCCATTCTACCAAGCTCTTACCTCTTTTTGATTCTAAGGACTTGTCCACCACCCTTCTTCCGGTAAGCAATTCCAATAGAACCACTCCGTAGCTATACACATCACTCTTTGTCGTAAGGTGACCTACATATAATCAACCGTAATTTCAAGAGAAAGGATCATGATAATTCCACAACCGTAATTTGTGTCTATACATCAAAGTTTTGATATCTTTAGAACCACGGTTGTGACTACATCAACATCAGCCACATTTGACTTGGTCGCTTCCTGATCTTTGATATTGCAGAGAATCGAACCAGTCAAATGTGGCTGATGTACGAGGAACTAGGTTAATAATTTCTATGTAGTGTAAAAACCTGTCATGATGTACTCAGGAGCAGCATAACCATGTGTCCCCATTACGCGTGTCGTGACATGTGTTTCTTCTCCTTCCGGGCCATCCTTAGCTAGTCCAAAATCCGAGAGTTTAGCCGTATAATCCTAAATTTTAATGGAGATATAAAAAAGTTAATTTCTTAACATGATCATTCATCTGAATCGAAACATGAAGAAAACATAAAGGGATAATAGAAGAACATACAGAATCTAGTAAGATATTTGAAGCTTTGAAATCTCTATATATTACAGGCTTATCTGCTTCATGAAGGAAAGCCAAACCCTTAGCAGCACCTAATGCAATTTTCATCCTTGTTGACCATGGCATAGCAGCAGCATATCCTGTTTGTAACATGTTAGAACATCAACCTCAGCTCAAAACAAAAACATATACTAAAAACACAAACCTAAAACACACAAAGTTCGATTACGGAAACATCGTTTCCGCGGCTACAATACTTTACTATCATTCAAACTCAAGATTTAGAAAAGAAACATACTTCTGAATAGTTGACTCTCCAAGCTACCTCTTGGCATGTACTCATACACCAAAAGCCTATGTTCGTCTTCGCAACAATATCCGATTAACTTCACAAGATGGTGATGCCTTAGCTGTCCGAGAAATATAATCTCTGCCTAGAAAATAAAAATATGTTCAAAATCGATTACACGACTAAACAATTTTTATATTTTTAAATCATAGCATATGTTTGAATCAACCAAGAAATTCACGAAATAACTATGAACCACTAGCTTCAACAAAATCACAGTCCTCTGTGATTTTGTGCTTCTGTATGTGATTCTGTCAAATTCACTGTCAATTCAAACATATACTTAATAAGCGAAAATCATGTTTGAGAAAACTAACCAGCCACTCTCTATGACCTTGCAAACCATCCAAATCCAAGCATTTAACAGCAACAGTTTGAGCCTTTAAACCTTGTCTAACCTTATCATCAACAAACCCTTTATAAACCGGACCGAAACCGCCTTCACCCAACATATTACTCAATGAAAAACCATGAGTTGCTTCTTTAAGCTCCTCAAGTGTGAATGCATGAAGCTTAGAGCCAGCAAAAGAAACCGAAATATCTTCAATAGCTTGAGTTGAACTTGAATTGCTTATATCTGATAAACATAGTCTTTGAAATGAACCTTGTTTCAAAACTTGTTTCTTTGATTCCTCCAAAGGGTATTCACTCTTGTAACAATTTAAGATCAAGATCATGGATTTCCATGTTATCTTTTTTGTAGTCATGTATCTAGAATGTGTGTAATGTACCTAAGATGTGAGAAAAACGACATAAAAATGTTAGTGATTGATGCTATAGGAAAGAAAAAAAAGTGATTGATGAGAAATTTTATAGTGTGTGAAGTTTCACCTACTACCTTATTAGAGAACTTGTGAGAGATTCCTTGACTTCTTGATCACTTGAATGTAGATGGTAGTGTAGAGTTATACGAAATATCAAATATGTATAAAAATATTGATTTTTTTATATTTTATAGTGAGTACTCAAATTCTTTGTAAGCCACCATAAAATTAATCTCCAAATTTAATTATGCAGCTTCAACTTTTGTGACAAAATGCCTTCAAAACCAATTTAATCTAGTTCGGAAATCAGTTTTGATATCAAATGATTTCGATCTCTTTTTGATTGTAACTTTACGGAAGATTAAATTATGATTCTCCTTATCAAATTCAGTGTCGGTTACTAACTAACGATTTATAACATAAATATTTTTAGCCAATAATATTTTAATTTAACCTCTAAAATGGAATACCTCATATGGATTAATCTCTAATATTACTTATGAATGTGAAATTAGTCTTCATATTGTTATTTAATCTACATATTTAAGTATTACTTAAATAAATATTATTAGTATTATTATTTTATTTTAAACAAAAAGACAATTGAATCATAAAGACATTATTGTAGAGAAGAAAAGACATATCAACTATATTGGTACCACTTGCCTAAAAGAAACTATATTGGTACCCATATCTGAGTTATGACTTATTAGCACCACAAAATATATTAAAATAGAAATAAAAAATGATTAGTAATTTTTTTTTTCATAATTATGTCATAATTTTTATAAGGAAAATAGAAAATGTTAATGAGTGCCCAGGACACTTTTTAAGAATTTTAAATAGTAAATTTTTATAATAGTATATATCTAATAATATATATTAAAAATTAAACTGTTTAAATTTTTTAAAGAATAATTTTTAAAATATGAAATACTTAAATAGTGTCTTGAGGGCACTTCTTAGCAAAATCATTTTATAATTATGTTATTGAACATAAAAAGGTGTCATTCTTTCCTAATCATAATAACTTTTGTGTATAAATTGTATAATTTTGTGTGCAACTATAAGATTAAGCTTTCTAGTCATTATGATCACAATATGCCCAAATTCAAACTTAGTAAGTTTCAATTTTATCATTTATTTTTCATTTTGTTTTTTTTTAATCTAAGAGATATGTCCACCATGCTAAAAATAGAGCAATATAATCAAAGTAAAGGTTAATCGTTTCAAATATTGATTCCCACCATGAAAAATAATAGATTAAATGAAATTTATGAAGTCATAATTGACCGTAAATTAGTATAATTGACTGCAAACTGGATTAATCGATCAAATAGTTTGATACTGAAAGTGAAAAAAAAAAACTCTCATTGATTTATTATATTTTAAAAATGCTTTGATCATTGTTGTATATGTTTTCAATTAATTATAGTTCAAGTAACTTGCCTACCTATTGACTTTGAATTCCAATATTAAACAAAACATTCTCTCCCTAACTAACCTCTTCAAACATGTATGTATCTCCTTCCTCCACCTTGCATTCCCTTGCCGTCCACATATTGTCATGAACCATCACAAAATGGAAACCTCTAACAAACAACATTCCATTTCTTTAATACTTCAAAGGGGGTGTATTTAGCACATAATACTATGTCTAATATTATCAATAGACATGACCTAATTTGATATATTTCCCAATGTTCGGTAGGTAAAGATATTACGATTATTGTTGTTAGAGTGTCATAATCTCACGTTAGCAAAAAGACAACGACACGTTTCTTTTAAATTCTTACATTGTATAGTTTCTAGAATTTAGAACTTCAAGCAAGGCATGTTCATATATAATACTAATAGGTATTTGGAGAGTCGTATAAAAGCAATCCAATGTGCCTACCTCAATACAGCCAAGGACTTTACAAGAGTTTTTGGATATTACTATTATATATTTTTTGAATGCATTGTAAGAAAACTATTTTTAAATTAAAAAGTGAGTATTATGATTGGAAGGTCAAAGATAAAGTTTCAAGTGTTGAACAAATTAAACTAACTCACAACCACTTTCATCACTCATGGAAAATGGATTATGCAAGCATGCAATGCCCTTTTAAGTTTCAAAATGATTAATTGTTACAAATAATTGGTTTTAGAAAGATAAAATTTTAAGAGGTATATACTATAGTCTCAAAGCTTTTGGATGAGATGATTTATATATTTTTTAATATAACCAATAGTCTCAATTCAAAAACCAAGAATGTAACATTGTCAAAAACAATTAGGCAGAGTTTAAAATTAGTATTTGTAGTTGAGGGGGAATTATACAATTTGTGCAAACATATTTATAAAATTATAATTAGAGGTATTTTTCGCATAACTGAATAGATAAATCTTTCCAAATAATTGATATTCCTTTAAAATATATATTTTTAATAGTAGTTTTTATTTGATTGATCAAAGTCTTAACTAAATAGTTAAAAAGACTTAAATATCTATCAATTACTACGTTTGGAGAATTTAATCTAAGAAACAATTATTACATTTGGGGAATTTAATTCAAGAGTTTTGTTTTGTCCAGAAATCATAAATGAATACAGTTGATGATCTTGAACAGTGGTGTTGATCTCTTTCACGGCGACGCATGATGGATCTATATGTGTAGAATATTGGATCAAATTCTGATACGAGAGAGGTTTAGCATGAAGTCGAAGTTGGTTTACATGCTTGTGTAGAAGTTATACATATTGTAGTCGAAGTCAGTTCTAGTATGTATGTCTAATTGGGCCATGTGTTGTGGATCTAATTGTTTAAATTAGCTTGTACCCTAAGTTAGTTTGTAATTGGTAATTGTTAAAAAAACTATTAGGTTAGTGTGTTAGTTTTCTAATAAATAGCATACTAGTCTCTCATCTTTTGAATAAGGGAAATTAGGAAGATAAAACCCTAATTCAAAAGTGAGAGAGGTTACTTGTTATTCTTGTATACTTGTAATCTTGTTTCAAGAGAAAGAAAAGAATAGCAGTTTATAACCAATCCTTGTTGTTATCCTTGGTTACCATAAACCCTAATCCTTGTGGGTTTCTTGATCAAAAAGAAACTTATTATACTTTGTTTCTAAGGTATCTGATTCACAACAAATTGGTACGATGAGGTGGAGAAGATGCCTTCAACAAAGCATGAGATTGTAAAGTTTACCGGAGTGAACAATTTCGGTCTGTGGCGCTTGAAGATGAAATCCCTACTTGTTTAGCAGGTTTGCTTGGAAGCGTTGAAGGGAGAGACGACCAAGCATTATGCGTTAACGACAACTAAAAAGACGGTCATGGTTGAGAAAGCACACAACACAATATTGTCAAGCCTTGGTGATAAGGTTTTTCGACGAGTATCAAAGGAGACAACGACGTCAGGGTTATGGTTGAAACTTGAAGGTTTGTACATGACCAAATCGTTGGTGAATCGACTCTACCTGAAGCAAGCTTTGTATTCATTCAAGATGAGTGGAGACAAAGTGTTGGCTGGGCAGTTGGATATGTTTAACAAGATGATTCTTGGTCTTGAAAATATTTATGTGAAGATCGATGTTGAAGATCAAGCGTTGTTGATGTTATGCGTTTTGCCCAGAACACATGTTCACTTCAAAGAAACCCTCTTGTATGGAAGAGAGTCTCTGATCTTTAAAGATGTTCAATTTTCCTTGTACTATAAAGACTTGAATGAACGAAAGGAGCATAAACCTTTGAAGGTTGGTGAAGGTTTGATTGTTAAGGCGAAATTCTTGCGAAAGGATGGTATGTTCAACAAGAAGAAGGATATAAGTCAACAGAAGTATTATAGTGGTGAAATAATTGATGTTCAATGTTGTCATTGTAAGAAGGAAGGTCACATTCAAAAGATGTGCCTTGAAAGTCTAAAAGATCATGGAGGTAATCATCTGATGTTCTTTTAGTTTCAAGCGGCGACTCAAGAAAATAGTGGATTATGGATTCAGGTTGCACTTGACACATGACTCCAAACAAATATTTGTTCGAGGAACTATGTGATCAAGATGGTGGATCGGTGCTGCTGAGAAACAACAAAGCTTGCAAAATTGTAGGTATTGGATCTGTGAGATTCAAGTTCCATAATGGGTTAGTGATTTAGAGAAAGTGAGAGGGTTTAGTGATTGAGAGAAAGTGAGAGTGTTTCTCATATTTAAGGGGAGTTCCAAATAGAAGATCACTTGGTAGTATTAGGAAGAGTCATTGAACAACATAGAGTTTGTTGTTACATGTAAGACAAATTGTACTAATATACTAATAGTAAATTTCCTTTATGGGGTTGGAAGTCAACTATCTATATGTAGGTGTTGTTTGCATCAAGCTGGTTTACCAATTCTTGTTTTCTTTATTGTTTTTATTATTGTTTTCATTCTCCATCATCATGTACAACTTAATTTGTATTAATTGTTGTAATCCTGGTTTAACTTATTGATTCAGTTGTCTAGGACATCATGCTCGACATTTATCCACTGAGGAACATAATTTCAACCTTAAATCATACCAGCCTTCCTAATTTCTGATAGCCACCCCATTTTGAACAAAAACTAGCCCAAAAATGTATCTCTGAAATATTATTTAGGGTGTATCAGAAGATGCATCACCGAAATACCTCCTGAAGTTATTTAAAAGGTATTAGGATCTTGTTTATTGTATACATAGGATATTTATGAAATGCATCTCCGAAAAACCCCTGAATGGTTTCAGGCAGCAACATTGTCCCAACATTGTAATTTTTTAGGCCAAGTTATATTAAAATAAAATCAAAGTAAAATCAAGTTATATTAAAGTAAAGTGAAAGTAAAAAGTCACACATTAATTAAAGTAAAATCAAAATTTATCGACCATACATAACTTGTTCCAAAAATACTAAAAACAATACAACCAGACGTAACCTATTGAGTATGTCTAACCCCCAGCTTCTTCGCTTGTACTGCAAAACATTATGCACCTTCACAATAATGCCTTTTAGAAGGGCCAACTAAAGACTTCCTTCCTATAAATGTCTCGCCTCTATGCCCGATCTTGCCATATCCATATTACATTGACAGTCATTGCTCGCGTCTTAGGTGTGCTTATCCCTAACCCTTAATATCTCTTAATTAGAATGCCTAAATGGTCTTCCAAAAGCGTTTTGTGTCATGATAGGGTGTTACACCCTATAGAACCATGTTATGTATTCGTCTACATAAGCCTAATGTACAAGAGCTGGCACCATGCGATAATTCTCTGGTACCAAATGACTCTCGAAATCCTCAAGTATCGTATCAAGATCTCTGTGGAGGATGGGGAAAGGAGCGGAATTTGGGGGAGTCTCAGATTAATATGCAAATACCTAAACTAGCATATCACTTGCTCGGGCAGATACATATACATCAGACCTGACTCACATGCCAGTCATCTAAAGTATAATGAAATAAGGTCCAACACATGCGCTGACGCTCACCGTCGTATGTGAAAAATACAATATTATCAACTACATGATAGTTATGATACACCCGAAAGGGCTTAATCATCTGATTCCCTTTATATGGGGCAAAAGCGACAACATGTGGCCAATCTTCTATTTAGGTAAGCACAGGTTCCTACCTAGTGATGCAAGTAAAGTGGGAGATGATCCTTCCCTAAAAATGGTTTAAAAAAATATTAATAACAAATGTAACAAAATAGTTATGAAAATATTAGTAACAATAAATTACCGTAAGCAACATGCAACTTCGTATCACATGTTTTGTCTTCCAAAGACAACCCTCGCCTAACTTCAAGTACATGTAGACCAAATTGGTGACCCTTAGTTGTACTCTTAAATCGTTGTCAAGTCGATGAAGTAATCTTGAGATGCATCTGCGGATGAAGTCGCGATTTTCAACCATGACAGATACTCCATTGTTTCCCTAACCTCCAACAAAATGGCAATGCATGTCCATTCAAACTACCTATTTCGATCACACTACCATCTAATGTAACTTAAAGCAATTATGTTACCTAAACCATCATTCAAAACACAAAAAAGAAAGAATTTGAAAATTTTACCAAATCAAATGGATGAGAAAGATAAGCTTGAATGTATGAGAAGTTTGAATGGATAAAAAAGAACTCAAATGATAGAAGCTTGAATGGATGAGAAATAACTCAAATGGTATTTTTTGAGTGACTTTCAAAAAATGAAGGAGGAATAGGGAAAACTATGATTCGAGTATATGAAATAAAAGCATCCAGAGAATGCATATCTAGACTAACCTTTTATATACACAGAAATGCATCTCCGCATTAAATTTTAACAAAATAGAATGCCTCATCAATTTGCACTAAAAAAATTATTAAAAAAATACGTTTGAAAATGCATCTCTGAACATTAAAGACAACTGTGACTTTTCACCGTGAGCACCTAAGATGAAAAAAGCAATCCCTAGATAAAATCTTCTTAAAAAAGTGGGGGGACGTATGAGTTGTTAAAGATCTCTGAGGCCCATGGCTCGGATTTCACCATATTCTTATAACTTTGTTATGGGCCATTTCATTTCAAATTTTATCATTGGAATTTAATTTATCATTGTAATCAGGAAAGGATAATTTATCATGAAATTTATACTCGATCCTCATATTTTTCATAAATCTCATTTTTATCCTATACAATCAATATTTTAAATTTAAAAAAAAAAACATTCTAGTAATTTTACATTTTAAAAATTCCAAATTCCGATTGATTTTTTTCTTTGACTTCTAAGATAATATTAAGATATGTAAAAATTATAATAATTCTATTAAAAAAATGTTTCTGAAAAATAAACCAATCAATAACGCAGAATATATAATATTGTGGAGTATATTATGTTCCTCATACATAATTCTACAATTCTAAAAATTATGTACACTATACATACAAGTTTATCACTTAACAAGCAAAGAATATTTTATGAAGAAACAAAAGTGCAACAAAGAAAGGTACAACATGATTAGAAAAATGAGATGCACTTGAAGCATAATAATAGTAATATGGATATGGATAGTTATGTGGTGATCCACCAATAACTGTAGGTTGTGGTTGTGCTGAACCCGATGAACCCGAAGAAGGCGAGGATTTCAAAGGCGGTGGCGGTGGAGAAGATTGTGTTGAAGGAGTTGGTGGAGACGGCGGCGCCAGAGTCAACAATGGTGGTGGAAGACTTAATGTTGGTGGAGGATATGATTTTGGAAGTGGAGAAGGAGGAGGTGAATATGATGTTAACAATGGAGGAGGTGGAGGAGTTTGTGTAAGGAATGGAGAAGATGGAGGGTGGGGTGTTATTAGTGGAAAAGGGGGTGCATTTGTTAATAAAGGAGGGGGTGGAGGATTTTGTGTTTGGGGTGATATTGGAGGGTGATTTGAATTTGATGAAACAAGTTTAGGAGGTGGTGGTGAACATATTGTAGGACATGTAACACATTCACTAATGCAAAATAAACCACTTGAAGTTGAAGGTTCTTCTTCAATATTGTCCTCAAACCCTAATGTTAGTGTCACAAACAAAACCATTGACATGAATACAACATTTTTTATGTATCCTAGGTTCTTGTTATGAGCCATTTGAGTTGAAGTAGATAGAGAAAAAGAGAAGGTGTGTTCATATGGCAAGGTGAATTGTGAGATGTTAAGTTAGAATTGGATTAGTGATTATATAGATAAGTTGAAATAATTGTGAATTGCATTTCTTTATTGTTTGTATTTGGCATTATGGAAGTTAGAAGTTTGAGTTATATTCTTTGATGCTTGCTTGGTGATGGAGTTTGAGGAAAAGTATTTTGATGCTTGCTTAAGGAACTTTAAGAATACTCGGTTTTCCTCGGACATTATTCTATGTTTCTAAGCATTATGTACACTATTACATATGCATGAAATATGTGAAAAAACACACATAAATTATTAATGAAATACATAGTAAAATACACACATCATATACATACAAAGTACCAAGCAGAGCTGAGAAATGGAGCCACATAAAAAGTTGAAGGACATATATTAAATAATCATATGTAGCAAACCTAAACCCAACCTACTCTACATATATATAACTCATGAGAAAAAATAATATAACCCCAAAAAGAGTCATTAAAAAAATTTATATAAACAAAGATGAAAAAAGGGAGCATGTTCACCAAAAACATAAACTTTTAAAATTTATTTTCCATAAATACACAAACGACCCCAATTAGGGTTTATTTGATTATATGTCAGCCTAATGTTTGAATATTAATTTGATCTATATAAATTAAAAATAAAAAGTAGTTATGAAATAATTTTTTAAATATAAATTCTATAACTTTAAAATTTCAGAAAGAAATTCTATGAAATTATTCGAATAGGTTGAAAACAATCTTACATATAGTTTCAATATTCAAACAAAACAAATTTCAAATATTTTAAAAAATCAAAATGTAATAACAATTTTCAGATATTTTTTATAAATCAAAATGTAATACAAACTAAGTTCTAAACTTAGTCAAAAAGTATAAATTTAAATAAGTTATAATAATACAATATAATATATTTCAAAAGATTTTTTAAATGTGAGGGAAGATAATTTTTTTTTCTTTTAATTTTTTGAATTTTTTACTCTTCACCCAAAACGATATCATTTTGACGAGTTAAGAAAACATAAAAAGATCAATCTGTCGGTTCAAGAAATTCATTGGTTTGCTGGTCTAATAGGTGAGTCGACTGGGTCACACCGGTTTCCACCAGGTCAATTGCAACTACAGTCATATGACCTTATCAGACCGTTCTAACCTCTAATTCTCGGTCTAACTGCTTTGATACAGCCGGTTCAGGTCTGGTTTCAGGTATTTGTTATGAGGTTTCACGTGTAATAACGGAAAGATTGATTGATGATGAAAGTTCCAAAAAGGATCCTACTCCTTCAACAAAGGATTATGACATTACGGAAGACAAGGAGGAAAGGTTACATGGGGATGAAAACAAGAGACCTAAAACCAACTGCTTAAGATTGAACAATCGCAAAGGATCATTCATTAGATAAAAAATCTTGGGAGACATAAAAAAAGGTGTAAATCCAAGATCACCGGTTAATAACTTATGTAAGTACTATGCTTTCATCTCATAGATTGAACCTAAATCAATATCACATGCTTTACTTGACAAGATATGGTTACTTGTTATGCAGGTAAAACTAATCTAATTTAAATGTAACAACGTTTGGGACCTTATTCCGGATATGGTTGACAGAACAATCATTGACACAAGAAGAGTATTTAGGAACATGATGGATGGAAATGGTGTAATTACTAGAAATAAAGCAAGATTAGTGGAAAAAGATAGTCAAGGTGAAGGAATAGACTACGAGTAGACTTATGCTCCTGTAGCACGTCTATAAACTATTAGACTCCTTTTGGAATTCTCTTGCTTCCTAGACTTTAAGATTTACCAAATGAACATTAAATATGCTTTTCTTAATAGCCATATAAACGAAGAGGTGTATGTCTCACAACCCTGAATTGTAAGGATCACGATAATCCTAATCATGTTTTTAAATTAAAAAGAGCCCTTTATGGTCTCAAAAAGGCTCCTAGAGCTTGGTATGAGCGATTAAGTGATTTTTTTTATCAAACAAGGATTCAATTGTGGGAAAGTCGACACCACTTTGCTTAAAAGACATAAGGAAAAACATATTCTCTTAGTTTAAATTTATGTAGATGATATTATTTTTGGGTCTACTAATGAATCTCTTTGTTGAGAATTTGCAAGTTTGGTGCATGGAGAATATTTGATATGTCACTTATGGGAGAACTAACATACTTCACAGGCTTGCAAATCAAGTAAGTCAAAGAAGACACTTTTATAAGTCAAATTAAATATTGCTTAGATATTCTCAAGAAGTTCAATATGAAATATTCAAAGATTATCTCAACACCAATGGCTTTGAGTATACTTATTGACAAAGATGAAAGAAAAGTGGATTTCGACGTAACCAAGTATAGAGGTATAATCCGATCCTCGGTCTATTTATCCGCAAGTAGGAAATATATCATGTTTAGTGTGTTCATGTGTTCTAGATATCAAACATCACCTACAGATTCCCACTTTAAGATCGTAAAACGTATTTTGAGGTATCTTAACAAAATGTCTCTTCACAATCTTTGGTATCCTAAAGGTAGTGCTAAGTATAGAGGTATAACCGAATCCTTAATCTATTTAACCGCAAGTAGGCAAGATATCATGTTTAGAGTGTGCATGTGTGCTAGATATCAAGCATTAGCTAAGGATCCCTTTTTTAAGACCGTAAAATGTATTTTGAGGTATCTTAACAGAACCTCTCATCTCAATCTTTAGTATTTTAAAGGTAGTGCTTGTATTATAGTAGGTTATTCAAATTCCAATTTTGCGGGGCGCAAGTAGGATAGGAAAAGTACTAGTGGTATCTGTCACTTATTTGAAAGTTGTTTAGTTTCTGGGCACAGTAAGAAGCAACATAGTGTTTCTCATTCCATCACCAAAGTTGAATATATAGCCGCTAGTAGTTGTTGTGCATAAGTCTTATGTCCAAAGCAACAATTACTAGACTATGATTTAAAACTTGCATGCGTTCTAATTAAGTGTGATAATACTAGTGCAGTAAGCCTCACTAAGAATATGGTACTTCATTCATGGACCAAACACATTGAGATCCGACACAATTTTATTAGAAATCATACGGGAAAAAAGGATGTTGTTTTTTAATGCGTTGACCCTAAAAGTCAGCTTGATGACATTTTTTAAAAACCATTGTCATCAGATCCCTTTCACAAGATTTGTAGGGGATTGGGAGTCTTAGACTCTTTGTGCCTTAAATAGAATGAGGACTTTGTTTAGTTTCATTTGCTATATATTTTGTTTTCACTAACACTATTTTGTAGCAAATCATAATTGTTACCGAACTATAATGGCATGTCTTTATAAGTCTTGTATCCAATTTATAACATTATAGTGTTTGTTCAAGAGTTGTACATTGGGTTGCTTATATCCTTATCATCTTACTCATTCATCCCTAGCTTATGTCTTTGATTGTTCTTATTTGCATTTAATTTTTTTTAAATTTTTTTTGCTAATTATATGCATTTGAGCATTTGTATACTTGTTCATGCATTATTTAGGATTGTTAATGCATTCTTTGACATACATGTTTTTTTATCACTTTATTGTTAGTTGTTGAATGTTGGTGTTGTATTGATATTTGCATTTTTTTGCTTGTGACATGTCCATCTTTGTGTTTTGTATATGATCTTTGTTGTTGTATATTCATCTTATATGTTTATCTCATATGCTCTTTTGAATTATTTGTTAGTGGTTGTTATTTGGTTTTTAGACGCATTTCAATCTATCTCTTTTGATGTTTCCAAAGGGGGAGATGTTGTAACGAGTCTATAAATTTTTTATGTGTTGTATGTTGTGGTTTGTGTGCAGTGTTTCAATGGGAACATAAATATTTTTTTTACGTTAAACTCAAAGTCGACTCAATTACAAGATAAAGCTTTCCAAGCATAAAAAAGGGGAGAATGTAATTGCATTTCCCTCATACATTCAGGGTGAGCACCCATATACAATTATTTTGTTGCCTGCCTCATCTCTTTCATCTTTGATTTACTTTCAATTATTGGTTCTCCTTCATGATTGCACGTCTCTGAATCAAGTTTTGAAAAGATTCATTTTTAGCATGCATGAGCCATTTGTTATGTTTGAACTTGATCATGATTTTTTTAATCAATTGCATTAGTGAGTGGAATAAGAGACATATATGATATTGATTCAAGTTAAGTGGAAATAAAAATCTCAAAGTCTCTTAGATTTTTTGGTGTTTGATTCTAATCAAGCACAAATACTGATTCAAATCATTTTGGACATAGGAAAATCATAAATTTCTAAACCATTTGATTCTAATCAAGTTTAACACATGATTAAAAATATCAAACTCTGGGTTACATTTGCCTCAATTGATTCAAATCACACTTTACACATGATTTGAATCATGCAATTTTCCATATTTTCTCAATTGGCTCAACTTGTTTGATTCGAATCAAATTTAACACATGATTCAAATCACGAGGTATTTTATTTTAATCACATTTTCCCATTGATTCAAATCAGCTGAGAAATGGGTCAAAACTCTGTTTTTCTTTTATTCAACTTCACTGTTCATTTGATTCAAATCATGAAATGCTTTTGATTCAAAACTAACTGACTTTTTCAAAGATTTTAAGTACTTAATCTCATGCACGTGTAAAACCTTTTTGTAATCATTTTCACATACATCAAATCATAATCTTTTTAGTGGCTCTGTGAAAAACTAGTTTCCTCTGTTTTGAAAGTCAAAGTTCTTGCAATGAAATTCTTACAACTTCAACTTCAATCTGATTCAGATCCTAATAATGAGAAATGTGTAATTGATTGAAGGAGGCACGTTCTTGAAACAAATCTTCTTGAATATTTGGTTGAGATTTCCAATTTGTTTTCAAGAATGAGGTGGTTGTCAATAGTGATGACAAATTTCCAAAATTGCCTTAGTAGTGATTGTGTGGAAGACTACAGATGAAGCATAGTTCTTCTCTAATATTCAGAAAGTACACACACTTTCTTTACAAGTTAAGTCACCACACACTTGGTGATCAATTACAATACTTGACCAATTTTGAATATATGAAGATGTTCTTAAATCAATTTCAATAGACAATTGATTTTCTCTTTCAATTCACAATTCAATAATATATGAACCTGTCTTCTTGTCCATTTTTTTCTTAATAAATTTGAATTTCTTGATTAGAGCATCATCTCTAAAAACACGAATTGTGGAAGCCACATTTTTTGTTTGTATTTTAACAATCCGTGGAGAATCTTCTACATAAGGTTCTATATTCGTGAAAATCTCGAATTTCTTATCCTCCGTGATAAGGATCTCAAAATTCCATATCGCGATATTCAATAGTTATATTATACTCTAAATTCAGAAGTCTATATATAAGTCATCATCCAATTTTAGATGATCTTTATATGTCTTAATAAATATGAGTATTTATTTTCCATCACTGTTGCAGTCACAAATTAATCACAAAAATCATAAAGTAAAATCACATAGCTTTTAAAATAATATAAACTTCATTGTGTACATATATATATATATATATATATATATATATATATATATATATATATATATATATATATATATATATATATATATATATATATATATATATTCTACACCTGATAATTTCTTCAATTTGAACTATTTTTTTCTTTACCGTTCGTAAAACTTATTTTTTAATTCAAATTTGACACCTTTTGAAATCGAACATTACTTGTATCTTTTGATAAAAGAAGCTATCCTTACCGGTATGCCATGTTACAACAACATGTATGTATTCTGAATGAAAATCATGGTTACGCCATTTATCTCGGTAATGAGAAAATCATGAAATTAAATAATATCAATCATTAAACTATTAAATCATCAACCATAATATACTTTTAAACATAAATATTATGATTGGCATATAATTCTCTTTTTATCAATAAAAGGTAAGTATAATATGGTTACACCATTTATCTCGGTAACGAGAAAATCATGAAATTAAAGAATATCAATCATTAAACTATTAAATCATCAACCATAATATACTTTTAAACATAACCATTATGATTGGCATATAATCCCCTTTTTATCAATAAAAGATATTTTATGTTGCATGGGATAAAAGCATGTCATTACAAAATTCATTCTTTGTGCTTTTACAGTTCATGCATTTTAATTCACATAATATCAAACTTCAAAACTATATACATGTCTCTGATATGTGTATATTTATAATACTTAATTGTTGTACATGATTACCGGAACGTAATACTGATATCACATTTTCAAAACATATACATATATCTCCGTATAAAATAAAACGAAGTAAAATTAAATCAATAAAACTATGTTAATGCTATAATATTACATAAGTGTACTGATATCAATTATTTCCAGATTCATGATCATTTTTCAAATTATAAATATAATAGATTATCAATAACTTCATATAAATAATCATTACCAGAAAATAAATAATCATGCTTTGAATTTTATTAAAAACGTACTGATTCACGATGACGATTATTGTTTTGCTTCTTGATATAGATGCCCCGGTTACCATTAATTGAAATACTTTTAAGATGGTTAGAAATTTAATATAAACCGAATGGACCGAGGCTGGAATCGTGAACGAAATCACTTTCCTTAAAAGTATTTCAAGCACTCTCAAAAATTGTCTTAGAGTTAGAACGCAGGAATAACTATCATAATTAAGCCTTTTATCGAATCTGCGTAAGACCGACGAAAACTCGATTATGTAGCAAAGAGTGTTTGAAATTTTGTATAAGAAAATATTTGATTTATAATTATATTTTCTTAATTTCTGAATGATAAATTTATAGGCATGCATGTGTTGTTTCACAAAGTTGCGACCCTTGATTAAACAATACATTTTAACCAAAAGTTGTCATATTTTCAATCATTACCGATTTTCATTCCGCAATAATACTTGCTTCTCTTCCATTTTTCTTGTCATTTTGGAACACATCAATTTTAATTCTCATAAATTATAACAAATATCACTTCACAACGTTGCGACGTGAATTTCACTTCACAACGTTTTAAAAAAATAAAAAACCATATATCATATAACATTGAATAATAAATTTTTATAATTAATAAAATTAAATAATTAATATATTAAATTTAATAATAAATAAATATAATTAAATATAAAAAATATAATTATAATTATAATAAAAATAAAATAAATAATATCGTACAAAAAATATATATGAATATTTATAATCTTTAATATGTTTTATATATATATATATATATATATATATATATATATATATATATATATATATATATATATATATATATATATATATATATATATATATATATATATATATATATATATATATATATATCTTTAATTTGTTTTAATAAAAAATATACAATATAATCTGTTTTAATAAACTTTAATAAATATAAACAGTTTTAATATAATAAGTTTTAATAAATAAATAAATATTTATATATAAATAAATATAATTTTGTTTTTAATAAAAAAATATATTAATTTTTTTTGAATAATACATTTTCGTTTTTAATAAATATTAGAATACATATATTTTAAAAATATATATATATATATATAATATTTAAACAACAACAACCCAATAATATATGAAATTAAAAAAAATTAATGACAAAAATACCTCTTCTTCGATCTCCTTTAATTTTCTTGTTCCAATATTTTCTTCAATTTTCTTTTTCAAATCTTTTTCAATCTTCTAACCACTTTTAACATTTTGACATAATTTTTTTTTAATATAAAGTCAAGTAAGAATATATTATGTATTAAATGAAATTATTAAAAAAAAAAATTGAAGAAGAAAAATGGGAGAAATAGCTTTGGAGATGAGGAAGTTGGAATGGTGGGTGAAGAGAACCAGCGACTAAGAAGAGAAGAGAAAGAGAAGAAAAGAGAAAGAGAAAGAGGAGGAAAAATGATAAGATTGAGAATGAGAAAAGTATTAAAGTAGGAAATGATAAGATTGGAAATGGGAAAAGTATTAAAGTGTTATGGGAAAGATAAAATGTGTCCTGAAATATATAGGCTGAGTAGAGACGTGAATTTCAAATCGTTATCGCAAATCTTGTCACATGAAATTCACGTCATAATGTCCAACATTCAAATTTTAAAATTCAAGTAAATGAAGTGAAAAATATATCGCAACTTTGCGAAGTAAAAACACGTCGCAACTTTTTAACAATCATAAACTTTTGTCGATCCAACTTGTACATCCTGTACTCCATCACTTCATCGTTAGATTATTTTTTTCTCTTAAATTTTGCGACGTGATTATCACTTCACAATTAAAATTTTGAAAATTTTTGTTATGTATGCCATGACTTTTTTAATTTTTTTAATAAAAATCTCATAACTCATGTGTTAATCCTAAATTTATCATTTTAATATTAAAACACTAGTGAAGTAATAAACATGTCGCAAATGTCTATTTTTTGTCTATTTTTTGCCACATGTTTTTCACTTCATTAAATCACGTGACAGGATGTAATATTTTTTGTAATAGGTGTGACACGGGTTATGTCACTTTTATTGGTAAGAAGAGTCTGACCGGGAAGAGAAAGTGATTAGATGATACAAATTTCTTTTGGGTAGGTATGATAACATAACACATCTGCGAGTATCTATCCGTACCCGTCCCAAAGTTGACGCGCTAAGAATCGAATTCGATATTTTTTGAATTTTCGTTTTCTTAACAAGAACTCGGTTACCACGAAGCCAAGTGCTTGGTTAGAATTTCATACTTTAAGAGAAAATGAGTAAAATAATATTGTGTAAAATAACAATCTCAACGTACACACGCATATTAAAAAATTAAATTGTATGCCGTGATTAAGAAAAATATAATTTGTACCAAAAAAATATAATTGTAAGAATGAGTAATGTGACAAGAAAAACAAATAATTTCCCTATTATTTGTGTCCATAGATTTGAATTCTCCTCCATGTCAGGATGACAATGAAACAATATTTGTGTCCATAGGTTTGAATTCTCCTCCATGACAGGTTCCATTTGCATCTTCAATCTGCAAGAGAACCCAAAAAAGAACCAATCTTGCTTCTCCCTCCTTACGGTGGAGGAGAAGAGGCGCTGGTGGCGATTCTACGTGGTAGCTAGCTGCCGTCGCAACCAAGGTTGAAAAAATTTCACGGTTGCGATCAGAGTTTTGATATCTTTGTTTTGTGGCCGCCATCGAGTCCACAAGTTCGTTTCAATTCTATTGAAATTTACAATATCAAGAATCTGAACGCAACCTTACTGACATTAACAATCATATGTTTGATAATGTCTACCAATGGTAGCATTAATAGACCAAACACAAACCTAGTAATGGTGGCTGTTAGCAAAAACAAGAACAGTGGCCATGCTTTTCGTTGGACAACTAATAATATTGATAACCCTATCATCATTGCAGTTCATGTTAAACATAAAGACATTCCTCATCGTAGGTACCTTCTAATATTTATACAAATATATATTTCATGATCAATTATATGTAACATTTAACGATGTTCATCATGTGATAAACATTTTGGATTTGATACTGTTTTGATGTCACATTCTCCGCAAACCTGCATGTTCAGAAGAAGGCCAGGATCGCGGTGAGTCGTCTTGATTTCGTTATAAGTTACATTACTAAGATTTTGTCAAACCCTAATATACATTCTTGGATGCATGCATGCAGAAGGCGGCAATGTTTTTCCTCCCGACGAAGAAGATATAGCGAATGTTTTCGAGCCCTTGCGTGAAATGTGTAACGATAAAGTGGTAAGTTGCGATATTTTATAGGGACTAGAAACATATTTGATGGAATGATTTCGGAGAAAGATGAAACAATTGAAGGCGCGTTGATTCAGGTAAAGATGAAAGAAGCCGTAATCAATGATAGTGACATTGCAAGAGGAATTTCGGTTTATGCAAAGAGGAATCATGTCCAAAATATCGTTGTTGGTGCACCGTCTAGCCACACCAAGAATGTTCTGTCAAGGTCTCTAAACATGAGAACCATAAGCAAGTTAAGTTTCAAATCTTGGATTTGTACATCAGTGGTGGTTGATTCAAGGTGACTGTCTAGATTTCGACCCAAGTATTTTAGATTTAAAGATTCTTAATGTTGTGATTATCTCAGAAAATTTAAAGGCCAAGACGATGTAGCAACAGCGATAATAAAATCAGCTCCTGATTATAGTTCTGTCTACGTAATCGCGAAAGAAAAGTTAGTAGAAACTCGACCAGCAACAGCGCGGTTGGAAAATGCAGTTGCACCAACAAATAGAGTTGCATCTTATAAATCAGAAAATGACCTAAGGTACTAGCCAAATAAATATATAGTAACATTTAATGTCCTAAGTTTTCTTCAATAATATTTTGGTTTGATTCTAATGGAACAGGTCGAACACATTTAAAAGAGGAGGAAGTACTAATAGTAGTAAATCAGGAAAATCAACAGGAAGATCACCACTACATGATAAACTAAAGACTTCATTATCTACTAATAAATCAATGGAGAGTATCGATTTATCGGGTCGTGGCCATAGATCGAGCTTTAATGAATCATCTCGGTTACATAAATATGGACTAGTTGATGCGCCGAAATTAGAGAGGGGTTCAAGCACTGCATCAGATTCTCAAGTATTAGTAAGCATAAGCAAATATGTTAAAGTTGGCTTCTAATGTTTTGAAATTGTAATAAGTAATCTAATTTTTTTATTATAGGGAGACATGGAAGCTGAGATGAAAGAATTGAGACTCAAACTTCGGCAAACTATGGAAATGTATAACTCGGCTTGTAAAGAAGCAATCTTAGCAAAAAATAAGGTGATGTAAATTAGATTTTTATAAAACCGGTTTGTAAGGTGAGAAGTGACACTTTTTATTTGCAGGCGAAAGAGATTAATAAATGGAAACTAGAGGAGCGAACGGTTGAGGAAGTTATGATGTCTAGAGAAGCAGCATTAGCGATGGCTGAATTAGAGAAAGCGAAAGCAGTGGCTGCATTGAAAGCAGTAGATGAAGCTATGAAAATGGCTGAAAAAGAAACACAAAAAAGATTACATGCAGAGAGAAAGGCTAGGAGAGAAATAGAAGAGAGAGACCAAGCACTAAACGTGATAGCTCGTACAGATATTCGATATCGACAATACACCTTAGAGGAAATTGAAAATGCTACTAAAAATTTCTCATTATCAATGAAAATAGGTGAAGGTGGATATGGACCTGTGTTTAAAGGTCAACTTGGTCATACTCATGTTGCTATCAAGATTTTGAGACCTGATGCTCACCAGGGTAGAAAACAGTTCCTACAAGAGGTATGGTCACAACTCGCAAGTGTTCAAGTTCCTTCTAGAACAAGTTATACGATTTGGATTCTCTTCGTTTACAATATGATGCATCCACACATTCAGCATATCGATGTTGTTGAATTGAGATCAGACGGTTTAGGTTTTAGTACCAAACATAAAAACTTGACCATCTAATTTCATACCAACAGTCATTGATGCGCTGACTGCGTGAATGCAAGAGATTCCTTTAGCCGCAAGCAATCCAATGAGAATGTTTTATTAGGAATGTGTGTATGAAAATTGTGACAAAATGTGTTATATATGTGTAGGTTGAGGTATTATGCAACATAAGACATCCAAATATGGTTCTCCTCCTTGGTGCTTGTCAAGATTATGGATGCTTGGTATATGAATACATGGACAATGGCTGCTTAGAAGACAGATTATTAAGAAAACATAATAGCCCTCCAATTCCATGGCAAAAACGTTTCGAAATATCTTACGAAATCGCGACTGCGCTTCTTTTCCTTCACCAAACAAAACCAGAATCCATTGTTCATAGAGACCTTAAACCAGCCAACATTCTCCTAGACAAAAATTTTGTTAGCAAGATAAGTGATGTTGGTTTATCAAGATTAGTGCCACCTAGTGTAGCGGATTCCGTCACGCAATATCACATGACTTCAGCGGCCGGAACATTATGTTACATTGACCCTGAATATCAACAAACAGGAAAACTAACGACAAAATCAGATATTTATTCTTTAGGGATCATGTTTCTACAAATTATCACAGCTAGGCCTCCAATGGGACTTTCTCATCAGGTTAAAAGGGCTATTGAAAATGGAAATTTTAACGATATCCTTGATCCTGTTGTTACGGATTGGCCTGTTGAGGATGCTTTGGTATATGCGAAACTTGCATTGAGTTGTTCTGAGCTTAGTAAGAAAGATAGACCTGATCTTGCATTAGTAGTGATTCCGGAGCTTAATCGATTAAAAGACTTGGGATGTAAGTTACAGAACTGTCAACAGAATTGGAACCATGCGCCGCGTCCTCCTACGCCACCTCCTCCACGAAGTCCTCCACTTTGAAATAGATTATGGTTTTTCTTTATCATGTAAAATGATTGTGTTTTGAATACTTGATTATTTCACATTTTTTGTAATGTGTTTCTTTGCAACACATTTTATTGTGTTTGTTGTGAATGAAAGACTCTACTTTTGTCCAATTAGAATCTTATAGAGTTATTCAAGATAAAACAATTCAGCCTATAAGAGATAAGTATCAAGAAGACACTAGAGCAATATCAAAAAATGATTCTTGAGAGTAAAAGATGAACAGTCAGAACTTGAATGATGAAATTAACCCTCTTGCAGAAGGAGTGTGTGAGACATACTTGTTTTAGACCATACACATTCTTCTTTAATTTGTATACTTGGTAAGGTTTGTCACAAATTACACCTTTAGGAATGAGTATAAAGATATCTTCTTCAAGGTGTTTGCATAGCATGAAGGTATTGTTAACAACTAATAATGAAGGTTCCATGAGTTAATAGATGCCAATGCAAGTATTTTTCTAATAGTTATTTATAAGCTTAGCTACTATGAGAATGTCTCAAAAATCCACCCGCTCTACTTGCTTCCGTTAAAGGGTAATCCAAATCCAAATAATTAGTCTCATTTCATTTAAGTATAACTAGCGGTATAGCCTTCGCACGGGTATCTGTCGATGACGCGTATTTCGAGCTGGTTTTGGGAGAGGGAGTTTGCAGCAAACTCGTACTGCCCGGTAGGGTCTGCAGCGTAGAATGGATCTGCTTCAAGTCTGGTTTTCAGTGCGGACAACATGTGTATCGCTGGCCAAGAGCAGCAAGTTGGAGAAGTTTTTGTTGGTTCGGATTCAGCGATGCGGGATGAGGGATTATGCAGGAAGTTGTTTTGCTGTCGGGTTTGTTGCTTGGAGCTGGACCGGTCGGGGATAGGGGTGACCGGGTTGGTTGGAAGGCGGAGGGTTCGGGAGTCTTCTCGGTTTCCAGTTTTAGAATTCTTACGGATTCTTTCAGAATTTTGTTTGGTCCTTTGAACGTTTATGATGAAGCTTTTTCTGTTATTTGGAGAGTAGAAGTTCCGCATAAGTTAGATATTTCGGGTGGCGAAGTTTTTTTAATAGATTTTCTTCTAAGATCAATTTATCAGTGAGAGGGTCTCATTTTGAAAATAATGATATCGATTTTGTATTGTGTTGTGGTTTTCCGTAATCATCGGAGCATTTATTGTTGGATATAGTGTTTTTAAACTGATTTGGAGGGAGAGAGCGAATTGAATTGATTGTCGCAATATTGAATCAACTAATATGAATCAACTAATATGAAAGAGAGTTTTTTGAGTTGATGTCGTTTTGACAAGTGGAAGGGAATGAGGAGAGGGAAGGAAAGTTGTGTTTAGTTGGCAACTACTTGACATATTTTGTTATTACGGAATATAATTATTTTTAAGTACGAAACGTGAAATGTTTTAGACGCAGTATGGGGTATCAAAGCCTTGATTTGGAGATAGTCATACATCCCGATTACACATCCAAATTGTAATTTTTTATCCTTGATTCGCAATGACCAATTGAATTGTAATTTTTTTTTGTCTATCTTTTGTAAGCAGGTTTGAGAACCCTTACTTCTCATTTTCAATAAACTTTTTGTTTATAAAAAAAACCGGTTGGTAATTTTTATAAAAATATTTATTAATGATTTAGTTTTATAAATATCAAATAATATCATAGTATTTCATAGTATTTGTAAATATTATTTTAATTTTATAAATAAATATTTGACTAAATTACAGTTTTGTTCCTCCTTTTACCAAACTCACGGTTTTAGTTCCTTATTTTCTTTTTAAACAGTTTTGGTCCCCCATCTCAATTTTGATTAAAAAAATGTTGATTGTTCATGTACTGTTCATAAACAGTACATGATCCGTACATGAACAGTGCATGAACAGTACATGAAACAGTGGATCAAAATTTGAATGAAGTACCAAAAATGTTTAAAAAGAAAATAGGGAGACTAAAACTGTGAGTTTGATAAAACAGTGAGACCAAAATTGTAATTTAGCCTAAATATTATTAACATAAATAAACATATGTAAGTATTATTACAAATATTTATTTTGTGGGATACTCATATCAATATCCATGTGTTTGCCCGAGTACTGGTGTGATATGCAAATTCATTGTTTTAAAAAAAATAGGATTAATAAAAGTTAGCAAATATAAAAATATAATTTATATTTTAAAAAAAACACTCATTAATTGAAATACTTCGCGCTGGTACTCATCGGTGACACACATTTATTTTCGTTTAAAATTTGAAAAAAAAATAGAATTAATAAAAATTAATAAATATATAAAATATATATTTGTTTACATTTATAAAAAAAATTGGATGAATAAAAAACTTGTTCCCATTTATAAAGTTTTTTTCTCATATATATATATATATATATATATATATATATATATATATATATATATATATATATATATATATATATATATATATATATATATATATATATATATATATATATATATATATATATATATATATATATATATATATATATATATATATATGTGTGTGTGTAGGATAAAAATTTAAGTTGTTTGTTTCTCTTCACCAATTGGTACAAGTTTATCTATAAATAGAGATACTTGTTAGGAATAAAATACACACAAAAATCATTTCTTTCAAGTGTCAAATATCTAAGTCATTATTTTATTTTTCTTGTGCATAAGAATAAATGAGAGAACTTTATTCTGTAAAATATTGTTTATTGATATGTTTGATGTGAATATGTGATTCATGTTAAGATTTCCAAATTATCCTGAAGGGGATTCGTCGGTTAACCCATTTGCATCCAATTTGCCTAAATTAGTTGGGGCGAATCGAACCTAGAACTTAGTGTAAACACACGCTTTGAAATTTATTATATGCAATTTTCATCGTACCGTCTTCATCATCTTCTTTTGGTTCATATTTTGCAACAGACCCCCAACATAAGTTCTAACAATCTTTAGGTTCGATTTATGATTTTTTGTGATTAATTTATGGTTGCAACTTTGATGAAAAAATGAAGTCATGCTTCCTTATTCATAATCATGGTGAAAGGTACATGATAATTCTATTAAATTAATATATATATTCGTATAATGTTTTAAATCCTGTATAGTATTATATGATGAAAATAATGTGTATTAATGTTAAGTTTAACATGTGATATTAAATTTATACATGCATGATTTATAAACTATTCAAATATGTGAAATGAAAAAATGATGAATATGTTTAGTTTATGTTATAAACTTGAATGTAAAATGTATGTTAAATATTTTTCTTTAGTTCAAGTAATTTGTTTTAATTAATAATGCATTAATTTTGGATGAAATGATTTGGTGAAAAAAAAAACATGAATTTTAATATATGGTGCATGTATTGGTAACATAAAATGATGTAAATAAAATTTTGAAAATATAATGGACATGATTAAATTGTATAATTTTATTTTTGCTAGAATTTGTTGTATTTAAAATGATTTATCTCATATTATATGTGTATCATAATATGAAAATATTATTTTTTGTTCATCTTGATATTAAAAGTAATTTGGGTCATTTTAGATGATCATAAGTTGACAAATATTTATGGAGAAAAATTATAGAAAATATTAATGAAGTGAATTAATTGTTCTATGATGTTGTATTTATATGGAGTTTATGAATTACATGTTTGAACTCACTTCATGAAATAAAAGTTAGTCATGACAAGTTTGTATGACCATGCTTGTAAATTGCTATAAAATGCATTAAATACATTTTGGATATATTTAAGTGGTAGTAAAACTTCAAATTAAAAAAGTTAGCAAATAAAGAATGACATAAAATAAGTGTATATGACAAAATGAATGACAAAAGTGTCATGATGATGATTTATCGAAACTATCAAGAATATATAATATATGATGTATACAATAATTGTACTAATATGACAAAAGTGTCATGGTTTGATGATAGATGGTAAATACTATCAAGAGTACATAAAGTAATCATATACATGATTAGTTGGAAAATTGAATATTCAAAATTTATTAAAGTTTAGAAAAATCTTGCAATTCTTTGACGAAAGGATTGACAAAGATATGATATTCTTGGATATAATTGAATACAATAAAGACATCATTAGGGATGTGGAACAAGCTCATATCTAATTAATCATTGATAGTGGAAACTCAACTCACACTTGATTAACATTGAGTCTTGAGTTCAATGAAGAAAGTACATTATTAGAGTGATTGAATTACTTAATGATAGATACATCTCAAAGGGTAAAAGTACTTGGACTATAAGAAAAACGTGGTAGGGTGAGGTTTTTCTCTTAATAGATTTATAACATATGTTTGTTAGAATGCATAATTATGGATGCATTTCTAATATAGTCTACCTATATGAGAATGAAGTGGTGTCGCTTCATAGAGTTCAAGGACTTGACTCTTAAGTTCTCATGAAAAGGATATGGGACACAAGGTCTTATTAAATGTGTCATATTAATAATTCAATCAGGGCCGGCCCTAGGGGTAGGCCATTAAGGCTACTGCCTAGGGCCTCATTTTTTTAAAATAATTTTTATGTGTTTTTAATTCATTAATATTTTTTGAATTTTATAATAATAATAGTAATTTAAGATATATATATATATATATATATATATATATATATATATATATATATATATATATATATATATATATATATATATATATACATTGTATAATTGATTAACTTGAAAACTAAGTTGGTTTTAAGTTTCGTATATCTTATTTAAGTTAATTATGATTTAACTTTGAAAAATAAAACAGAGTCTTATTTTGTTATCTTTTAAATATAATCAATATGTTTTAGGCCCTTTTCGCCCAGATTGAAAATTTTTGGATCCTGTTCGGTAATCCGTCTTTCATGTTTTTAAAAACGTTGTTAAAAATCATACTTATAACTTAGATAAAAGAATACTTAAAATTTAATTTTTTTTTTAAACTTTAGTAATTTTTTTTCAATTATGATTTTTTTAAATGATTTGCAGAGTGTTTTGATATTTTGATTTTATTATTAAATAAAAATAAAACATTAAATAAAAATGATTAGAATAATTTAATAATTTTACATTTTAATAAATTTAAAATTAAAATTAATTAATTTAAAATAAAAATATTTTATTATAATAAATATTTAATTTACATTTTCGCCTCAGGCCTCAAGATGTGTTGGGCCGGCCCTGAATTCAATCAATGGTACCGAGATTTCACGTGTGAGTTATGTACGCTTGTTCTAATGAATAATTGGTTCAAAGCTTGTCTACCAATCTATTCGGGGATGAGTGAGAACTTAGCTTACTAAGTAATTGTTCAAATCGTAAGATACTTTTATCTGAAACCATGGAATTTCCTGAATAATGGATTTAGATATATTTTGAAAATGGTGGAGGATTGTTGGATAAATTTCCAAAATATTAATGATTTAATTAATTTTATGAATTATTTGTTAAATTATCACTAACAGATATGGTCAAAAGTTACAATTACTTAGAATCAACTGAGATACATTATAGTGAATGGGTGTATGGACATAAGATACCACCATTAAACTAACACAACTTTTCATGAAAATGTTTGCTATTATTGATGTATAATGGTTCGTGAATGGTCATGTTAAATCATTGAAACATTGTTTCTCCTCACTCAATTGGTACAAGTTTTTCTATAAATAGAGATACTTGTTAGGAATAAAATACACACAAAAATCACTTGTTTCAAGTGCCAAATATCTAAGTCATTCTTTTATTTTTCTAGTGCACTAGAATAAATGAGAGAACTTTATTCTGTAAAATATCGATGATCGATATGTTTGATGTGAATATGCAATTCATGTTAAGGTTTCCAAAGTATCCTAAAGGGGATTCGCCGGTTAACCCATTTGCATCCAATTTTCCTAAATTGGTGGGGACGAATCGAACCTAAAGCTTAGTGTAAACACACGTTTTGGATTTTATTATGTGCAATTTTCATCGTACCATCTTCATCATCTTCTTCTGGTTCATATTTTGCAACAGACCCCCTACATAAGTTCTAACAGTTTGGTCTTACATGAAGAAGAAGTGAGATGAATGACTAAAAAGGGAAGTTGCTTGATCTTACTATTGAAGGGATTAAATAATGGAAGAAGAGAGTGTTGTTATGGAAGAACAAAACAAACGTAAAGGGAGAAAAGAAAAGAAAATTTTGAGAAAAAAAATAGTGAGTTATGAGTAAGAAGAGACGAGTGATTTGAACGAAGAAAGTTTGATGGAAGTTTGATGGAAGAAAGTAAAACTAAATATTTTGGTAAAAGTAGAAATCTAATTTGAATAATTTCAAAGAAAGTAAAACTAAATATTTTAGAGTATGAATTTGAATTTCATTTGAGATTCTAATAATATATAAGGTTAGTTGTAACAGAATCCGAAATAATCAACTTTCATCCAAAGTTAGTTAAAGGGTCCGTTTGTTTTGTTTTTTTAAATGATTTTTATAGTGTAACATAATTTTGTGAAAGAAAAAAAAATTATAAAGAAACTTTTCATAAAAGCTTCAAATGAAAATTTGGTTTGAATAGTTATTCTTAAATTGTTACTTTAGATATTTCATCATTTTATATCAGAAAAAAAAAATTGGATATCAAAATTTCAAAAAAAAATCACTTAATTTTGAAGCTATTTTAAATAGATTTTCACGAAAATCATTTATGTGATACAATTAAAAAAAAAAATATATATATATATATATATATATATATATATATATATATATATATATATATATATATATATATATGATTTCGACTATTTTTTTACCATAAATAATGTATGTTTATGTTATACGATGTCAAAATTAATCTTGCAATTTAAAAAAAAATAGAAAAACTTGTAATATTTTGAAAAACGATTTTACAAAATCCATTTTTAAAAATACAAAGAAAAAATCCATTTTTTAAAGCTAAACTAATGAGGCCCAAAATATGAAATTGATTCTTAGAGTGCTCTGTTAGTTTTCAAGAAGCCTTTATCTTTAGTTGTGCCTTGTCGCTTCCGCATCTGTTGGCACAACTGTTTTCACCTTGGGTTACAGGTGATATAACATCCCACATTTTTTGATAGGATAATGGTTTGAGGACAAGCTCGCTAATAAGGGTCATTCTGTTTAAGACACTGTTTGGTGGAAATCCATTTCCAACTTCATTAGGGAGGATTTATTTAGGGATCGCTTCGGTTTATCAATTTTCCTGTTTTCCTTATGCTGCAGTTTTACTTCTCTTTGAGAGTTTTGGTTTGATCTATAATTATTTTATTTTCTTAATAATATTTTCTAGTGGATAGCAGTAGAGGTGTTCGGTGCGGTTTGAGTGATTTTAACGTTAAAAATATTTGAACCACAAGAGAAAAAAGCATGTGGTTCAGTTTGGTTCGGTTGATTTTTAGAATAAAAACGAACCAAACCAAATCAAACCAAACCAATGCACTTTAGATTGGGTCGGTTGGTTCGTTTTTTTACAAGATTTTTATTGAGGCATACATACACCTATAGAGAACAACTTAATTTTGTGTTTAATCATTCATACATTATCAAATAACAACAAAACTCGTCATATTTAAACAAAAACTTCTCATTTAATATACAAAAATCAATTTAAACAAAAGTGAAAAAAATAGTAGCACAAAACAATATCAAAAATATTATAATAAAACATAAAAAAATAGAGCAGGAGGGAGATTAGAGAAGATGAAAAAGAAAGAACAAATAGTTGTTAGATTATAGAAGAAAGATGCGATAATAACGTAATTAGAAGAGAAAATAGTAACATAAAAATGAGAAGATGAAAAAGAAAGAACATATGAGATGATAAATTAGTGTAGAAGAGGCTAGACATAAATGACAAAAAAGATGAGAAGAATGTGCAATACTATTAGAAGAGATTTGAGAATGTTGAAACTGAAAACCTAAGTGTGAGTAAGAGAAAATATTTCGTAAATGTAAGGTTAAGGCATAATAGGTATGAGTTTTAGGTTGGATGTGAAATAAGTGAAATTTGAGTTATAACATAATACAGTTTGGTTTGATTTAGTTCGGTTTACAAAATACAAACCGCAAACCAAACTGAACCACACGGTTTTGTTAAAAGATGGCTTGAACAAATCTGAACCAAATGCGATTTTTTGCAATATCGGTTTGGTTTGGTTTTCGATTTTCTATTGGATTTGTTCGGTTTTGAACACCCCTATATAACATTGAATGGAAGATTTTTATAGGTATTGACCTAGTCAGGAAGTCTGTGTCTATTCTAGTTGTTCACCTCAATTTCGTTTCATGAAAAGGTAACATATTTTCAAGAGAAAAAAAAGTTACTGTTGAAGATTGAACTCTTGACCAGTAAATTTCTCCCCTTAATTGGAAGCTCATTTGAGGAGGAAAAAAACACATTTCTTTACCTTTCCAGCAAAACCCAAATAAAATCATTTATTTGTAGTAATGAATTTAAGAGTCGCTACAAAAGAGAATATAAGATCATTCACAAGAAAATAGTCTTGAAATTCATAAAAACATCTCATATTTTTTTACTTTAGTGTTTCTCAATCTCTAATCTTTTCACTATATGAATCACACAAATCTAAAATGATTAAAAGTATTTTTCAATCCCCTTAAATATCTCAAATATTTATAAACTCTTAAAATAATGAATCATAAGAATGTTTCTTGATTTTCTGAAATTAAAATACCTAAATACTTTTTTTTGGAAAGAAAAAAAAATCTAATGTCTGCTCGGCCATTGAATTGACAAACACATGAAGGAGAAACGCACATGCATATGATCGGCCACTGAGTTGGCGCGCATATAAATTTTTATTTTATTTTTATGTTTTGCTAATTATGCAGATTTTGTTAACATTTAACATCATTTATTTATATTATTTATGTATAATAATAATAATAATAATTATAATAATAATAATAACTCATTGATTATTTGCATTAATCAATTTAATAACAATTTACTTTATTTTTTAAGTATTTTATTGTTTTTCCACCTAACAACTTGGAATATTAGTTTAGGGAGTTGTGTACGTTGCATAGTACATCAAATCTTTCCTAGATCAAGACTTAATCTTAACATATAATGCAAAAGATTATAAAATTGTTGCTTATTAGTTGAAGTCAACTCTACCTACTCTAAAAACTATATCTAAATGGTTCGAAAATTCCATCTTAGCAATATATATATATATACTACTTGAGCTTTAACTCCATCTCCAAAGAGCTTGTGTGAACATAAGGAGATGCGAAGTCACAAGAAAGAGATGAAAAAAATAGATGGAAGAAGAAAAATAGGAAATATATATATATATATATATATATATATATATATATATATATATATATATATATATATATATATATATATATATATATATATATATATATATATATATATATATATATATATATATATATATATATATGGTATTCAATACAATGTTCTTATTTTGATAGTCAAATAACTCATGTTCAACATGTCTAACTATTTTTTTTAATGAATTGGGTTTAACATCTCTTCATCTTTTTTATTTTTTATTTTTATTTAATAAATTATCTTTATTGAAAAAATAAAATTAATTCAGGATTTAAGAAAATTTTGGCGTATTATCTTATAATAGTATCTTATTTGAAATCAAGTGTTATCTTTCAAAGAAATTGTGATTGTGAAATTATGGACCCCTTTCTTTTAAATTTTTAAATTTGTTTTTTAAATGACTTTTATAAAAACAACTTTTATAAAAATGGTTTTTAAAATATTAAAAAAATTTAAAGCATATTTTTATAAATTAAAAGACTAATGTAATCAAACTTCACAGTCATAGATTTCAATACTTCTTAATCTTCTACAAATCGTTGATTAATTCACCACAGGATTTTATCTGATTCGTTAACAACAACACACACAAAAGATATTCTAAGACCGATTCATCCTCTTTCTTCTTAGTCATCTCGAATTATTTTTTCAATATCTGCAACTTTACCATATTCAGCTTTTCATCTACGTCGTACAAGCTTTTCAACTTGTCTCACACTGCTTTGATTGTTTCTGTAATCAATTATGAGGAAGAAGTCTCACATTGATTAGAAAAGAGAAGATTGAACATTATATAAGTAAGAGAACTCACACACCTATATATCTAAGTCTACGGACAATTAAGTATACGTAAATTAAAACCCAGACTCAAAACTATACAAACTGATCCAAGTCTAAAACATATAAAATGTAAAATACAAAAATATAACTTACATTTCAACACAACTATATGATATATTCGATTCTGTCGAATACAACTGTCTTTTTCACCTTACTATTTCGACACACTCGAATTTTGACATAAAATTAAATTATACTAATTTCTAAAAAATTCTTAAAACCTCTTGCAACTTAACTAAATATTTTAGATTCAAATCTATCCTTTAAAATATTAAAGTGTTATTCTCAGAAAGAAAATTGCACACGCATGAGATATTTGAATTATTTATAAATAAAAAATACCAAAATTAGCCATGAGTTAAATATAATATTAATTTAAGTCTATATTATATAGTCATTAATCATTACCTAATCTAAATGTATCTCGATATTAAGAGAGTACATATTGATGTATTTGGTGGACAAGAAATCAAGTAATTTTTAATGATATGTTTGTTGCTCCGATGGAAGTGATTTAAGGTATTATTCATTTCTTATGATGGTGATTGACTTTATCATCAAAAAAACATGTTGGTTGTAACTACTACAAAGGGTGTAAGAACCCAATTGAATATTTGTAGTTTTGTAGAAGTTGTTTCGATTCTTTTGATTGTCTTAATATCTTATAGGTGAATTTTTTCTACTGTAATTGTTTGGTTCTAGGATACTTTTTGTATCCTTGTTAATATATCAAGGTTGATTTTATTAAAAAAAAAAAGTAAAAATAGCAAATGTAAATTCTTTCTATTCAATTTTTAATCAATGTTACTATGCCACGTGTTAGAAAGACTACAAAAGAAAATGACCAAGGAATAAGAATCTAGGAGGTTAGTTTGTCTTTGTCTGTCCTCAATCTTTCAATTGCTTTCACACTTGACTTCAAAAAAAGAAAATAAAAAACTTCAAACACCTATTTTGTGTTTATAAATAAGTGTTATTATGATGAGACTTTTTATTTTTGTGTCTCATTTTTCTATAAAAAAATTCAACATGCATGCACAATATATTCTTTGGCTTTTGCAGAATGCTTATTGAGTTGCTTATTGAGAATACACCACAAATATACACTTTCGGCTCTCATCTATTACACTAGCTATCATATGGCTGGACAGACAGAAAGTCAAAAGCTGCGTATATTATTGAATTATGTTAAAATCTGCATATGCATGCTCAATATCAAATATACATGCTTAATGTCAAAGTATCCTATGTTTAGGGATTGAAATAAATTCAGGCCGATCTACAAGGGTCTATAATTTAATCTACTTAAAAACAGATCAGACTAAATATTTTTAATAAAAAAATTAAGCTTAAACTTTTTTAAAAATTTATATAATTAATTAGATCAGACTTAGGCTATTAAAAAAACATATAATGTCTTATAAATCAACCTATATTTTCATATACATTAAAAATATGTTAAATAAATTATCCTATATATGCATATATATTAGAAAAAATGATATATATGTTGACCTATATATGTATAGATATTAGAACAAAGACTAAATAGGTCGGTCTATGAATATATAGATCAGCCTATAAAGCTTCTTAAGTAATATGGAATAATTCAGAACCTTAATTAGAAAGGGGTTTGTAAATAGGTTTTCAGGTCAGGTCAAACTTTTAAAAAGGTCAGGTCAGACCAAAAAATGAAGTCTATAATAGGTCATAGATCAGACTCAAATATTTTAAATTTATCGTAAGTCAGACTCAGAACTTATAAAACCTAGCCTAATCTAACATATTTCCATTCCTACCTATGTTCACCCTTTCATTTAAAATAGTCACCACTTTTACTACTCATGTTAAATCACAATTTTATAATTTTACACGATCTCTCAATCAAGAACATGTATATCATGTTAAATCACATTTCTATTTTTAAAATACGATAATGATATAATATATTAATAATTTTTTATTAGATAATAGTGTAAAATTATTTTATACTGTAGTGCAATATCTATAATCTCTTGTCATAAATATTATTTTTATATTTTTTTATCTAAAATTATGTCACTTTAAAATATCAAAATAATAAGTATTTATTAAATATTTTAATAAATTAATTTTAATTTCTCTAACTACTCTAATATTTATTATTAATAAAATTATTTTATTATGAAAATAAAGACAAGTAACCAATTTTTTAAGTTCTAGAGCTATATGCTAACGAAAAATTGGTGAAAGGTTCCAATTACACCTTTATGGCCCTTATTACTAAAGTATAGTATGTCCCAAAGGTTTTGAATATGCATCTATAAAGTTCTAGGAAAAGTGATGGTGGATAGGTTTAAAAAATTTAGTGATTCTCCCGGAGCTATTTGGGTTGTTTGTGTCACAAGTTATTAGGTTCTAGGTGTATTGTCACAGACTATTTGGGTAGTATGTATCTATAAAGTCTTATTATAGGCTATTTGGATAGTATATATCTATAAAGTTTTATTATGATCGGTCATAATAATCTTATCATAAATTTTGTGATAAGATTATTAGGTCTAATCATAGTAAATAACGTGTTATTAGATTGTAAGGAAATGATATCCCCTCGTATCCTTGATTGTTTTGAAATTCATCTTTGGTGGTGTGCTAAAGCCAAGTTGATATCATTAATGTGTGATTCAATCATTGGCAGATCAATCCTCTTAATTAATTGTATAGAGTTTTAAGTTTCTTATTTCAATCATATTTTAATTGTACTATCTTTGTTTAAAACATTTGTGTATTTTTTCCATCGTTTGCACTTCTTGTGCTAGAATAATCTTCTAATATAATTCTTTGACTTTCCTAATAAAAAAACTCAAATAAGAAGTATGAATCAAAATCTGTGTATATGACTAAGTCATTGACACATCTATGTCGAAGAGTTTACAAAAATCAACAAAAATCATTGATGACTTAAAGAATATTGAAGTGAAGTTTGATGATTAGGATAAAACTTAGATTTTATTTATTTTGTGTTTAGATATTTTGATCATTTCAAGGATGCACTCTTTTATTGAATGTACTCTGTTAGTTATTATTATTATTATTATTATTATTATTATTATATTATTTTATTGGAGTCTGGGTATGATCCATTTAGGGAGCACTCCTTTTATTTCTTTTGGAATAATTGATGCATGATAAGTAGCAAAATAGATTTTAACGGTCAAGATTTAAAAGTTATGAATAATTATTAGTTTAATAAAACAGAAAAGGAAAACACCTTTCCTCTTCATGAACCTTCTCTCGTACAGTGAATTTTAAATTTGAAAAACTCAAAACTCAGATCTGAAAAATAAATCATATTTTGATGGTGTGAACATGAATACTATTGCTGAATTGTATGATAAAAAGAATGTGAGAAATACAAAGATAAAATAGAATCAAGAAGATAAAAGAATCTATCTTTTATGGATTCCATTGGTGTAAGACTGAAAAAATTGTGACCACCACACAAAAATGCAACGTTTCAGTTTTGAGATTTTTAGAAGAAAAAAATATTGGTTTGTTATGGTTGAAGAAGATAGATGAGGGTAATATAGATACAGAGGTTACTAGAGTTATATCTTTCAATACCATATAAATTATTTGAAGGATTACAAATTATCTTAGATAAAGAAAGCTATGGATATGATATATTTTTTATGCAATAGTGGGATAGCGTGAATCTGTCAGTGTAATGGTTGAAGTGATCAGTAAATTTTAGAAATTGAAAATTGTTATTTTTTTTATACAGTAACGTATTATTATTATTTTTTTGGGTCAATTTATTTTGGTACTTTGTACAATTGTGGTGCTTTGGATATCTTATAATTGATTACAATGAATAATGATAAAGATGATTTTCTTCAATCAGTCAGTGTTCAACTCAATGGAGAAAATTATCCTTATTGGATTTACGTGATGAAAAAATATTTGAAAGGAAAAAGGATGTGGAGTTATGTTGATGGAACCTAGGTTAAACCTACACAAATAAAAATGATAAAACAAAGTATGCAAAAAGAGTTGGAAACATGGAATGTTAGTAATTCAAAGATCCTTATTTGGATCAATAATTCTATTTCTCAGTCAATAGGTGTGCAACTAGCAAACTATGATACTGTTAAGGAGGTTTGAGACCATTTGAAACGTTTGTATGCTCAATCTAATTTTGCAAAACGGTATCAATTGGAGAGTGATATTAGAGGTCTCAAACAAAATAATATGACCATCACTATGCCAAACAAGACCTTAGACAGCGCTTTTTTGCCCTTAGACAGCCCTTTAAAGCGTTGTCTAAACCTGCGTTGCTAAAAGTTTAGACAGCGTTTTGTTTAGTGAATAACTTGGAGTCATTTTTTCTTCTGGGACAATTAGTCTTTAGTAGGAGTTAGGCTCTGATGTCGCTTGTTGGACAAGTAACTACAAGCATAAGATGGAGGATTACTTGTGGTATTCAAAATTTATAATTTGTTTTAAGGTTTTTTTACTTATAAAATATGTTGTATTAGTATCTATTGAGATCAGAGAAAAATATGCAGCAGAATTATAAAAAAATAGTAAAGTAAATCGCAAAAAGTAAAAGATAAGGGTTTAGAGAGATGGCACAAGTGTTTTTCCAGGTTCTGCCGAACGTTGGCCTACACGTGTCCCCAAGAGAACTTCTTGATATTTTATATATAAACTTTGAGCTTTTACAAGCTATACCCACAAACCTTGATACAAGTTGAACTTGAGGTTTTACAAAGGCTTATCCCAAACCAAAGTGAAAGTTCTTACCCAAGTTAAGCTAACGAGTCGATTAAATATTTTTCAAGCTTATCTCATTAACCAAATTGATTTATTTCCAACAATTTTCTAAAACCAAAACAACTATTTTATGACTAGTTTATCTCAAGAACCAAATTTGATTTCTCAAGAGTATCGCACCCTTGAGAGTTATACCAACAACGCATCCAATACAATTTCTTCCTCACAAGTAACTTTTCACTCAAAAGCACCAAGGCAACTGAAGTGAAAGAAAATATTTGTATAGAATAAGGGGGAGAAAAATAGAAAGATGCATTCCAAAGAAAATAGAAAGCTTTAGAAAATGGTGTAAAATGAGGAGAAGAAGTGTCTCATTTGTATAAAAGATGAAATAACCAAAAAATGAAAAATGGTTTGTCCACAATTTTTATGGCCCAGTCGGTTGGCCAAAGGTCCCAATCGATTGGATGACCTAAATAATCGATTATTATGGCCCATTTTGGAAAGTCTGGATAGAGGGTTATTGACAATCATCAAGACACTACCATAATTGATTATGTATATTTTTCTTTTTTCAATCGATTGGCTTAAGGTCCCAATTAATTTGGTAGGTAAAGAAATTTCCAGTCAATTGGCTTAAGGTTCCAATTGACCGTGTGGTTCAAAAAAATTATTTAAAAAGAAGTTATAGATTCCTAATCAACTGGCACGAGCTTGAAAACATTTTTTAAGAGTTTTAATAGTTGAAAAAGGTTTTCAAAAGGGATTTTAAGTGTGTGTGTGTGTGTGTGTGTGTGTGTGTGAGAGAGAGAGAGAGAGAGAGTTTTCTTAGTATCTTATGAGTTACTCTTCTACTTTCACAAAACTCTAGTCACATAGATAGACACGACCAAACGAGCTTTCACAGACACAACCAAGTGTGCCTTCATACTTTCTTTGTTTCACAACTTTGAGGTCTTTAAGATTTCTTGACAGATATATTGATCATATAAGCTCTTCAATGGAATCTCGATTCCCCTACATGATGAGACTTTAGATGTATTTAAGTTTGGCCGCCATCATCAGTGAGTTGGAATATCCATCTACTTTAAAAATAGTGTTCCTCGCAATCAGACATTCAAAAAGTAGATGGAGATAAAGGAAAATCGTTGTCAAATATCAGTACATTATGCAAGGGAGTGTTACTTCAACAAGAAATTGAATGGAAATGATAAGAGTGTAACATAATTTGTTCATTCCGAAAGAAATGACTCAAAAGAGGTCATTTTGATAGCTAATACACATTAGACTCAAAATAAAATCAATATTTAATACTTTGACACAAATGCAACAAACACATAACATACAATAAAAATTGGTTCATCAAGTTTGATGAATCAATGAGTTTCGTTAGATCAAATAACATAGTTACATTATAAGGAATGAGAAAGACTATAACATGGTGACATTAGATTAGAAACATTCTTGTGAAAAAGAGGAATGGACAAGAATCAATCATATGTGATATTTTGCATGTTCTTCTATTAATTGAGAAAATAGATATGCTAAGAAAATATAGTAAAAAATTGGCGGAGTTATCCAATTAATTGAGAAACGGAAGAAGTATCCTTTTATGTATTTATTTATAATCTCATTTGTTTAATTTATCTCTGTCTAGAATAATTCTTTGAATATCAGCACCAACAGCAACATTTTTCCAAATGATACTACTAAGATTCAAGTGATTTAAATATTAAAAAACGATTAATTGATTGGGAAATAAAGCAAGAATGAGAAGACAAGTAGGCATTAATTCCAATACTGCGTCCGTCCCGTACCTGACAAACTGACAGTGACACATGCAAATGAATTCAGAAAATAAAAAATCAGAATCTAAAACGTGTTCACACATCACAATTTGCTCACTCATTGTCTTATCCTATCCTACTCCTACCTACGTCATCTGTTTCCTCTTTTTTAACCAATCTCATATTCCACATCACATTTAAATACTATAGGATTAGGATTGTCTAGGATAAAGTTACGGGGATTAAATAAAAAGTTTATAGAATAATAAATCTATTTTTAGAATTCAATATGTGATTTTTGTAATTGTTAATTTATTTTTTTCATATCACTCATAAAAATAATAGTTATAATTCATCAGATAAGTTAATTGATAATTTATAGTTAATGATTGATACTTGAAAATTTTGAATTAATGATCGATCATTATAAATGATTGATAATCGATAATATTATTTAATAATTTGATAAATTAATAAACTTTTTTAGATAAATTCTTATATATTGTTAGTGTAAAAAAAATTCATTGTCAGTTCATCATCATTTGTTAGTATTATTTTATTAGTGGTTAAAATAAAAATTAAATCTTTTCTAATATTCAATGGTTATGATTAACTTTCAGTGTAAAGTGTAAAATCGTTAGTGTATTTCAATTAATATTTTTTCGTTAGAAGTTAAATTAGCAATTCTAATAATTGATGAAAGTAAAATTATGTAAAAAGATATTATTTAAGCAATTCTAATATCCAAGTCTAGGGCTTGTACAATCGGCCAACTGCTGAGTTAGAGAATCATTTCTAAGGTGCAAGGACTCTAGTTCCATATGAGAAGATGATAAAAATTTCCAGTTGCCCCGACCGTGGCCATTGAGGCACAATCTCACCCTTTTACTCTCACAAACTTGTCCTTTTAGTATTTGTAGAGTTTTGAGTGTGGATTTAACATATTTATTCCTGGTAAGGCGCATAAGGTCACTAAACCATAGTTGACACTAATTTTGATACCATAGAAAAAGAAGAATACCCCAAACGATAAGGAATACTTCCAATTGATGACATATAATTACACTTTAGACGTTAGGTGTAACTTGACAAGGATAAACATTCACAATCGCTAGAAACTCAACTTCAATTGATGTAAAAGGTATAAAGACCCTTAAATCTTAAATAACAGTAAGGTGTAAAGGAGTGGGCGATCCATCTAGAGGGTGTCGGTAAAAGTAGGGAGTGGGCGATCCATCTAGAGGGTGTCGGTAAAAGTAGGGAGTGGGCGAGCCATCTCGGGTGTGTTCAATATGGGAAAGTCTGATTTTCCGCCTAAAAGCAACAATACTCTCCTCATTAGATTACAAAGACTTGGTGTCATTTACATTGAAACATTTAAGATATGTATCTTCCATTGATTCATTATAAAATAGGAAGAACACAGGAATCCATATCAAAAGTAACAGGGTTCTCATGGATCCTAAAGGTCCAATTCACGACATTGGTGCACAACAACACCTTGAACATTCTAATATCTTGACAATCACCCTTAAGAATATATAGAATGAAAGGATGATAAAATCATATCTGCAAACACAGACAATAACTTAAAACTAGTGCATTATGCACTTGTAATAATTCTTAAGAAAATGGATGAAAGTTTGGAAGAGGAGAATGCAAAAAGGTTAAATGAAGGAAGAAATCCTTTTATGGGGAGGGGAGGCCAAATCGTAGCGGTAATCTACAATCTCCCTCCAGGCATCCTGATAATTAAAAGAAAATAAAAGATTCCATACATGAGAGACATATGTAAGGAATTAAGGCCAAATTGACTTCTAGAAGAAAAACCATCAACAATCGCATTTAATATAACACATGTTTTTTTACCTCAGCTCATGTTTGGGGATTTCCCTCAATTGAAGTTTGAGAATTCATCTCGTTGACACCTGAGGTGTATCCCATGCCTTGTTTCAGAGACTCACTAAATGCTAGAAGAACTTTCCCTAAGACCGAGGGACTTGTCCCATGCCCAAGGGACTCGCCCCATGCATGAGGGACTCACCCCATGTTGGGGGACTCATCTAGATAAGAATTAGAAGACCAACTAAATCACTTCACTCTTTCCAAGATCTTGTGCTTGAGAGATTGTGTATTTGTATATTTATAAAGGACCCATAGGAGGCGACATAAAATGTTCACTAAAGGAGGGTGACATAACATGTCGCTCCCGCCAACCTCCTAGCCGCCTATTTATAGGAGTGAACATTTATTCTTGGTTGTGCCTCCTGGTTTCTAAATTACACGTATGTTCGTTGAAATGTGAAGTAATGTGTCCCAATCCACAATGATACTAAAGAGACACTCAAAGGGAATATCACATCCTCTTGAATAATAAAGGAGTTAACCACCCATCCTACCTTTCCCTTTCTTAGAAATAATTGTTATTTTCTTTTCTTCTTTTTTTGGTTTTCACCCTCTGGTTCCTAGGGGAAAGGGGCCCTAGTAGTCCAGAGTTCGTACCGAGAGGTCATGACACTGGTCAAATATTGTTCCTACCAGGAATCGAATTCGGTATTCCCCGAATCTCCGTTCCTTAGTATGAGCTTGTTTACCACTCGAACTCAAATACTTGGTTAAAAATAATTGTTATTTTCTAAGAGTCTGAGATCTAAGTCCAAATATTTTTATAAATATCTCAACCCCAAACCCGAACCCGTGACAGTGCAATCAGTGCCACAACATAGAACCTTAAATGTCTAGGGAGCTATTATTCATGTTATTATGTGGGCTTATGCTCCACTAATACAGACATATACTTATATTTTTGCTATTTTTGCCTATGCACGTTGAATGGATAATGCTAATTTAATACATAAACTAACATTGTATAATGTACAATTGATTTAATTTTTTAATATGTCACTGCTACTTTGAAATACATACTTAAATACAATAGCATAGAGTTCTACAACAAAATAGTAGTAATATTTACTATTTGGTGTCATTGAATTGATATTAATTTTTATATTAATTACTTATATGTTGAATTCTCCAAATTTAAAATTTATTACACAGTATAAATAATCTTTTGATGTAAGACAAAGTTAAGTGTTATATTTGTTGTCTTGTACATTTTTAAGCCATATATATATATATATATATATATATATATATATATATATATATATATATATATATATATATATATATATATATTCTAATTATGAACTCTTAAATAAATATTATATTATTTATCTACTTATTTTACACATTATACATTATAATATGAGTTTAATGAAGATATACTGATAGTATAAAAATATTTTAGATTATCCTTTAATGAAATAATATCATTCAGCTATGTCATACATGTAATTTAAAAAATTTAATCTGATTTGGTGGGATACAGGTTGTTGACCGAATAAAACTAATTTACACTGGATTATCTCTTTTCTTTTATAATATATTCTATTAACAAAAATGTTATAGTAGTTTTGATAAGATTAATATCTCTTCACTCAAATTTGAAAACTTGTTATTTATTTATTTTTTATAATTATATATTGTCATACGAACTAAAAAAACTATTATATTAATAATATTAGTTTCTTGATAAAAAATTAGAATAGATTCTATTTTATTTTATTAATGATATATTATAAAAATTAGAACATAACCTCTAAGTTGTTGGGGCTAGCCCTGCTCAACCCTAAGATCATAAATGGATTCAATTCATTACACATAGCACTATAGACATACCATCCCACCTCTCTCTGTGAGCTAACTTTAACCTCACAACAAACCTTAAAAAACTCTAACAACCCGTTAACCACTGAGGTTGTCACACATTGTACGTTTTTAACAAATATAATATTCATTAGTGTTTGCATTTTTTATGATAATATCATTGATTATTTATCATCTTATTTCACACATTTATCTCTATTTAATATACTACCGTGATAAAATTTGATAAAATAATAATTAATAAATTTCAAACTTTGAAAATGGAACAATACAAAAAGGACAAAAACTCTAATTAAGCAAAAAGATTATTAAAAAGGAATGTAGGTAATAATTAAATATTAGAAAAAGAAAAATTAACACTAAAATGATGTTTTATTATTTAATCAATATATAACATTTACTTATAATTATAAAATAATCTTAATACTTAAATATAAAATATCAAGGATACATGATAAAAAAAGTTCATTAATTTTAACATTAAAAAATAGAATTAAAAAATAAAATAGAATTCATATAAATAATTGTAAATTTTTTCAGAAATAACACCAATAATTTTTGGTAAAATATGTAGATTAAAAAAGACTAAAATTCTTGAATAAATTATAAACTCATAAATATTACATAAATACACCTAAGGACATTTGAGAAAATAAAATATACCTATATTTTCTAGAATATACCATCAATTTTAAGTAAATAAAAAATCAACTAATACAGCTAATTCATTTTAAAGGATAAAAAGTTAATATTAAAAATGACTTTAGGCTCTTTAAAATAATAAAACTTTGTATTCTTAATTAAATAATCTAATAAAATTGATGAAGTCACTATAGGGAAGACAAATGTACCAATCCCAGTGGGTGTTGGTAAAATTTATCCGCAACATATAAGTTAAAAATCCGCAAATAAATATGGACACACACGATGATAGATAATTATCCACTAAAATAAATAGATTTAGTATGCGAGAACGAATATCTTAATATCCAGCTCTCGCATGCCCGCAAGATATATATATATATATATATATATATATATATATATATATATATATATATATATATATATATATATATATATATATATATATATATATATATATATATATATATATATATAAGAGTTTTATTAAATATATTACTATTAAAATTTTATGTATTTTAATATAAATATTTGTTTATTGTTTAGCTTAACAATAATTTTCTCAAAATTTTATAAATATTGTAAAAAAAATTGAAATGATAAATTATGATTAATGAAATATTTTTAATTACAAATATGGATAAAGGGGTATATGTATGGATACTAAGGTACCCATAGAATGCATATACAAGTATAGACGTTAAAGTCCACACAGATGTGAGTTCCCGTACATGGATTTTTTTTAACTTAGATTTGAGAACGTGTATCATAATATCCTGCACAAACCCTGTCCATTGTTATTCATAGGTCACTCAACTAATGTTTATTTAAATTAAAAACAACTGAATTGGAGTTTAATTATTATCGATATTATTTATTTATATTTATATATTATTGTGAATAAATTATCAATATTTATAAATCAACAATTCTTTTCAAAATTAAATAATCTAGTAAAAAAAATCACATATTCAAACTCACTGTTCCTTCTATCAAATATTTCTTCAAACAATCCAATTATATTATATTTAAGATAGACATAAATTTAGATGAAGAGGTTCAACTAATATATAATAATTAAGTCAAGAACATATTTAAAACAAAATAAAATCAACAAATATTGGTAACTTATTATTAAATATAAAAAATTAATATTAAAAATATCTCTAGACTCTTAAAAACTATAAAATATTGTATATTTTTATCAAACAATCCAGTAGATGAAATCCCATGTTCAAATTCATTGTTTCACCTATCAAATATTTCATCACCTATTAATTAAATTATATTTCTAGAAGATACTAAAATACATAAATTAAATACGCATTAATTAAATTAAATAATATAAAATGTATTAATTTAAGTTTAGTTTTTGCTAATTTTTTATTTTCTAGAAAAAAATGAAGAAAAAAAAAAGAATCATTACCCATGACAGTTTTGAATGACCTGTCAACTAAACAAAAAAAGAAAATAAAATATCCAAACCAAAGTTCTAGATCCCTTTCACATACACTGAATTTACGTTAATTAATTGAAGACTTTGTTCCACATTATTTAATCTCACGCCGCATCTTTTTATTTATTCATTATTTTCTCCAAAATTTTCAACTACGCGTTCACACCGCTCCTTGTGTTCACACACATAAACCTTACCTTAAAAAACATCATCAAAATTCAACCAACACAGAAACAATTTTTTGTGTCCTCTCAACTTCCTCTTGTTCCCAACACCTCTATATAGATATTGCTCTAACTACAGTTTCTATGAAACTCCCAACTTTCGCAGACCCTGAATCACTCTCTCACGTTTACAATTTACTTCAAAATTCATTTCATCAGATGAATAATCCAAACAATAACAGTGCTGGTTCTACCAATATCCGAAAAAGACGCAGAAAAAATGATGGTGGTGGTGGTGATGATGGTGATGAGGAAGATGATAAAGGTTCAATTTCAATCAACAATGGAGAAAACAAGAAGAATAAGAAACAAGAATTGAAAGGTATTCTCACATCAATTCTCTTACTCGATGAGCAAGAGAAACAGGAGATTGATAACAGCAGAAGAGTCTCGGAGGATGAGAAATTCTCGTTAGACACAAATCACAAGAAGAAAACCAAAGCTATGTCCGAGTATTTCTCCAATCTCGATGATTGTTTTAGCCAAGTTGAAGAATCGGAGAGAGTCAAGAGGAAAACTACACGAAACACGTCGAATTCTGTAGTTTTTGCTGCTGCGTGTAGTGAGAGTTTCGAAGAAGAGAGTAGCGAACGTGTTAATGAAACCAACGGTTCGAAATCGGGTGGCTCGCAGAGAAGGCTTTGGGTGAAGGATCGTTCGAAAGCATGGTGGGATGAATGTAACAAAGATGACTTTCCTGAAGATGAGTTTAAGAAGGCTTTCAGAATGGGAAAATCGACTTTCGATTTGATCTGCGAAGAACTGAATTCTGCGATTGTGAAAGAGGACACAACATTAAGGAATGCGATTCCGGTGAGACAAAGAGTAGCTGTTTGTTTATGGAGATTAGCAACAGGTGATCCTCTTAGAATTGTTTCGAAGCGATTTGGTTTAGGTATATCCACTTGTCATAAACTTGTTCTAGAAGTTTGCACTGCTATTAAAACTGTTCTTATGCCTAAGTATCTGCAATGGCCTAATGAAAGTTCTCTGAGAAAAATTAAAACCGAATTCGAGGGAATTTCGGGGATTCCTAATGTCGTTGGATCGATGTATACATCACATGTTCCTATTATTGCTCCTAAGATTAGTGTTGCTGCTTATTTTAACAAGAGACATACTGAGAGGAATCAGAAAACTTCGTATTCGATTACAGTTCAAGGCGTTGTTGATACGAACGGTGTTTTCACGGATGTTTGTATCGGTTGGCCCGGTTCAATGCCTGATGATCAAGTATTGGAAAAGTCAGCACTTTTTCAAAGGGCTAACAATGGAGGACTTCTTAAAGGTAATTGGATAGTTGGAAGTTCAGGTTATCCTCTATTGGATTGGATTTTGGTACCATATACTCAACAGAATCTCACTTGGACACAACACGGTTTTAACGAGAAAATCGGAGAGATACAGAAAGTTTCTAAAGATGCATTTGCTAGATTGAAAGGTAGGTGGAGTTGTTTACAGAAAAGGACTGAAGTTAAGCTTCAAGACTTGCCTGTTGTTCTTGGTGCTTGTTGTGTTTTGCATAATATCTGCGAAATGAAAGGCGAGACGATGGATCCGGAACTTAATGTCGATGTTGTTGACGATGAAATGGTTCCGGAAGTCGGTATGAGATCGGTTAGTTCGTTGAAAGCTCGAGATGCGATTGCGCATAATCTTCTGCATCATGGTTTAGCAGGAACTTCGTTTCTGTAAACTTTATAGTTTGTGTAATTTCTTGGATTTGATCATTGTTATGTTTCTTTGAGAACATTGATACTTTTTTTTTCTTGTTTATTTACATAATGTTGAAGTTATTCATATTTCAATTTGTTGAAGTGGCTTTGTATAAGGTAAGATGTATTAGGCCCTTTGACAAATATGTATGATAAAGTTTACATATGGTTAGATCCAGATATGTAACACATTTATATATATGGTTAGATCCAGATATGTAACACATTTATATACATTTTCATAGCAAAATAAAAGGTTACTTGATGAAATTAGAATATTATTTTGTTACAGTTGTTGCATCAGAATTTTAAAGCACGTGCTTTTGCAGAGAAATTGAATTTTGTATTGAAGATTGGTTTGACTAATGAGGTAAAGGAGAGCTTTGAATGCTGCACTTACCACCAAATAATTTTTTGATTTTGTGCATCATGCCTTGAAAAATTGCAGGCTTTCAAAAAAATTATCAGTCAAATGATTTGGTTTAAAAGACTTTATCAAAACAATTTCTGACATTTTAGATAATAGTTTTTAGAGATGGTTAAATGTGTTAAATGATTAAAGCTATTTCATTGGAGCTAGAGATTTCTCATTTTTTAAATAAGATCATCAATATTAACGTTTTCTCTAATATACTTTGAGTTTGGAGGTTATCGGAGTGGTTTTGATGTTAAAAATTATTCACATAAGAGTAAAAATTATTTGATTTAGTTGACTTTTAAAAATAAAATTGAATCAAATAAAATTAAATAAATATGATTTTGGTTGATTCGTTTGGTTCAAATTTTTACAAAAAATTTATTGAGCCGCACGTATAAAAGACAATATAAATTTAATATTTAGTTATTTATATATTATCCAAAAATAAATTTATAATTATCAAAATAAATTAAAAATAAATTTATAGTTTGATCATAAATATGAATTATGTCTTACAAGGATTATATATATATTGGTGACTTTGGACTCATTGCATTGGTTTGATGATAAATGTGAATTATGTCTTAAAAATAAATTTTACATTGGTGACTTTGGATTCATTGCATTGGTTTGATGAAAATTTTACTATATTTATTCATATATTCCTACATTTTATAAAAGTTGACAATTTTGCCTTTGTATATTTTTAACTCATTGATTGTTTTATTTTTAAAATATTTTTTAAATTTTATTTCGCATACTAAAACACTTTGCAAAAGAGTTTCGATAATCATATTTCAATTATTTTTTAACTTGTTTTGTGTATACCGGAAGGTTTTGCAAAAAAAAAATTTGGTTATCAATTTTTATATACCGGAAGATTTTGCAAAAGAGTTTCAATATTCATTTTTCAAATATTTTTTGAACTATTTTTGTGTACCGAAACACTTTGCAAAAGAGTTCCGGTAGTAAACTTTTGGGTACCGGAACATTTTGCAAAAGAGTTTCGGAAATCATTTTTAAAAATGTTTTGTAACTTTTATTTTGTATACCGGAAAACTTTACAAAAGAGTTCCGGTAGTCAATTTTAGTATATTGAAAGACTTTACAAAAGAGTTTCGGTAACCATTTTTTAAATTTTTTATGTGTGTATGAGAAGATTTTGCAATAGAGTTATGGTAGTCAATTTGTACATACTTGAAGACTTTAAAAATGAGTTATGATAGTCATTTTTTAACTTTTATTTTGTGTACCGGAACTCTTTTCCAAAGTCTTCTAGTATGTAAAATAAAATTTTAAAAATCAAGTAATAAATTAGTTAAAATTATAAAAGGCGAAATTGATATTTTTTTAATAAAATATAAGTATATAAGAATAAAAGTAGGGGTATGAGGTAAAATTTTCTGGTTTGATTTTTGTAATTTAAGTGGCCCAATAAGAAAGTTGGACTTCCATTTGTGAACTTATGATTTTATTTAAGAAAAATGAGATAAATTTTTTTGTTCTAATTTTCGGATAAGACGAACGGATATTTTGTTGTTTGTAGAAACTTCAACTTCTTCTTCCATGGTTGAACATAAATTCGAAATCAATACTTCTAAGATTCCATAAATTTATTCCACATTAAACTGATTCTTATGCCAATTGCTCATGACCGCTGAGACGCAATGCCAATTCGTTAGTAATACCACAACTAATTAATAATATATTGTGCATTTATATGGTTTTAAGTTTATGGTTTATATGAAAATGCACAAAAACTTTAGGGTTTAGGTGAAAATGCACAAAATCAAAATAACAAAACTTAAGGGGCGAGGGAGATTAGAACCCCAAAACTTTTGCTTGCCAAGTGCTTCAATACCAACACATGACCGCTGGGGCGCAATGCCAATTCAATTGTATTACCACAACTAACTAATTATTAGAGGAATTTCACACTATGGAACATTGATAGCAAGTGTGAGTAAGTGGGGAAATAGTCTCACAATTGAATAGAAATATGGTGACTTGAGCATTTATAAGTGGAAAAATCCACTCACCTATCACCTTAAGGTTTTAGATGGACAAGTGGTGTGTCTCTCACAAAGGTGTCTAATCCTACACTATGTATCAATATTCCCTAGTGTGAAACTCCTATAACATGGTATCCAGAACCTGGTTTGTAAAAGGGACCGACTTACTTGTATCGAAATGCCCAGGAAGTGATGTTCCGTTGAAATCGACGCCCAGGAAGAAGTATATCGAAATGTCCTTGAAAAAGGTGTCAACGACGGTACAAGTATATAAAAAAGGGGACATTGTGGACTCACACTTGAAGGAGAGTGTTGAAATAATATAACAAGTGTGAGTAAGTGGGGAAATAGTCTCACATTGGATATGAATGTGGTGATTTTAGCATTTATAAGTGAGAGAACCTATTCATCTATAACCTTAACGTTTTAGGTGGACAAGTGGTGTGTCTCTCACAAAAGGTGTTGAGTCCTACACTATATATCAATGTTCCATAATGTGAAACTACTCTAACATTAATAATATATATTATGCCTATTTTCGTTGGATATGATGCACAATGATTAACTTGGTTTAATTTATGTGGTCCGCTTCAATTAATCAGTAACGGGTGGCTGTGATCAACTTCAATTAAAACATTGATGTCATGCACAACTATGATATTTTTGTCTCTTATTGATTTCAACCACTGATTTATATCGGACGAATGATGGTATACTTTTTCAACGCATAGGCCTGCACCTAATCCTAAAGTAAAAAAACAACATTGATAACGTGTGTGGTTGTGATGCATTATGGGCAGGCTTACCACTGTCCATCACTGTTCGTGAGTATTCACCGTTTTAGCAAAAAAGTTCATCATTTTTCCAACATCTCAAGAACAAAATTCCAAAATTTTCCATTTGAATTAATTAAATTATAAATTATATACCGTTGAACTTGGATTTTCGCCCTGATGCCAAGTATTCGATCAAATTTAGGGAAAAAACTACGGTTGGTGAAGATCAAGGCAATAAAACTATAAGGTCCCTTATCCTAAGGTAAGAAGTTTAAACCAAACCATCTTAATTCAACTCTGTCAACCGCGTCTTAAACCCTAGGTCAAACCCTATTCGGAACCTGAAATCGTAAAAGAGAAACGAGGATGAATAATAATAGCCGGAATTATTATTATTATTATTATTATTATTTATTATTATTATTATTATTATTATTATTATTATTATTATTATTGTTATCATTGAATTAAAATTCAATTATATTTTTTACGAATATACTTTTCTTTGTATTTATTATTTATCAGATATTCTTAGAATTATTTACCTATTAGTAAAAATTTATATAAAATAATACTAAATAAAAAATTATTAAAATGGACTAGATATATATTCTAAAATATTAATTAATAAAATTACACCTTTAATTGAGAATATATATATATATATATATATATATATATATATATATATATATATATATATATATATATATATATATATATATATATATATATATATCAGAGCTGTCTTAATCTTTTGAGAGATCATGTGTAAGAAGTTGAAGTTAACTTCAATTAAGTTGTGAAATTTGTTTAAGAGGTTCTATTTAATCGTAAATTAACTATAAAATATTTATATGGAGACCCTTTTTTTTCATAACTTAGAAATGAAAAAGTGTGAGACCCTGTGCGGTAGGCCGTCTTGCACGCCCTCAAAGACGGTCCTGATATATATATATATATATATATATATATATATATATATATATATATATATATATATATATATATATATATATATATATATATTAAAAGGACATAAGAATTTTTCAAAAATATCCTATTTTAAATGAACAAGTACTTTTAATATATTTTATAAAAACAATAGTTTATTTCATAGAAAAAAATAGGAAAAATTTTCTCCTTTATTTACGAGTAAAGGTGTTAACTTTCCATAATAAAGAGAAAAAAGGAGAGAAAAATATCTAGGAATACAATTAAATATCTATTATCAAATAAATAAAACAATATCTTTTTTATTGCGACGTCTAATACCAATAATAATTATGTAAGATTTAGTTTTTGAAAGTGTCTCTTTCAGATTACTCTATGTCTAAGGAGCTCTTCATAAAAACAAGAAAAAAAGATATATTTTTTCCTAAATAGGACCTTCAAAATTTAGTGAAAATCTATATTTTTTTAAACATATTTAAAATGATGCTCAATGTTTTCTAAAAAGAGTTATCAATTTGTTTTAAAATGAAAACAAAAAAGTATTCATATTAAAAGTGTGTTCTAATAGTCTCTTTACATTTATTGGAACATTTTTTAAATATATTAACAATCAAATGCAAAATATTTTAAATATAAATATAAAATTAAACTTAAGGCATATATATATATATATATATATATATATATATATATATATATATATATATATATATATATATATATATATATATATATATATATATATATATATATATATATATATATATATATATATATACTCTAATTAAATTTAAAAAAGTATCTAAAATAATAGTATTGTAATTTGATTTTATATTATAATAAAGTGTATATTTTCTTCTCTTTTTCTCTTTCTATCTCAAAATCTATGATATGTCTACTAATAAACAAATATATTCAATTATTTATTATTATATTTATTAAAATAATAAACTAATAATAAAAATTCAAATAATAAATAATTTAAATGATAATTTAAAAATAATAAAAAAGAATTGATATAATAAATCCAAATATTCTATTAATAACAAAATGGAAGATGAATTGCATCATGAATTTGTTATGTAAAAATAATAACTAACCTTTTTTATTTTCTCAATTAAAACACAATTATTTTAATTTAAATTATAATAAAATATAAAGGAAAAAAAGTAAGTTTTTGATAAAATAATAAGGATACAAATGGAAGAGAAAGTCATAAGCTAAAAGCTACTTCAAATAACTTTTGAAAAAAAAGTAAAAATTAGTAAAATATCTATAAACTAAAAGACAATTACCAAACCTAACTTTTTTATTAATGTGAGTTGAAAAGCTAAAAGTTAAAAGTTAAAAACTCTTTTTAGAATCTTACCAAACAGACTCTAAACCCTATAAATTATTATGGTGAATTAGTTAAATATTATTATTATTATTATTATTATTATTATTATTATTATTATTATTATTTAACTTTTGCTCTAGGGACACAAATTAAAAACTAAAAGGATAAATGTTATATTGAATATAGTGAATTAACTTTAATAAAAATATAAAATAAATTTTAATTGTTTTTTTTTCAATAAAAAGTTTCTATAAGTGGGTTTTTTAACTTATGCTGCAAACACAAATTTGCATTACCATTATTATTATTATTATTATTATTATTATTATTATTAATTAGAATTCAATTATATGTTTTCAAATTTTTTACTCTTCTTTTTATTTAATATTTATAAGTTATTCTTTTTAGAAACAAGAATTACTTACCTATTAGTTAAAAATTTATATAAAATAACTCTAAATAAAACAAATACTAAAATTGGCTAGATATATATTCTAAAATATTAGTTAATAAAGTTACACTTACACCTTTAATTGTGAACCTTTTTTTTTTAAAAGGACATAAGAACTTTTCAAAGAGTTCTATTTTCAATGAACAAGTACTTTTAATAGATTTCATTAAATAAAAAACAGTTTAATTTATAGGAAAAATATGAAATTTTTTCTCCTTTATTTAGGAGAAAATCGGTTAACTTTCCGTAATAAATATTGGTAAAATGTGACTATCTTTATTCCAAGAAACATAATTCTTCGAAGTTTTATGATGCAATTGTAATATGCTACCATCAATGTGATTGTCATTTACTTGAAATCTCTTGAAAAATTTATTGATTAAAATAAGTTAATCAAATAGATATTATTTGTCTACATTTTTAACAAGGTTTCATGTGAATGACAATCTCAATGATGATATATATACCTTCAGACAAGTTTAAAAAATCGTCCGTGATGCTCGGTAAATTCCTTAAAAGCTATAGTATTTCTTGTAATATTTTGAATCATATTTTCTTTAAATTAATAATTTTGTTTTTTGTAATTTTTCTATTTTGATCTTTTATGGGCAATACCTCACAACAATCCATGTGTGTTTGTGCAGTTAAGTTTTATGAATAGAAACATGGAAATGGAAGAGGATCTCTTCTAAGAACGATGCTCGCATACTTTCACTTAGTTGTTATGATTAATATTGTCACTTAAAAAGATTTTATAATTAAATTTTGTGAGCATAAAATTATTTAAAAATTTAATTACATAATCTTTTCAGCTCTTTCTTTTGTTAGGTTTCCATAAATGATTTAGTTTTAAGTCTTTTATATTTTTTTATAGAAAGCTTAATTATAAATAAAGCACTTTTTCCTCTAAGAACAAGACAACATTAAATAATGTAAAGTTTACCAAAATCATTCTATTTAAAATCGTTAAATAGTTTTATTTAAATCTAGAAAGAGAATATTTGTTTAAAATATTTTTAAAATGATTGAAAATTCAAGATTACATATTTAACTAGATTAAAAAAAATAAAAAAAATTGAAAACAATATATGTGTTGGGCCATATACATATAGAATTTTATCATAGTTTTAAACCAATCTCACGCAAAGAGAAAGTGAGATTAGTCCTCTTTTGTCATAGTTTTTCCAAAATTTAGTAAAAATCTATTTATTTTAAAACATATTTAAAATAATGCTCAATATTTTTTTTAAAAAAGAGTTATCAATTTGTTTTAAAATGAAAACAAAAAAGTATCCATATTAAAAGTGTGTTATAATAGTTTCTTTACATTTATTGGAACATCTTTTTTTGAATGTACGTGATAAAAAAAACTCCTATTTTCCCCTCATTTTATTCTTATTCATATGATTAATATTGTACAAAAAATTATTTGTAAAGGTTTAAACTTTAAACCAGACTCACAATAATCATAGTAAAATTTGTAGGCTGCATAAATATATTTGTGTTATACATATTTTTCAAATATTTGCATAGTTAATTAGAAAAACTATATTTATTTAAAATTTTAATAAGCTTTGTTTTTTTTCTTCCCAATATATAAATAATATGAAGCGGAAAAAAATCAAGTTATTGATCAAAATATTAAATGATTACATGAACAATTTTACTATTGATTTAAATGTTTTTATAAATAATATCAAAACAAAAATGTTATTTATATACGAAAGAAAACACATTGTTAATTCAAATATTTTTATAAACAAAAAAAAATATTATTGTTATAAACGGACACACATTTACTTTTGATTTAAATATTTTTATATATGAGTACAACTTTACTATTAATTCAATTTTATTATAAATAGTGTAAAAAATAATAATATTTATGTACGAAAAAAATACATTGTTGATTAAAATATTTTTATATAGGGGAGAAAATATTATTGTTATAAACGGGAACATCTTTACCAGTGATTCAAATATTTTTATAAATATTATTAAAACAGAATTAAAATTATGATTTAAATACTTTTATAAACGGGAACAATTTTACTATTGATTCAAATATATTTATAAATATTGTCAAAACAAAAATAATATTTATATACGGGAAACAATATATTGTTGATTAAAATATTTTTATATACGCAAAGAAATATTATTGTTATAAACAACATCAACTTTACTACTGATTCAAATATTGAATAATAAAAATTTATCGACCATTGTATTCTCTCTTATAACATAATTGTCTTATTTGTTAAAAAATCTTAAACGATTAATTTATCTAATACAAATTTCAATAGTTTTTTAATCATATTATTATTGATATTGTTGTTTACCTTTCATCTTTTACATATATTACTATTTCAAATTAAATTTATTATTATTCTTAACTTTTTTCTATTTTCAACTTTCAATATTTATGACGGTATGTAAACAAATGTGCGTTCAAAACCATATCCCACCCAAAAATGGACCCCGTGTAAACACACAAGTTAGTTACTAGTTTATAACAAAAGAAAACATTGGGTTTGAGCTTTAAAATTGCAACATTCTGATCCCACAAAATCTGCTAAAATTCTCCAAGAAAATAGAAACTACTCAATCTTTACTTTTTAAACAAATCCTCCCTGATTTGCGATCTTCAATCCTTTAATCTCTGAAAATCTTTTCACTTGGATGCCAGCTGTAATCACAAATATTCTCTTGAATATTCTGTGATTTTCTTCAAATATAACAGTTACTAAAATTGTCACTAATACAGATGTCGAGTAACCTTTCATGGGACATCTTCGACATCTTCCAAAAACCTATTTTTCTTCAAAACAGAACCTCGACATTAACATGTCAAGACACCTTGTCCAACATGTCCTATACAAGTTATTTTACCAAAATTATTGCCAACCTCAACTAGGCAGAAATAACAATATTCCCCTTTGGTAAATTTTGGCTAAAACAACCACAACAACAATTATTCTTCTTTAGAGGTTAGCAATAGAACATTAAGGAATTATCCCCCTCAATATCTTTTCTCTCCCCCTCAAAAGTTAGTGGTTAATACAGATGTTAGTTAGGTAAGTAATACTCCCCATTTTTAGCCGGATTTGACAAATGATGATTAAAAATTGAATAACTAAACAAAGTACAAATACAATAAAAATAGCACATGAATTGCCAAACTGTCATGGGTATAACACCCTTACATAACCACAAAAAATAAGCACTACATTCAATCATTGCTCTCAGTAGTCTCATCATGATCATTGTTATCATTAGTGTCACCATCCACCTTTACATCTTCTTCAGCATCTTTAGTTGATTCGGTCTCCTTGTTCCTTTCTGTTTCCAAGACATGGAGCAGTTTTTCGAGATCTGTCTTTCTAGAAGTGTTTATCTTGATGGAATTATCTTCCTTGCATGTCATCTTCAGTTAAATAATAACCGCCTCTTTGGAAGAATCATGATGAGATGCCTGACCAGATGTTTTGAGAATGTCAGGGACATGACTTCTAGTGAAAAGTTTATAGTGTGAAGTCACAGGGGGTTCGCTCTTCATTATACTATCAGTAGGGAGTAATATTTCAGTGAATTGATGTAGAATTATGCCACATATTAAAGAAGGAAAGCTGATTGGCAGTTTGACAATGGTTGAAGAACCATGTTTCATGATCTGATAAAAAATGAAGTGCCAAAGTCATATTTTTTTCCTTTCCCCATAATATATATAAATATACCCAGACTTGTAGAGATGGTAGAGGTGTGATTTGTAGGGACCCAATTCACAGTGGCGATCCTATGGAGAATATGATACTTCACATTAAGTTTCCCAACTGACAATTTTTCTTTGATATGCCATTGTCTAATCTGTCCACCAGTGATTTCCTTGTAGACTTGGTTATCTATATCTTTAAGTTCAGCCTGAGGATAATCGAATCTTTCAAGAAAATTGTTGACAATAGTTGGAGAAAATGTGACAAGATTGCCTCTCACATATATCTTCCTATAGTCACTGCTTTTCTCATTAGCACGGTCTTCTGAGATGTTTACCACAAACTCCTTAACAAGTTGTTCATAGCCATGTCCAAACTTCATGACAATCTTTATTAGGCCGACATCCTCAATGAGTGTCATGACTTCTTCACACTCTCAGGCATCTTTTCCAATTCTCTCTCCAAAGCCACCCTTCTGTGATAGAAAAATTGTCATTTGTTCACACTTTCTAAAGTATAAAATGAAACTTTGTCTAAGGGAACTTTAGGGATAACGCCAGACTTCTTCTTTGGTGTGGTCTTGTTCTTGGTAATAATGTCCTGAACATTATCTTTTGCGTCTTAATCAGAGGTATATTCAGCTTTCCTCTTCTTGGAAGCTACAATCACCTTACTCCAATGTCTTGTAGGACCAATGCCTGGTTATTTCTTTGATGGAGAGTTCTCCTTGACATTATCTTTCTCCTTCATGATTTTTAGTCTTTTGATAACAGTAGAATGAAGTTTCTTAGTAATGATCTCATCACCAGATGACGAGTCTTCAATATCAATAATGTCATCTTGCTCTTGGCCAGAGTCATATAACTTTTCTCCTATTTTTTCATCCATATCCCTTGCTCATGAATCTTCTCCTGCTTCACGAGATGTTGAAAAATTTGTTTCAACATCATCCAGCACAAAGGCAGCAAGAATATGGATGTTTCCAGATGACCCCTCTTTATCAATCAACTCCTTCTCAAATTCATGATCGACACTTTTATCTCCTCTCTTTCTAGACTTACCAGAGGTATTAGTCTCCGCTTTTAATTCTGATTGATTCATAGTGGTAAGGGGTTTGATAGAGGCTATGGGTCTGGTAATCCCAAGAATGACGACATGTTTGCTTAATTTTAGGGCTATACTAACCATATTGTAAATACTTCTATCTGCATAAATTTTTTCTTTGTTTGACCTAGGGTTTTGAAATGCTTCAGAAGAATTACCTGTCGACAAATTCTTAGTGCTTCTAATGGGAAATTTGTTAGGTTTTGGCGTACCATCTATTTTGTTAGAATCGATGGGAGTCAACATAATAACAAGTTCAACCCTTTCAAATTCTTTTCCAAGTTTTGACATACATGCATCATTCTCCCTTGAATCAATTTTCGAAAACTGTTGTTGTTTAGACTTCCTGATTTAGTGTCTTTTAAGATGTTCTAGAGAGATGTCAAGACATTATTTGTGACATATAATGTTTCTGACCAAATTATCTTGAAACAAATGCTTCCTGTTGTTGAGAGTTCCAATTTGACCTTGATGAGTACTACTGAATTTCTTTCTGAACCAGTTGTATGTGAGTTTCTTTCTCCTGTTGCCTTCATCTAACATCAATACACTTACCAAACTACATAAGATAAACTAATTTTACCAAATCACTTATACATACTTTTCCAGGCATTTCATAACAAAGATATAACAATAACCAAGTAACAATATTTTAAAATGTTAATGTATATTTCTAAATAAAAATTACACAATCTACTGTATATTGTAATTTATGCTAAATTTTATCCTATTATTACAATGTCATGCTTTCTTATTTAATTCATATGACATTTTTCATTACCTGACTGTTTTTGGGTCAACCGTTTCATTAACTTTTATACCTACACCGTTGTTGCCTCCAATCAATTCAACATGATCTTCAAGAAATGAAACTTTCTCTATTGCTTGACCTTGCTTCCTTTCTAACATTCCTTTGGATGTTTCTGCGTTCAACTCCCGAAGCTTATCATCAATGTCCTATTTATGTTTCAACCAAGCCTCAACATTTATACAAATGCATCACAATAATAACAACATTATTAACTCATAAATGTATACACCACAAACATCCTATGAAAAATATCTACTACTCTTTAACACCAGATTTATATTTTTGCAAGTTTTATTGAACCTTTTTTTAACATGCATGTCTATTAAATATGGTTATTGTACCTTGCTCTCAACTTCCTAAGATTGTCAGCTTCATTAACTTCTTCACCGTACTTTTGAACGCTGAAATCAACACCTTCCATTTTCCTATACACAAAAAATGCAAAATACTTGCAAATATTTACAACGTTATTACCAATACACTTCATACACAAGACCATTATGTTTACCCAGGGAGACGATTCTTTCCTCTTTCATGCACCATTTTTTATTCTTCTCATAAACAAGACCTCAACTCTTCACGTCTTCTCACAAAACAAGGGATTATGAAAATGAAAAACCCCATCACCTTCTATTTACACCACCTATTGGACACTCTCACCACCGATTCCCAATTAGACTATTCCAATATTTTACTTTCCCCAAAATAACATGTTACATATTACATGCAACAAATATATTTTGGAACATCAACTTTATTTTTTTGTTGTTTTAGTTTATCAATTATTACACTTTTGTTTCTTTTGTTTTTTCTTTTTAACCTATTATAGTACCATTTACGTTAATTTGTATATTCAATCGATTTCTTCTTTTTTTTCTTCTTATTTTTTAATACTTTTTACAATTTTACTTTTTCAAAATCTTTTAATAGTCTCAAAATTCAAAAAAATTTTCCACTGAATAAATTTATTTGTAACCCCCAACTTTTCTTCTATTCATCATTTCTTATTCAATTATTTTATTATTTACTTTCCCTTAACTTATAGTACAACTTTCCTTTTTTTCAATAAAATATTTATACAGTAATACAAATCAATATTCAATGTTTTTTTTTTTCAATAATTTTTTAAAATACTTTTTCTTCTAAAATCATTCTTTACCGTCAACTATACTAGTAAGATACTCGTGCTCCCGCACGAGTAAAATCATTTGATACGGTATAAAATAAATTGAAATATTCATGTAAAATGGGAACATAATAAAATGTATTTATATATGTATCTAAATTTGAAATTAACTATTAATTTTAAAATGAACAATAATGATATAAATTCAATTATATTAAAATACAAATAGAAAAAATGACTCGTGAGATGATTTTTTTTTTAATATTTGATAATAATGATTTTATCTTTCAAATTAAAATAATTATTGATTAAAATAAAATATGTATTGTGATTATAGTGACCCTTGAAATAGAAATAATATTTGATACAACATAAAACGTATTTATATACATATGTAAATTTGAAATGAGTTATTTAATTGTAAATTGAAAAATAATTATACAATCTCAATTGTATTAAATAATCATGCAAAAAAAAAAAAGAATTGTAAGAGGAAGATAAGAAAAAAAATTGATGCAATAATAACCCGTGAAATAAAAAAGAAAATTCATGCGATATAAAATGTATTTAGATACAAATACAAAATTTAAAATGATATACTTAATTGTAAAATAAAAAATAATTATATAAATTAAATTGTATTAAAAAATTATATAAAAAAAAGAATTATGAGATGAAAAAGAAATTAATATTTAAAAATAAGAATTTTGTCACTCAAATTAAGGTAAATATTTAAAAAATAGATTATTAGTATTTTTAGTGATAATAAACAAATAGAGAAAAGAAATAAAAATGAAAATGAAAAAGTGTGAGAAAAAATATGAGAGAGATTTGAAATTTGAATGAAGAGAGAGAATGAGTGTATTTAATATTTGAATGAAGATTTGAAATCTATAATATAGGAATTCAGTTGTTCTGGATAAGACCACAATGCCCTTCTGTTTTCAGCTCCCATTTGATGCTGACACGTGGACATGCTGATCATGTTTAATCTCATTTTCCTTTCTCTCTATTTCGTTTCCCTCTATCTCATTTTCTTTCATGTTGTGAATTCAAATTTCAAAATTGGAATGAAACTTCAATCTCTCTTCTTGTCTTTCGTCTTTGTCTTTTCTCTCACTCTCTTCCGTCTCTTCCTTCTTCTCTTTCTCTTCAATTTCTCTTACTATTTCGTTTCAATTTCTTTTGTAGTATTTGTTGGTTGTGTTGTTGTGGCGGTGAAGAATAATGAAAATGTTTTGGTTTTTCAGGTGGATCTTCTTCGGTGAATTTTGTGCGTACGAGTTTGTTGTTGTTTGTATTGTTCCGACGAAATAAGTTGTGATTCGCTGATTTTTTTCCTTGTCATCAATAGATTCGTTTTGATGCTATTTTTTTTAGGTTTTATTCTTCTTTTTGTTGTGAAAATCGTTCTTACTCAGTTGTATTTTTCGGATCCAGTTTTACATGGGTTCCATTTTTTCAGATCCAGTTTTATTATGTGCATGATAAAGATGATATTCCAGTGATAACAGAAGAAGAGGAAAACATGTTCTTCAGCTCTAAAGGGTAAACATAATTTATTTGTTTTAGTGGTTTATGCATTTCAATGTTTCTGTATAAAGTTAGGTTTTTTATTTTGTGGTTATGGTTTTTTTGGTTGATATTCTCCTTTTGTGGTTAAGGTTTTTGTGGTTGTGGTTGATATGATGATTTTGTGGTTAAGGTTTTTGTGTTTGTGGTTGATATGATGATTTTATGGTTAGTGTTTTGGTTTTCCATTGTTAATTTATCGCTTGGATCTTGCAGTAGAAATCGACGGAGGGAGCCGGAAGAGGAATTGTGAGGATGAATATTGACTCAAAAATTTATTGAAAGTAAGTTCCTACAATGGTTTAAGTTTCTGATATCACAACTTTGAACGCGCAAGTAGTTCCTGCAATGGGTTTAGTATGGTCATTCTTTTTTGTATGCAAGTAGTTGAATTTTTGAATATGATTCTTGAATATGAGGTAAGAAACTGAAAACGTTGTTGAGTTGGTTTTTTAGAAATTTCAGATGTTGCATATTGCTGATGTACCGAACTCTGATCTTTCTTACAGCCTAATGCGCCTATGCTGGTTCGTAGTCACTGGCTTATTCTTGATGTTATTGCAGTAACTGGTTCGTGACCACTTAACTTTGCCATTCAAATTTCAAGATATCTATGTTATATTTGTTTCTTCATTTCTTTCTCTTCTGACAGGTATTTTACTATTTAGTTTTTGGCGCATTCGGCAAAAGAGACGTCGAAGAAGGAAAGGATCATGAAGCACTGGTAGATTGACCAATTTATTGTCCAGTATCAACATTAATGTAATTATAGATCCTGGCCTCCAAAGCAATTCCCCTGTAACATTAGCATAGTTACAAATTCATGAGTTGTTTCATCAGCATCACTGTAAGAAAATAGCCAAATAAGTTTTTTTTTTTTTAACTTACCTATAGAGATGTAACATTTTTGCTGTCATGGATGCTTTTTAAAGGCACCAATTTTCTGATGATGAAATAATGTATTCTCAAATGTTTATGTTTATTGGTAAATCAAAGTTTGTAAGTGCTAATGAAGTAGTTTATTCGCAGTTAAGAAAATGATTGTTGTAACAGTGAAGTCAGTATTTCAGGAAGAACTGAAGGAAAAAGGATGCTATATTGGCGAGTATACCAGCAAAACTGAAGGAAAATGATGAAACTCTAATAGATGGAAAGGTATTTTAGTCTCAGTTCCTATTGAGACTAATAGTGTCTACTACATTTTGTTCTTGCATTTTATGTATATTACCATGTGAAACACCTTAAAGTGATATTGTTTAATAGTTCACACCCAAATTCAACCAAAGTAGTATTTGACTTTTTTATTTGTTTTTTAGAAGAAGCAGGTTGATCATACTCAACAGATGAAAAATCATGTAAGCACTCGAAAAGAGGGTTCCCATCTTTTTGATTTAGAGAAAGTTCAAGGTGAAAGAATAAAACTTGGAGACTTTGGAACACTTAGAAACACATTTATTGCTAAGGATCTTGACTAGGTCAGTTCTACCTCCATATCATAAAACTTTGTTCTGGTTATAAATTCAAGATTTATTAAAACTTGATTTTACATTTTCTGCTTAAATTATAAAACTCATTTATATTTTGGACAATTATTGTTGGACAGTATATTAATTTGCCACTTTATTTAGTGTTTATTCTCTGCAGGTCTGTGGAAGAATGTGTGCAGTTGGTTCATCCGGTTCAGGTGCCAAGAAGTTGGGTATTTAGTGGTCTATCCTTTCAGAGGCAGAGTCTGTTGGTGTATTCGTTGTCTTTGTCTGGTTTGTGGTGGTTGGTTTGTTTTTTCGCTTCTGTCATTCCCGTGGAAAATGGTTTGGTGCTGCCGGTCCATTTTGAGGTCTTTTTTAAGGTTGGTGTTGTAGTTGTGGAACAAGCTGAACTGGTTTTGGATCTGCATTCCGGTGTTTTTTTGTTGGTGCTCAGTGCCTCCATAAACATAACAAGATTTACAAATTGTAAATTCAAAGCAACCCTTTATGAAAACTGTATATTCAAGTTTTATCTGAGAAGGCTTTACTAGATGAATGAATCTGTGTTATTATGAATACTAACTAGAGATTCTGCAAGAATGTGATTCTATTATGATGTAACACACCTCTTGTGTGCCCTTGACACCTAAAATTTTGTGACAATTGAATGTAGCTATGATACTGGGAGTTGCTTCAATTTTGATTCATTTTTTAAACATTACAAGTTCTCAGAACTACTAATCCAGTTGCTATTATATTCAGTTGCTTCAATTTTGATACATTGTGAGCACTTTACAATCTTGTGAGCACTAATGCAGATGTTTGCATTTACTACCAGCTACTTCATTACGTTTTCTTGATCAGCTGATAGTTAGTTTTTTAAGCTGTAGGTGAAAAGGCTCTAATAAGTCCTCAGACTGATATTCTTCTTTGCCATGTTGCTCTCCGGCCAGTGGAAGTTTTAAAGGATAGTTCATATCAGGATTTTTTCTTAAACAACCAGATCAGTGAGGATTTTAAACTAACATGGTTGTAAAAATATTGTATTTCCTTAATTAATAAAATAACATATAAAATATCGATTAAACTATTTAATGTTATATGGGAGAAATATTTTTTATATACAATAAAAAACTTTATATGCGTAAAAAATTCAAATACTCTAATTATAAGTATTTTTATAAAAAGGGAAAAAAATGGGGAGTTTATAAAAAAAATTTATAAACGGAAATAAATTAATACTATATATAAACGGGAATAATTTACTCTTATATTTATAAACGGAAAAATTTACTAATATATTTATAAACGGAAAAGTATGCTTAAAAAGGAGAATGAAATATGTCATTTGGAATTTTAGAAATTAATTATATTTTCCATTTATATATCTCAAATTTATTTAACTATTTAATTTGTTATTATTCAATATTAATTAAAATACTCTAATTCTATTTTATTATTGAAATTAATGTATTAAATATTATCTTTAATATAATACCACAATAGGTGTGATCTATTTATAAACTCACAATAATAATTTTTAATATACAATTATGATGATATTGATATGAATTTAATTGGAATGCATTGACAATGTAAAGTAGTTTTACACTGTCAGTAAATCATAGTCGTTGGATGTTGGAACAATTTTGACTTTTAATTTAAAAACAAATAAAATAATACAAACGGTTGATGACAATGCATTGACAGTAATGCATAGCAATTAAACTCTATTGATATATGATATTTTTAAAATTAGTAACACTGAATAATTTTTTTTTAATGAAGATATAAATATAAAGTATAGCCGTATAGGTATGTTTTTATTCCAACTAATAGAGTTTATATTTAATATATATCAAAATTAATGTAAAAAAGTTTATCCAACCATCATAAAAAAAAAAAAATTTAGACTAAAATAACATTATTTTTAAATTCTTTATTTTTTATTTAAAACTTATTTATTTTTGGATTTATTTATTTAAATTATGTCTAACAGTGACTTGATTTTTATCTATGTTAATTGTGTTAACTATATATTTCTATACAAAGAAAGAAATGAAATATGTCATTTGGAATTTTAGAAGTTAATTATATTTTCCATTTATATATCTCAAATTTATTTAACTATTTAATTTGTTATTATTCAATATTAATTAAAATACTCTAATTCTATTTTATTATTGAAATTAATGTATTAAATGTTATCTTTAATATAATACCACAATAGGTGTGATCTATTTATAGACTCACAATAATAATTTTTAATATACAATTATGATGATATTGATATGAATTTAATTGGAATGCACTGACAGCGTAAAGTAATTTTACACTGTCAGTAAATCATAGTCGTTGGATGTTGGAACAATTTTGACTTTTAATTTAAAAACAAATAAAATAATGCAAACGGATGATGACAATGCATTGACAGTAGTGCATAACAATTAAACTCTATTGATATATGATATTTTTAAAATTAGTAACACTGAATAATATTTTTTTAATCAAGATATAAATATAAAGTATATGTATGTTTTTATTCCAACTAATAGAGTTTATATTTTATATATATATCAAAATTAATGTAAAAAAGTATATTCAACCATCATAAAAAAATAATTTAGACTAAAATAACATTATTTTTAAATTCTTTATTTTTTATTTAAAACTTATTTATTTATTTAAATTATGTCTAACATTCACTTGATTTTTATCCGTGATAATTGTGTTAACTATATATTTCTATACAAAGAAAGAAATGAAATATGTCATTTGAAATTTTAGAAGTTAATTATATTTTCCATTTATATATCTCAAATTTATTTAACTATTTAATTTGTTATTATTCTATATTAATTAAAATACTCTAATTCTATTTTATTATTGAAATTAATGTATTAAATGTTATCTTTAATATAATAATGATAAATATATTTTATTATCGATGCTAAAACAATTGGCATATTTATATTGAATTTAGATAAAATTGGAAGTAATATAATTTTTGTATTTATTTACGGGCAAAAATACATTGTGGATTCAAATATTTTTATACGGGAAAAAATACATTGTTCATTAATTTTTTTATATATACGAAAAAAACATTATTATATTAAACGAGAATAATTTTAATTGATCCAAATATTGAACAATATTAATTTATCAACCATATTATGGTTTCAAATATTGAATGATATTAATTTTTCAATAATATTATTGTTCCAATTATTAAATAATATTTATATGGATAAAGTTGATGTAATATAATTTAATATTTACATTATTGATTCAAATATTTTTATACGGGGAAAATACATTATTGATTAATTTATTTATATATACGGGGGAAAATATTATTGTTATAAACGAGAACAATTTTAATTGTTCAAAATATTAAATAATATTAATTTATTAATCATATTATAAATTCAAATATTTAATAATATTAACATAGATGAAATTTTGTATAAAAATACATTGTTAATTCAAATATTTTTACACGGAAATAAATATATTATTGATTAATTTATTTATATATATCGGAAAAATATTATTCTTATACAGTAAAGAATATAATGTTGATTAATATTTTTTATTATGCTTTTTCTTTTTTTCAAATAGAAAGTTTTATAAAATTCTTTTTATGAAAATATTTTTATTTTGTATTTTATTTTTCTTAAATAAATTAAAGTCTATTTTTAAACAGTGTAATCGATCGGACCCGTGTATCCCACTAGTTTGAATAAAGAGAAAATATGTATATCATGTTGGAGAGTTTAAAAATATTTTAATTGTAACCTTGTTATTTATTATTTTGTCCGTTAGTATAAAAATATTTTGGTTAAATAATATAATTGACAAAGTATATAATCAACTTTTGATAGTAGTAGTTAGTAGATACCATATCGGGAATGCACGGGTAGAAATCAAAACAAACGCTGGTCATGTTATTTGAAAGGGGCAAAGTTGGCAAATCAAGTTATTTTTGCAGAATCCATTATGGTCAGATGCGGAAGCTATGCTTCGAGCTCAATCAAATGGAATCGATTTTGATCAGAAGCAGAAGCAGAAGCTATGCTTCAAGTTCAATAAAATGGAATCGATTATGGTTAGATGCAGACGCTTTGCTTCGACTTCAATCAAATGGAAAATCGATTATGGTCAGATGTAGTAGCTATGCTTTGAGTTCAATAAAATGGAATCGCTTTTCAGAAGCAGAAGCTTAAAAAGGGTGCTTCGATGGACTGTGTTAGTTGTGAATGCATGTTGTAAGTTTGGATTTTTGGCTTTAATATTGATAATTTCTCACTTAAGTTATATTTTGATTAATATTAGTTGCTTTAGATGTCATTGTTTTTCATGCCTTTTGATTTTGATTTTGTCATGTTTTGAAATTGGAGCATGATATTTTGTGTTTAGATTAGAATAAACCAAGATAATGTGGTTTGGTCAAAGGGCTAAGGTGTTTTCACATGGCTTGAGGAGGAGAGATAGGTGATAACATCTAGTGATATGAAATTAACACAACTTAATGTGCTTTGATTTCGTTATTTTGATGGACTGTGGTAGTTGTGAATGCCTATTGTAAGTTTGCCTCTAACACTGACCAATCCTCCCATGTACAGGCAGGGCTTCAATAGTGAGATGTGGAACACATGGTGGATGCGTGCCGTGGTTGGTAGCTCAAGTTCATAAGCAACCTTTCCGATGCGACAAAGGATACAAAATGGTCCGTAATACCGTTTAGCTAGCTTTTGAGAAGGACGATGCTGTACCGAAGATTGACGATATGGTTGAAGTTTCAAGTAGACCCATTGACCTTCTGAAAACTCTTTGTCCCTGCGGTTAGAGTTTGCGTTGTACCATACGGTGTCCTGCTTTTTCTAAATTTTAACTTCAATGTTTCCTATCATCGAGTTAAGTTCTCATCAAGGGAAGCGATTTTATAAGAGCCGGCTGCATACAAAATGAGAGATGTGGGAGAACCACCATAGAGAGCTTCAAATGGGGTCATGCCAATGGCAGAATGGTAAGATGTGCTGTACCAAAATTCAGCAAGTGATAAGAAACGAGTCCACTGTTGGGGTTCATCACTGACAAAGCATCGGAGATACGTCTCTCGGCAACAATTGAGAACTTCCGTCTGTCCATTGGTTTTGGGGTGTTAGGAACTGTTTAAAGCCAAAGTACATCCTAGGGATTTGAATTACTCTTGCCAAAATAATGAAAGCTGAGTGAGTGGAAACAACCATAAAAAATTATCGTGACAGTGCATCTGCTGCGATATTGTCCCTTCCTGGTTAAATCAAATCCAAGGAACTTGTGCAACCATCCCCGCTGTTCTGGAGTCTGAATGGTCTGATCCATGAGAGACTTCAAACTATTCTGATATGTACAGATGATAAATGATAAGAACAAAGAGAACGGAACAGATATTTGTTGTTTAGTTCAGAATAGAATAAAACAAAATAAAGTGGTTTGATGATCATAATCTATTTACAATTGAATTAGTAATAGAAGTATAAGTTATCTAATGCACTGGGAAATTTCCTTTCGTTTTCTACTATTGCAGCGGAAAAGAGGGGATTATATTTTATCCGATCCCATATCATCTGGTATTGCATCTCGCATAATGTATCATTCATTGTTATTTTGGGGAGCATAGTAAGCATTCAAAAATACTTAGCTGGCTTGATGTTTACAGCTTGTATTTTTCTCATCTCAAGTATTCTAAGAATCTTCTTTGCATACTATGTATCATTCATTGTAATTTTTCTTCTTTTACCAGTACGCGTTTGTGTTGAATTTTTTTCCCCTTGTTGATTGTTTCACGCTATAATACATTACTAACTTGTTCTGTTTGTTGTTTTTTGCTTCTTGGGAAATGAATATTCACTCTTGAAAGTAAATGATTCCAGATCGGTAATTAAACTGGTGCTGCATTGTTGTGCTATCCTGAAGTTTGGCCACCAGATTATTGCCGACAGAATTAGTCGAATAAAAATTCTGAAATTGAGTGAATAATGGGAAAATTGGGCGCAAAGTGCAGAGGGGGTCTTCCGGTATTCGAGATAAAGCATCAACCACGACATTCTCTTTACCATGTTTGTAATGGATCTCAAATTGTAGCAAATGAGTTTATAGTTAACTGTTTCTGCTGTTCCAGGGTCTGAATAGTTTGGGTGAGTAAATTCTTGAGACTTTTGTGATCCGTGTAAATACTGAATGTGTTGCCTAGTAAATATTGACGCCATTTCTTTACCGTTTCTGTAACAGCAAATAGTTCCTTCACATACGCAGAAGACGAACATAGCCGAGGGCATATCTTACGACTGGAGAAAGCAATAGGATGTCACTGTTGAGAGAGAATAGCGCTGATGGCCACACCCGAAGCGTCAGCGGTAGCTTCAAAAGGTAGAGAAAAATCAGGTAATGCTAAAACTGGTAATTTTGTCATAACATTTTTAAGTTGAGTGAACGCTGCCTCTGTCTATTTAGAGTGAAAGAAAGGGAGAAGAAAAGAGAGGGAGAGAAGAGAGAGAAAATCAAAGTGTAATTCTGTTATTATTGTGTAACTGTTTCAATATTACAAAGTATATAAGCACACTATTCTGTGCCATTTATCACTTATCCTACACCACAACATAACTAACTCTAGGTTAGTTACTGCTGATGTGGCATTTTAGATAATTCTAGATACTACTCTAATACTCCCCCACAAGCTCAAGGTGGCTGCAAAAGAATCTTTAAGGCAATCAGGTTGAGCTTATCTCTGAGTTGCAGAAATCTGGAGCTTGAGAGAGGTTTGGTGAGGATATCTGCTTTTTGATCAGCACCAGGAATATGGCAGATTGCTGGAGCTTTGCTGAGAACTTTTTCACACACAAAAAATAGGTCAATTTCTATATGCTTAGTTCTAGCATGGAGAACTGGATTGTGTGCCATAGCAACTATACTCTGGTTGTCACAAAAAATAGTGGGAGTGGTGAAGGGAACATTTAGTTCAACCAGCAAAGTCTGAACCCACGGAACCTCAGCAGTGGTTTGAGCTAGACTACGATACTCAGCCTTTGCACTGGAGCGAGCAACAACAGTTTGTTTCTTTGACCACCATGAGATAATATTAGGTCCCAAAACACAGTTGACCCAGAAGTGGACCTTCTATCATCTGGGTCAGTAGCCCAATCAACATCACAGTAAGGTTGAAGAGAGAAAGGCTGCCCAGGTGAGGCAGGGGTGAACAATAAGCCAGATGTGAGAGTTCCTTTGAGATAACGCCGAATGCGTTTGACAGCTAGCCAATGAGATTCCAACGGATATGCCATAAACTGACACATTTTATTAACTGCAAAACAAAGCTCAGGCCGAGTGATGGGGTGACCAAGGCGTAAGTGCCAGATAAAATGGGAATTACATGAGTTATTTGCAGATACATTTTGATTGGAATTAAAATTGTTAGAACTAGTATTAGAGGCAGAGCTACTAGAAGCAGAGCTGGACACATAATCACTTGAGGCTAATGCTAGACATGAGATGTGACTTGACTTGACTTGGAAGGCTGAATGAGCTGGAGATGAGGAAACTCATAGAGACCATCTCTTCCTACACGACCTTGGAGTAGAATTTCATTGGAAGCCTGAGATTTGACATAACACATGTCATAAGGAAACTCAAAAAATACATAATTATCAAGACAAAATTTACTAACACTTATGAGATTCTTTGTGATAGAATTGGCTTGAGATTCATGTGTCAATCAGAACTGAAACAGAATGTCCTTTTACAGTAGCGTAAAACCCAAGTGGCCGTGGTGATAAGTGTCCAGAAACCGCTTGTAAGGAGGGATGAAACTGGTCAGGGCCATGCTTGGTTGCTTTATTTTCTGTATTAGTGAGAGTTTGAGATGGAATAGGTGGTGGTGTTAGGTGACATATGGTTCATTAGGTGACAACAACAAAAACTGTTATTCTTATTTTCTGTATATATATGGCCTATTAGACAACTTATAATGGTAGCCAACATGCAGATAATGTGCAACTCAGATTTATATGATACCTTATTAATTGCACTTAGATGTCTTTCTTTGATGATCATAAACTAATAGGACAATTTAGTGTAATTCTAATGAATCATTAAAGGTATAGATTGTTTGAGTGAATAAATGTCTAGGTAACGGGAAGTAAATTAGTAAACCATAAACAACACTATTAGGTACAAAAATAAAACCAACTACAATAACCCTTCATGTCATCGACGATAATGGATAAGTTATCTCGACATGAAGGGCTTGTTTGGCGATATACTCCGCTGCACAAGCTGCAGCGGGATCATTTCCTTCTTTTTCTGAATTAGGCTCGGTCTTCTATTTGTACCCAGATCTAAAAAATCTTATACCCATGTCAACAATTTGCTTAAAAATGACTGTATTTTTGGACACATCGTTAAACTGCAATGCCATGGCCGCTATGGCGGGGTGTGAGGAGGGAACCCAAACCCATTATATGAGCTATGAGCTCTACTACTGAGTGACTTGAGGTGTTTAAGAAAAAAAGAAAATGAATGGATTTGGTGACTGATGGGTTATGGGATATCTTCTACCCATGTCAATAACTTGTTTATTATTGAAGTTAGAAGATATCCCATAACCCATCCGTCGCCAAATCCATTCATTTTCTTTTTGCTTAAACACTTGTCACTCAGTAGTAGAGCTCATATAATGGCGACCTCCTATATTTTTTTTTTAAAAATTCAGTTACTATTTTCCCATGCTGGTGGAAGACTAATGGCAACCTCCTATATATTTTTTTTTAAATTCAGTTACTATTTTCCCATGCTGGTGGAAGACGTTCAATAGAAGATCGTTCAACCATTCTCCCTAATTTCGTACCCCAGAAAGTGAGTTTATTTGCTGTCTTTGATGGCCATGGTGGAGATCAGGTTGCAGAATTTTGTTGCAACCGATTTGCTGACACTTTGTCGCGGAACAGAACCTGTTTCATTATCGGAGGATCACAGGGTAAGGTGATTTAAATTTTCTTTACGCATTTCATATGTTTCATTGATTGGTTTGTTGTTATTATCTACAGCTGAGTCGATCGGACAAGTTAACTGGTATTGAAGTCGAAGGAGGAACTGTTATCGAGTGGGGTGGGTGCGCTCGTCTAATATTGAAACGGACATACGCTAAAATTTGGCAGAATAAGGGTGATGTATCATTTTCAACTTGGTAGGGGAGCAAAAATGGTTGTTTTTGGAAAAATAACTCACTCCGATGCTTTGTCAGTGATGAACCCCAACAGTGGACTCGTTTCTTATCATTTTTGCTCCCCTAAAATGATACGTCATCCTTATTCGCCAAATTTTAGTGTATCTCCGTTTCAATATTAGGGTGAATATTAGGGATGACAACTCAATAAGTAATATTAGGGTGAGTCCGGGGATGACAACTCAAGTAATATTAATACTGACTTACCAATAGATCTAGAAACGACCACAATACCATAAAGACGAGCGCACCCACCCCACTCGATAACAGTTCCTCCTTCGACTTCAATACCAGTTAACTTGTCCGATCGACTCAGCTGTAGATAATAACAACAAACCAATCAATGAAACATATGAAATGTGTAAAGAAAATTTAAATCACCTTACCCTATCATCCTCCGATAATGGAACAGGTTCTGTTCCGCGACAAAGCGTCAGCAAATCGGTTGCAACAAATTTCTGCAACCTGATCTCCACCATGGCCAGCAAATAAACCCACTTTATGGGGTACGAAATTAGGGAGAATGCTTGAACGATCTTCTATTGAACGTCTTCCAGCAGCATGGAAAATCCGCAGATAACTGAATTTTTTTAAAAAAATATAGGAGATTGGCGATTCCCCTTTAATTCAATTTTTTTTTATTATAAAAAAAGTGGAGTAGATTGAGAATTAATTTAAAAGGTAGGATAATTAGGGATTAAAGTTGAAAAAGTGGGATAGTTTGATAAAATTTTCAACATACCGTTAGAAATGTAAAATATTCATTCTTTATTACACGAAATCCATTTCTTTTTTTGTTTTTTATTAGTATTTTTTTTTTTTAATTGTTACTAATAAAACTGAAATGCGCGGGCTGCCCTAGCCCGAGGGTATGTATTATTTTTAACATGATTAAAACAAATAATTAGAATAGGGTCCAATAATAACTTGTTAAAAATAAAATATAGATTTTAAACATTACACTGCAATACATAATCATTGCCAATAATAGGGAAATCAAAACCGGTTGATTGATTAAAGGGTCCATTTGTTTTGTTTTTTTTAAATGATTTTTATAATGTAATATAATTGTGTCAAAAAAAATTTATAAAGAATTTTTTTAAAAAAGTTTCAACTGAAAAATTTAATTTGAATAATTATTATTAAAATGTTATTTTAAACATTTCATTGTTTTGTTGAAATGTTTTTTAGATATCAAAATTTCAAATTTTGATTTTATAAAATATCAAAACATCCAGATAAAAAAATCGATTTTTTAAAACTAAAACAAATAGATCCAAAATCATGTGTTTTATCTTAACTACTCTCCCATTTTCTTAACTACTCTCCCATTTTCTCCCATTTGAGATTTTCACTTAGCATAATTGTAAAAGAATTATAATTTCATTAACGTGTTGAATTGGTATATACACAGTTGAATAATATTAATCATTTTAAAAGAAGATAACTTTATTTTATGCAATGAAATGGCTAGACCTACCTTATATATATTTTTATTATCTTGATTATTTTTATTATTGGACAATGATGTTTTTGTAGTAGTTATAGAAATCGGAAGAGTTAAGAGAAGATATATGTTTATTTGTGTTTTTAATAAATCAAATTACAAGTTTTTGTTTATTTAATGGATTAAATTCGAAAAAAATTATATGGACAATTTGTGCAAAAATCTTGAGAAAAATATGTGTTTATGTTTGGATATTAATGTTCGAAGGTAAGGACACATATTCATACATGTTTCTAACAAACTCTTTTCTCAATATATACTTTGATTAATTATAAATGAGACGCGAATTCATACATATTTTTGACAAACTCTTTTCTCAATAAATGCTTTGATTAAAGAATTATAGATGAGAGGCAAATTCATATATGTTTTCCACAAACCAATTTCTCAATAAATGCTTTGATTAAGGAATTATAAATGGGACACATATTCATACTACACTCTTTTCTTATACTGCCACTCCTTTTCTTCACTTCACATTTCTTTTACACTGACACTTGCATTCTCTTCTCTGGTACACAGAATAGCACTGACACTATCCCTTTTAAACACAAATCTTTCAAGTGTGGATCCCGTCGAGTACGACGGACAATCTGTGTGCTAATACCTTCCAAGATTGTAACCAACCCCCTTTCTCAGTTTCTCTGGTTCGCGACCGTCTTATCCATATTTTTCCAGGTTTATGCAGCATTACCTTTCCCTCGGGATAAAAAATGCCTAGCTGGCGACTCTTTTCAGTTCATCTTCATGTTCTCCTTTCGCCGACCTTTCGCCGACCGTTCGCGCGTGTGTGTGTGTGTGTGTGTGTGTGTGTGTGTGTGTGTGTGTGTGCGTGTGCGTGTGTGTGTGTGCGTGTGCGTGTGCGTGTGCGTGTGCGTGTGCGTGTGCGTGTGCGTGTGCGTGTGCGTGTGCGTGTGCGTGTGCGTGTGCGTGTGCGTGTGCGTGTGCGTGTGCGTGTGCGTGTGCGTGTGCGTGTGCGTGTGCGTGTGCGTGTGCGTGTGCGTGTGCGTGTGCGTGTGCGTGTGCGTGTGCGTGTGCGTGTGCGTGTGCGTGTGCGTGTGCGTGTGCGTGTGCGTGTGTGTGTGTGTGTGTGGCTATCCTAGAACTCAACACATATTCCATTACGCGGGCTTCTGTCTCTATTTTGCTCCAAGCGTCCTTTGTCTTTGAACTCCATCTAAACTACTACATAAGTTGATAACTGCTCCTGTTGAATGTACCAAATTTTTGCAAATCTTTTCGAGAGTTTGAATAGGTTTTGGAAGGAGAGAGAGGGAGAGAGAGTCGTTTTTTGGATTTGTTCTTGAGATTCCTCCATTCCGATCTTGTGGATATACTTCTAAGATTCCTCCAAATCAAACTTTGTGGTTCTCTAAATCATATAATCCTTGAACTCCCGACATTGTTCAATTTCATGAGAAGCCACAAATCCTAGATTTCACGAAAAAAGTTTGTTCATATGATATGAATGGTAATGTCATTCTGGACTTTTTTCTTCTTCTTAGGTATTTGATATGATCTCGTCCAGAACAATTGTTGATATTGTTGGATTTCATTTATTCCACAATAGTCTCCAACAAAAGATATGATATATTATTAATTTAAATTTAAATTTAAATTGATTTAATATTCAAACAACTGTCAAACAAATCACACAAATAAACAATCTGCAAACAAAATGACTTTAAGTGGGAAATTGTGAGGATATAAAGTAATCTTTGTTTTATAGAAAAATTCAATGCATTATAAGTCATTGCTTTCTATGATGTAGAGAGGATTACGTAAAATCCAATAATAAGTATCCACTTATTATAGTATATAAAATTATTATATATAGAGTAATCATATTGTAATTCATAATAATCCTAATCATCCAAGAGTTTGCTACAATTGTATTTCTCATTCAATTACTCAACTCTCAAATTTTACTTGTGTCATTGTTATTATTATTTCATATTATTCTGACACCCAACAGTGGTATCAGAGCATTTGGTGTTGGTCCATATTCCGCTGCAAATATTATTCACGGTGAAATTGTGCAAGCCGGTTTAATTAAAATTAACATGACGACAAAATTTGAGATTGAGAAGTTAAATGGGAGTAATTTCTCCCTGTGGAAATTGAAGATAAAGGCAATCCCGAGGAAGGATAATTGCTTAGCAGCAATTGAAGATAGAACTGAGGGAATATCTGATGACAAGTGGAACGAGATGGATAACAACGCTGTTGCCAACTTGCACTTAGCATTGGCGAATTCATTTTTGTCTAGCGTTGCCGAAAAGAAAACTGCAAATGAGATTTGGGATGTTCTCATCAAATTGTACGAGGACAAGTCACTTCACAACATAATTTTCTTAAAGAGAAGACTCTACACTCTTCGAATGAGTGAATCCACATCTGTGACAAATCACATCAACACTCTTAATACGATGTTCGCTCAACTTACATCGACAAATTTCACCATAGTAGAAAATGAACGTGCATAATTTCTACTTCAGAGCTTACCAGATTCATATGATCCACTTGTCGTCAACTTAACAAATAATAATGTTACAGGCCGTCTATACTTTGATGATGTTGCCAGAGTTATTCTTGAGGAAGAGTCTAGGCGTATAAATAAGGAAGACCGTCAAGAAAACTCAAAACAAGATTTTAGGGATGCAAATTCACCGAGATAGAAAAGATAGGAAAATTTGGCTTTCTCAAAGAAATTATCTACGAAAAGTTTTGCGGCGCTTCAACATGCAAGACTGTAACCCAATATCTGCCCCACTTCCTATCAATTATAAATTATCCTCAAGTATGGACCCTAGCAATGAAGCGGAGAGGATTCAAATGTCTCGAGTACCCTATGCATCAGCGGTGGGAAGCCTTATGTATGCCATGATATGTACAAGGCCAGACATTGCACAAGCAGTGGGAGTGGTCAGTCGATTTATGACGGATCCTGGTAAAGAGCATTGGGATGCTGTTAAGAGAATCATGAGATATATAAAAGGAACCTCAGATGTTGCATTATGTTTTGGAGGATTGGAGTTTTGTGTCAGAGGATATGTTGATTCAGATTATGTAGGTGATCTTGACAAAAGAAAATCAACTATTGACTATGTGTTTACAATTGCAGGAGGAGCGGTAAGTTGGTTATCCAAATTGCAAACTGTTGTAGCTCTATCTACTACAGAAGCGGAATATATGGCAGCTACCAAAGCATGCAAGAAAGCTATATGGATTCAAAGGTTATTAGAAGAGCTAGGACGTAAACAACCAAAAATTATTATATATTGTGACAGTCAGAGTGCTTTGCATATTGCAAGATATCCAGCTTTTCATTCCAGGACAAAGCATATAGCAGTTCAATACCATTTTGTCTGTGAAGTAGTAGAGGAAGGGAGTGTGGACATGCAGAAGATTCACACTAAAAACAACCTAGCAGATGTTATGACAAAATCGATCAACGATGACAAGTTTTATTGGTGCAAGTCCTCATATGGTATATCTAAAACGTAGCAACAAAATGAAATTTTGAAAGCAAACAAAATGACTTTAAGTGGGAGATTGTGAGGATATAAAATAATCTTTGTTTTATATAAAAATTCAATGCATTATAAGTCATTGGTTTCTATGATGTAGAGAGGATTACGTAAAATCCAATAATAAGTATCCACTTATTATAGTATATAAAATTATTATATATAGAGTAATCATATTGTAATTCATAATAATCCTAATCATCCAAGAGTTTGCTACAATTGTATTTCTCATTCCATTACTCAACTCTCAGATTTTACTTGTGTCATTGTTATTATTTCATATTATTTTGATACCCAACAAATAATTCTACAACAAATCTGATTGAACTAATCGGAAAATAATGTGCAGAACACCTTCCACATTGGTCTGCTGATAGGGGCCAGATGTGACACACATCTTGGGACATCTGTTTCCACATATGAATTTCTTCATAAAAACAGTTGGGGTTAGATGTGCCATGTCAGTTAGAAAATCATATTCAACACGTGTTCATAAAACATTGTTTTACATAATGTAGTCAATTGAAAAAGGAACAACAATCTCTCTCTTTGACAAATTATGGCAAACCAACATTAGTAAAAAACATACAATGCGTGACAAACCAATTTTAAGTTTACTTGTTCAATATTTAGGCACAATTCATTTTTTAGATTTTTTGTGCTACTCAATGTTTTATTCCAACCTCAATTTCACATAAGCTTAATCTCTATTTCTTAACTCACTAATCAATTAAATTGTCAACTCACTTTCCCCCGGATTCTTGTTATATTTAGAACTTGCTTACCCAGAGGAAGATTGGACATGTTAAGCTTGTCAACAATCTCTACATTTTCCAACAATCTACAAAGTGTCACAATTTTTCTTCTTAAAATTCTCAATAATCTGTAGATACAAATAATATTGTTTTTTTTTATCACAATCATGATAAAAGTAATAATATTATAAGATCCATATCTTCTCATAACTTCGATAGATAGTGGCATTTTAGAATAAGCCATCCATCTTCTTTTGTTTTATAATAGTTGTGTAATAGGTTCCTTACATTTCTGTTAGAGGAATCTACCTGCATCCCCATTTATTCCTGGCACCCCCAAATTTACATAATAGTAAAAATACCCCTAAATATTTTACACAATTTTCGAAACAAATTTTCGGAAGACATAAAAAAATTTTCGGTATGAAATCAAATTTCCGATAATCCATTTGAAATTACCGGTATACCGTAATTTCAAATTAACAGCTGAGATTTTGCCGACAATTTTGTATGGTTGTGATTGCACCGACAATTTGTGTGGTCTAGAATTGTTGCACACTTGTATAAATAGGGGTTAAGTCTTGTGGTTAAACATATATGAAAAAAAATGGCTATTCAAGCATTTTTAATTAAGGCAGAAGTTTACTTCAAGAGAGGTTTTCAACCTGTCGAATTCATGCTCCCGGATGACACGATCTCCTTTGTCGATCTGACATCGAAGTTAAAGGAATCGTTGTCTGATGGTGAAAATAGAAAGATGTTGAAGGTCGAGTTTCAGGAGGATTGGGGGGATAGTTGTGTGAAATATAATCTAATTGAGCTGAAGAACTATGAAGACGTCAACAAAATGTGGAGATTATTTCACCGTAGGCTAACAAGGGGTCCGTTGGCATTAGATGTGCAACTAGCAAAATCAGTTGATGAAATAATGGTGATGCTGAAACGCCCTGAAGCATCTGATAATACTTAGATTTTTAATATCGATTAATTATGTTGTAATGGTTTTTTATTTGTTTAAGTTTTTTAATCAAGATCAGTGCAGTGTAAGGGAATAAATGAAGACATAATAATAATAATAATAATATATTGTTAAGCCATAATATACATATAATACAACAATATACAAATCATATAGAATTAAAAATAATACTAAATAGGCCCCCACGTGCTATGTGTGCAATCCTAGCTAATCTATTAACAATACGACCATCAGGGTCTACCAAGTGCGTGGGCTTATCAGCCAACATTGCTATCATCATAAATCGTTGTGCGTTCTCATGGTGATGTGTTGAAACAGGAGGAGGAAGAGGAGGTGCGTCACCAACAGGCTCCTGGCCACCAGAATGTACATCCTCTAAAGGTGCTTCCTCAGCCACCAGTGGAGCGATGCATGGATGAGATACACTAAGATACCACTCTAAGTATCCATCCTCACACTCTGATGGAAACTGCACAGGTGCAGATATAGCAATAATGGTGCGAGCAGAACTGATGAAGTGTGTCATAAACCACCTATCAATACCATCCGAGGGTGTATCCAGAACTACTAGTAGTATGGTCTGAATGTACCCAAACTGACGCAGACATCTCTCTGGAAGGTGCCTGGCAATCAACGTCTCCACCTCATATAGCCGGAATATAATGTCGAATCCTCAAATGCACGTACGACTCTATGCTCTTCGTAGGGTGTCCAGATGACGTCCTCTACGGTCAACGCATCCAATCGCCTCATGCACTCAAGTATGCCTCCAAGGTATTTCTGCCTCGCCTTCCACCTCTTCGCCCGTGGCTCCCCTGATGTATAGGGTTGGATCCTCCAATCGCATATCTGCGGGAAATGCTCATAGATCCAGCACTAAGATCACAACAAACAGTTAATTAGAATTAATAATATTAAAAAAGTATATAACAAAAAGTAAGTTAGAAAATGAATTAAGATATACATGTAACAAACTAAGATACCCAGCTAGCTGCTTCGTATCAAATCGGGTCGCCTCCCTCAGTGCATGACTCAACTGAGTCAGAGCTGCACAACCCCAAGCCCAATTGTGCGACTCTAGATCACTGAAGAGGCACAAATACCGAGCATCGACATACATACCAGACTTGTCCGCAAAGAGAGTACATGCTACCACATGCAGCATGTACGCCCTAGCGACAACCTAATATTGACTAGCAGTAATGAGCTCGTCATACCTATCCTGCAAGCACTACATACGAAGGTGAGCACCTCGTGTATCTGCGAACTCCTGTGCCATCATTGCCCCAGGCAAACAAAGATCACGAACTACCGGCTCTTGTGCCTGGGACACACTTAATGAAGGAGCCGTCCAGAATCTGCCGTCGATAGGGAGATGGAACAAGGAAGCGACATCATCTAAAGTCACAGTCATCTCTCCAAATGGGAGATGAAATAACGACGTCTCATTGTGCCACCTCTCAACAAAAGCATTGAGCAGCTCCGCATCCAACATCGTCAGGGAGCAGTGGCCAAATTGAAGCAAGTCAAAGTCCCTCACAATCGTCCTCACATCATCAAGGAAGGGAATACAAGGGAAACCCTTCATCTTCGCGCCGTGAGGCTGGACCCTCAGTACAGGTCACACCTAGGACACCAACCAATAGCTAAATTTGTTAATACATAAACAATTTATGCATTAGTAAACAAATGTTAAACTTAAACGTAAAAATCATATACCTCCCCCTGCCATATACACAAAGTTATAAGCTCAATGTATTCTATAAGCACGGACCTATCAATCGGTCCACCAGGAAATCCTGGCTCTGTGTGTATGGATGGTTCAGTCGAAGGAACCGTCACATCCGTCTGAATGGTCTCCTCTACGACCTCCTGTATCGGCGGCCTCTCTAGTGCCATCACCCTCACCATCAGCATCACCCTCATGCACCCCCTCAATTGATTCTCTGGCAGCCTCCTTTATGACATCCCTAACAACATCCTCCACCGGAACATCTCTCTCAATAACATGCACCGACTGAGTCTGAATATCAGGGACGTCCTCTGGTGTGACCTGCTGTGAAGAAAGACCTCCACGTCTCCTAACGGTGCGAGGTGTCTGAAAATGCCCCCGCTGCTCGACCATCCTCTTTCGGTGTGAACCAGTTAGGACAACTTGTCCAGCTCGTACATGGACAGACACAACATCAGGAGTGGCCGTGCAACACCCTTCTAACCCCCACGGAATAAAACACAATATGAGAGACTAGTATGTTATTTATAAGAAAACTAACACACTAACCTAATGAGATTTTTTAACAATTACTCATTACAAGCTAACTTAGGGTACAAGCTAACTTAAACAATTGGATCCATAACACAAGGCCCAATTAAACAACTGTAAGTGAGCAGACTTCGACAACATGTTAAACTTATAATTTGTTCCAATATCTCACATCAATTAAGTTTCTAGTCATTTGGAATAACCAACATCAATGGAAGAACCAATTTTAAGAAAATCCACTCGGGTTTCTAAACCCCCTGATGACTCTTAAATTAGGATTTTGTACCATTTTGGTTATGGTCGAATTTAAGGATTTATTTTACAATGAGTTCTTGTGATTCTCTTAATGATACTTATATTTAGAATGAATAATGAATATTTTCAAATTTTTAATGGTGAATTGAAGTATTGATTAATTTTGTAACAAAGTAATGAAAAGAGAAAATGGATGAAAGTTTTAGACAAGAGAGATGTCAATCTTCTAATTCTAGAAGAAGACAAGCCTTATGAAAGGATGGTCACCACAAGAAATGTTGTTTCAATCCAAAACTAAAGATGAGCTTAACTAAGAGAAATATTTTACTAAAATTCAACTTACTTTATTTTCTTAATTTTCGCCATATATACGGATTTGTACATAAAATTCTTGCCTTGCTTTACATGTAGAAAGTCATCGAGTACAATAAAAAATGAAAATTGTAAAGGCAAATGGCACAAGCATCCAATGCAAACTTAATCACTATATAGGTTATAAAACAAAGGAATAAAATAAACTCTTTATTTTTAATTCGTAAATAAATAGAACTAAGTTAGATGGTCAACATTGTATGCTTCCAATTCATCTCCCAATGTACTAATGGAAATGATCATTTTGCCCTCCAAGTCTTCTAATTTTGGCCTTGATTTTATAATGGTTGTAACTATTTGTTTTAAGCCCTCCTTAACTTTTTTGGCACGTTCCATTGTTATTGGTCCTCCTAGTCCTTGAATTGCTTCACAATCTTTGATAATGATGTCCTCATCACCCCTGTTCACTTCCAGGATTTCTAATGATATAATTTAAGTATTAATGCTTCTTATCTGTTATCTAATTTTTGGTCCATTTGTTTTGGATTTTTTTTTAAAGTAATATTATATAGTGTTATATAATTTTGTGTAAAAAATATTTATAAATTTTTTTTTTCTAAACACATCAAATGAAAATTTGGTTTGAATAGTTATTCTTAAAATATTATTTTTGGTTGTTCTTCATTTTATTGAAAAAAAATTGGATATCAAAATTAAAAAAAAAAAAAACTTAATTTTGAAACTATTTCAAATAGTTTTTCATAAAAATCAACACAACTTTAAAAAAATAATAATAATTTCAACTATATTTTAATCTTCAATAATGTATATTTATGTTATAGGATATCAAAATTAGTCTTTCGATTTAAAAAAATGAATATTAAAAAACTTGTAATATTTTGAAAATTGTTTTATAAAATCTTAATTTAAAAAGGGTTAAATATTGTTTACCCCCTGTCAAACAAGCGTGTTTTGATTTATTCTCCTTAAGAAAAAAAATTGAGATTCCCCTCACCAAACCAAGATTCTATTTTCACTTCCCCTATTACTGATAGACGATGGAATCTGCACATGTGGCGAAAAAATTCAACTAAAAATATTATAAAAATAAAAAATAATTAGATTAAATTAAAATATTATAGAAATTAAAAATAATTAGATTAAATTAAAGATCAAAACACATTTGTTTGGTATGAGGTAAATACTATTTAACCCTTTTAAAAATATAAAAAAAAAATTCATTTTTTAAAGTTAAAACAAAGATGCCCTTTATCTCTTACAATAATATTTTTGCTAACACTATTAATCAAGAACCTCGTAAATATAAAAAGGTTGCTAAGATTGAACATTGACAGTTTGGTATGATTAATGAGTTTCAATTTTTTTCTTAGGGGTAAATCAAAACATATTTATTTGGTATGAGGTAAATATTATTTAATCCTTTTAAAAATACAAAGAAAAAAAATTCATTTTTTAAAACTAAAACATATCTCTAACAACAATATTTTTGCTAACACTATTAATCAAGAACCTCATAAATATAAAAAGGTTGCTAAGATTGAACATTGGCTGTTTAATATGATTAATGACTTTCAAGTTCTCCATCTTAATAAAACCCGGATTAACACTGATCTGCCACCAGGTAAGAAATCCATTGGATGTAAGTGGGTATACAAAATAAAATACCTTACCAATGCTACAAACAGATCCTTTCACGAAAGGACATAACATATAGAACTCGACTGTCATATTGTTTACAAAAACTCTAGCAAAATTTATTTCATCTTCTCCTTGTCTCATTACATCAACTGTTAGAATTGCGGGTATGATAATCCAGGATAACTTTGAAGAATCGTGTTCGTACACTTTCCGAACAAAGTATTTCGACCTTATTCTTGCCTGAGTTCACAAAATCTTTGTGGGGATAATTCTTGAAGAACGAATTGTTTCTGGCAAAAGAAAATTGTTCAAAATGTAGAAAGTTTTCGGTTTTGTTATGTGTGTTCAAACTGAGGCCAAATGACTCTTTATATAGGAGATCAATAATTCAAAACGAAAAGACACACCTGTTCGGAAAAAGGTTACGTTTGTAGGAAAAAGGGTTCAACTGTTCAAAGGAAAATTTCGAACGGGGCGCTGCCCCGCACCCCGCCCACCCAGTCAGGGGCTCTGCCCCACCTTGGAACCCTGTTTCAATTATTCGCATTCAATTATACGTTGACTCGACGAGCGTACACTCCACACTATCCTAATTCGTTTCCAAACTTTAACGCATAATTGCATCGGCCTATAGTAAATCACATTACTACTAAAATACATTGATGATATTAAAATCACCAACATCAACAATTAGCTTACCTCCTCACTAAGCCCTTTGATCTTCTTCCTCTTTCTACTCTTGTTTCTAAGCCTGACTTAAAAGATATTTATACAGCAGTTTGAGATAGACTATTAGTGTATATGATAATATTTCTTTATTTACCTTATTCGACTTTAATGTGCATGTAAGCTCATTACATATTTTCTTGTATACTACATTGGTACCTATATATTGGGCCAATGACTGAAATTTTATGGGAATTGCTTATACAATCCTAAGTGGTAGAAAAACATAATTACGAAAATCTAAATATATCACTCAAATTTTAAATATGTATTTTCAGACGCATTATAAATACACCAGATACATGTATAAATAAGTGAACCACTCCTTTATTTTATATAAAAAAATGGTTAAAAATATACTTCCAGAATAAATCCATAAATATACTTTTGTGAATTCCGTAAATATTACATAGAAAAGTCCAATTTTATTTTATCCTATTTTTTCTGTTAGTGGCATAAAATAACTTAAAGACTAGTAAAAATATAGCAAGAGTGTTCAAAACCAAAGTACTAAGAAACCAAAAGAGAAATTTAGTTTTATTTAATTTCTTCGTATTGCAAGATCTATGTATAAATATGTAAGTGTGATTTCATTAAATGAGAAACTATATTAAAAATATATGTAAGTGAGCCTCTCTGAATCTACTGTATAAGAAAATCTAAGTCCACCATTTTTATTCAAATACCCTTGGGGACACGTGTCACTCTTATGGCTATTTGAAAAATTACAACAACACATTACTTCTGATTTTTAAACAATTTTTCCCTTTTGTTATACATCTTTCACGTTACATTTTTTTCTCACTTTTTCACTCTCTTCTCTTTCACTTTCTCTATTTTCTCTGATTTCTCATATTTCTTTTCAAATCTTCTTCCCTAAATGTCGACGACGTAACTATCACCATCACCACCGTCATCATTGTTATGGTTTTGACTTTCAGCTATTTCGGTTTTTATTTATTCAACATCACTAACATTGTTTTCATGGTTTTCGTTTAAGTTATGTTCTTAATCTTCAGATTTGAGGTATTTTCACTATCACAATCACCGTCTTCACCATTGTTATGATTTTGACTTTCAGCTATTTCGATTTTTATTTATTCAACATCACTAACATTGTTTTTATGGTTTTCGTTTTAGATATGTTCTTAATCTTTAGATTTGAGGTATTTTTGTTAATATTGAGTGATGATGAAGAGATCTTGCTCCTTTTTCTACTTCGTCTAAATCCAAATATGAGTTTTTGTTCGATTTATAGTTTTCCTCAGATTTAGGGTTCTGATTTTGGAAGTTTTATTTCATGTTTTGCAGGTAATTTATGAAACAAATCTTCACAACAATCTCCCTCTTTTGGTATTTTTGTATCACACCAAAACAAAAATGGTGTTTGAATCTGTTTACGTATGATTTTAGGGTTTCAAATATTTTTCTGATTTCTTCTAATTTAGTGTTTGTTGTTTCAGGTTTGGTTATGTTGACTCACGTTGTAGCAGGAAGATGCAGTTAGGGTTTTGATTCTCTACCAGTTATCATCTTCATTCTCTTTATCTTTGTCTAACATTTACGAAAAATCATAATCCCTAATTTATGATTTTCTTCTGTGTATCATGAGAACCGCGCAAATATATACGACGACAACAATACTGGGTGATGATGAAGATATTTGGGGTTCTTATTCTTCAAATAGATTTCTTATTCAACATCACTAACATTGCTCTCCTTTTTCTACTTAGTCTAAATCGAAATCTGTTTTTTTTTTTTTTTTTCGATTTGTAGTTTTCCTCTCAGATTTAGGGTACTGATTTTTGAAGTTTTATTTTCACATTTTGCAGGTAATTTATGAAACTTTTCTTCACAACAATCACAATATGGAGAAAGTGTTGTGCAGATCTGGAAAAAATGGGTATGGAGAAAAATAGATCTGACATTTTTTGTTTGTTTTTAGATTTCAATTATTTTGGGTATAGATTTCTGTTGTTTTTGGAGCAATTGATTCGTGTTGTGTGATATTTGTTCAGGGTTAAAGTTATAGTTGGATTCAATGCTCTTGCCGGGAGATCTTTTACTTTTGATGGTGGTGTTGTTGTTGTTGATGTTGGATGATATTTGTTATTGTTGTTGGATTCAATGCTCTTGGCGGGGGTCTGGTTTAGGCCTGCTCTTTGAGGCATTGTCATGTTTATACTTCAATTATATCGTTTTTATAGTGTCGTGATTATATTGAATGTTAATAATGGATGTTGGTGTGATAGGTTCACGTTCTATTGAAGATGGGTTATGAGATGGGATGTGATTGGTGAGTTCTTTCTGTTATTGTTGGAATTAAACTTACTTGACTCTAACATATTCTTTGTGGCTTAGGGAGTGTGAAAAGTTTAATGAAACATAAAATTTTAGATTAGTTTTTTTCTCTCTCCCTATTTTGTATTTCTTCTTTGAAGGATTATTCATCATGGGTTTGTGGTATTTGTGAGCAAATGATTATGTTTTTGCTTTGGTTTAGTGCTTATGTAAAATATTAATTTATTACTACTATCTCGGGCTTTTAGGTTACTGAGTTACAAGTTAGCAGACTTTGTATGCGGGCTGGAAAATTCATTGTTATGGGAAAGTGGTTGGAGCTAGCATCATTGAAGATTACTTCTGACGAGGTATAATTTTCTGGAACAATGTGAGATTTGTGGACGAAAATTGAAGGGATTCTGTTGATGATATCTTGTATTTAAGTTTGTATGTTCTGAGTTTTTGATTGATGTTTTGGGTTTGATGATGAATTGATGCTTAAGATTTTGGAGATGAGTATTCAAGGTTTTCTTAGGTTTTCAGGGTTGAGATTGAATGAATTCTTAGTATGTAAAAAATTAGATGTGAATATATGCAAACAATTTTCAGGGTTGAAATTGAATGAATTATGAGTTTTAAGATTGTGTTATTGTTTTAAAATGAAATTCTTGAATGTAATTGATTTTTGAAAGTTTGTTGACGGATTTAATGTGTATGATAATGTTACTTAATTAGGAAGTTTCATTAGGAATTATTTATATTTGTTTTTACTCAGGAGTTATGTATACTTAAAAACAAATATGTAGGATTATGATTTTTGTACGCATTTTAATGTGTGTGAATTTTATGTTTGTATAAAATAGATGTGAAAATAATCCGATTATTTTGTATCTTTTTATTTAAAACAAAATTTTTTCTTAAATTATTATTTTAAATATTGAATAATATTCCAAGAAAATGTTTCACTAATCAAAATTAAAAAAAAATTGCCATTAAACTTGAATTTATTCTTTAATTTTAAAACTTAATAAGTTAAAAAAAATCTAGCGGAACTTTGATAGAGTTATTTTAATTAAAATTAAATTAATTTTAAAAAGGTTTAAGATATTATGATTGTTTTATAATTTGTGAATAAAAAAAGTATCTAAAAACAAATTAAAAATGCTTATGATACGGTAGAATTATAAAAGTTATTAAATACTAAATCATTATGATTAGTATTTATATATAGAAAACAAAAAATAATTAATAATTAATAAATATGTTTTTAATTAACTTAAGAATATTAAATATATAATAATTAATTAGATATTACTATCATTATATTTTAAGGAGCAATCCCAATCATTTAATAAAATTGATATCAAACTTGGTTTTCTATATGTCACTTGAATCCTATAAAATATATTTTTATCAACTTGAAAGATATTTTGATGTGTACATAAATCAAAAATAATTTATCAATAAACATTTAAATAGAAAAATAAAAAATTTCTTCTAACTTATTAAAAACTTAATCTTTATCTTAATGTTTATGACAATTTTTATTCAAAATTTACGGTTGTATGTTGTCATGAGGCTACTTGAAAAAAAACCAAAATTGAAAAATTAATTTAATAGTTTTGATTTGATTAGTTTCAAAATTTTCAAAGTAATAAATTTTTCTTACTAACATTTTTATTATAATTTAAAAAGATAAGTGTGTGTATCACACCAGTACTGTATAAACGCAACGGATAACACACCAGTACCCAAAATCTCTATGCACACATGGGTAACGCATAAGTACCGTATGAAGGCACGAGTAATCAGATCAAAAGTTTTGTGAACGCACGAGTAACACATATGTACCGTGCGGATGTATGAGTAACACATCAGTATCGTGCGAACGCACGAGTAACCAATCCAAAATTAGTGTGAACACACGGGTAAGACAAAATTATCGTGTGAACGTACGAATAACCAGACCAATATGTATCTAATATTTTTATTTTAAAATTTTTTTAATTTGAAATTCAATAATTTTAAAGATAATATATGAATAATTGGAATATATATTATTAATGTCTTTCTTTTAAAAATTGAAAAATTGATACAATTTTGTTTATATTTTAAAGATGTATTTCTTTTGAAAATAATAAAGTACTTTATACTCTTCTTAAACTACTTTATAAATTTTTAGTTTACTTTATATGTTTTATATGTTACAAAATAATTTTTCATACTATGTTATTATAATACAATTTTTCATATTGTTTTATTCAATTTTAATTGGTGCTATTTACGCGTACCAAACCAGCTTGCCTCAATTGAATGAGGAAAGGTTTCAGTCAACTTTGTCCCTATCTGAGATGAAGGAATTATGCATGACTGATTATATTACGGTCAATAATGGGATGCTTAATTCATTCGTAGAGAGATGACACACCGATATCTCGTCATTTCATCTCCCGCTTGATGATATGATTATCACACTAGACGACATGTTATGTTTGCCACATCTTTCGATTAGGGGGAAATTCTAGATCATGGGAGGATTAGAGAAGATAAGTCACTAAGGATATTGAGGATGTCTTGCCTAACTGTCGTTGTATAATGGGGATGACACTAACATGCATTGATAGAGGTATCTTCCCTGATGGGTTTGATATGAGGCATATCCTAAATGCCATCATGACTGAGGCACAAGGGATATTGATGTACCAAAGACAATGCCAGAGGGTAGGTGATTGATGATCGAGGAGTTAGAGGAGACATAGGAGACGTTGTTCGATATACGCAATAATGCAGTAGTACATAATAGTTATACTTTCGATTCATTATGAATTGTATTTTATTTTGACCTCATACTATTTTATCCTGTATTTCGAATATATATATATATATATATATATATATATATATATATATATATATATATATATATATATATATATATATATATATATATATATATATATATATATTCGTTAATTTTAAATGTTTTTTTTTATAATTTTAATAAAATATAATATTTTTTAATTGAAGCCTACTTTAAAAATTAGAACATGGCCTATTTTAAAATATATATAACATTTTTTGATCATCTGAATCTATATACGTTATATGTTTTATATCGATCGTATAGTTTAAATTTCATCACAAAAATATAACACATAAAGTTTAGAAATCTTCATTTGAATAAACAAAACATATAATGTATTTCTCTAACATGTTATGAAGATGTATTTCAGAAAAATAAACAGAGATGCATCTTTAGTACAATAAACGTGTCAAATACCTATCAAAGTTAATATATGATGTATGACTTTTAAAATATTTCGGAGATATAACTCCAAATTATTTAACGTTTTAAAGTGCGTTTGAAGATGTATTTCTGTAATTTAAAAGTTTTGATACTAAATAATATATATCAATTTGATACAATAGTATACCAGATTGATGAAAAAAAACTATTACAGATCAATTTTAAGTACAAATGAAAAAGGGCAAAATTATACCTATGAAAAATTATTTCACTAAATGATTGTTAAAAATAGACTATACTACTACCAATATAATAAATGAAAATAATTAACATTAACTAAAAGAAAATGATGCAAACATATTGCAACCAAGTATAAATGGAAAAGAGAGAGAAAGGTGAACATGCAAACAAATTTGAAATGTCGAATATGGGAAAATTGTCTTATTTCTTATATATGGAATTTCAAATGTCAAAGAAAGGTATGATGATACATCAAAGAAATTATGTCAAAGAAATACTCAAGAGATTATGGATGGAAGACTCGAATTTTGCATCCTCACCTGTCGAACCAAATCTGAAATTGGAGAAACATGAAAAGGAAGACAAAGTCAACACTAATTAATTTAAACAAATTGTAGGATCTCTGAGGCATGTGTGGAATAACAGACCTGATATAGGTTTCCCAGTCAGATTAATGAGCAGATACATTGATGAACCAAAGATATAGCACATGAAGACTGCAAGAAGAATTCTAAGATACTTAAATGGACCAATGAATTGTGGAATCATGTTTCGAAGAGATTATGAAACTAAAGAAGTTGTGATCAATTGTTATTTAGATGATGATTGGTGTGAAGATAAGGAAGATCGAAGAAGCACAACTGGTTAACTCTTTTAAGTATCTATTGTCTCAATCTCATGTTGCTCGAGAAATCAATCTGTGGTGGCATTATCATCATGTGAGACTGAATATATAGTAGGTTCCTATACTATTTGTCAAGCAATTTGAATCAAATTTGTGCTGGAAGGAATGAATGTCAAAGTGAAGAAACCTCTAGTGTTGCAGACCGACAACAAATTAGCCATTAATCTTGCAAATAATCTAGGTCTGCATGGAAGGAGTAAGTACATTGAGGGTAGGTTTCATTTCCTAAGGGAAAAGGTATACCAAAGTAAACTTAAAGTAAGACATTGCTCAAGTGAAACACAATTGAATGACATTTTCACCAAATGATTGAAGATCACCTGATTCCTAACTTTGAGGAAAAAATTAGGAATAATTCCGATCGACTATGATTAATTTTTTGTGTTTGACAACTTGGATTATAAAGATAATATTATGATATAATCCAAGTTATAGTCCAAATTAGTTAGGAATTGTTACGTTAGTTACTTAGTATATAAGTAATATGATTCCTTAATTGTAATTCAGTTTTTACAGATTTCAATAATAACAATTCATCGATTACTTTTCATTCTCTCTTATTTCTTCTCTCACTCAAAATGCATCACGCACTAACAAGATAAATGATTCCTTTTAAAACATACACAATATATCAACGTTGATTCTCTTCCGTTATTAATGAATGCATTCACGTATTTGATATATCAATGATCATTCAATCAATTTAAAGAAATTTAAATTTAAATTTTATATATTAAATTATAATTAAAAAATTAAAATCATATTTTTCAAAGCATAAAAACTCGATTGAACAATGATGAAATGACTAACTTGAATAAACATTCCACAATATATCAACATAGAGATGGAAGGATGAAAAAACCAACACATCATCATGTAATGGATTGATGAGTGGAGAAGCTTTAATATGCTCTTCAAGATTTGACATGTGTCCACTCTCTTCCTTCTCTCTCACTACACACTCTCTCTACTCTACTACTCTAAAATCTCCTAAAATTATTGTCACTTTCTATCTTCAAACCATTTTCATATTCTCACCTATAAACAACATTAACACTTTCATATTCTTTAATTAATCACTAAAATACAATTTTTTATGTCATCTTTCTCATCCTTTAGCCATCCACACATCACTACTAAGCTATGCATATCATAATCACCCTTTATTATATTCATATATTATTCAATCAAAGAAAACAACATACCTGAGCTGTTACCATTTAATGGGTCAATCTCATTAAAGTAAGCAAAAAAACAAACAACTATGTCTTTTTTATTTTATTTTAAGGTTTATTAATGATGCTATGTTACTTTTTCCCATTTCATGGGTTTCAGGTGTCAATGTGAGAAGAAGCAACAAGAGAGAGAGAGAAGAGAAAAGATAGTTGGAGAAGTGAAGAAACCAGACCCTACACCGTTGACAAAATTAGGTAGTAGTAGTCACTAGTGTCACTTTTTCTTACTACTAGTTTGTTTTGGTTTTTCTATTTTCTTGATTGATTTGATTTTGTAATAATAATAATAATGACTATGGAGATTGCTAGCCTGTGATGTGTTGCCTCAGATCCAGGCAACTCACAGTGGAAAAAAGGTGTTATCCTTTTTAGGCTTTCTTGTGATTCTTGCACTTTTTATGGTTTTTTCTCATGACTTGTTTGTTCTTTCTTGTGTTTGCAGATAAGGGTTGTTGTTGTTGTTGGTGGTGGTGGTGTTTTCATCCTTTTTAAATTTGTCTCTTTTTAATTGGTGGGGTTTAGTTTTCTTGAGTGCAATTTGTTTTCATGTAGATAAAGTTTGTATTTTTAAATGTTTTCAGGTTGTTTCCATTGTTCTTCCTATATGTGACAAAAGTAGACAGAAGAGAGTTCTGAAAAGAAGTTGATTATGCTTGAATAGGTTATTGGCAATAAGTTTGGATTCATTATTGTTGTTGACCAGATCTGATTACTTCAATTCTGTTTCAGCAATCTTGTAGCTAGTTCATGCTTTGTATATTGATTGAATTTCTCTCCCTATTTTGTCATATAGGGTCTCCTTAGGAATGGAAATTGTTGCTTTTAAGATTTTAGGACCCTTTTCAATCAGAAAATCATGTGATCAATTAGTTGAAACATGAAAGGTTTTGTGATATCAAAGGGGTGGGAGGTTAACTTTTTGTTTTATCTAGATAGGGATTTCAATGGAAGAGTTGTTGTATGTGGTTACCGTGCTATTACGAGTAGGTAACTTCGTCTGCGATAACACGGTCATAGCTATACACATGGATGTATCCAGATTTAAGGTAATGGCAGATGCAGGGTCGTTGTCTAATTCTGTCACTAAGGTTTCCACCGAGAATGTTGTAGGTTCGGACTATAGTCGTAATAGTGGTGGCAATTTGGATGTTGAAATAGGTCTTGCGGAAGTCACGCCACCGGAATTGGATATGGAAGGGGAAAATCTCATATCCCAAAATAAAAGTGATTTGGTTTCTAGTGATGTAGCGTTGGTTCCAGAAAGTGAGGAGGATGATTCCTTATCATTGGAAGGTGAACAGTTTATTGATAGCTCGTGTTCTCTATCGGTTGTGAGTGAGAACAGTAGTATAGGTGGAGAAGAGTTCATTGCTTCTGATGCTACTTCAGAAGTTGGGACACCACGTTCGTTATACGTAGAGAAGACTGTCGGTCCTGTCAATATTGTTGCTCACGCTGCTGATTTGGGGGAGTCGAATGTTGACACGGATATCATGAGTGAATCCCTTGCCGCGGCAGTGAGTCTTGACCAAGAGATTGGAGTTGAGTTGGACCTTAAGCCCACTACAGTTGTTGTTGATAATCAGCTGCCTCAGGAAGAGGGAACGAGTGTAACCGTTGTCCGGAGTGTTTTTGATTTGGATTATACCCCATTATGGGGATTCATATCACTATGTGGAAGAAGACCTGAAATGGAAGACGCATTTGCAACTGTTCCTCAATTTTTGAAGATTCCCATTCAGATGTTGATTGGTGATCGAGTACCTGACGGAATAAACCGATGTTTTAGGCCACAGATGACTCATTTCTTTGGAGTATACGATGGCCATGGCGGCTCTCAGGTAAAATTTAGTTATCTTGTGTTAGTTGATTTTAGTTTTAGCTATCTCTGAATTTCCCTTCAAGTAGAGATTTTTTTTCTCATTCAGGTGGCAAATTATTGTCGCGAACGCATCCATATGGCCTTGGCCGAGGAAATAGAATTCGTCAAGGAAGGTTTAATCAACGGAAGTACCGTGGATAGTTGCCAAGATCAGTGGAAAAAAGCATTCACCAACTGTTTCTTAAAGGTTGATGCTGAAGTTGGAGGAACAGCTAATAATGAAGCTGTTGCGCCAGAAACTGTCGGTTCCACTGCAGTTGTTGCTCTAATATGTTCATCTCATATCATAGTTGCGAATTGTGGTGATTCAAGAGCCGTTCTTTGTCGCGGCAAAGAACCAATGGCATTATCAGTGGACCATAAAGTAAGCTGATTCGAAAATGTTTTGGATCTCCTTTCAAAATTTTAAACTAACAATTGGTGTTTTTGTTACTTTTGTTTTTGTTTTGATATGCCAGCCAAACCGAGAAGATGAATATGCTAGAATTGAAGCAGCGGGAGGAAAAGTGATACAATGGAATGGTCATCGTGTATTTGGTGTTCTTGCAATGTCAAGGTCTATTGGTATGTACTTCCTAATCCTAAATTTTACTTTATTTGAGTTTTATTTGGCTCGTATCCTATGAAGTATGGACTCCAACTCTCCGACACATGACATGCACCGATGTACGGGCATGTCAACATTGCTAACTCAAAAAACACAGAATCCGGACACCAACACATGTCTGACGCGGGGACACGCCGAATGATAGATGTGTCTGTGTTTCATAGGTTGTATCTTTTATTGGTAGTCCTTCATGCAATTATTTAGAGGGAATGAGTTGTGAAGATTTGGAACATTTCATTGGTTACCATTGCTATCTTAATATTTATGATGATGGAAACTTCCTAGTCATACCGAATAGAAGATGTAATCATTTGTGCTTACTTTGGCTCTGATTTTCAGGTGACAGATATTTGAAACCGTGGATTATTCCGGAACCAGAAGTTCAATTCATTCCTCGTGCAAAAGAAGACGAATGTCTCATTATAGCCAGTGACGGTCTATGGGATGTGATGACAAACGAAGAGGTTTGTGACCTTGCTCGTAAACGAATACTTCTTTGGTACAAGAAAAACAATTCAGAACTACCCTCAGAAAGAGGAGACACGAGTGACCCCGCAGCACAAGCAGCAGCAGAGTTCCTCTCAAATCGTGCACTTCAGAAAGGAAGCAAAGACAACATAACTGTGATAGTGGTGGATCTGAAACCTCAACGAAAGTATAAGAACAAGACATGATGATTTCAAGGTTGTTTGAATATTATTATTGTACTATAGAAGCATAATATAATCATCTAATATAGTTTTTTTGCCCATTAATTTTTCACAAGGGCATTGATCTTCTTTGTACTATAATACATCTTACATAGAACTCAACTAATTAAGAGTCTACATCCAATGCATTGGAATGGAGCAATGTAAATTTAGCTGCTTATTGTAGGGATGATATCCAATTCCTTTGACATCTTTTAGCATATTGTATTCATTATTATGCCTCCGAGTACAAAGGCTATGTGAGGCATTTACTTGAATATTATTGTAGCATGTGTGTTTCTATAAAGCTGTTTCTACTTTTAGGCCGGTCCTAGATCAATGCTAAGTGGTTAAGCGAAAAGGAATAGGTTTGACTTATAAAAAAGTGAGATTTTAATTATTTCTATCTCCTCCTTTAATGATAAGGTTGTATAATGAAATTTGATTGGATGGAAGATGAATTGAGAAAAAGTCAAATCTCTTTTAACAAATGTTGTAATTTTTAAGATATTTGATTATGTTTTTTTTTTACTCCGTCAAGTCAAGGAGGTGTGAAACACTCTTAATGATTGATAATGTTGGAAAATGTGTTAGAACTTTTGTATTTGACAAATTTTCAAGAGTTAAGAATTGGAATTATAAATCTAATCTAATTCTTAAATCAAATTTTTGATTTTCAAGAAAAATAAGAAAGAATAAATCTTTGAAAAGTTTAATAAGATAATTCAACTATTCAAAGATGAAGGAATGAGTTTAAGAACCCTTGAAGAATTGTTATCAACTTCATCAAGATATTCGTTTGAAGGAAAAAAATAGTGAAATCGACCCCCAATGATTTCGTTTGAAAGAACAGTCTCAGTAGATGAACGGTCTTTTGAGGAATTATCGTCTGATAATGAATAAGTTTCATTAAGTAGAATGAATATTTAGAGATGATGAAAAATATTTGGTCATTAGAATATTTGAAAGGAGAACTAATGGAGAAGCTTCATCAATCAGAGACTTTGGAGTTTTATCAAGATATGAAGATAAAAACTCGTGTAAGAATTTCTTTAACAACATCTCAAACAATACTTCTGAAGATTCATATGAGGAATCTCCTAAGGAATCTTCAAAAACGTCCAAAAAGGTTGAACATGTTGCTTGAAAGCCTTTGACAAATAAGATGATTGTGAAGTAACTTCTCTATCTCAAAATCGATTGTTTAAGCTTAATGTTAAGCTCACTAAGAAAAATGAGAAGTTAGAGAAGAGCATTACCGATCTTAAGGATTTTGCCGAATTCTTAGAAAATAGTAAAAAGATTCTTTGTGAAGATTTTTCTTGCATTATAAGTAAATCCTTAAAACTAGCTAAATGTGATTCCTACTATTCATTTTAAATTAAAATAGATAATTTAAATAAAACCTTAAATACATTTATGAAGGAGAAAGAAAATATAGATTCAATCCTATCAAATCAAATTCATTCCTTCAATAAAAATGGAGTGAGATTTAACATAAATAGATCATTAACCAATTCAACCAAGTTTCTGGTAGAACAAGTCCTTTGCATACAAAACAAAACAAAATAAAAATTGGAAAAATAAGAGTGCTTTAGTCGGGACTTTGTAGGAATAAAATTTCAATATCCACTTCCGTGACATGCACATCTAGACGTGTTTATGTGTCCGACTAAGCGGTTCAACCAAGAGAGAAACGCCTTGTAACGTGATGCCGCTAATTGATTGTTTCTCAACTGAAATAAATTCTCCATGTTAGTGGCCCCTCAAACTCAATTGTTTAGCAATCCGTGGTCCGATATCGATTCACTACATTTCGATACATGATCGTATTTAGGTTGCCTTTGCTTTCGCAACCGACATAAACATTTTTTAACGATCTCAAATTCTAAACTAAAAAACTAAGATTCTCGTAATTCGTATTCAAATAAATCAATTAGGGATTGTCATGACATAGACTCGCAAGACCCCTTGTCCTTATGGAACTACTCACACATGGTGAAGTAAACAACAACTAAATAAAATTACGACATGACAGACAAATAAATAAAGTAAAGCAATGTAAAATAATATGAATTGAAGGCAAACTTGATTTAAATAAAAGAAAACCAAGGAGTACAACAAATATTGCAGAGGAATACAAGAAGAAAACATGAGACAAAAGTGAAATAAGCAAGTAACAAGTAAAAAAAGGTAAAAATGGTAGATGCCTTTACTTGAAGCTCAAATGTCTATTTATACTAAAACTAGCCATAAATCCTTCATAATCACCAATTATTTCACGCCAAATCAAAAGAATCCACTAACATAAAGTCTTGGAAGGTTATGGATGCTTAAAAGTCATAAAAACGCTAAAAAACATGACAAATTTGTAACTTCTTGGGAAGAAACATGACCCGTGACCCGTGTCAGGGGTCACGGCCAGACCGTGTTGTCCCCCAACTTTCTTATATGGGTGTTGCAACAAAGGCCAACAAGACCCGTGTCTAGGGACACGACCATATCATGTTGGCCACGAGAATTTTATATGACAATGGTTCCTTTTCGCACGATCTTTGGACATTTTCACTCCAATCGATTCCAATGTTCTCTAATTACCTAAAAACATTAAAAGAACACAAAAGTACATAAATCAAATTAAAAAACGATGAAACCACACACTAAAAAGTGAAGAAAACAAGCTAGAAATATGATGCAAAAATCACTTATCAACCACTTAGGACCTAGACAAATCAACTTCCTAGATTCTCCTACTTTGGGTTAGTGATACAAGGACGACATCATCCTATCGCCATTTGTGGATATTTATAAATAAATCATTACACATAATAAGTAATACTCTCTCTGTCACATAATGAATGATTCAATTGACTATTTCATACATATTTAAAAGAATGTATAAATGAAAGAGAAAATAAAATTTTCAAATATTATGGATGATAAAAATAATATTAATTAAATAGTACAATTGAAAAAAAAATAATAATTTACATTATAAATTAAAATGAGTTATTCATTTTAAAATATTTTTACTTTTACAAATGAGTCACTAATAATAAGACAGAGTGTGAGTAAGTGATACTAAGAGAAAATGAATTTTTCTAAAATAAAATAAATAATATAAGTGAATTAATATTCACCCGGTGTATTTTTTTATGCGATTAAATCATTTCGGTCTTTTTATTCAATTTACTATATTCTCCAAAAAAATCTAAACACCTAGATTTTATTAAAAGTTTTTAGAGGTAGTACAAATTAATTCCATAATATAATTTTGTCTTGAGTTAATCACCTAATCCACCGGCGGAATAAAACAAAAACCGTAAAACATAACGACGAGTCAAATTATTCACTTCATTTTCTCATTTCACCAATCAACACTCTTTCTTTTCTTCTCCATTTCCTCACAAATTTTCACAATCCCTTTTTCTCTTGTTTGGTAAGTAATTTCATTTTCCTTCGTTGCGTGCACATTAATCTTTCAATTCTATCATTTCTATGTTGAATTTCTCTCTCTCTGATGTTCCTTTTCCTATTTTTAGCTGCTGAATTCATGATTTTGATTGATCTTGTTTTTTGAATTGCTTGTTCAGTGACACTGGTGAGTGAGTTTTTGTTAGGGTTTTATTTTTTATTTTCAATTTGATTGATTCAATTTTGAATGCAAAAATGATGATGAAACCAAAGTTTGAATGTGAAACTGAATCTGTAACTGATTTGAGTAATGGTCATGGGGAATTACTGAGGGACATTGAAGAATTAAGCAAAGCTCTTTACTTGAACAAAACCCCTATTAAGCCTTCCACCATCGCTTCGGCGGTTCGTAATAACCGATCCAAATCTGTCGAAATAACCCGAATTTCAAAGCCCCCACTTAACTCGAACCCGAGATTTGTAAGTCAGGATGTGTTGATTGAGGACAAGAAATTGTCTTCGAAATGGAATTGGAAGAAGCCCTTGAAAGCTTTGACGCTTATCGGTTCTCAAAAGTTCGTTTGTCGATTTAGTCTTCATGTTCACTCAATCGAGGGACTGCATTCGAGTTTCGAGGGGGTTAGATTAAGTGTGCATTGGAAAAGGAAAAACAGTATTTTGCAGACCTGTCCGTCGAGGGTATTAAATGGTTATGTGGAGTTTGATGAAACTTTGATACATAGATGTACGGTTCAAGGTAGCCGTACAGTGTCTGGTCGATCTGTGAAGTACGAATCCAAGTGTTTCTTGATCTATGCTTCTGTTGTCGGGGAACCTGAACATAACTTAGGGAAACATCAGGTTGATCTTACAAGGCTTTTACCTCGGAGTTTAGAGGATTTATGGGGGAATCAAAGTTCTGGGAAATGGAGTACAAGTTTTAGGTTGTCTGGAAAAGCATTAGGAGCTAGAATAAATGTTAGTTTCAGTTACCAAGTAATGAAGGATGAGTTAATGGGATTTGGTTGTAATAATGTGAATGTTGGTAACGTTATTAACTTGAAGACAGGACCAAGCAGCACAGACAATGTTGTCGGTTTTAGTCCTAACAATAGGGATATAAAGCTTCGGCAGGATCAGAATGATGCAGTGTCATCGAATGAAGCAGTGATGAATTCTGGCTCAGGTTTTTCCGAATCAATCACTTTCCTTTATCAAAAGCTTGATGAGGGGAGCTTCAATAATTCAGCACGGGCAGACTCAGAGTCATCTCAAGGATCAAATCTATATGTGTCTGATGACACTGATTTTTCCATCAACGAACAAGCAGTAGAATCATCCGAAGGGGATTCGTTTGAACTTGATCAGACCGGAATTCAAATAGTTGATATGTCAAATGTTGAAATCATTAATGTCGATGAGATTATTAAGGATGATGACACAGTTGTTGATAATAACGCAAGATGTGATTCACTTGAGACCGTATGTTCTAGGAATGTAGACGTGGAAGATAGCAGCAAGCTTAGCTTCAATTTTTCATGTGTCAATCTACCATGCACGAAGGTTGAGGATTCTGTTCACGAGACATCAGAGTTTCTTGGCCAAGAACATTACTTGTGTTTTAAATCAGATTATAAAGCACATAAAAAGTCACATAGTTTTGATGATATCATTGACACTGTCGCAAGTGATTTCTTAAAGACACTCACATTGGGGAGTGATTCGTTTCGTTCAAGTTGTGACGGTGATCCCCTGTCCCCTAGAGAGCAACTTTTAAGGCAGTTTGAAGATGAGGCTCTAGCTTCAGGCAACTTCACTTTTGATTTCAATGCAATTGAGGAGGAATTGGGGGAAGATACACTTGGACATGATTTTGGGGATTGTGCTGCGGATTCTGATTTATCTTTAATTATTAGCGCCGCTGTAGAGGAATTTGAAAGGGAAAATCAGTCATTAGTACAGAGAAGGAAGGCCAAAATTCTTGAAGATCTGGAGACTGATTCATTAATGCAACAATGGGGTTTAGATGAGAGGGACTTTCAAAATTCTTCAAGAACATGGTCTGGTGGATTTGGAAGTCCAATTGAACTATCCGATGAAGAACCATCCATATTACCTTCGATTGGAGAAGGGCTTGGTTCATTTGCTCAAACTACGAGCGGAGGCTTTTTAAGGTCCATGTGTCCATCCCTCTTCAAAAATGTCAAGAATTGTGGGAACCTCATCATTCAGGCTTCTAATCCGGTTGTTCTACCTGCGAAAATGGGAAACGATATATTGGATATACTTCTAAACATGGCATCTGCTAGAGTCCAAGAGCTTTGTGATTATATCACTAAATTAATGCCTTTGCAAGATATCACTGGAAAATCCATTAAGCATATTGTGTCGGACGCTGACACCGATACTGAAGCTCCCGGAAGGTTAGCATTTTGTTTGCGGCATAATTAATTTTTGAAAGATTGCAATTTCACTTTTATTGTGTCACTTTTTGTTCCTTTTTCATTCAAAGCATTTGATTGTGTTTTCTCTGATTTTCCTTATTAATTCTGTTTCAGGAAGGGATTGAGTGAGCATGATTTGTTTGAAGAATTTCCAAGTAGTTATTTAACAGACAAAGACAACTCTGTGTCTCTAGAAGCTATAGCTCCTATGAGTATTGATAAGATTGAAGCCCTTTTAATAGAAGGGTTGAGAATTCAATCTGGTATGTCAAACGAGGAGGCACCATCATGCATTCATTCCAGCAATGAAGAAACCAGCAACGATCTTGATGGTTTGATGGGTCTTTCGGTAACATTGGATATGTGGTCGAGACTTGATTCTGGTACCATCCAAGGAGAACATAATTTGGAACGAATTTTAAAGATCCTTAAAGCACACAATTCTAAAATCACAGAATTCGATAATGAAGGGTTGAGAAATTGCCCGGATAAAACGAAAGTAGATGGCAGAAAGCACGGATATTTGGGAAACTACACAACAGTTGCTTTTATGATCCAGCATAGAGACCCTCTAAGAAATTACGAAGCAGTTGGTGTTCCAATGCTGGTTTTAACTCAGGTTGAAAGAGTTCACACACATACAGTGGAGAAAGAAACCCTTCAATCTAGATTCAAAATCAAGGAGATTCATCTTGCAGGAGTCCTTACCAAACCTGGAAAAACGCAAGTTTGGGGCACTGCATCTCAGCAACAATCGGGGTTACGATGGTTGCTTGCAAGTGGCATGTGTAGTACTGTCAAACACTCTTCTTCAAAATCGAAGGCGATTATCGTTAGATCACCTCCACTGTTTACCAACAAGTTAATGAATCAGGATATCTTTTGGAGCATTTCTTGTGTTAAAGATAACATGGATACCAACGCACACGTTAGGAATGTTGATATCATCTTCCCAAATTGAACAATGTCAGATTATTTTCACTTGCTATTTTGGCCAATTTAAACAAAAACTAATAAATGTAAAATTGTAATTAGTTATAAGTCGATATTTTAACATGTATTTAATTTTCTTGCCTTTTGAACATGAGCCTTTTTTTTAATCTGTCTTCCTGATTATTAGGTAGTTAATTGTAACTTTACAGAGTCTGGCTGTGTTGTTGGTATAACAGTTCTATACTTCAAAACTCATTTTAAGGTAAATTGTACATGTGCAGTTACAAACTCTAACATTGTCTGGAATTTGGATACTTTCATGTTTGGAATACCTAGTAAAATTAGTAAGAGCACATGAAGCACTGTGGCCATCAAAACACAGTCAAAACTTCATAAAATATACATTATTGGAGCTAGCTATGAAGAAGTTGTGTGTGTGTGTGCATGCCTTCATAGGTTGTTATGACATATCTTGAATCATCATTATCCCTCTCAACTCTCTTTTTTACAGGACATCCCTCCACAGAACACCTATAATAATTCCTGCAATCACACATATACATACTCATAATGATATATAAACTATGCTATAAATTAATCATAAGGTATTTAATGATATTATACCTTGGATTAGGGCTGTTCTTGACCATTTTCTTTCCATACTTTCTCCATCTGTAACCATCATCTAGTATTTCAATCTCTGTCATTGTTTTGAATGCAACTCTTTTCTTAACTTCCTTCTTCCAAATATTCTCTCTTCCACTCATATTAATATTATTAGTATCTCCTATAACACCATCATGACAAAACCAATAACTATAAGTTATAGACATTCAATAAATGACATACTTTACTTTAATGAATGAATTGAAAATCTTACTGGTATGAGTAGAAGACCACTCAATGTTGCTGCCACCTGCTACTTTGTTGGCTTGATAAACAGAAGACTGGTTATTAGTGGTAGGATCAATTTGTTGCCAATCAATGTCATCGAAACTCAAGTAGTCAGAGAATTCAAAAGACCATTGCTGGTTACTAAAATCACTGTCAGGTGATGATGAATATGCTGCTACTGGATTTATCTCTGTCATTTTGTTACTGCAACTGGTCATATGAAAATGAGTATGATCATGATTCAGACAATATATAAAAATACTGATCAGCCGCCACAGTTTTAGTGAGCTAGCTACTTTGCAGCTTCATGGTGACTTTCCTATTTATGAATCATAGTAGGAAGTTTCAAATGTAAAATAATTCCATATGTGAATTGACCATATATGATAATTTTTGTGGTAAGAATAATGTGAATATAAATCTCAATAACAGCAGAGATTAGTCTTCTTTTTTCAGTTGGAGATACGTGCTTAGTTAAAACTAGATATACGAGTGAGACATATAGTCGTCTTAGGTTTTTGGAGACTATGTGTAGGTTAGTTTGATTCAATAGGGCCCTTATTTTTCTATGGTTTAACAATGATAAGTATTTTATGAGAACTTATTTTAGGACAGTTTAACCTTGATAAATTTAAAACCTTGTGTGGTATCCCGCCTTGCACATCCTCAAAGACGGCCCTGATGAGACATACTAAGGATCACATTTGACACCGTTTAACCGTGATAAATTTGAAACCCTATATGATAGCCTACCTTACACGTCCTCAAAGATGGTCCTGATGAGACATACTAAGGATCACATTTGTGATGTTTTGGTGAAAAGAATTGAATCGAACCACTGCAATTGCGGTTCGATTTCATTGAAGAGAATACTGCATCAATAATATTGTGGTTGTAATTGCGGATCCAAACTACAATTTAAAACCATGATAAAGATGACTTAGGGAAGACTTTCAATTTCAAATAGTATTATAGTTTATCAGTCAAAGCAACATTAAGTCTATCATTGGAAGTCAAAAGTGATGGTGATTTTTTGTGGTCTATTATCGGAAGTTTCAAGGAACCACAGATTTAAGGTACTGCTGTATAGTGAACACAAATCGTCTACTTTTTGTTTGGCAAGCCTTCTAGAGTATTTATAGTGGAAAAGTATTTAATAGATAAACTCAAACGGTATATTAATAACTACATGTTGGAAAATAACTATGAGTCCTAAATTAGTAGCCACACGTATTTGGAGATTTCTTTTCTTGACTTCAAAGTCTTAGAACAATGGCCTATCTTGTTGTAAAAGAGGTGTTTGTCAAGTGACCCTCTATGCCATCTCCATTTTTGTTTGACTGAGGAAATGTTGTAGGGGTCTCATCAATGGTTCCTGATGACAAGCTTAATTTATTGAATGGACCAAAGACTTTTCTCATTCTTTCTCATGTTATGTTTCCAACTATGTAATGCTATTTCTTAAAGGTATAAGGAAAAGTTTATTTTTATTTAGGCCTATGGCTGTGGATCGATGAAATTGAATGAAATGAGAAGGAATAGAATGAAATAAGATTGTGTTATATTATTTGGATTAATTAATTAAAAGAAAATAATATGGAGTGAAACATTGTGAATTGTATTTCATCTCATTTCATTACTTTCTTTCATTTTACTTCAGGATTTATTCTAAGGTAAAAAGTTTTTTCTAGGAGGGGATCTCAACAGAAATATAGGTAGCGTAGCAAGAGATTTTGGGAGTGTGCATGAGGGGTTTGGACTAGGGGAGGTGAATGCGATGAGTAAATTCATCTTGGAGTTTTCGTCGACTTTGGATCTTACTATAGAAAATACATGGTTTAGGAAAAAAGATGAACATCTTATCACATATAAAAATGGGGTGACATGCTCTTAGATATATTTCTTTCTTAACAAGAAGTCAAATAGGAATATTTGTTTGGAATGTAAAATTATTTCAAAAGAGAGTTTGACTATCCAACATAGAGTTTTGGTTATGAATGTAAGCATCAAGGGGAAAACAAAGTGAATAAGTCACATGGTAGTGTCACAGATTAAGTGGTGGAATTTGAAGGGTGAAAAACAAGGAATTTTTCAACATTAGATCTTGGAGGGAAGGTTTGGACAATCACATGAAAATGCAAATGATATGTGGAATAAGATGGCCCAAGAGATTAGTAAAGTGGATAAAGAGACATTGGGTGAATCGAGAGGCTTTGAACCTAGGGTTAAATAATCATGATGGTGAAATGAAAGTGTCCAAAGTAAAGTTAAAGTAAAAAAAATTGTTTTAAAGAGTGGTCTATCCGTAAGAATGCTAAAACCTTGGAAAAGTACATGAAAGCTAAAAAGGAGACTAAGAAGGCAGTGAGTGAAGTAAGAACCCATGTTTTTGATGAATTATATCATTATTTAGGAATCAAGAATATATATATATATATATATATATATATATATATATATATATATATATATATATATATATATATATATATATATATATATATATATATATATATATATATATATATGACGACTCAAGTGAGAACACTTGTTATTATGAGAAATAGGAACAACTAATTATAACCGTTAATTTTTTATTTATTGAAATCAATGGACTACATTAATTTCTCTTTCCTTAGTATATAGGTTACGATAAAAGATGATTATGGAAAAAGAAATTAATATAGTCAATTGATTCCAATAAATAAAAAATTAATGATTATGATTAATTATTCTTATTTCTCATAATAACAACAATAGGTAAGTGGCAAGCCTTTCCATAAACTATCCTATAGGGAGACATTTCTAAAGAGGTTTTATAAGCAGTCCTATAAGCCCACAGAGCATCATCCAGATGTTTGGACCAGTCCTTCCTTAAGGGACTAACCACCTTTTTCCAATATTATTTTTATCTCCATATTAGATAATTCGGTTTGCCTATTACTTTGTGGATGATAGGTTGTAGCAACCTTGTATTTGAGCCCATACTTTTCCATTATATTTTTAAACAATTTGTTGTAAAAATGGGTCCCCTCGTTGCTAATGATAGGCCTAGGTGTACCATGTAAAAAATATGTTTTTGATTAAAATATGGTGGAAGACATTCGCTTATCAAGAAATTTATCATGTCTGCATACCATGGTGTTACCCCATAAGTAATCATGAACAACTGCTCATCAACAAAATCTTCCTTTATATCTCCATTGTCGTGCCTATGGACTTCATCAGGGAGTCTTGACAAGTGACCAACAAGTAAATTTCCCACTCCATTCCTGTCCCTAATTTCCAAGTCAAATTCTTGCAGCAACAACATCCATCTTATTAGTCTTGGCTTTACATCTTTCTTTGCAATAAAGTAATTGATTGTTGCATGGTCTGTATACATTATCGCCTTGGTGTCCTCCAAGTATGATTTGGACTTGTCAAACGCTGACACAACTGCCAACAACTCTTTTTTAGTGGTGGTATAATTATTTGGAAAAATACCCTTTTTGGTCCCTTAACTATACCCTTGGATTCAAATTAGTCGCTTAATTTCCCCCCGTATCAGATTGGTGCCTCAAGTCTTAAAATATGTCATATTAGTCCTTTTTGTCTAATTAGCGACAAATTTGGCGTTCAATTTTTGAATTTTTTCTTCGCTAATAAGACAAAAATGACTAACATGACACATTTTAAGAGTTAAGGGACCAATCTGACACGGGAAAAAAATTAAGGGACCAATCTGAACACAGGGGTATATATAGGGGGACCAAAAATGGTATTTTTTCAACTATTTTTTGGCTTCAATGAGTGTTCTACTAGCATAGTAAATGGTGTGAAATACTTTGATGTGCCTTCGGCCTAACACAACTCCAATGGAAAAGTCACTAGTGTCACACATAAGCTCAAACGACATAGTCCAGACAAGAGATTTCAAAATCGGTGTTGAAACCAAAGTTTATTTCAACAATATGTAACACCTTGTCACACTCCTTACTCGAGTCATGTGGTACGCCATGCTGTAGTAGTTGGCATAATAGTTTTGTGATTTTTGAGAAATCCTTGATAAATCTTCTATAAAAATTGGCATGCAAAAGGAAACTTCATATTCCTTTTATGTTAGAAGGTGGATGCACCTTCTCAATAACTTAAATATTTTATTGATCCACCTCCAATCCTTCCCTTGAAAAATCGTGCCCTAAAATAATTCCTTCATTAACCATGAAAGGACACTTCATCCAATTTAAAACCAAGTTACTATGTTCACATCAAGTCAGTACCATCTCCAGGTTGTCTAAGAAATCTCTAAATGACTCTCCAAACACAAAAAAATCATCCATAAACACTTCCATGGAACACTATATCAAATCAGAAAATATGGCCATCATGCAACATTTAATATTTGTTGAAGCATTACATAGTCCAAATGGTCTCCTTCTAACGGAAAAGGTTCCATAGGAACATGTAAAGTTTGTCTTCTCTTGATCTTTCAAGGTTATTTCAATTTTATTATAGCCCGAATAACCATCAAGAAAATAGTATAATTATTTTCTAACTAGTCTATCCAACATCTAATAAATGAAAGGGAGAGGGAAATGGTATTTGCGAGTGGCGTTGTTCAGCTTCCTATAGCCCATGCATATCCCCCAATTGGTGATACTTCTTGTAGGAATTAATTCATTATTTTCACGCTCCCTTTCTTCAGAACACACTAAATATGGATTACCCATATACTATGAGAAATGGGGTAAATGATTCCCACATCGAACCACCTGGTGATTTCCTTCTTTACCATATCATTCGTAATGAGATTCAATCTTCTTTGAATCTAAATACTATTCTTGGAATTGTCTTCCAAAAGTATTTTATGAATGCATACAGTTGGGATGATCCCCTTGATGCTAGATATTTGCCAATCAATATCTTTCTTATGTCTATTCAGAAATTCCAAAAGTTGACACCTCGGTTTATCAAATAAGTTAGTGGTAATTAGGCATGGCAACGGGGTGGGACGGGGACTGTTTTTACCTCCCCCAAACCCAAACTTGAATCCCTAAACAGTCCCTATTCCCCGCCCCAAACCCAAACGAGGATGAGGAATTAAAACCCAAACCCATCCCAAACGGGTTCAGGTTGGGTTCGGGTATCCTCGCCCCGCCACCATCTGTTTAATAAAATCAATTTTTTAATAAAAATATTTATTTTTTCCAAAATCAAATTACAAATAATAAAATAAAATAATCTCAAAAAAATTTATACATACATTTCAAATATTTTATATAATTAATAAAAATTAAAATATAAAAACATTGACTACATATTTAACATTTCAAATTAATAAAATAAAATAATAATGTACATAATGAAATAAACGGGGAAGGGTCGGAGATGGTTTCAGATTGGGTACTAGTGTCCCCATTACCCGACACATCCCCATATTTTTTAATCGAGGAAAATCCAAACCCAAACCCAGTCAAAGCGGGTTTTCCCCATCAACTTCGGGGCGGGTTCGGGTGGGTACATGTAGGTATGGGTTTTGTTGCCATGCCTAGTGGTATTGATTACATGAAACTTCTGTCATGCCTCCAGGTATGCATATTGTAAGTGGGAAGGTAATTTATTAAGTTCCAGTTCAGGGGGTACCACTATGGATGAAGTATTTTCTTTCATTGCTTCAACTGTAATCTCCAAGGATTCAATGTGTTCTCCCTACCTTCAATTTGGATGAGTGGTTGAATCATATTTTCTCCCTTCACTAATGCATCCTTTTATAACTTTCCTAACACTTTCCGAATCCTTGGAGCTTGAAAAATGAATCAATTTTTAGATTCTAGGCTCTAGGAGCTTGTTTCAATCCATACAACGCTTTATGTAACATGTATACCATCCCTTCCCGAATCTTTTTCACAAATCCAGGAGGTTGTGACACATATACCTCTTTTTGCAATAGAACGTTCAGAGATGCAAATTTCACATCTAAATGCATCAGAAGCCAATTCATGTTATTAGTTACCGCAATCACCAGTATAATTATCTCATGTCTCATGTCTTAATTTCATTCTCCTCACAAAAATTTATGAACTCTGTAGAGTTATTCTCACCTCCACCATCAGTTCTGAGAATTTTAACTTCTGACCACTTTTTTTAGCCTTCACCTTGAACTTCTAAAATTCAATAAACACCTCATGCTTAAACTTAACAAACGACACAAAATATTTGTTTCTTCCAAGTGAAGATACTTCAAATGGTTCACAAAAATCAGAATGTACTACTTCCAAAGCATGCTTTGCTCTTGAGGCTACTTCTGATGCAAATGGCAATCTAGGTTGCTTTCCTTTCATGCATATCTCACATGAATTCTCATGCTTCACAATATTAGGAATGCTATATACAATCTTCTTAGAATTCAGATGCCCAAAGCTATTGAAATTAAGATGCCCCAATCTCTTGTTTCATAGTTCACTGTCACCTTCAACGTCTTCTTCACTTAGATATTTAGATTCAGATGTCTCCATATTCACCTTGAATGTTTTCTTGTTTCCCTGCTTAGATTGCTGATAACACGATTTTATATCGATTATTTAGCTTGGTTTTCAATTAATTAAGTTATTGTTTTTCTTGATTTGAACGATATTATGTGAGGTATTTGTATGTTTTTGCAGGTATTCCGATTTATATGACTTGTAGAAGAAAATGAGTCAAAATGAGGAAGAATTGAAGCTTATAGCAGAAGAAATGAGACAGAAGACAAAAACAAGGTTTAAGCATTCTGAAGTTCAGACGGTCGTTACACAATTGTGACGTCTATCACACATTGCATAAGTGGGATGAGCGTCATGGAGTCCAGACGACCGTCACAGGTAAAAAATAGAGAATTTTATAAACGCGTCTCAGTCAAAACAAAGATTCGTTGTTGCATTATTTCCCAAGACTCAATCCAAACCAGTCAAGCATCATATTCAAGCCCAGAAATAATTTCTCTTGCATTTCTTCAACAACTCAGTCTACATCATCAGTATAAATAGAAGCAAATTCAATTGCCAAAGGGAGCTTCGACCTAATCCTAATTTCTGTCGTTCTAACTTTCGGAGCCCAATTTAATTTTATTGTTCAGAACTTTATTCTTTTATTTTGCTGCCTTTAGCTTCCATTTCCATTACCTTACCAAACCACTAATAGCTTCCTACACCAGGAAGCTATTGCAATTTATATTGTTTCAAGCCACCACCGTTTCTATATTTATTTTTCCGCAATAATTTATTACGCCAATATTGTACTGCTGTCATGTACCTCGGTCCAGGTTTAATTTCCGATTTAATAGAGATGATTTTATTTTCCATTTGCCATGCTTTATATTGTTTACTATTCTTATATATTATCGATTGTTTTAATTAGTATGTCTGGCTAAAACACCTAAATCAGTATGTAATTGATTAACCTGAATGAATTTAATAGATCTAGGCTAAAATCATAAACAAAACTATTTTTTTTGGTTTCGATTTCTTAATTCAAAATTATCTTTTATTATGAAAGTAAAAAGGTAATAAGGTTATGATTAAGACCATGAGAGTGTAAGGTTTTAACCGGATAGCTGGAATCGAACATTAGTTTTAAATACAACGAAAGTGCTTTAAAGTTAATTAGAATATGTAGGTTTTCAAAACGTGCTTTTAACTCAATTTGACACAGCGAGAGCGCTCAATCTGACTTAGAAGTATAGTTATAGGCAAGACCACGAGAGTGTGAGTTAACGAATTTTTTTGAACCGATATTTTCTACAGAAAGATAATTTGACTAATCTTTGTAAGCTGGTAATTTATTGAATTCGTGAAGGCATATAAATTACGTACCGATATTCTATCGTAATTCTAATTTAATTAAATCCTTAATTACCCGTTGTGTTTTAACTAAACATCATCCGCCTTAGCTAAACACAATAACACCTGAAAGCATTAGTTTGATTATCTAGTCCTTGTGGGATCAATATCTTTTATTACTACGTGATTAGGCTATATACTTGTAGTTAGTACCTTAAGACTCAGGAAGTCGCGATCAAGTTTTTGGAGCCGTTGCCGGGGATTGCGATTTAGTCAATAGTGTAATTCATTTGTTGCACCGTATAGACTAAGGCAAAACCAAAATTCCCTTTTCGTCAATTGTATGCCCAGTACTCGCTCTCGAGGCGAAGACTTAGAACAACAAATCGACGAAGTTGAGAGTTTCTTAAGTTCAAGATGACGAACCGAAATTTCTGATATTCCTCTATCTGAAATTCTTATACCCGAACCAATTGAAGAACCAATCATGACCGAAAACGGAGGACCACAAAATTGTCCACTCAATTCCTCTACCTGGTTTTATTTCCTTGTTTGACCAAAAATCAACAATGAAGTGGACAAACTTCTTACAACAGTAGCACTTAACCTTTGTCTTGTCATATTTATGCTTCCCCTTCTGAGCACTCTTCTTCCTTTCAGAAGTTAAGGTTTATGAATTCCGAAAACCATCAGATTTCTTCCTGGATTTTGACCAAGTTTGCTTATGATATTTCTTACCAGAAGTTGCTTTCAGAGTTTATTGCTCTACCTCCATTTCAAATTTTCTCTTAGTCAGACACAACTCTTGTCCCTCTAGACTGCTTTGTTGCTCTTTAATTCTCAGGATGCTAAGATCCTTAGAATGTTCAATTACTACAACAATGTAATCAAACTGAGGATTAAGAGATCTAAGTACCCCCACTACTACAAATAATATATTTCATGACAAAACTTTCACCTCACCCTACCAAAAACCGAGGTCACAACTCAAGGCACGACATGTTTTATATTAATTTTTAATAAATACCACATATTCTCTCGATTACAAAATAAAACTGAGGGGTAAAATATTTTAGTACACGCTTCGAATCCCAACATCAGTAGTTTATGTTTTTATTTCTGTAAAAGTGGTGTCTTTCTTTTAATTTCATTTTTAACTTTTAAAATAACGATCTATTCCTTCGGTTATATTTAATAACTGAGGGATTAAATTATCATATTTTACTTTAAAAGCATCTCATTAATCAAATTTTACCCTAAACATAACTTATATGCTTCCCTCCAAAGTCTTACGCATCATTCTTTGTGATGGATTTCAAGACAAAAAAAATCTCCAATATTCTTCAATATTGAACAAAGTATTTTGTATGTCCTTGCAATCTATCTTTCTTATTGATGTTAATGTCGTTGTTGTATTTATGTAGTAACCTTCCTATGCTGTCAATCAAAGAAAACATTGAGAAATTTATTGCTTTCCTCGATTGACAACATTGAGAAATTTATTAATAAAAATAATCATCCATTTCTATTTCATGTGAAAGCATTTGCTCAATATAATCTGAGATGGATTGCAAGTACAAAAAAAATTATCTTGGTTGGAACAAATAACTTCGTAGAAATCTAAAAACAATGTAAATATAAAAAAAAACTTATCTTGTTTGGAATAGATAACTCCTCTGGATTATTCTCCAAGAATCCATTGTCAAACCTTTTATTTTCTTAAGTAATTTATTTTATGCTTAATACCCTTTTTAGTCCCGTACCTATGACTCGGGGTCCATTTTGGTCTTCTTTCTTTTAAAAGTTCCAAACTGGTCCCTTACATTATCTAACAGAGTCAAAGTGGTCCTCTTTGTCAAATACTGGCAAACAACGTTATTTTAGGTGACATGTAAGCTGAGGTGGATTATCTATTCAACACCTTCTTTTTCCTTTTCCCCCCAAATTGAAACCCAATGTGAACTGCTTCCTAAAATCTCCTAATTGAAACCTAAATCATCATCTAATCATGAGTTCTGGGCACAGTTCATCATCATCATCATCATCATCTTCATCATCAAGAAATCGAAGTGATTCACAGGTTTTTGCAAGCTCTAATCTTCCATGGAAGCCTCCATGTCATTGTGGGGAAAATGCTATACTTCGTAAGACAAGAACTATAAAAAATTATGGGGAGATTTTTTGGGGTTGTCAACATTTTAGGGTAAGCTTTAGTCTCTATAAGCTAGGTTGAATGTTGTTGAAATGTCTATTTACTATATTGCAATTTGCGTTCTTAATCTCTACAGGGATATATCAATGCTGGTTGTGAATTCTTTGATTGATTCTATGAAGAAGCTAGAGATGAAAAAGAGAAAACCCTGATGAAGCATCAATGGAAGATGGATGTTCTTAGTCGAGAGATGGAATAAGACAAAAAAAGGTTGGAGTATTGAGGCTCAAGAATATGGAAATAGAGGATGCTTTGAAGAACATCATCAAGTGGAAGAAGATAGGGAATTTTATGTTCTATGTTGTGTTATTTGTTTTAGTATTCAATTTGTTGTAAAAGTATTCAAGTTGTTGTAAAAGGCTGAAGTATTGTGTTATTTGTTTTATTGACGAAGTTGTTTTAAAACTTGCATTGTTCAAAGTTGAATGTTTTATGTTAGCTATGTGAAAGTGTTTTCATTATTTTGTTACATTGATTTAGTTGGACAAGTTAAATAACATAAATTTGGTTGAATAGAAATTTGATATAACATAAACCTTTTTCAAAATACCATAACATAAGTTGTCACAAACACTTGATATCAACATAAGTTGTCACATACACTTCAAAATAACATAACATAAACACTTCAAAATGGCATAACATCAAACACGTTCTTATAAAAGAAAATCCTTAAATATAAATGGTTTTCTTTGTGTTGTTTCTTTTTGTTAGAGTGGTCCTCCTAGTTATAGGTCCCTTTGAACTTTGTGATGCACTTAGTCTGGTGGTTGGTCCCTTTGAAACAGAATCCATTGTCACAGATTCTTGTCTTGGTTTCACAAAAGGCAACTTCTATGTCCTTTCTCATGCTGATGTTGCTCTTGGTTGACTTGCTTGAGTTAGTGTTGCTCTTGGATGACTGGCTTAAGTTGGTGTTGCCCTTGGCTGACTTGCTTGTGCTGGGGTTGGCCTTGGCTGACTTGCTTGAGTTCCTTTTGTTGGTGGTTGAGTACTCTTACAAGTAGATTTATTATGTCTAGTCTGTCCACACCTTGTACACCTAAGTATCATGCCAGTTTTTCTCATTTTTATATTTGTCCCATCAATTTCACCCTGCTCACGGTTCCTCCCCTTCTTGGGTCTTCCTGGAATTTTTTTGAATTTTGGGTGGCTGCACATCTGGGTACACTGCTATGACCCTTAAATTTATTCCATTAACAAGATAAATGATAGATTCATGAACATAAATATACCTTGCCTTCTTATAGTACTCTGGGATGTAATCATCAATATTATAACTTCTAGCCTTCATTGCAGAAAGAGCATGAACACAAGGGAGACTTGTCAATTTCCACTTTCTGTATGAATAATCATGTTCCTTTAAGTTGACGACAAATATATCACCTTGAATCTGAATGTGTCTTACTTCAATATAAACTCAGATGACATCCTACAAAACAGTATAAAAAGTCACTTAAAGTATAAAAACTAAAGAAATTAAGAAATTGTATATAAGCAGTTTTTTATCTTACTATTTAGTAATTTGTGTAAGTGCTTGTTTTCTCCACTTTCTTCTTAATGTTTGGCAAAACATCCCCATCACTTAATTGTGGGAACTCCACCCTATTTGCTTCCCGTGTTTCCATTATGTAACCCCTTATTTCTTCCATCATGGTCACCAATGGCTTTGTTATTGACTCTACAATCACACTATTGAAAGTCTCTGACATGTTATTCAATACAGAATCACACTTTGAAGTTCTCCTAAAATAGGATTTGCTCCAAAACCTGGGTGGAGTTTGCATCATGTGCATGTAAACCTCTTCATGTATTTGCCTCATACCTCTCATCTCCCTTTCCCATGCTTATGGATAAGTAGCCATATCAGCTTTCCAAATTATCTTTTTCAACATTTTTCCTGGATACTTCTTCCTAAAATTATTGTATAAATGTCTTACATAAAATCTCTGTTCAACATTGGGGAGTAATTCATCCATTGTAGGAAGAAGAATCTGCAAAATTAAACCAAATGATGGTGACTACATACATTTACTAGACACATCATACTAAAACTGAAAATGTAAAAAATTGAGTGGTACCTTTTTCTAATCAGAGATGAATGTGTATATTCTACATTCTTCCCTACCACCTAGTTCATCAATGAGGAGTTTCAAAAACCATGACCAACTTTCTTTAGTTTCCCCTTCCACTACAACAAAAGCTATAGGTAACATCTGGTCATTGAGATCTGTACCAATAGCTGCCAAAATTTGACCTCCACAAAGTCACTTTAAGAAGCATCCATCAAGACCAATAATATGCTTACATAACTTGAAACTCGTTTTGCAAGCAACATAGCAAATATATAACCTCTTGAAATAAGGAATTGTATCCTCAACACTTTCTTGTACTGGTGTGACATTTAAATTGACAGTTGAACTAAGATTTATCCTTAGAATTTCATGACAATATCCTTGTATAGTATCCTAAAAATGAGCCATCAACCATATCCCTAGATGCAAATCTGGCCCTAATTTCCTCTGTCTTGTTAAACCCCACATTCCATTTCTTTTGAGCTTTTTCCTTTATGTCCTTTAGCTTCAGCTTAGGATTATTTTTTAGTGAATTTTGTAACCTCTTGCTAAGTCATTTTGTACTCATCATCTTTACATTGTATTCTCTAGAGCAATTGTGCATATCCTCTCCACCGTCTCCTTCCCATTTTTCTTCTTCTTCTTCTTCTTCTTCTTCTTCTTCTTCTTCTTCTTCTTTTTACGTGTTCCTTCATGGTTTCCATCATATTCGACAAGATTGTCTAAATGTTCTTCAGAATAATCCACACTCGTATCAGAATCACTAAATGCAACTTCCAAAGCACTATCATAATTGTATGTCTCATCCTCACTGTCATCAAATCTTGTAACAACATTCAACAATAATAAATATGTGGCTTGGTATGGAACATATTTTATTGTTTTTTATTTAAAAATAAACATATTTTACCTCGATTTTGAGTGATAATCGAGGTAAAATATAAGTGTTTTTATTCAGTTTCTTCATCATCATTAAACATATCTTCACCATCCATTTAATGAGTATCAAAGCTCAAGACACTGCCATTAGTGATCCTCGTGAAACCTAAAACCCTCATTATAAAAACATTATGAATATTTAAATTTAATAGTAGTGAATCCATAAGAAACCCAAACGCCATGAGATTGTATTTATACAATAAAATTATCAATGTGATAAATTGCAAGAGCATAAAAAATTTAGGTTTATTTAATATGTGGTTGGTGATATTGTATTTACTTTTCCAAATATTTATGTGGTGGATTGCAAGAGAAGAAAATTATCATAGGTTCAAGGTTTGTGTTCTTAAATAATCATATAACTGAATATTTATTTTACTTATCTAACCTTTATTTGTTTTATATCATAAACAAATGAATGCAAAAGAAAGAAAATATATTGCATTCAATATTTGATCTTCCTCAAGATCAATGAACCGAGGATCCCCAACATCTAATCTTCTCCAAGATATCCAACACATGTTCTTCACCAGCAACGATGACGATGAAGAATAAAATTTTTACTTTAATTTTCTGGGTAAACAATGTAATATTATTTGTAATACCCTTCTACCCCAAAACAAAATATTTAAATAATATCAGAGTAATCATCGAAAAAGGGTATCACATATCATCATAATGCAACACAAACAGTGTCCTGTCCTGTAACACGGGTTAATGAACATCAAGAATATCATAAATCATTTCGCAGCGGAATTTAAACTTCATAATTCAAACTTCATTAGTTTACTTCATAAACATAATTTTCACCATCCTGAATTTCACATCATAACATGGGAAAACATTTATCCAACTAATAACATAACTGGAAACAGTTTAGCAAAAGAAAACCCATCCCAGTGTTACATGACACAGAGCAGGACACATTGACCAGAACCACTTCTAAGGAACACTAAAGCACGCTCCGAGACTCATGAAAAACTCCTATTGCACTGCAAGACTATTCTTCGACATCTGCAAGTTACCCACGAAGGAGGTAACATTTCCAAGCAGGCAGGGTGAGTAATCATAATATATCATAAACGTACAAGAATATAGAACATAAATAAATTAGTGCAACATATCATGACATCATCAACTATAAACTTCAGCAACAACAACAACACGATCATGAAATCAAGCAACACCAACACAGTCATGAAATTCATCCAGAATATGCAATTCTAACATCCTGATATGCAATATGCATGTGGTACCATTTTCATCGTGAGATGGATACATGACAATCAACCCTCCATAAAGGAGCACATCGTAAATCATCGAGACACTTCAATCCACACAATGGGATTGAAGCAAATAAATAGGCCGAAGCCCCATCGTGAATGTTATGAAATGCAATGATGCACTACATCGTAAATTCATCAAAATAATTCGCATCATTCATTTCAATCAGCAAAACAATCATCAAATAATCATATATATCATCATGACATTACACCCAGAACACTGGTTCTCTAACCACTCTGACACATCCAGAATTGACCCGTACCCGGTAAATTATGAGGCAATTACAAGGTTATTTCATAACTTCATTTATAAAAACTTTTACATTTTTCTCATTTTTATTCATCAAAATAAAGTTCAGTTTATGCTCGTACCGACGCTTCAAACGGAATGCGAATCGGACTTACGGTTTGAAAGTTATGAATTTTTAAAGAATTAAAATTTTCTTCTCAAACAGTGTTAACCAGTTAACCCATAGCGTTAACCGGTTAACGCCTACGAAATTCCAGATTTTCACCAAAATTTACAATGGTTAACCGGTTAACCCATATCGTTAACCGGTTAACGCACGTTTTCCAGCAGTTCTCTGCTATACAATTGCAGACTATTTCAACACCAAAAACCCCCAAATCCCATTACGGGTTTCACCTCAAAACACTCAAAAACCATTCAAAAACATCAATCGAACATCAAGATAACAATTATACCAACAAATATATGTTTATAACTCATTCTAATCACTCTAATTCATCAAGGTTTTACTCATCAGCTCAACCTAAATCAAAAACCCCTAAACTCACTAAATTCTTACAAATCTAATATACTCATAATCCAATCCTTATACAATTACAATAGATTATGAAAACTCCCCATACCTTAGAGAATTTCGCCGCTTTACACTCTTCTCTGGGGTTCTCCACAGCCTCCTGACTCTGAGCTTCCTCTTCCCCTCCCTTTTTCCTTCAGAGCACCTCTTTTCCCAAAAACATGATAATGTTAGAAAACTAATCGTATTCCCCTCTTTGGATACATTATCCCAGTTAAGTCTTTTCCCACTTTACCCTCATAATTTTCACAAAAGGACCACCTTACCCTTTTCTTTAATATATTTTTAATAATAATAATAAAATAGTATAATAAAACACTATTTATCCTTATTATATAAAAATACTCTTTTTCACCAAAATTCTCTAATTAATCCAAACTCTCCAATTTTTCTAAATTAATTAAATAAATGATTAAATAATTAAATTTAGATTTTCGGGGCGTTACAACTCTCCCCTACTTAAATAATTTTCGTCCTCGAAAATTACCTGAAGTAAATAGAGTCGGATACGACTTCCTCATCTGATCTTCCCGCTCCCAAGTCCAACTTTCTCCAGCTGGTCCTCCCCACAATACCTTCACTAAAGCAATTTCTTTGCCTCGAAGTTGCTTCAATTCTCTATCATCAATCCTCACTGGTAAAGCTTCAATCGTCAAATTATCTCTCACCTGAACATCATCTACCTCTTAGAACTCAAGTGCTTCCCACACCAGTCATAGGAGTAACTCTTAAGAACACATGATCTACCTCTTAGAACTCAAGTGCTTTCCTCCTCTTATCGTGATAACTCTTTTGACGACTCTGCGACGTTTTCATCCTTTCCTGAATCATTTTTATCTTTTCAGTTGTTTCTTGGACAATCTCTGGCCCAAGCACTAAACTCTCTCCTGTCTCATACCAACATAATGGAGTACGACAATGTCTACCATACAACGCCTCATATGGAGCCATCCCGATACTAGCATGAAAACTGTTATTGTACGTAAACTCGACCAACGACAAATGACTATCCCAAGACCCTCCTTGGTCTAATACACAAGCTCTCAGCAAATCTTCTAAATATTGGATTGTTCTTTCCGTCCGGCCATCCGTTTGCGGGTGATAAGCAGAACTCATCCTCAACTTAGTACCCAAGGCATCCTGCAAACTCTTCCAAAACCTCGACGTAAACCGCGGATCTCTATCCGATACAATACTTGAAGGTACACCATGCAACTTCACAATTTCCTCAATATAAATCTCAGCTAACCTTTGCATGGGATGGTTAATCTTCATCGGCAAAAAGTGTGCCGACTTAGTTAACCGGTCAATAATGACCCAAATCAAATCATTACCTCTTGCAGTCTTAGGTAACCCAGTCACAAAATCCATGGAAATACTATCCCATTTCCACTCAGGAACATTCAATGGTTGCATCATACCTGAAGGTCTCTGATGTTCTATCTTTGACTTCTGACATGTCAAACAAGCATATACAAATTCAACAATGTCTCTTTTCATACCTGGCCACCAAAACAACCTGCGTAAATCCTGATACATCTTCGTAGCACCAGGATGAATACTCAGTCGACTCTTGTGTCCCTCTTCTAAAATACTCCTTTTAATTCCTATAATATCCGTAACACATACTCTATCTCGGAATCTCAAAACTCCATCTTCATCAATTCGAAAATCACCTGCATTACCTTGATCAACCAACATCAATTGATCAACTAATTTCAAATCATATTTCTGACCATTACGAATCTCTTCCAAAATCTCACTGGTCAGCTTTAACATTCCCAATTTCACGCTATCAGTAGTAGTTTCACACAACAAGCTCATATCTCTAAATTGCTCGATCATTTCCAATTCTTTCACCATAAGCATCAAAATATGCAACGACTTCCTACTCAAAGCATCAGCCACAACATTTGCCTTACCAGGATGGTAATTCAAATCAAAATCAAAATCTTTCAATAATTCAAGCCACCGCCTCTGTCTCATATTTAACTCTTTCTGATCAAACAAGTACCTTAAACTTTTGTGATCACTGAATACTTCAAATTTCAAACCAAACAAGTAGTGCCTCCAAATCTTAAGCACAAACACTACAACTGCTAACTCCAAGTCGTGAGTAGGATAGTTCCTCTCATGAACTCTTAACTGTCTAGAAGCATAAGCAACCACCTTATTATCCTGCATCAAAACTCCACCAAGACCCATCTTGGAAGCATCACAATAAACTACAAAGGACTCATCTGGATTCGGTAAGACCAACACTGGCGTGGTCGTTAATCTTCTCTTCAGTTCTATGAGACTCTCTTCACAAGAAACATCCCACACATACGCTTGACCCTTCCTAGTCAATTGCGTCAACGGTAAAGCTATCTTAGAGAAACCTTCAATGAACTTACGATAGTAACCAGCCAACCCAAGAAAACTATGAATTTCTGTAGCTGACTTCGGAGTCTCCCACTGCAATACCGCATCAATCTTCAAAGGATCCACCGAAATTCCACCACTTGAAATTACATGGCCTAGGAAACTCACTTCCTTTAACCAGAACTCACACTTAGATAATTTAGCAAACAATTTCTTTTCTTTCAATACTTGCAACACAACCCTCAAATGCTCGGCATGTTCCTCTCCTGATCTAGAATATACCAAGATATCATCTATGAAAACCACCACGAATTTATCAAGATATTCATGAAATATCCTATTCATATATTCCATAAACACACCAGGCGCATTAGAAACCCCAAATGGCATCACCGTATACTCGTAATGCCCATATCTCGTCCTGAAAGCTGTCTTCGGAATATCATCAGCTTTAAATCGAATCTGATGATAACCAGACCTCAGATAAATTTTACTAAAGACACAAGCACCTACTAGCTGATCCATCAAATCATCGATCCTCGGAAGTGGGTACTTATTCTTAATAGTCACTTTATTCAACTGTCGGTAATCGACACACAATCTCATACTACCATCCTTCTTCTTAACGAGCAACACCGGAGCACCCCAAGGAGAAACACTGGGTCTAATGAACCTCTTCTCTAACAATTCTTCTAATTGCTTCTTCGACTCATTCAACTCTGAAGCTGATATTCTATAAGGGGCCATCGAGACAGGACTCGTACCCGGTACTAAGTCCACAGAAAAATCAATTTCACGTTCCGGTGGTAAATCATTTATATCGCCAGGAAACACATCTTGAAATTCACAAACCACATGCAACTCTGCACTGACAGTCTTATCATCAACTTGCAATGACGCAGACAATGCAAACATCAAAGCTTCATCCAATACAAGTTCATCCACTTGCTTAGCGGATAAAAAGATCAACTCACCATTCTCGCTCAATTCAGGGAACTTCACTGTCTTACTATAACAATTAATATGAACATAATTGAATTCCAACCAGTTCATACCAAGGATAACATCGATTTGGTGTAATGGTAGGCACACCAAATCCATCACAAAATTCTTCTCAAAAATTGTCAAAAGACACTTCAAACAAACAAGCATGGTAGTCACAGAACCATTAGCAGGAGTCTCTATTATCATATTACCATTCATATTAGACAAATTTAAACCCAATCTATTAGCACACTCAAGAGAAATAAATGAATGTGTAGCTCCAGTGTCAATAATAGCAATCAACTCAGTATTATTAATAAAACATGTACCTCTGATCAAGTTTTCCTTCTTTGGAGCTTCTGAACCAGCTAACGCAAAAACTCTCCCAACATTCTGAGCAGTAGCAACATTCTTCTTTGGTTTCTGGCATTGGGCGCTGATATGCCCCTGTTCACCACAATTGTAACAGGTTGGGCCCTCATTAGGACAATCACTCATCTTATGCCCAAGCTTGCCACAACGGTAACATTTCATAACTCTGGTGGTACACACATCGGCCTTATGACCTATTTCTCCACACTTGTAACACTTAACAGGTACATTAGCAGCTCCCCTACTTCGCTTATTCTCATCAGATGCCTTCTGCTTCCCTTTATCACCAATAGTCACATAAGGTTTCCCTCTATACTGACTCTTGTCTTTCTTCTCGCTCAGCTGTTTATAATGAGCTGACCGAGCTCGGCTGTCCTCGTCATAAATACGACTCTTATCGACCAACTCTGCATACTTGCGAATTTGTTGGCATCCAATTCCCTGCTTAATTTCAGGTCTCAGCCCATTCTCAAACTTAAGGCACTTGGAAAGTTCAGCATTTGCCCTGTTGTAGTGAGGACAAAACTTCACCAGCCTTTCAAATTTGGCAGCATACTCTGCCACTGTCATGTTTCCTTGCTTCAGTTCAAGGAATTCTACCTCTAACTTACCACGAGCATCTTCCGGAAAATACTTCTTAAGGAACTCTTCCTTAAACACAGTCCAAGTCACCACAACAGCCTCATCTTCTAGACGCTGACGAGTATTATCCCACCAGTCTTCAGCTTCCTCAGACAACATATGAGTCCCGAATTGAACTTTCTGTGCGTCAACACACGCCATCACTCTGAAAATCTTCTCAATTGCCTTGAGCCACTTTTGTGAACTCGCCGGATCATGAGTTCCTTCAAACACAGGTGGATTATTCCTCTGGAATTTCTCCAAGGCACGAAACTCATCATGCGCATTGTTACGAGAAGTAGTATGAGCAAGAGCTGCAATAGCATCAGTGAGAGCACGCGTGTTGTTTCCAACCATTCTGCACAACACTTACCACATCAGAAAAGAATAATCGTTAAGTAAATAATGACTTGACAACTGACTAACAACAATAAGACTTGGCCGGACAGACCGACCTGCTCTGATATCACTAATGTAACACCCTTCTACCCCAAAACAAAATATTTAAATAATATCAGAGTAATCATCAAAAAAGGGTATCACATATCATCATAATGCAACACAAACAGTGTCCTGTCCCGTAACACGGGTTAATGAACATCAAGAATATCATAAATCATTTCGCAGCGGAATTTAAACTTCATAATTCAAACTTCATTAGTTTACTTCATAAACATAATTTTCACCATCCTGAATTTCACATCATAACATGGGAAAACATTTATCCAACTAATAACATAACTAGAAACAATTTAGCAAAAGAAAACCCATCCCAGTGTTACATGACACAGAGCAGGACACATTGACCAGAACCACTTCTAAGGAACACTAAAGCACGCTCCGAGACTCATGAAAAACTCCTATTGCACTGCAAGACTATTCTTCGACATCTGCAAGTTACCCACGAAGGAGGTAACATTTCCAAGCAGGCAGGGTGAGTAATCATAATATATCATAAACGTACAAGAATATAGAACATAAATAAATTAGTGCAACATATCATGACATCATCAACTATAAACTTCAGCAACAACAACAACACGATCATGAAATCAAGCAACACCAACACAGTCATGAAATTCATCCAGAATATGCAATTCTAACATCCTGATATGCAATATGCATGTGGTACTATTTTCATCGTGAGATGGATACATGACCATCAACCCTCCATAAAGGAGCACATCGTAAATCATCGAGACACTTCAATCCACACAATGGGATTGAAGCAAATAAATAGGCCGAAGCCCCATCGTGAATGTTATGAAATGCAATGATGCGCTACATCGTAAATTCATCAAAATAATTCGCATCATTCATTTCAATCAGCAAAACAATCATCAAATAATCATATATATCATCATGACATTACACCCAGAACACTGGTTCTCTAACCACTCTGACACATCCAGAATTGACCCGTACCCGGTAAATTATGAGGCAATTACAAGGTTATTTCATAACTTCATTTATAAAAACTTTTACATTTTTCTCATTTTTATTCATCAAAATAAAGTTCAGTTTATGCTCGTACCGACGCTTCAAACGGAATGCGAATCGGACTTACGGTTTGAAAGTTATGAATTTTTATAGAATTAAAATTTTCTTCTCAAACAGTGTTAACCGGTTAACCCATAGCGTTAACTGGTTAACGCCTACGAAATTCCAGATTTTCACCAAAATTTACAATGGTTAACCGGTTAACCCATAGTGTTAACCGGTTAACGCACGTTTTCCAGCAATTCTTTGCTATACAATTGCAGACTGTTTCAACACCAAAAACCCCCAAATCCCATTACGGGTTTCACCTCAAAACACTCAAAAACCATTCAAAAACATCAATCGAACATCAACAACATCAACATAACAATTATACCAACAAATATATGTTTATAACTCATTCTAATCACTCTAATTCATCAAGGTTTTACTCATCAGCTCAACCTAAATCAAAAACCACTAAACTCACTAAATTCTTACAAATCTAATATACTCATAATCCAATCTTTATACAATTACAATAGATTATGAAAACTCCCCATACCTTAGAGAATTTCGCCGCTTTACACTCTTCTCTGGGGTTCTCCACAGCCTCCTGACTCTGAGCTTCCTCTTCCCCTCCCTTTTTCCTTCAGAGCACCTCTTTTCCCAAAAACACGATAATGTTAGAAAACTAATCGTATTCCCCTCTTTGGATACATTATCCTAGTTAAGTCTTTTCCCACTTTACCCTAATAATTTTCACAAAAGGACCACCTTACCCTTTTCTTTAATATATTTTTAATAATAATAATAAAATAGTATAATAAAACACTATTTATCCTTATTATATAAAAATACTCTTTTTCACCAAAATTCTCTAATTAATCCAAACTCTCCAATTTTTCTAAATTAATTAAATAAATGATTAAATAATTAAATTTAGATTTTCGGGGCGTTACATTATTCGTAAACAATGTAGTTTGTAAACAAATTAATTTATTAATATTCTATGTAAACAATGTAATTATTTTAATTAAAAATATTTATCTAACCCCTCGGTTTTTAAATAAACCGAGAGGTATGAGGCGCTACTTTTGTAAATAATTAAAATCCAGATGATAGGTGTAACACCTTATATTTTCCCACAAATTCATAAATAAAAATCAGAGTAAATAAAACACCCCATTTTATTCTGAGTGTCACAATCAACAAAACACATGGCTCAATGTGATACGTCTTACAAAATAGTTTAAGTTGCAGTGGAAAACTCGAAAGAAACATAAAGTAAGATTCAATTATAAAATGTTTTTTCTAAAATAAATAAACAAAGAACAATTGTCGTTCCGACACCCCAAAGCACGTATCAGAGCCGACTTATCTAAATGTAAAATACACCGACTTCACCGACCTCCACTCTACTAATCCTGATCACCTGCATGTTACCAACATAAGAGTAACATTCAAACAGAAGGGGTGAAATACTTACACCAACAAAAGGGGAAAATAATAAGAATAAAATCAAGTATCATTAATCAATATTCACTTCTCATCAAACAACAATTACATTACACCAATACACCACAACACATAAAAATATTATGCACACCAACAAACAACGATGCAATGAGACTATACCAACTTTATGCATACGGTACCATTTGTCGATCTCTATTTCAAGATCTAGTTCCTGTCGGAACCCTCGACCCCTCTTTCATGGTCTAGTAAGATCCCTATTTCATGATCACATCCTCAACCCCTATTTCATGGTCACGTACGATCCCTATTTCATGATCATACCAACATCACAACAATTCCCTTTGGAATTCGGATGGATATACCCTACCTTGGTACACCATCCCCAACTATGCACATGACATGTACCATCAGTGACAATATGCAATGACTACAACATCTAACTCATTCAACAACGTCATCAACAACATATAACAACAAATATCTCATGCAATAGCATCACCCACAACATATAACAACAACAACTATATCATGTAATATCATCACCAACAACATACAACAACAACTATATCATACAACACCATCATCCACCACATACAATATCAATTATCCCATGCAATAACATCATTAACAACAAATAATAACATCAACAACCTATATCAACAACATACAACATACAACAACACCTAACAACTACTACATCATATAACCAGAACTACACCAACAACATATAACAACATCAACAACATATATCAACAACATACAACAACAACGAACAACTACTACGTCATATAACTACAACGGCAATAACAACACATAACAACATTATATAACTTCAATCAACATCTACATCATGCATTATCAACTACAACAACATATAGCAACATAAATAACACCTATCAATACCTACAACATGCATAATCAACTATAACAACATATATCAACATCAACGAGAACACATAACAACAACACAACATACATCAACAATTATATTAACGTATACTAACAACTATGTCATGTAACAACAACAACAACCACACATAGCAATAACAACAACAATGTACATATTAATTCATGTTCATTTCAAGTTATGCTTATTATTATTCCAATTAAGCTCATAACTCACCTATACTTACCTCTAACAGCTCTACATCACTCCCCATCCTGTAATATATTAATTAAAGAATTTTAGAGAATTTTTTCAGAAATAAAACATTTTATTTTTCACTTTTGGTCTCGCTAAGCGAAGGGTTTGCTCGCTGAGCGAGCAACTCTATGTATTTCACTCTCCAAAAATTCAACCTGCTCGCTAAGCGAGCTCTGCGATTCTCAGGGTTTTCTTCCGCGATTAACCAAAAATCCTACTACAAAAATGCTTCACAAAAACCAGTTTTCAGCCAAACAATCATAGAATTATCATCACTACACCTCTAATTCACATAATTGTCATACAAACATCAACTTCTAACAACCTAACACAATTGTTCATCCAAAATTACCCAACTCAAATCTCTAATCAACAACACTATACCTAATTCCTATTATTAAACTCTTAAGAGATGAAGATATCCCACCCTTACCTTAGTTTGATGATCGATTCCTTCCTTCTCCGCAAATTCTTCCTTCTAGCCCTGCCCTTTCTCCTTCTTTCTTCTCTCTGTTCACAATTCTCTTCACGATCCTAAAATACGACTAAACTTACTCTTTTCCTAATTTCCAAACTTATCCCTTAGACCTCATCTATGATTTTCCTTATTTGCTCTCACTATCCATCACCAATTTACCATTCTACCATTTCCCCTTAATATTCTAATTATTATAATTATTCAATATAATGTATTTCCTTTAAATTAACATCATATCAAATAATATTATAATTTCTTCCACACCAAAATACAACAAATCAAATTAAATAAATAAAATAATAATCAGGGCGTTACACTAGGGTTCAAACCCATGATCATATAACTTTACCCCCATGTTTTTTGTTCATTAACCGAGGTGTTAAGTGACACCTTTTCATGTCACCCTTCGTTACGTCATCTCGGTAGCTGATGTTACATATCTTTCGTGTACGACAATATAATCGTTATTTGTAGTAGTGCTTCTCAATGATATTTTCTTTAGAGAGAATTTATCCACACAACTTCATCTCATTTGTGAACAGAATCACTCTGGAGATGTAGTCAGGTACATTCTCATTGTTGTTCATGTTGAGATCCTCATATTGCTTACGTAGAGACTGATGTTTCACCTTCTTCACAGATGCCTCACCTCCGTAGCACCGTACCTGTGTATCTCACGCAACCTTTGACGTCATCAAAACAACGATCTTCACAAATACGTTTGCATCCACACACTGATGGATGTAGAACAATGCATTATGATCCTTCTTCCTCATATCACATTGAGCATTCCTCAGCGCATCAGTTGCATTTGTCGGAAGTCAGAACGTAACCATCATTGATGAGATTAAGAACATCTTGAGTGCCAAATAACACGCACATCTGAATCATCCACCCATTCCAGTTCTTGCCATTGAATATTAGAATCTTAGTACTCAGATTGTTGTTTATGTTCATCTTCAATCTTGTGCAATTCACTCAGATCTCACCAAAGACTAGTGTTTCCCAATCCAGCAGAATCAAGAAATGTGATTTTGTTACGATTCCGATAAAAAAATCAACCCGAATTTAAGAAACAAAATCAATCACACAACGCCCCACCATTCAATCGTGTTTCCCTGTGGATCTGAATCAGAGCTCTAGATTAAGGGGGGGGGGGGGGGGGGTCCCATAGGGTGTTCGGGAGGAACGGTGGCACAGGGCACCAACTTTTTAGGAGCACCAAAAAATATATATTTTTACTATATATACCTATATATAAATTTATTTTTGACTAATAAGTTTTTTGAAGTACTATATCGTATTTACACTGTATTCTCTCATTCCACAAAATGTTGAAATGTTTTAAGAGATAACATGAATGATTTAACTCTCAAACCATTGTCACAAACACGTTGGGAAAACCACATGAATAGTGAAATGCAATTAAAACTCAAGCTTCAAACATAAGAGAAACTTTACTTCAACTAGATGAACAAGATAATGATCCAAAGATTAAGAGCGAAGCTGAATCTTTAGCACATCATGGAATTGGGAAGTTTGAGTTTTTACTAGCTATGACTATCTGGGTTGAGATGTTATTTGTTATTAATAAAATTAGCAAAAGTTTACAAAAAAAAGACATGTGGATTGATGTGGCTATACAATTAGTAAAAGGTGTGATTATTCACTATGAAAAAATATAGAGAATCTGGTTTTGCAAAGGTATTGCTAGTACCGAAATAATTGCAAATGAAATAGACATTGAATGTGTGTTTACTCAAAAAAGTCAAATTCGTAGAAAGAAACACTATGATGAAAATCCATCTTAATGCACACAATCAAATCTTGAGTCTATCGAGGAGTCATTTATAATTCATTATTTTTTATACATTGTAGATCAAGCAATTGGCTCGCTTAATAGAAGATTTGAGCAATATAACACATATGAGAATATTATTGGATTTTTGTTTAATATTGAATGAGTTAAGTAATTTTATGATGAGAACTTGAAATTGTCTTGCATAAATCTTGAAACTTATTTGAAACATGAGAATTCTTATGATCTTGATGGTAAAATTTTATATAAAGAATTAAAAGTCCATAGAGAGATTTTAACAGTTGAATCAAAATCTAGTTTTATGATATTGAGTTTTCATAAGACATTCAATTATTTCCCTAATGCATGCATATCTTATAGAATAATATTAACTACTCATGTTACTGTTTCATTGGCTGAGAGAAGTTTTTCAAAACTAATTAAAATTGATAAAATCTTATTTGCGATCATCAATGTCGCAATTTAGATTAAATAGTTTTACTTTGATTTCAATTGAAGATGATTTTTTAAAGAATCTTGATTTTGATCAGATTATTGGTGATTTTGCAGCAAAAAATACTAGGAGGACGATATTCAAATATTAATAGTCGGAGCTTGCAGGTAGTGTGGGAATTTGAGTACTATTGATACTTGTTCGGATTGACAGATACATTAATAACTACTTTTATCATAATTTTATTGTAGTTTTTATTTGGTGTAAACTTTTCAATATAAATTTGGTAAAAAAACTATGAATTAAAAAAAAGCATCTAATTCATAATTTCGACAGAACACTCAAAATCTCGGGGACGACTCTGCTCTAGATACCAATTGTTGGTGCACAAGATGAAGAAGATGAATATATATATATATATATATATATATATATATATATATATATATATATATATATATATATATATATATATATATATATATATATATATATATATATATATATATATATATATATATATATATATATATATATATATATATATATATATATATATATATATATATGAAGCATATCTATATCTAGTGAGAATGACATTTTTATGTGAGAACATATGAATGAATCTGAACCATTAGATTTTAAAATTAATGGTTGAGATTATGTTTCATTTATTTCTCTCTCCATCATTATTAAAATAAATGAATTAAATTAAAATATTATAATAAATGACAAATAATCTCAACCATTTATTTTAAAATCTAATGGTTCAGATTCATTCTCATGTTCTCACATAAAAATGTCATTTTCACTAGATATGCTTCCTATATATATATATATATATATATATATATATATATATATATATATATATATATATATATATATATATATATATATATATATATATATATATATATCAAATAATGTCATATCATTTAATTGCATTTACTTATTTATTTAATAGCTCAAACTTTTTAGTTTTCCAAAGCAATTCCAATACAAATTACACTATGGATAACTCTACCTAACTTTTTGAGGTGGATAGATAAAAATTCATCATATATAAAATAACAAACTTCTATTATTCTTGAAAACCTGTTACAATAAAAGATTACACTCTTGCTATTTGAAGCTATACTTGTTTATATACACAACCAATAATACCAAGTAAACAAAATACTAATTTACATTAGTTAGGTTAAACATAACAAAATCTAATACTACTACTGAATATGAATTGCTTCTAAACATTTTGTCTAACAAAATCTAACTTTTTAACTCCATGAGCACCACACACCCTTAACCACCACTCTTATTCAACTCGAAGACTTGTACAACTTCTTTCTTTTGAACTTATATATCCCTTCAACTGATTTCAACAAAGAATTCTAATCTTAGTACTTGCTCATAGTATAATATTTGGAGCTAGCTATGAAGAAGTTGGGTGGGTGTGCGTGCCTTCATAGGTTGTTATGACATATCTGGAATCATCATTATCTCTCTCAACTCTCTTTTTTACACGACATCCCTCCACTGAACACCTATAGTAATTCCTGCAATCACACATATACATACTCATAATCATATATAATCATAAGGTATTTAATATCAGATATTATTATACCTTGGATTAGGGCTGTTCTTGACCATTTTCTTTCCATACTTTCTCCATCTGTAACCATCATCTAGTATTTCAATCTCTGTCATTGTTTTGAATGCAACTCTTTCCTTAACTTCATTCTTCCAATATGTACCTTGGGCTAGAGCTGTTCCACTCATAGTAGTATTTGTATCCCCTAAAACACCATAAAATACTATAAGCTATAGACAAGTGTTTATTCAATTAGTAGATAAATACAAATAAGTTGTTCATAAGTTAATCCAAATGGAGCCTGAATAATTGATAATTGAAATTGGCTTACTGGTATGATTAGAAGTAGAAGACCCCTCAACGTTGTTGCTGCTACCACCTGCTACATAATTGGGTTGATAAACAAAAGACTGATTATAAGTGGCAGGATCAACTTGTTGCCAATCAATGTCTGCAAAACTCAAGTAGTCAGAGAGTTCATCAAAAGACCATTGTTGGTTGCTAAAATCACTGTCAGGTGATGAGGAATTTGCTGCTATTGGATTTCTCTCAGTCATTTTGTTAGTGCAATGAAAATAAGAATGATCATATATATAACAATCGTACTCAACTAGATAACTATGCAGCTTCATGGTGACTTTCCTATGTATGAATAATAATATAGGAAGTTTCAAATGTATATATTGAGATGTAGATAGATAAATGCCACGTCACAGTATCCAAAATATAGTGTAAAGATAAATTTATTATATTGAAAAGATGGTATTAAAACCTAATAGTAAAATAATTATAACTAATCATCATTCTTCTTCTTCTTCCTTATTCCCTCTTTTTTATAAAATCTAATAGGAATTCTTGTATTTATTCAAAAAACTTAATCTTTTTCATATTTTGATTTGTTCTTGACGACATCAATTCACAACCTAATTATATTAATGTTATTTATATTTAATATTTTTTATCGAAAAAAATATAATAGCAATTAATGAATTGAGTCATGCTCAAATTAATATGTATTTATTATAATGTCGAGTAAGACCGTTTTTAAGGCGTGTAAGACGAACTACCGCACAAGATCTTAATTTTCTCAAGATTAAACTATAGATAAATAGAATTTTATAAAATATTTATTGAGTTGAAGTATGATTGAATAATGCCAGTATTTAATTTTTCATTATTAAAATTGTGGGTATAATTATTAGTTGCTAAATCCCATAGCTTAATTTAATGTTCTATTTTAGTCCCTTAACTAACAAACATTACAAGTTAGTTCTTTAATTTCACTTTTGTTATCCTATTTTATCATTTCGGTCAATTTCTGACAAAAAAACGTTAAGTACTAATAATATAGTATGACAACAAGGTCATTAGTAAAAATATGAATTAGTGTATGTAGTTAAAAATTGATTCCCAAATTTATGAGACTTTGTTTTCGAGAAACCTTACAGTTTAAACAGTATATTAATTTTTAATTATATATGCTGACTCAGATTTATACTAATGACTTTTCTATCAAGCCACGTAACCAAAATTTAATGCTTTTTTGTAACCATAAATTGACTGAAATGATTAAATAGAATAACAAAAATAAAATTAAGGCACTAACTTTTAATATTTTTTAACAAATGAACTAAAACATGTATTAAGTCTAATGTGTAAAACTTCCAAAATTTTGAGACACTTTAATATCAAACTTTGAAATTTATTTGTATCATTGAATTTGAGTATCTCTCGTATTCTTATTAATATAAAAATGCTTATAAAAAAATTATTATTTTTAAAAGTGTAAAAATACCCGTTATATATTATTAATATTTCAGCTATGTGAAACTCCTTGAAACCATAATTAAATAACTCCTCCCTTAACTTGTGTCAATTGACAATTCACCGTAATTTTTGAGCTATAGGTGGAGTGTACATAAATCTCAATAACTTTATAGACTAGTCTTTTTTTTTCTCTTTCTAGTTGAAGATACATGTTTAATTAATATACATAAAGAATAAATTAGTGGGGTATATTAAGGATGACTTAGTGAAGACTTTCAATTTCAAATGATGGTGATTTTTCCATTGGAAGTTTCAAGGAACCACAAATGTACTGCTGTATATCTGTGATATTGTTACTTTACACAATTCATCTACTTTTTATTTAATATCATGACACCTTCATGTCAATATATATATATATATATATATATATATATATGAGAATAATCTTTATCTTTAAATTAAATTTTAATATGATATTAGAATGTGATTTAAAATCCAATAAACTATTTACTATCAGATTTCTATTATCGGATAAATCATTATTTATTTCTAAGTTTCAGTTGTTCGATCCTAAATTGAATGAGTGTGTTAAAAGTCTCACGTTAGATAATATATAATCTAAATATATATTTATAAGTAGAGACAATTCACATCCTATAAATTGATTTTATAAAATTGAGTTATATATATTAAACTCTCTAATATTATCATTGAAAATATTATAAGAATTGTTAGGAAGTTGATAGGTATTTTCAACGAACTTTCATTAGATGGATATGTTAGTGGTGTTCTTCCCTCATGGTAATTGATATATTTTTTTGACTCTTCATTACTTGACATATTAGTTGACATCATGTTTTGGATCTGCCTCATGTATGTAACGCTTTAAGAAAAACCAAATGTATTCATCAAGTATTAGTTTTAAACAAATGTGTACTTAAACACTAGAAAAACGTTTTAAATACATTTACTTTTTGTACACGACATCTTATATTAGCATGCTAAATTGTTGTTGATTGGGTTGAAAATATGTAACAATTTGCAAACTGATGGATGTTCTGAGTTGCAACCGATACGGAGAGTGGTATTTATAAATATTCTAAAGCTCATGTAAATAAAAGAAGAATAAATAAGAGGTACTAGAATATAAATCATGTAACTTAAGGTCTGATTTTAAGGTTTTAATTATTTGTTTACGTAGGTTTATACTAGTTTCGGTTACAAAAATCAAAATAAATCAAGGATTGTTAGAAATGATATGAAACTTTTCAGAACATTTATATATGTTTCAAGAGATTGTTATGATGGAAGTCAATACAGAAAATCATCTGACTATTAGATTCTATGAATATTTTCGAAATGCAAGTTTCGGTAAAAAAAATCATAATATAATATACACTAGTTTCGGTCAAAAAATCAAATTAAATCGAGGACTTTTCGAAACAATACGAACCTTTACAGATCCTTTCTATATGTTACGAGGGAAGGTTATGATGAAAGTCCATTCAGAAAATCATCTAAAAATTAGATTCTATGAAGCGTTTTGAAATGAAAGTTTCGGTAAAAAATTCATAATATATTATACAATAGTTTATACTAGTTTAGTTCTAAAATCAAATTAAATCAGGGTCTGTTTGAAATGATACGAAACTTTTCAGATTATTTATATATGTTAGGAGGGATGGTTATGATGGAAGTCCATGCAAAAAATCATCTGAAAATTAGATTCTATGAATCTTTTCTAAATGCAAGTTTCGGTCAAAAAATCATAATATATTATACACTAGTTTCGATCAAAAAGTCAAATTAAATCGAGGACTGTTCTAAACAATACGATTCTTTTCATATCCTTTCTATATGTTACGAGAGAAGGTTATGATGGAAGTCCATGTAAAAAATCATCTGAGAATTGTATTATATGAAACTTTTAAAAATGCAAGTTTCGGTAAAAAAATCTTAATATATTATACACTAGTTTCGGTCAAAAATCAAATTAAATCGGGGAGTGTTCGAAATGATATGAAACTTTTCAGATCATTTATATATGCATGGAGGGAAGGTTATGATGGAAGTCCATTAAAAAAATTATCTGAAAATTATATTCTATGAAACTTTTCGAAATGCATGTTTCGGTCAAAAATCATAATATATAATACACGAATTTATACTAGTTTCGGTCAAAAAAGAAAATTAAATCAATGACTGTTCGAAATGATACGAAACTTTTCAAAACAATTATATATGTTGAAATGGGAGGTTAAGATGGAAGTCCATGCAAAAAATCATCTGAAAATTAGATTCTATGAATCTTTTTTCGAAATGCAAGTTTCGGTAAAAAAATCATAATATATTATACACTTGTTTCAATAAGAAAATCAAATTAAACCGAGGATTGTTCTAAACGATACAATCCTTTTCATATCCTTTCTATATGTTACGAGGGAAGGTTATGATGGAAGTCCATGCAAAAAAATCAGAGAATTATATTATATGAAATGTTTTGAAATGCAAGTTTCGGTCAAAAATTCATAATATATTATACACTAGTTTATACTAGTTTCAGTCAAAAATCAAATTAAATCGGTGAGTGTTCGAAATAATAAGAAACTTTTCAGATCATTTATACATGTTAGGAGGGAAGGTTATGAAGGAAATCCTTGCAAAAAATCATCTAAAAATTATATTCTATGAAACATTTTTAATTGCAAGTTTCGGTAAAAAAATCTTAATATTTTATACACTAATTTATTATAGTTTCGGTCAAAAATCAAATTAAATCGGAGAGTGTTCGAAATGATATGAAACTTTTCAGATCATTTATATATGTTTGGAGGGAAGGTTATGTTGGAAGTCCATTAAAAAAATCATCTGTAAATTTAATTCTATGAAACTTTTCGAAATGCATATTTCGGTAAAAAAATCATAGTATATTATACACTAATTTATACTAGTTTCGGTCAAAAATTTGAATTAAATCAAGGACTGTTCGAAATGATACGAAACTTTTTAGAACATTTATATACGTTGAAAGAGGAGATTAAGATGAAAGTCCATGCAAAAAATCATCTGAAAATTAGATTCTATGAATCTTTTCTAAATGCAAGTTTCGGTCAAAAAATCATAATATATTATATATTTGTTTCAATAAAAAAATAAAATTAAATTGAGGACTGTTCTAAACGATACGATCCTTTTCATATCCTTTCTATATATTACGAGGGAAGGTTATGATAGAAGTTCATGCAAAAAATCATATGAGAATTAGATTATATGAAATGTTTTGAAATGCATGTTTCGGTCAAAAATTAAAAATATATTATACACTAGTTTATACTAGTTTCGGTAAAAAATTAAATTAAATCGGGGACTGTTCGAAATGATATGAAACTTTTCAGATCATTTATATATGTAAGGAGGGAAGGTTATGATGGAAATCCATGCAAAAAATATCTGAAAATTAGATTCTATGAAATTTTTCGAAATGCAAGTTACAGTAAGAAATCATATATAATATATTGTACACTAGTTTCGGAAATAAAATCAAATTAAGTCAAGGACTGTTCGAAATGATATGAAAATTTTCAGATTATTTATATATGTTTGGAGGGAATGTTATGATGGAAGTCCATTAAAAAAATCATCTGTAAATTATATTCTATGAAACTTTTCGAAATGCATGTTTCGGTAAAAAACTCATAATATATTATACACTAATTTATACTAGTTTCGGTCAAAAAATTAAATTAAATCAAGGACTGGTCAAAATGATACGAAACTTTTCAGAACATTTATATATGTTGAAAGAGGAGATTAAGGTGACAGTCCATGCAAAAAATCATCTGAAAATTAGATTCTATGAATCTTTTCTAAATGCAAGTTTCGGTCAAAAAATCATAATATATTATACACTTGTCTCAATAAAAAAATCAAATTAAATCGAGGACTGTTCTAAACGATACGATCCTTTTCATATCCTTTCTATATGTTACGAGGGAAGCTTATGATGGAAGTCCATGCAAAAAATCATATGAGAATTAGATTATATGAAATGTTTTGAAATGCAAGTTTCAGTCAAAAATTAAAAATATATTATACACTAGTTTATACTAGTTTCGGTAAAAAATCAAATTAAATCGGGGACTGTTCGAAATGATATGAAACTTTTCAGATCATTTATATATGTTAGGAGGGAACGTTATGATGCAAATTCATGTAAAAAATCATCTGAAAATTAGATTCTATGAAATTTTTCGAAATGCAAGTTACATTATAAAATCATATATAATATATTATACACTAGTTTATACTAGTTTCGGTAAAAAAAATAATATTAAGTCAAAGACTGTTCGAAATGATATGAAACTTTTCAGATCATTTATATATGTTACAAGTGATGGTTATGATGGAAGTCCATGCAAAAAATATCTGAAAATTGTAATCTCTGAATCTTTTCGAAATGCAAGTTTCGGAAAGAAAATCATAATATATTATACTCTAGTTTCGGTCAAAAAATAAAATTAAATCAAGGACTGTTCGAAACGATACAAACCTTTTCAGATCCTTTTTATTTATTATCAGGGAAGATTATGATGGAAGTCCATGCAAAGAATTATCAGAAAATTAGATTATATGAAACGTTTTTAAAATTAAAGTTTCAGTCAATTCATAATATATTATACACTAGTTTATACTAGTTCCGGTAAAAAAATGAAATTAAATCAAGGAATGTTCGAAATGATACGAAACTTTGTCAGAACATTTATATATGTTACAAGGGATGGTTATGAAGGAAGTCCATGTAAAAGATCATCTAAAAAATAGATTCTATGAATCTTTTCAAAATGTAAGTTTCGGTCAAAAAATCATAATATATATACATTAGTTTCGGTCAAAAAATCAAATTAAATAGAGGAATGTTCGAAACGATACAAACCTTTTCAGATTCTTTCTATATGTTACGATGAGAGGTTATTATGGATGTGCATGCAAAAAAATCATCTAAAAATTATATTCTATGAAACATTTAGAAATGCTTGTTTCGGTCAAAAATCATAATATATTATACACTAATTTATATTAGTTTTGGTCAAAAAATAAATTTAAATCAAGGACCTTTCGAAATGATACGAAACTTTTCAAAACATTTATATGTGTTGAAAGGGGAGGTTAAGATGGACGTCCATGCAAAAAATCATCTGAAAATTAGATACTATGAATCTTTTCGAAATGCAAATTTCGGTCAAATAATCATAATATATTAGACACTTGTTTCAATCAAAAAATCAAATTAAATCGAAGATTGTTCTAAAGGATACGATCCTTTTCACACCCTTTCTCTATGTTAAGAGTGAAGGTTTTGATGTAAGTCCATGCAAAAAATCATCTGAGAATTAGAATATATGAAATGTTTTGAATTCCAAGTTTCGGTCAAAAATTAATAATATATTATACACTAGTTTATGCTAGTTTCGGTCAAAAATCAAATTAAATCAGGGACTGTTCGAAATGATATGAAACTTTTCAGATCATTTATATATGTTAGGAGGGAAGGTTATGATGGAAATCCATGCAAAAAATCATCTGTAAATTAGATTTTATGAAACTTTTCGAAATGCATTTTTATGTAAAAAAATCATATATATTATATTATACACTAGTTTATACTAGTTTCGGTCAAAAAAACAAATTAAGTCAAAGACTGTTCGAAATGATATGAAACTTTTCAGATCATTTATATATGTTACAAGTGATGGTTATGATGGAAGTCCATGCAAAAAATCATCTAAAAATTATATTCTCTGAATCTTTTCGAAATGCAAGTTTTGGCAAAAAAATCATAATATATTATACACTAGTTACGGTAAAAAAATCAAATTAAATCGAGGTCTGTTCGAAACGATACGAACCTTTTCAGATTCTTTCTATATGTATCGAGGGGAGGTTATGATGGAAGTGCATGCAAAAAAATCATCTAAAAATTATATTCTATGAAACTTTTAGAAATGCAAGTTTCGGTCAAAAATTCATAATATATTATACACTAGTTTATACTAGTTTCAGTCAAAAAATTTAATTAAATAAAGGAATGTTCGAAATGATACGAAACTTTGTCAGAACATTTAGATATGTTACAAGGGATGGTTATGATGGAAGTCCATGCAAAAAATCATCTATGAATTAGATTCTATGAATCTTTTCAAAATGCAAGTTTCGGTCGAAAAATCATAATATATTATACACTAGTTTCGGTCAAAAAATTAAATTAAATCGAGGAGTGTTCTAAATGATATGAAACTTTTCAGATCATTTATATATGTATGGAAGGAAGGTTATGATGGAAGTCCATTAAAAAAATAATCTGAAAATTATATTCTAGGAAACTTTTCGAAATGCATGTTTCGGTCAAAAATCATAATATATTATACACGAATTTAAACTAGTTTCGGTCAAAAAATAAAATTAAATCAAGGACTGTTCGAAATGATACGAAAGATTTCAAAACATTTATATATGTTGAAATGGGAGGTTAAGATGGAATTCCATGCAAAAATTCATATGAAAATTATATTCTCTGAATCTTTTCGAAATGCAAGTTTCAGTAAAATAATCATAATATAATACACTCTAGTTTCAGTCAAAAAATTAAATTAAATCGATGACTCTTCGAAACGATACAAACCTTTTCCGATCCTTTTTAATTGTTACCTGGGGAGATTATGAGGGAAGTCCATGCAGAATATCATCAGAAAATTATATTATATAAAACATTTTTAAAATTCAAGTTTCGGTCAAAAATTCATAATATATTATACACTAGTTTATAATAGTTTCGGTCAAAAAATGCAAATAAATCAAGGAATGTTCGAAATGATACGAATCTTTGTCAGAACATTTATATATGTTACATGGGATAGTTATGATGGAAGTCCATGCAAAAAATCATCTAAAAATTAGATTCTATGAATCTTTTCAAAATGCAAGTTTCGGTCAAAAAATCATAATATATTATACACTATTTTCGGTCAAAAAATCAAATTAAATCGGGGACTGCTCGAAACGATACGAACCTTTTCAGATTATTTCTATATGTTACGAGGGGAGGATATGATGGAAGTGCAAGCAAAAAAATCATCTAAAAATTAGATTCTATGAAACTTTTAGAAATGCAAGTTTCGGTCAAAAATTCTTAATATATTATACACTAGTTTATACTAGTTTCGGTCAAAAATCAAATTAAACCGGGGAGTGCTCGAAATGATATGAAACTTTTCAGATCATTTATATATGTATGGAGGGAAGCATATGATGGAAGTCCATTAAAAAACTCATCTAAAAATTATATTCTATGAAACTTTTCGAAATGCATGTTTCGGTCAAAAATCATAATATATAATACACAAATTTATACTAGTTTCGGTCAAAAAATAATATTAAATCAAGGATTGTTCGAAATGATACGAAACTTTTCAAAATATTTATATATGTTAAAATGGGAGGTTAAGATGGAAGTCAATGCAAAAAATCATCTGAAAATTAGATTCTATGAATCCTTTTTCGAAATGCAAGTTTCGGTCAAAAAATTATAATATATTATACACTTGTTTCAATAAAAAAATCAAATTAAATCGAGGATTGTTCTAAACGATACGATCCTTTTCATATCCTTTCTATATGTTACGAGGGAAGGTTATGATGGAAGTCCATGCAAAAAAGATCTGAGAATTAGATTATATGAAATGTTTTGAAATGCAAGTTTCGGTCAAAAATTCATAATATATTATATACTAGTTTATACTAGTTTCGGTCAAAAAACAAATTAAATCGGTGACTGTTCGAAATGATATGAAACTTTTCAGATCATTTATATATGTTAGGAGGGAAGGTTATGATGGAAATCCATGCAAAAAATCATCTGAAAATTAGATTCTATGAAACTTTTAGAAATACAAGTTTCAGTCAAAAATCATATATATAATATATTATACACTAGTTTATACTAGTTTCGGTCAAAAAACCAAATTAAGTCAAGGACTGTTCGAAATGATATGAAACTTTTCAAATCATTTTTATATGTAGCAAGTGATGTTTATGATGGAAGTCCATGCAAAAAATCATATGAAAATCATATTCTCTGAATCTTTTCAAAATGCAAGTTTCCATAAAAAAATCATAATATATTACACTCTAGTTTCGGTCAAAAGATTAACTTAAATCGAGGACTCTTCGAAACGATACAAACCTTTTCAGATCCTTTTTTTTTGTTACCAGGGGAGATTATGATGGAAATCCATGTAGAAAATCATCAGAAAATTATATTATATAAAACGTTTTTAAAATTCAATTTCGATCAAAATTCATAATATATTATACACTAGTTTATACTAGTTTCGGTCAAAAAATGAAAGTAAATCAAGGAATGTTCGAAACGATACGAAACTTTGTCAGAACATTTATATACGTTACAAGGGATGGTTATGATGGAAGTCCATGCAAAAAATCATTTAAAAATTAGATTCTATGAATCTTTTCAAAATGAAAGTTTTGTTCAAAAAATCATAATATATTATACACTAGTTTCGGTCAAAAAATCAAATTAAATCGGGGGCTGTTCGAAACGATACGAACCTTTTTAGATTCTTTCTATATGTTACGAGGGGAGGTTATGATGGAAGTGCATGCAAAAAAATCATCTAAAAATTAGATTCTATGAAACTTTTAGAAATGCAAGTTTCGGTAAAAAATTCTTAAATATATTATACACTAGTTTATACTAGTTTCGATCAAAAATCAAATTAAACCGGGGATTTTTCGAAATGATATGAAACTTTTCAGATCATTTATATATGTATGGAGGGAAGGTTATGATGGAAGTCCATTAAAAAAATCATCTGAAAATTATATTCTATGAAACTTTTCGAAACACATGTTTCGGTCAAAAATTATAATATATAATACACAAATTTATACTAGTTTCAGTCAAAAAATTAAATTAAATCAAGGACTGTTCGAAATGATACGAAACTTTTCAAAACATTTATATATGTTGAAATGGGAGGTTAAGATGGAATTCCTTGCAAAAAATCATCTGAAAATTAGATTCTATGAATCTTTTTTCGAAATGCAAGTTTCGGTCAAAAAATCAATATATTATACCCTTGTTTCAATAAAAAAATCGAGGATTATTCTAAACAACACGATCCTTTTCATATCCTTTCTATATGTTACGAGGGAAGGTTATGATGGAAGTCCATGCAAAAAAGATCTGAGAATTAGATTATAAGAAATGTTTTGAAATGCAAGTTTCGGTCAAAAATTCATAATATATTATACACTAGTTTATACTAGTTTCGGTCAAAAATCAAATTAAATCGGTGACTGTTCGAAATCATATGAAACTTTTCAGATCATTTATATATGTTAGGAGGGAAGGTTATGATGGAAATCCATGCAAAAAATCATCTGAAAATTAGATTCTATGAAACTTTTCGAAATACAAGTTTCAGTCAAAAATCATATATATAATATATTATACACTAGTTTATACTAGTTTCGGTCAAAAAATCAAATTAAGTCAAGGACTGTTCGAAATGATATGAAACTTTTCAAATCATTTGTATATGTTACAAGTGATGTTTATGATGGAAGTCCATACAAAAAATCATATGAAAATTAAATTCTCTGAATCTTTTCAAAATGCATGTATCGGTAAAAAAATCATAATATATTACACTCTAGTTTCAATCAAAAAATTAACTTAAATCGAGGACTCTTCGAAACGATACAAACCTTTTCAGATACTTTTTATTTGTTACCAGGGGAGATTATGATGGAAGTCCATGCAGAAAATCATCATAAAATTATATTATATAAAACATTTTTAAAATTCAAGTTTCGGTCAAAATTCACTATATATTATACACTAGTTTATACTAGTTTCGGTCAAAAAATGAAATTAAATCTAGGAATGGTTATGATGGAAGTCCATGCAAAAAATCATCTGAAATTAGATTCTATGAATCTTTTCAAAATTCAAGTTTTGGTCAAAAAATCATAATATATTATACACTAGTTTCGGTCAAAAAATTAAATTAAATCGGGGGCTGTTCGAAATGATACGAACCTTTTTTTAGATTCTTTCTATATGTTACGAGGGGAGGATATGATGGAAGTGCATGCAAAAAAAATCATCTAAAAATTAGATTCTATGAAACTTTTAGAAATGCAAGTTTCGGTAAAAAATTCTTAATATATTATACACTAGTTTATACTAGTTTCGGTCAAAAATCACATTAAACCGGGGAGTGTTCGAAATGATATGAAACTTTTCAGATCATTTATATATGTATGGAGGGAAGGTTATGATGGAAGTCCATTAAAAAAATCATCTGAAAATTATATTCTATGAAACTTTTCGAAATGCATGTTTCGTTCAAAAATCATAATATATAATACACGAATTTATACTAGTTTCGGTCAATAAATAAAATTAAATCAAGGACTGTTCGAAATGATACGAAACTTTTCAAAACATTTATATATGTTAAAATGGGAGGTTAAGATGGAAGTCAATGCAAAAAATAATCTGAAAATTAGATTCTATGAATCCTTTTTCGAAATGCAAGTTTCGGTCAAAAAATTATAATATATTAGACACTTGTTTCAATAAAAAAATACAATTAAATCGAGGATTGTTCTAAACGATACGATCCTTTTCATATCCTTTCTATATGTTACGAGGGAAGGTTATGATGGAAGTCCATGCAAAAAAGATCTGAGAATTAGATTATATGAAATGTTTTGAAATGCAAGTTTCGGTCAAAAATTCATAATATATTATATACTAGTTTATACTAGTTTCGGTCAAATATCAAATTAAATCGGTGACTGTTCGAAATGATATGAAACTTTTCAGATCATTTATATATGTTAGGAGGGAAGGTTATGATGGAAATCCATGCAAAAAATCATCTGAAAATTAGATTCTATGAAACTTTTCGAAATACAAGTTTCAGTCAAAAATCATATATATAATATATTATACACTAGTTTA